>CM056052.1:119445646-120645646 GCA_029574335.1 Rana kukunoris
TGAGGAAGTGAGGGGGGGGTTGTTGAGTTAGTTTGATAAGAATTGGAGAAAGGAAGATAATATGTAGATGAGGGAAAAAAAAGGGGTATGTTGTATGTGAGGTAAGGAGATGGGGTGGTGATGATGGAATGTAATTTATTTCTGTTAACTAGACGCTTTTGTTGCCAATGGCTCTTATTGGTTTGTGTTTTCTCGGGACCGGTGTCCCATCGGGGCCCAGGGGACTTTTTAGAAGCTAAAGAGCTTATATAGCCTGCTCAACTTCAGCTACCGAGATCTCTTCTGTCAGAGATGTCAGGAGGTCAGACCCCCTCTTCCAGCGGGGTCTCATCATGGAATTCCCTGACTTTCTCCATGTCTAGAGGCCGCTTCTTCAGGAGGTCCGAAAAGTGTCTCTGACGACACCCAGATCCCCGATCTGGACCGGAACCAGAGATCCTGAGGCATCCTTCAGGCCATGTACGACCTTCGACCTCGCCACCCTCACCACAGCTCCTGTAGGGATCAGGAGAGATAAACTTCCCAAATCCCTCTCAAAAACCAGGGAGGCGAGACGGTCGTACTGACACTCCTTCATCATCTGCGCCTTCAGACCGATATCTGTTCCTGAGAGCCCCCAGAGGACACCAGGCGTCAAGCTGCCTGCGTAGCTCTGGTAAGCCTGGTACTTGGAAGCTGCCCTGTACCCAGAGATTTCCCGGAAAAAGTCGCCAGACCTCTTTTAACTACTTCCCACCACTCAAGGCGGGAGCAGTGCCCTCAAGGAGCGAGGTCTGGCCCAGGAAAAAAACCTCATAGGCTTCCCTAACCTCAGGATCCTCCAGTAGCGACCCCATTCAGGCGCCACAAACCCCTCCCTTTCTGAGGAGTGTCAGCGACATTCAGGGCCACAGATACCATACAGTGATCGAGAACTCTACCGACTGCTGCAGCTCAGGAGCCGAGCAGACAGAGTCCTCCTTTAAAAAAAACCTATCTAATCTACTCTTACTACTACCTCGGGAAAATGTGAAACCAGTGAGGTTGGGGAGGTGACGAACGTGCACATCCACCAACCTGGCCTCCCTCACTACGTTATTCAAAAAAATACTATCATATCCCAGAGGGTTGGCGGGCACCTGCCCGGTCTTTGGGCCTAGTGATCATATTGAAATCGCCACCAAAAATCACCTGCTGGGACGTAAAAAGATAAGGCTTAACCGCCGTAAGGAGGCTCCTCCTCTCCCTCCTAGTTTGAGGCCCATAAAAATTTATGAGCCGGAGAATTGCCCCCTCACGACAGCGTCCACCACCAGACATCTACCGATCTCCACTTCAATCACTCGCCGGCAAGCCACCGACCAGTCTTAAAAAGGACCGCAACCCCACTGCAGGGCTCGGCCGCAAGAGACCAGAGGGAGGGCCCACATCTCCACTCCCTCTTTGCTAGATGCATCTCTGCCACAGATGCCAGCCAGGTCTCCTGCAAAAACAAAATGTCAGCTTCAACACGGCTGAGAAAATCGAAGGCCATAAAACGAGCTCCCGCAGAACGAATACTTGCGACATTAATGGTCGCAAGCCGTATTGGAGAGGGTACCGCCATCAGAATGATTGAAAGTGGTCATGTTCTCCTTCATACTACAAACACAAAAACATATTTACATATCTACACTTCCTCCTCCTCTGAGCCCGAGGAGGAGGAGAAGATACCAAACGGGTTCCCCAGGGACACCCCACTTCGTGCCCCTGGGGGAACCCCACCCTTCACTGGGGACTTCCCGCCCCCAGATCTGGCAGCCTTCCCCCTTCTTCTTTTTGCGTCTCACCTGCTCCCACTCCTGCCACCTCTCCGAGATGACTACACCACCCCCCCCTCCTCGGACCCGCTGCTCGAGATTTCCCTCTTGGATGAGGCTCGAGCAGCTTCCATCTCCATGGCCACAGGCCAGAGGAGACTCTGGGTCCAGAAGGGGGGGGAATGGAAGAGGCAGAGGGGGCCAGAGACAGGGGAGAGGACAGGGGGGGGACCAGACTTAGCTGGACGGAAGAAGAAGGGAAGGGGGGGGACGGGACTTGGGGAGGGGGGGACGAGGGGGGGGGTACGAGGAGGGGAAGATGAGGGAGGAGGGCATGGGGAAACAGATGGAGGGCCAGGTGGAGGGGAGGGCAATGGTGAGGAGGGGAGAGGGAAGGGGGATGGGGATCGGCCCTGCAACATTAGGAGAGGAAGGCCCTGGCCCCGGACCCTCAGGCCCGGGACCCCCAGGCCTCCCCGACTCCTCCCCACCGGCTCCGCCCTCCGGAGGATCGGGAGCCTCCTGGCCAACCGAGCCCGTGTCCCCCCGGGGGGGGAGCCCCACGCCCACGGCCTGCTCCGCCTTCTTTGAGGCAATGGGCCTGTTGGTCCCTCCGAGTAGTACTAGGGGCTCCAGGATCCCCACCCCCCCGGCCATCACTCGCCGGGGGGGCTTCGGCCGGCTCCCGGCCCGGGAGGTCCCCCCCCTGAGGAAGAACCCCGATATGCTTTGGGACACCTGCTAAATGGGTGCCCCATCTCACCACACAAGTTGCAGCATATCTTCCCACATGACTCGGACTGGTGGCCAAACTCGGGCACCCGGCCACATCTGACCACCGTGCAGTCCGAGCTCATGTGGGTCGGGCTGCCGCACTTGAAGCAACGACGGGGCTGTCCCGGTAGAACGCCAGGATCCGGTCTCTGCCTAGAAAGGCGCTGCCAGGGAGGTGGGCAACACTGTTGCCCTCCCTCTTGAGCCGGATCCTGGTCAACCAAGCCCCGGTCCAGACCCCCGCGCTCATCAAGGTTCTTCCTCAGGGGGGTCTGCAACTGCCCGTACCTCCCGAGCCAGGTGGCAATGTCCTCGGAGGGAGCGACTCATTCCTCACCAGGATGGTGATGTTCTTAACCTCCTCCTGCCTGGAGATGGGAATGAGCCTGTACCTCTTCCAAGGGTCAACGCCCCTCACCAACCCAAAGCCGGTGATAAAGCGTTCCATACACACGGGAGTGACAAAACTTATATCAAACTCCCGTGTGTTGGTGGGGATGGATGACAGCAAAAAGGTCATCCACCCCAAAACCCAAGGAGAGTACCAGGCCCACCACCTCACCTCGAGCGGGGCAGGGGTCCGGACCCTCGTACCGAAGCTGGACAACATTCCTACGCCTCCTCTCTGGACCACCTGTACCCCTCGTCCACGCCGACCCCCTGCGTCCTCTCCTGGTCAGCAGGGGGGCGCGAAATTCTGGGCGCCAAACCGGCTGTACAGGTGGTCCAGGGGCACGAGAGCCCAACACCTGGGCGAAAGAGCGACCCCCCTTTAGGGCAGACAATAAGTGGCCTCCGGAGACCCCCGAAAGATGTTCTCCGGAAGTGGGCACACCCCCCTCAGCACCCCCAGAAGTGGGGGGGACGGGGGGGCCCCCATCCCTGCCGGGTGTTGCACCCACCCCCCGCTGATATACCCTGACCACCCTGACCCACCACCTTTGGCCTGACTACAGGCTCCCCCCCCCCGGGACCACAGCAGAGGGGGTACCACCCCCACCAAACTCCCCCCCCCACCCAGACCCCTCCGCGACCACACCACGCCCCTTGGGACTCCACCTGTACTGGGGGGGAGCCCCCCTGGGACCCCTCCAACTGCCGGATATAATCATATGCTATACAGTCCACTGGAGGGGTCCCACCTGACTTTCCCCCCCCCCCCGCCTGTGCTGCAGGGAGCCCCTCGGGGCCTGTGGCAGTGTCCATGGGGACCTGGGGGGGCAGCTTACCGTCCAATTTACCGTCCTCACCGTCTCTGTCCATCTCCTGCCGGGGTGCCTGGAGGTGCCTGCTGCAGCGTCCGGGCTGGGCACCCCTGCACCCCCCGGCCTCTCATCCCCCAGGTCCCCTGAGCCCCACCACCGACCACCGCAAACTCGCGGGGGGGCACTTCCGGTCGCGGGACGGGCACTTCCGGTTTCGGTCTGGTCACTTCCGGTTCCGGTCTGGTCACTTCCGTTCCGGCTGGGGCACTTCCGGTTCTTGGGCGGCTCACTTCCGGGGCCCGGTCTACTCCACCCCCAACAGCCGGCGCCATCTTGGCCACACTGCACACAAGCTGTTTACCTCCAGATGACCGCAGCACAATGCCTCCACCATGTGTCTGCCCTCTCTCCCGATGACATAGCAGCCGCAGGAGCAGTCCCTGGCCTTTCCATGGCCAGATCCTCCCGCTCCACTGCAAGCTGAGGGGTCATGGAAGCCGACACATGGCGGGCTTCAGCTGTGGCAGTGCGACCATCCTGGGGGAGCCTGGGTATGCTGACCTGAAGATGGCGGGGGGGTACCGCCGGGGCACCTGGGCCCGGCGACCTCCTGGATCACTGGACTCCCCGGACTTCGCCACCCCCCAGTCCCTTCCACGACCGAGGGATCGGCTCCCGGGAACCCTCCCCAGGTTTTATGGCCATACTGGGCCCTGCACCACCGGCACTCGCCCCCCCCCCACTGCACCCAGGCTCCCCTGACTCTCCTGGCTGTTGGGGGGTTGGGACCCCTTCTTAGACCGCCCCCTCCTCCTTGCTGCCTGGCTCCCTTCCCGGTTGGCCTGCTGGAGGGTCCTCCGGAGCTCCTCTAGGAAGTTCACCTCTCCAGCCCCACGTTGGCAAAAGCCCCCCAGGTATTCCCATATTTCTTTTACTTCTAGTCCTAGGGTGGTGATGGCCCCCTTGAATTCAGATCTCTTATTACTGGAGCATGACTGCGAGAGTAGTCATCTTTTCCACGCAGGCCTGAGATATCCTCACCAGCAGGGATTTGATTTTATCCCGCCTCTTCCTGGTTCTTGCCTCATTCTCACCTGGCTGAGGGGCTGTCCAGTCTGAGAGACCCTCCTGGGTCTCCAGGAAGAGACGGTCCTCCCTGGTGGTGGCGGTGTCTGGCTGGAGGCAGGTGCTGTTGACTCCCCTCCTCCGGAGGCCGGAAGCCGGTCCACCTCCGGGCTGAGGGAGGCCATCGCTACCCCTCTTCCTCCCGGGGCAGGGGCTGGGGGCTGGAGGCTGGGTCCTGGTAGGCTGAACACAGGAGCCTGGAAGACCAGGTCTTCTCTCCTCTCCAGCAGGAAGCAGAATGAGCACTGTGGGAGGAGCCGGAACTACTGCCAAGTGGGAGGAGCTGCACTGAGACCGAGGAGGGGTAATTTTTTATTTATAAAACTACGACCAAAAGGTTAACAAATATATAAAATAAACAAAATAACTAAATAAACCAAATAACACAAAAACAAACAACAAAACACAAACCATCAAATCACCGGACCTCCACCCACCAAGAAATAACTATAAAGAAAAAAAAAAAAAAAAACTAGCACACCAGAACAGGTATTTACAACAGGCTCACTGGTACAAGAGAAAGTCTTTATAGTCCATCAGAAAAGCTTGCCCAGATCATTGCCAAAAAAAAAAACAAAAAAACACTTAAAACGGCTCACTGGTACAGTAGGGAGATATTAAAGTCCATAGAAACCACTACTGTCCAGATCATCGCCAACCCACAACACACCCCACCATCACAACAACAAATACCTACAACCCACGTATGAGCAAGAACATGATAGTCAGACATGTCTGTAGCCTTATTTCAAAAAAAATACCATAAACAAAATCTAAGGGGGTGAAAAAGGATAGATGCCCCTACCCATGGAGAGGGGCAGAGCCGTGACCTAAGGGGGCTGGAAGAGGAACCCCCTCCATAAATGGGCACACCTCTCAGGCCCGACCCTGCTCCTTTCCAGATCCCGCACCTTCACCAACTCCCGAAAGATACCGCCCACCACCTCATGCACAGGCAGGATTTTGTCCCTAGTGGACACCAAACACCGAGCGTGCCAAGTGTAATAAAGCACAACTAGGCTGACTAAATAAAGTGACGATAACTCAAATCCCCTGCGGACCCCAAAATCACCATACACTCGCTCAGCATAGGTCAGGGCCGGAAGGCGGGGGTAGCCAATGGCACCCCCTACCTTCGTAAGAACCTCCATGTTGAAGGGACATTGGACCAGAAAATGGTCCATGGTCTCCAATGTCCCACCACATTCCTGACGGGGGCAGTCCCTGTCCCCCAGGTTCCTGTATTTGAGATTCGCACGGACATAGAGTCGTCCATGGAACGACCTCCATGCGAGATCCCAAAACTTACTTGGAATTCTAGAAGAATTCAAGAGGGCTAGCCCCTCCGTGAGGACCCTCTCAGGGCAGTCCCTCAAAGACAGGGGCTTCAAAATGTCCGAGGCCATGACCCTCAGGTACAGCTCCCGCCGACCCAAAGAGCCCACCTCCAGGGCAGTTATCCGCCACTGCCTCAGTACCTTTAATGCCAGGGGGACATAGGAAGGGAGATACCCATGCGATCTCCTCAGATCGCCGGGCCTCCCCCCCTCCCCCCACTGCCTCAAGAACAGCAAGAGCCAGTCCTTGCATGAACACTCCCACCAGGAAGGCTCGTCCACAAATATGGACTGCAAATTGTATTTAACAAAGATGGTGACAAAGAACACCACCGGGTTGACCATGTCCAACCCACCTTGCCGTCGCTGGCGGTATGTGACCTCCCTCTTGATCAGGTTCAGTCTGCTTCCCCACAACAGCAGGAAGAACAGACCATAGACCCGAGCATAGAGAGATGCTGGCAAAAGACACACATAGCTTACAAAGAGAAACTCAGGCAATAAGTACGTCTTGACCAAGCTTACCCTTTCCCTCAGGGAAAGTTTCCAACCTTTCCAGGCCTTCACCTTCCGAGTGGCACTCACCAGCCTGCGCTCCCAGTTTAGCTTGGGATAATCACCCGGCCGAAATGAATGCCAAGAACTCGAATCTCTGGTACGGGACGTGGGGAACACGTCCGGAAGGGGGAACTGCTCCCCCTCCTTCCCCAACCAGAAAACTTCACTCTTGTCCCAATTGACCAGCGAGCCTGACGCCTCAGAGTAGCACCCGATCTGGGACTCCACATAATGGGCCTCCTCACGACCAGATACCACCACCGAGACGTCGTCCGCATAGGCCACAACCCTCACCGCCGAAACCGGACCCCCGACAGGTCCCACCGGAACCCCCCCCAGACGCCCGCAGTCTAGCCTCCTTACGAAGGGGTCGACCGCAAAGATGTACAGGAGGGGGCTCAGCGGGCACCCCTGCCGGACGCCAGAGTCCACGGCAAAGGCCCGGCCCACCCAACCGTTGACAAGAGGGAAGCTCTCAGCTCCCCTATACAATACCTGCAGCCAATCAACGAATTGATCAGGCAGACCGTATCTCCTCAGAAGCAGCCAAAGGTACTCGTGGTTCACCCGATCAAACGCCTTAGCCTGATCCAATGCAAGCAGATACCGCTCGCTGCCATCAGCCCTGCACCTTTCCACAGCCTCCCGGACGCTCAGGACGGCACTAAAAGTGCCCCGGCCAGGAATTGTGCAGTGCTGAGAGGGAGACAGCATCCTGCCCGCCAAAGCAGACAGACGTGTAAACAAGATCTTTGCCAGTATCTTCCTATCTGTGGTAAGAAGGGCGATCGGACGCCAATTCTCCACCACAGACGGATCTTTCCCCTTTGACAGTAGGATCAGAGCTGACCTTCTCATTGAGGGAGGCAGCAGGCCATAGGCCTAAAGGTTTTGTAGAACTCGGCCGTGAGCCCATCGGGCCCAGGTGACTTTTTAGAAGCTAAAGAGCTAATAGCCTGCTCAACTTCAGCTACCAAGATCTCTTCTGTCAGAGAGTCAGGAAGGTCAGACCCCACTTCCAGCGGGGTCTCATCAAGGAATTCCCTGACTTTCTCCATGTCTAGAGGCCGCTTCTTCAGGAGGTCCGAAAAGTGGTCTCTGACGACACCCAGGATCCCCGATCTGGACCGGACCAGAGATCCTGAGGCATCCTTCAGGCCATGTACGACCTTCGACCTCGCCACCTCACCACAGCTCCTGTAGGGATCAGGAGAGATAAACTTCCCATAATCCCTCTCAAAAACCAGGGAGGCGAGACGGTCGTACTGACACTCCTTCATCTGCGCCTTCAGACCGGATATCTGTTCCTGAGAGCCCCCAGAGGACACCAGGCGGTCAAGCTGCCTGCGTAGTCTCTGGTAAGCCTGGTACTTGGAAGCTGCCCTGTACCCAGAGATTTCCCGGAAAAAGTCGCCAGACCTCTTTTTAACTACTTCCCACCACTCAAGGCGGGAGCAGTTGCCCTCAAGGAGCGAGGTCTGGCCCAGGAAGAAAACCTCATAGGCTTCCCTAACCTCAGGATCCTCCAGTAGCGACCCATTCAGGCGCCACAAACCCCTCCCTTTCTGAGGAGTGTCAGCGACATTCAGGGCCACAGATACCATACAGTGATCGGAGAACTCTACCGACTGCAGCTCAGGAGCCGAGCAGACAGAGTCCTCCTTTAAAAAAAACCTATCTAATCTACTCTTACTACTACCTCGGGAAAATGTGAAACCAGTGAGGTTGGGGAGGTGACGAACGTGCACATCCACCAACCTGGCCTCCCTCACTACGTTATTCAAAAAAATACTATCATATCCCAGAGGGTTGGCGGCACCTGCCCGGTCTTTGGGCCTAGTGATCATATTGAAATCGCCACCAAAAATCACCTGCTGGGACGTAAAAAGATAAGGCTTAACCGCCGTAAGGAGGCTCCTCCTCTCCCTCCTAGTTTGAGGCCCATAAAAATTTATGAGCCGGAGGAATTGCCCCCCTCACGACAGCGTCCACCACCAGACATCTACCGATCTCCACTTCAATCACTCGCCGGCAAGCCACCGGACCAGTCTTAAAAAGGACCGCAACCCCACTGCAGGGCTCGGCCGCAAGAGACCAGAGGGAGGGCCCACATCTCCACTCCCTCTTTGCTAGATGCATCTCTGCCACAGATGCCAGCCAGGTCTCCTGCAAAAACAAAATGTCAGCTTCAACACGGCTGAGAAAATCGAAGGCCATAAAACGAGCTCCCGCAGAACGAATACTTGCGACATTAATGGTCGCAAGCCGTATTGGAGAGGGTACCGCCATCAGAATGATTGAAAGTGGTCATGTTCTCCTTCATACTACAAACACAAAAACATATTTACATATCTACACTTCCTCCTCCTCTGAGCCCGAGGAGGAGGAGAAGATACCAAACGGGTTCCCCAGGGACACCCCACTTCGTGCCCCTGGGGGAACCCCACCCTTCACTGGGGACTTCCCGCCCCCAGATCTGGCAGCCTTCCCCTTCTTCTTTTTGCGTCTCACCTGCTCCCACTCCTGCCACCTCTCCGAGATGACTACACCACCCCCCTCCTCGGACCCGCTGCTCGAGATTTCCCTCTTGGATGAGGCTCGAGCAGCTTCCATCTCCATGGCCACAGGGCCAGAGGAGACTCTGGGTCCAGAAGGGGGGGAATGGAAGAGGCAGGAGGGGGCCAGAGACAGGGGAGAGGACAGGGGGGGGACCAGACTTAGCTGGACGGGAAGAAGAAGGGGAAGGGGGGGGACGGGACTTGGGAGGGGGGGGACGAGGGGGGGGGGTACGAGGAGGGGAAGATGAGGGAGGAGGGCATGGGGAAACAGATGGAGGGCCAGGTGGAGGGGAGGGGCAATGGTGAGGAGGGGGAGAGGGAAGGGGGATGGGGATCGGCCCTGCAACATTAGGAGAGGAAGGCCCTGGCCCCGGACCCTCAGGCCCGGGACCCCCAGGCCTCCCCGACTCCTCCCCACCGGCTCCGCCCTCCGGAGGATCGGGAGCCTCCTGGCCAACCGAGCCCGTGTCCCCCGGGGGGGGAGCCCCACGCCCACGCCTGCTCCGCCTTCTTTGAGGCAATGGGCCTGTTGGTCCCTCCGGAGTAGTACTAGGGGCTCCAGGATCCCCACCCCCCCGGCCATCACTCGCCGGGGGGGCTTCGGCCGCTCCCGGCCCGGGAGGTCCCCCCCCTGAGGAAGAACCCCGATATGCTTTGGGACACCTGCTAAATGGGTGCCCCATCTCACCACACAAGTTGCAGCATATCTTCCCACATGACTCGGACTGGTGGCCAAACTCGTGGCACCGGCCACATCTGACCACCGTGCAGTCCGAGCTCATGTGGGTCGGGCTGCCGCACTTGAAGCAACGACGGGGCTGTCCCGGGTAGAACGCCAGGATCCGGTCTCTGCCTAGAAAGGCGCTGCCAGGGAGGTGGGCAACACTGTTGCCCTCCCTCTTGAGCCGGATCCTGGTCAACCAAGCCCCGGTCCAGACCCCGCGCTCATCAAGGTTCTTCCTCAGGGGGGTCTGCAACTGCCCGTACCTCCCGAGCCAGGTGGCAATGTCCTCCGGAGGGAGCGACTCATTCCTCACCAGGATGGTGATGTTCTTAACCTCCTCCTGCCTGGAGATGGGAATGAGCCTGTACCTCTTCCAAGGGTCAACGCCCCTCACCAACCCAAAGCCGGTGATAAAGCGTTCCATACACACGGGAGTGACAAAACTTATATCAAACTCCCGTGTGTTGGTGGGATGGATGACAGCAAAAAGGTCATCCACCCCAAAACCCAAGGAGAGTACCAGGCCCACCACCTCACCTCGAGCGGGGCAGGGGTCCGGACCCTCGTACCGAAGCTGGACAACATTCCTACGCCTCCTCTCTGGACCACCTGTACCCCTCGTCCACGCCGACCCCTGCGTCCTCTCCTGGTCAGCAGGGGGGGCGCGGAAATTCTGGGCGCCAAACCGGCTGTACAGGTGGTCCAGAGGGGCACGAGAGCCCAACACCTGGGCGAAAGAGCGACCCCCCTTTAGGGCAGACAATAAGTTGGCCTCCGGAGACCCCCGAAAGATGTTCTCCGGAAGTGGGGCACCCCCCTCAGCACCCCCAGAAGTGGGGGGGGACGGGGGGGCCCCCATCCCTGCCGGTGGTGTTGCACCCACCCCCGCTGATATACCCTGACCACCCTGACCCACCACCTTTGGCCTGACTACAGGCTCCCCCCCCCCCCGGGACCACAGCAGAGGGGGGTACCACCCCCACCAAACTCCCCCACCCAGACCCCTCCGCGACCACACCAGCCCCTTGGGACTCCACCTGTACTGGGGGGGAGCCCCCCTGGGACCCCTCCAACTGCCGGATATAATCATATGCTATACAGTCCACTGGGAGGGGTCCCACCTGACTTTCCCCCCACCCCGCCTGTGCTGCAGGGAGCCCCTCGGGGCCTGTGGCAGTGTCCATGGGGACCTGGGGGGGTGGCAGCTTACCGTCCAATTTACCGTCCTCAACCGTCTCTGTCCATCTCCTGCCGGGGGTGCCTGGAGGTGCCTGCTGCAGCGTCCGGGGCTGGGCACCCCTGCACCCCCGGCCTCTCATCCCCCAGGTCCCCTGAGCCCCCACCGACCACCGCAAACTCGCGGGGGGGGGGGCACTTCCGGTCGCGGGACGGGCACTTCCGGTTTCGGGCTGGGCACTTCCGGTTCCGGTCTGGGTCACTTCCGGTTCCGGCTGGGGCACTTCCGGTTCTTGGGCGGTCACTTCCGGGTCCCGGTCTACTCCACCCCCAACAGCCGGCGCCATCTTGGCCACACTGCACACAAGCTGTTTACCTCCAGATGACCGCAGCACAATGCCTCCACCATGTGTCTGCCTCTCTCCCGATGACATAGCAGCCGCAGGAGCAGTCCCTGGCCTTTCCATGGCCAGATCCTCCCGCTCCACTGCAAGCTGAGGGGTCATGGAAGCCGACACATGGCGGGCTTCAGCTGTGGCAGTGCGACCATCCTGGGGGAGCCTGGGTATGCTGACCTGAAGATGGCGGGGGGGTACCGCCGGCGGCACCTGGGCCCGGCGACCTCCTGGATCACTGGACTCCCCGGACTTCGCCAACCCCCCAGTCCCTTCCACGGACCGAGGGATCGGCTCCCGGGAACCCTCCCCAGGTTTTATGGCCATACTGGGCCCTGCACCACCGGCACTCGCCCCCCCCCCCACTGCACCCAGGCTCCCCTGACTCTCCTGGCTGTTTGGGGGGTTGGGACCCCTTCTTAGACCGCCCGCTCCTCCTCGCTGCCTGGCTCCCTTCCCGGTTGGCCTGCTGGAGGGTCCTCCGGAGCTCCTCTAGGAAGTTCATCTCTCCAGCCCCACGTTGGCAAAAGCCCCCCAGGTATTCCCATATTTCTTTTACTTCTAGTCCTAGGGTGGTGATGGCCCCCTTGAATTCAGATCTCTTATTACTGGAGCACCTGTCCCTCTTTTCCCTCAGGCCTGCGAGAGTAGTCATCTTTTCCACGCAGGCCTGAGATATCCTCACCAGCAGGGATTTGATTTTATCCCGCCTCTTCCTGGTTCTTGCCTCATTCTCACCTGGCTGAGGGGCTGTCCAGTCTGAGAGACCCTCCTGGGTCTCCAGGAAGAGACGGTCCTCCCTGGTGGTGGCGGTGGTCTGGCTGGAGGGCAGGTGCTGTTGACTCCTCCGGAGGCCGGAAGCCGGTCCACCTCCGGGGCTGAGGGAGGCCATCCCACCCCTCTTCCGGGGCAGGGGGCTGGGGGCTGGAGGCTGGTCCTGGTAGGCTGGAACACAGGAGCTCTGGAAGACAGGTCTTCTCTCCTCTCCAGCAGGAAGCAGAATGAGCTCTGTGGGAGGAGCCGGAACTACTGCCAGTGGGAGGAGCTGCACTGAGACCGAGGAGGGGTAATTTTTTTATTTATAAAACTACGACCAAAAGGTTAACAAATATATAAAATAAACAAAATAACTAAATAAACCAAATAACACAAAAACAAACAACAAAACACAAACCATCAAATCACCGACCTCCACCCACCAAGAAATAACTATAAAAAAAAAAAAAAAAATAGCACCAGAACAGGTATTTACAACAGGCTCACTGGTACAAGAGAAAGTCTTTATAGTCCATCAGAAAAGCTTGCCCAGATCATTGCCAAAAAAAAAAAACACTTAAAACGGCTCACTGGTACAGTAGGGAGATATTAAAGTCCATAGAAACCACTACTGTCCAGATCATCGCCAACCCACAACACACCCCACCATCACAACAACAAATACCTACAACCCACGTATGAGCAAGAACATGATAGTCAGACATGTCTGTAGCCTTATTTCAAAAAAAATACCATAAACAAAATCTAAGGGGGTGAAAAAGGATAGATGCCCCTACCCATGGAGAGGGGCAGAGCCGTGACCTAAGGGGGCTGGAAGAGGAACCCCCTCCATAAATGGGCACACCTCTCAGGCCCGACCCTGCTCCTTTCCAGATCCCGCACCTTCACCAACTCCCGAAAGATACCGCCCACCACCTCATGCACAGGCAGGATTTTGTCCCTAGTGGACACCAAACACCGAGCGTGCCAAGTGTAATAAAGCACAACTAGGCTGACTAAATAAAGTGACGATAACTCAAATCCCCTGCGGACCCCAAAATCACCATACACTCGCTCAGCATAGGTCAGGGCCGGAAGGCGGGGGTAGCCAATGGCACCCCCTACCTTCGTAAGAACCTCCATGTTGAAGGGACATTGGACCAGAAAATGGTCCATGGTCTCCAATGTCCCACCACATTCCTGACGGGGGCAGTCCCTGTCCCCCAGGTTCCTGTATTTGAGATTCGCACGGACATAGAGTCGTCCATGGAACGACCTCCATGCGAGATCCCAAAACTTACTTGGAATTCTAGAAGAATTCAAGAGGGCTAGCCCCTCCGTGAGGACCCTCTCAGGGCAGTCCCTCAAAGACAGGGGCTTCAAAATGTCCGAGGCCATGACCCTCAGGTACAGCTCCCGCCGACCCAAAGAGCCCACCTCCAGGGCAGTTATCCGCCACTGCCTCAGTACCTTTAATGCCAGGGGGACATAGGAAGGGAGATACCCATGCGATCTCCTCAGATCGCCGGGCCTCCCCCCCTCCCCCCACTGCCTCAAGAACAGCAAGAGCCAGTCCTTGCATGAACACTCCCACCAGGAAGGCTCGTCCACAAATATGGACTGCAAATTGTATTTAACAAAGATGGTGACAAAGAACACCACCGGGTTGACCATGTCCAACCCACCTTGCCGTCGCTGGCGGTATGTGACCTCCCTCTTGATCAGGTTCAGTCTGCTTCCCCACAACAGCAGGAAGAACAGACCATAGACCCGAGCATAGAGAGATGCTGGCAAAAGACACACATAGCTTACAAAGAGAAACTCAGGCAATAAGTACGTCTTGACCAAGCTTACCCTTTCCCTCAGGGAAAGTTTCCAACCTTTCCAGGCCTTCACCTTCCGAGTGGCACTCACCAGCCTGCGCTCCCAGTTTAGCTTGGGATAATCACCCGGGCCGAAATGAATGCCAAGAACTCGAATCTCTGGTACGGGCGTGGGGAACACGTCCGGAAGGGGGAACTGCTCCCCCTCCTTCCCCAACCAGAAAACTTCACTCTTGTCCCAATTGACCAGCGAGCCTGACGCCTCAGAGTAGCACCCGATCTGGGACTCCACATAATGGGCCTCCTCACGACCAGATACCACCACCGAGACGTCGTCCGCATAGGCCACAACCCTCACCGCCGAAACCGGACCCCCGACAGGTCCCACCGGAACCCCCCCCAGACGCCCGCAGTCTAGCCTCCTTACGAAGGGGTCGACCGCAAAGATGTACAGGAGGGGGCTCAGCGGGCACCCCTGCCGGACGCCAGAGTCCACGGCAAAGGCCCGGCCCACCCAACCGTTGACAAGAGGGAAGCTCTCAGCTCCCCTATACAATACCTGCAGCCAATCAACGAATTGATCAGGCAGACCGTATCTCCTCAGAAGCAGCCAAAGGTACTCGTGGTTCACCCGATCAAACGCCTTAGCCTGATCCAATGCAAGCAGATACCGCTCGCTGCCATCAGCCCTGCACCTTTCCACAGCCTCCCGGACGCTCAGGACGGCACTAAAAGTGCCCCGGCCAGGAATTGTGCAGTGCTGAGAGGGAGACAGCATCCTGCCCGCCAAAGCAGACAGACGTGTAAACAAGATCTTTGCCAGTATCTTCCTATCTGTGGTAAGAAGGGCGATCGGACGCCAATTCTCCACCACAGACGGATCTTTCCCCTTTGACAGTAGGATCAGAGCTGACCTTCTCATTGAGGGAGGCAGCAGGCCATAGGCCAAACATTCACTAAACACGTCCCTCAGATGAGGAGCCAAGAGGCTCTTAAAGGTTTTGTAGAACTCGGCCGTGAGCCCATCGGGCCCAGGTGACTTTTTAGAAGCTAAAGAGCTAATAGCCTGCTCAACTTCAGCTACCGAGATCTCTTCTGTCAGAGAGTCAGGAAGGTCAGACCCCACTTCCAGCGGGGTCTCATCAAGGAATTCCCTGACTTTCTCCATGTCTAGAGGCCGCTTCTTCAGGAGGTCCGAAAAGTGGTCTCTGACGACACCCAGGATCCCCGATCTGGACCGGACCAGAGATCCTGAGGCATCCTTCAGGCCATGTACGACCTTCGACCTCGCCACCTCACCACAGCTCCTGTAGGGATCAGGAGAGATAAACTTCCCATAATCCCTCTCAAAAACCAGGGAGGCGAGACGGTCGTACTGACACTCCTTCATCTGCGCCTTCAGACCGGATATCTGTTCCTGAGAGCCCCCAGAGGACACCAGGCGGTCAAGCTGCCTGCGTAGTCTCTGGTAAGCCTGGTACTTGGAAGCTGCCCTGTACCCAGAGATTTCCCGGAAAAAGTCGCCAGACCTCTTTTTAACTACTTCCCACCACTCAAGGCGGGAGCAGTTGCCCTCAAGGAGCGAGGTCTGGCCCAGGAAGAAAACCTCATAGGCTTCCCTAACCTCAGGATCCTCCAGTAGCGACCCATTCAGGCGCCACAAACCCCTCCCTTTCTGAGGAGTGTCAGCGACATTCAGGGCCACAGATACCATACAGTGATCGGAGAACTCTACCGACTGCAGCTCAGGAGCCGAGCAGACAGAGTCCTCCTTTAAAAAAAACCTATCTAATCTACTCTTACTACTACCTCGGGAAAATGTGAAACCAGTGAGGTTGGGGAGGTGACGAACGTGCACATCCACCAACCTGGCCTCCCTCACTACGTTATTCAAAAAAATACTATCATATCCCAGAGGGTTGGCGGCACCTGCCCGGTCTTTGGGCCTAGTGATCATATTGAAATCGCCACCAAAAATCACCTGCTGGGACGTAAAAAGATAAGGCTTAACCGCCGTAAGGAGGCTCCTCCTCTCCCTCCTAGTTTGAGGCCCATAAAAATTTATGAGCCGGAGGAATTGCCCCCTCACGACAGCGTCCACCACCAGACATCTACCGA
This sequence comes from Rana kukunoris, assembly GCA_029574335.1. NCBI lineage: Eukaryota > Metazoa > Chordata > Amphibia > Anura > Ranidae > Rana > Rana kukunoris. The sequence goes on from CM056052.1 coordinate 119,461,974, forward strand.
TCTCCACTTCAATCACTCGCCGGCAAGCCACCGGACCAGTCTTAAAAAGGACCGCAACCCCACTGCAGGGCTCGGCCGCAAGAGACCAGAGGGAGGGCCCACATCTCCACTCCCTCTTTGCTAGATGCATCTCTGCCACAGATGCCAGCCAGGTCTCCTGCAAAAACAAAATGTCAGCTTCAACACGGCTGAGAAAATCGAAGGCCATAAAACGAGCTCCCGCAGAACGAATACTTGCGACATTAATGGTCGCAAGCCGTATTGGAGAGGGTACCGCCATCAGAATGATTGAAAGTGGTCATGTTCTCCTTCATACTACAAACACAAAAACATATTTACATATCTACACTTCCTCCTCCTCTGAGCCCGAGGAGGAGGAGAAGATACCAAACGGGTTCCCCAGGGACACCCCACTTCGTGCCCCTGGGGGAACCCCACCCTTCACTGGGGACTTCCCGCCCCCAGATCTGGCAGCCTTCCCCTTCTTCTTTTTGCGTCTCACCTGCTCCCACTCCTGCCACCTCTCCGAGATGACTACACCACCCCCCTCCTCGGACCCGCTGCTCGAGATTTCCCTCTTGGATGAGGCTCGAGCAGCTTCCATCTCCATGGCCACAGGGCCAGAGGAGACTCTGGGTCCAGAAGGGGGGGGAATGGAAGAGGCAGGAGGGGGGCCAGAGACAGGGGAGAGGACAGGGGGGGGACCAGACTTAGCTGGACGGGAAGAAGAAGGGGAAGGGGGGGGACGGGACTTGGGAGGGGGGGGACGAGGGGGGGGGGTACGAGGAGGGGAAGATGAGGGAGGAGGGCATGGGGAAACAGATGGAGGGCCAGGTGGAGGGGAGGGGCAATGGTGAGGAGGGGGAAAGGGAAGGGGGATGGGGATCGGCCCTGCAACATTAGGAGAGGAAGGCCCTGGCCCCGGACCCTCAGGCCCGGGACCCCCAGGCCTCCCCGACTCCTCCCCACCGGCTCCGCCCCCTCGAGGATCGGGAGCCTCCTGGCCAACCGAGCCCGTGTCCCCCGGGGGGGGAGCCCCACGCCCACGCCTGCTCCGCCTTCTTTGAGGCAATGGGCCTGTTGGTCCCTCCGGAGTAGTACTAGGGGCTCCAGGATCCCCACCCCCCCGGCCATCACTCGCCGGGGGGGCTTCGGCCGCTCCCGGCCCGGGAGGTCCCCCCCCTGAGGAAGAACCCCGATATGCTTTGGGACACCTGCTAAATGGGTGCCCCATCTCACCACACAAGTTGCAGCATATCTTCCCACATGACTCGGACTGGTGGCCAAACTCGTGGCACCGGCCACATCTGACCACCGTGCAGTCCGAGCTCATGTGGGTCGGGCTGCCGCACTTGAAGCAACGACGGGGCTGTCCCGGGTAGAACGCCAGGATCCGGTCTCTGCCTAGAAAGGCGCTGCCAGGGAGGTGGGCAACACTGTTGCCCTCCCTCTTGAGCCGGATCCTGGTCAACCAAGCCCCGGTCCAGACCCCGCGCTCATCAAGGTTCTTCCTCAGGGGGGTCTGCAACTGCCCGTACCTCCCGAGCCAGGTGGCAATGTCCTCCGGAGGGAGCGACTCATTCCTCACCAGGATGGTGATGTTCTTAACCTCCTCCTGCCTGGAGATGGGAATGAGCCTGTACCTCTTCCAAGGGTCAACGCCCCTCACCAACCCAAAGCCGGTGATAAAGCGTTCCATACACACGGGAGTGACAAAACTTATATCAAACTCCCGTGTGTTGGTGGGATGGATGACAGCAAAAAGGTCATCCACCCCAAAACCCAAGGAGAGTACCAGGCCCACCACCTCACCTCGAGCGGGGCAGGGGTCCGGACCCTCGTACCGAAGCTGGACAACATTCCTACGCCTCCTCTCTGGACCACCTGTACCCCTCGTCCACGCCGACCCCTGCGTCCTCTCCTGGTCAGCAGGGGGGGCGCGGAAATTCTGGGCGCCAAACCGGCTGTACAGGTGGTCCAGAGGGGCACGAGAGCCCAACACCTGGGCGAAAGAGCGACCCCCCTTTAGGGCAGACAATAAGTTGGCCTCCGGAGACCCCCGAAAGATGTTCTCCGGAAGTGGGGCACCCCCCTCAGCACCCCCAGAAGTGGGGGGGGACGGGGGGGCCCCCATCCCTGCCGGTGGTGTTGCACCCACCCCCGCTGATATACCCTGACCACCCTGACCCACCACCTTTGGCCTGACTACAGGCTCCCCCCCCCCCGGGACCACAGCAGAGGGGGGTACCACCCCCACCAAACTCCCCCACCCAGACCCCTCCGCGACCACACCAGCCCCTTGGGACTCCACCTGTACTGGGGGGGAGCCCCCCTGGGACCCCTCCAACTGCCGGATATAATCGTATGCTATACAGTCCACTGGGAGGGGTCCCACCTGACTTTCCCCCCACCCCGCCTGTGCTGCAGGGAGCCCCTCGGGGCCTGTGGCAGTGTCCATGGGGACCTGGGGGGGTGGCAGCTTACCGTCCAATTTACCGTCCTCAACGTCTCTGTCCATCTCCTGCCGGGGGTGCCTGGAGGTGCCTGCTGCAGCGTCCGGGGCTGGGCACCCCTGTACCCCCGGCCTCTCATCCCCCAGGTCCCCTGAGCCCCCACCGACCACCGCAAACTCGCGGGGGGGCACTTCCGGTCGCGGGACGGTCACTTCCGGTTCCGGTCTGGTCACTTCCGGTTCCGGTCGGGGCACTTCCGGTTCCGGCTGGGGCACTTCCGGTTTCGGCTGGGGCACTTCCGGTTTCGGCTGGGGCACTTCCGGTTTCGGCTGGGGCACTTCCGGTTTCGGCTGGGGCACTTCCGGTTCTTGGGCGGTCACTTCCGGGTCCCGGTCTACTCCACCCCCAACAGCCGGCGCCATCTTGGCCACACTGCACACAAGCTGTTTACCTCCAGATGACCGCAGCACAATGCCTCCACCATGTGTCTGCCTCTCTCCCGATGACATAACAGCCGCAGGAGCAGTCCCTGGCCTTTCCATGGCCAGATCCTCCCGCTCCTCTGCAAGCTGAGGGGTCATGGAAGCCGACACATGGCGGGCTTCAGCTGTGGCAGTGCGACCATCCTGGGGGAGCCTGGGTATGCTGACCTGAAGATGGCGGGGGGGTACCGCCGGCGGCACCTGGGCCCGGCGACCTCCTGGATCACTGGACTCCCCGGACTTCGCCAACCCCCCAGTCCCTTCCACGGACCGAGGGATCGGCTCCCGGGAACCCTCCCCAGGTTTTATGGCCATACTGGGCCCTGCACCACCGGCACTCGCCCCCCCCCCACTGCACCCAGGCTCCCCTGACTCTCCTGGCTGCTTGGGGGGTTGGGACCCCTTCTTAGACCGCCCGCTCCTCCTCGCTGCCTGGCTCCCTTCCCGGTTGGCCTGCTGGAGGGTCCTCCGGAGCTCCTCTAGGAAGTTCACCTCTCCAGCCCCACGTTGGCAAAAGCCCCCCAGGTATTCCCATATTTCTTTTACTTCTAGTCCTAGGGTGGTGATGGCCCCCTTGAATTCAGATCTCTTATTACTGGAGCACCTGTCCCTCTTTTCCCTCAGGCCTGCGAGAGTAGTCATCTTTTCCACGCAGGCCTGAGATATCCTCACCAGCAGGGATTTGATTTTATCCCGCCTCCTCCTGGTTCTTGCTTCATTCTCACCTGGCTGAGGGGCTGTCCAGTCTGAGAGACCCACCTGGGTCTCCAGGAAGAGACGGTCCTCCCTGCTGATGGTGGTGGCGGTGGTCTGGCTGGAGGGCAGGTGCTGTTGACTCCTCCGGAGGCCGGAAGCCGGTCCACCTCCGGGGCTGAGGGAGGCCATCCCACCCCTCTTCCGGGGCAGGGGGCTGGGGGCTGGAGGCTGGTCCTGGTAGGCTGGAACACAGGAGCTCTGGAAGACAGGTCTTCTCTCCTCTCCAGCAGGAAGCAGAATGAGCTCTGTGGGAGGAGCCGGAACTACTGCCAGTGGGAGGAGCTGCACTGAGACCGAGGAGGGGTTTCGCCCCCGTTGTTCTCCGCCATTTCCGCCGGCCCCCCCGGATGTAAAAGAGCTTGATTTGGGGTAGGGGGCCTGGCCGAACATGGCCGAGAGCATCGGTGGGTGTCCCCCCCCGGCGGAAGGCGGCGGCGAAGACCGGTGCGGGGCTGGAGCCCCCCCGGCAGAAAACGTCTGGAAGACCGAGGGGCTCCGCCCCCGTTGTTCTCTGCTTTTTTCGGCCGGCCCCCCCCGGATGTGAAAGAGCTTATTTTGGGGTGGGGGCCTGGCTGGACATGGCGGAGAGCATCGGTGGGTGTCCCCCCCGGCAGAAGACGGCGAAGCCCGGGGCCCAATGGGCTGGTGGTGGGGGGTCCCGGCAGAAGACCCCCGGAGCTGACTAATAAATTATTTTTTTCTGTGTGTTTTTTTTGGTGTTTACACTTTTCCACCCGGTGAATGGGTAGGGGTACGATGTACCCCATACTCATTCACATAGGGTGGGTGGCCAGAATCTGGGGGCCCCCTTAATATAGGGGGCTCTCAGATTCTGATAAGCCCCCCGCCCGCATACCCCGACAACCAACGGCCAGGGTTGTCGGGAAGAGGCTCTTGTCCCTATCGACATGGGGACAAGAGTGCTTTGGGGTGGGGGGGCAGTGCCCCCCTCCCCCACAGCACACACTCCCCCATGTCGAGGGCATGTGGTCTGGTACGGCTCAGGAGGGGGGGGGGGGCGCTCGCTCGTCCCCACCCCCATTCCTGTCCGGCCAGACTGCGTGCCTGGGAGAAGGGTTTGGTCTGGATCTGAGGGGGAACCCCACGCCGTTTTTTGGCGTGGGTTTAACCCCTTATGTTCCAGATCAAATCTAAGAGCCTGTTGTGCACCTGAAGGGGGACCCCCACGCCGTTTTTTTTTATAATTTGGGGTGGAGTTCCCCTTTATCCCGGTCCTGTCAGGGGGGGGGGGGAATGCCTGCTCGTCTGTCCCTACAATGTATGAACAGCGATCTGTCATTTCCCCTACACAGTCCCACCCCCTTTACAGTTAGAACACACCCAGGTAACATATTCAACCCCTTCCGCGCCCCTAGTGTTAACCCCTTCCCTGCCAGTGTCATTTTTATAGTAAGCAATGCATTTCTATACCATTGCTCGCTACAAAAATGCCAAATCTCACAAAAATGTGTCCGCCACAATGTCGCATTAGCCAGAAAAAACAATGATAGCCACCATTACTAGTAAAACAAAAAATTATTCCAAAAAAACCCATAAGACCAACCCCTACTTAGAACTTTTGCCCAAACCAATCAAACGCTTATTGTGATTTTTTGCAACCAAAAAGATGTCCAAGAATACTTATCGGCCTAAACTGAGGGCAAACATTTTTTGAATATATTTTGGGGGAGATTTATTATAGCAAACAGTAAAAAATATGTTTTTTTAGTTACCAAATTGTCGCTATATTTTTGGGTCAAGCAAAAATAAGAAAAAACGCAGAGGTGATCAAATACCACCAACAAAAAAAAAAAAAAAATTTTTTAGGGGGGGGGGGGGGGGGAGGATGAGGACGCCAAATTTTTTTGGGGGCCACGTCGCACAACCACGCAATTGTCAGTCAAAATGACGCAGTGTTGAAATGCAAAAAATGGCCCCGTCAGTGACCAGTAATATGCTCTGGGGCTCAAGTGGTTACAAATTAAGAATACACTAAAGTTAGCCCAATTTATGGCCATAATGTGAAAGATGATGTTACACCGAGTAAATAGATACCCAACATGTTACACTTTAATATTGCACACACTCATGGAATGGCGCCAAACTTCAGTACTTGAAAATACCCATAGGCAACGCTTTTTTATGTGTTTCAGGTTACCAGTTTAGATTTACAGAGGAGGTCTAGTGCTAAAAGTATTGCTCTCGCTCTAACGTACGCTATGATACCTCACATGTGGGGTTTGAACGGGGGTTCAATATGTGGGCGGGGCTTACACATTTAAGGCCCGCCCACATATGGAAACATTCTTCAAACCACACATGTGAGGTATCATAGCGTGCGTAACAGCAAGAGGAATATTTATAGCACTAGACCTCATCTGTAAATCTAAACTGGTAACCGGAAACAATAAAAATGCTGCTTGTTCGCTTCTGACTGCGAGCTACTAGGGACAGGGGCTTTTAAATTATTACTATTTAGGTTTGTTACGTAAAAATTCTATAAGACCTCCCGTTCAGCTTGTAAAGCATCACTTCATGGGGACCAAAAAAAAATTTAACACCTCTAATGCTTTCATCCGCCATTGCAGATTTGATTCTGGTACTGCATTTCGAGTGAACTGGGCATGCTCGAACAGTTAGAAAAAGAAGTTGGAAGTTTCATCCTGAAAATGACTTGCATCTTTCTGAGCATGCTCAGAAAGCTGTTTTTTTGGCTTAGTAATTTAAGGACATCCTTAACAGGTGTAAGCAGTTACAAGTGCACACAAACTAGAGGCTGACATTTCTTCATGTGTTTCCAATTGGTTCATTAGCACACATGTTATAAAAAGCGTGGATACTGCACGTGTCAGCTGCCCCTCAGAGGGGGCAGATTTGCTGGCTGGAAGTAATGGCGGAGTGAAACAGAGATGTTTTGGAGCAAGTTTTGTATTTTTTGATGTTTTCTCTGCTACATAATTTTGCTAAATGTTTCTCAAGATGTTAATGACTAATGTTTTAATCCTGTGGGTCTATCCTGTTATTTCAAAAGCATGATTTATTTTCCAATGACTGTGAAATAAACGTTGGTCTTTTTTGTTTTTAGGTGTTTTTATATATTTTTGGTGTGTTTATTTGTAATTTTTTGTTTTGCTTTCCTTGTTTTGTGGACCAATAAAATTACTTTCAAATTTTGAAGTTTGTTTTGTGATATTTTTTTCATGCTATGGATTTCAACCGCTGCAGCTGAACTAGTTTGGGCCTAAACCATCAAGTGTGATTTGTCTCTAAGCTCTTTCCTGGTGTGTATGCATGAAATGTTTAGTCACCAGAAAAGGAAGGACAAAGCGGTAAGTATTGTTTCCTAGAACTGATGTCCAGACTGACTTTTTAAAGCACATGTGCAAGATGTAGGAAAAGCTGCAAACAGGGCCTGTTGGAGGGGGGTGGGGGGGGTGTGGTGTATTGGTGGACAGGCTTGAAGTGCTGATTTACAGCGCTGTGCTTGAAACTAGCACAAGACAATCCTATTCTAATTGTGGGTTGTTTGAGGGAAGCCAATTGAGTGTTAGAACCCCTGCTAGTGTTTTTAGGCTGGGCTTTGTGTCCCTTTTCCTAAAATTGGCTTCACTTCCTGTCACACAGCTGAACAGGAAGTGAGGTTAAAACCCTACCAATGGTCTTTTCTTTGGGACACAGGTCAATCTAACTAGTGTCACCATTAAGCAAATTGCACTGCAGTGTACACCCCAAATGATTAGTTATTTTGGGGTTTAGTAAAGGCAAAGCCGCTCTGCAGTAGAAGCGTAGGCAATGAAAATCAGAAGGGAAGCACTGATGGTTTTTACTTCCAATCCCGCCAAGTTTTGAGTTTTCTTCCTTGCTTGTCCACTTGTAGTGCAAAGTGGATTTGCCTTTAGTAAATGGACCCCAAAGTCCAAGATTCCTACTAATTTGGGGTGTACACAGCAAAATGCCATTTCCAAAATGGGAAACTATTTATATTGATCTGTGTGTCCCCAACAAAACATTACTCAGGTGTTTCCCTCACTTCCTGTTTGGCTGTGTGGCAGGAAGTGAATGAATTAAGTAGAAAGTGACAACATTTGTGAGGTGTCTTTACCCTATCAGGGGTGCAGGCATCCCCAAAACAAACAAGAAAATAGTTGATTTAACATTGGGTGGTGTTTGTGGGGGTCCCTAACACACATTCATACATATTAGCAACGCTGGATCCTGGCCTATTGGCATGGTTATATTTTCTTAAGCCTCTCAATAAAATGATCTGAAATTTGGGGTTAAACTGGAACAATAATCATCACTTTTATTTTTTGGATTTCTTTCATTTTGGATAGAGTTGGGGGGGGGGGTTAGAAGCTCTGTCAGTTTATTTTGTATTATCCCTGTCCGTTTGGGGAGATTGGCCTTCACTTCCTGCCCCATAGCCAAACAGGAAGTGATCGATAAACTAGGCAAATTAAGGGTCTCCTGTGCCCCCCCCCCCCACAGAACTTGTGTGTGTCCCCTGAAAATTCCTGGGTGGGTCATAAAAAAACAGGGTGTGGCCTTGACAGGAAGGGTGGGTCATTTTTCTATTAGGGGGGTGCCAAAATTTGGTCAGGCCTAGGGAAGCACAAAACCTAAATATCCTACTGCATATTAGGGCTTATTTAGACAGGATCCAATTTACAGCATGTTTTTAGATTGTGGGAGGAAACCCGCACAGGGAGAACATGCAAACTCCAGGCAGATAGTGTCACGGGCGGGATTCGAACCAGCAACCCTTTTGCTGCTAGGTGAACATGCTACACACTACACTACTGTGCTGAACGAACATGATCGCAGCTGAAAGCATGAGATGTTTTTTTTTTTTACCAATTCCATGCTTTCCAGCCTGGAGGACAGATGTGGGGTCTAATTGACCCCGCCTTTCTCTATAAAGAGGACCTGTCACACACTAGTCCTATTACAAGGGATGTTTACATTCCTTGTAATAGGAAGAAAAGTGAAAAATAATACAAAAAAAGGGACAAACAAGTGCAAAAATGAAAATATTAAGTTAAAAAATAAAATAAAAAAGGAATTTAAATGCTCGTGTCCCTAGTAGCTCGCACTCAGAAGCGAACACGCATGCAAGTCCCACCCACATATGTAAACACCCTTCAAACCCCACATGTGAGGTATCATAGCGTGCGTTAGAGCGAGAGCAATCATTTTAGCACTAGACCTCCTCTGTAACTCAAAAGTGGTAACCTGAGAAAAAAAGTCAAGCGTTGCCTATGGAGATTTTTAATAACGAAGTTTAGCGCCATTCCATGAGTGTGCGCAATATGAAAGCGTGACTAGTTAGGTATCTATTTACTCGGTGTAACATCATCTTTTACCTTATCCCTAAAAATTGGGCTAGCTTTACTGCTTTCTTATTTTGTCATTCATGAAACAGTTTTTTTTTTGAAAGCCAAAAAAAAAAAAAAACGTTTGCAAATTTTTGGCACAAATACTGTTGGAAATGTGTCCGAAAAAATGGCCGCCACTTTATTCCCTAGGGTGTTTGTTAATAAAATATATATAATGTTTGGGGGTCCTGAGTAAGTTTCAAGGAAGAAAATATAATTGTTACATGAAGGAGAGAAGTGCCAGAATAGGCGCGGTATGGAAGTAGTTAAAGTGCAACAATAAAAGTGAAAAATTCCTTGAAATTTCGTACCATGGGGGGGGGGCAATTAGGGCCGCCATCAGGAATTATGGGGCCCCTTACACAGCTTCAGGCATGGGCCCCCTGGAGCAGAGAATAGGGGGGGGGGTGCCGCCTGATATTAAGAAGGGGGGGGGCTGCCGCAATTTGATAAGCGGGGGGTTCCTTTACTAAAAAATACATATAGAAAAATATATATTAAAAAGGGTGGTAGCCATCCGGGGGCCCTGGGGACCACTGGGCCCTTTAATAAAAATAAACCTCTGGGCTCTTTAATGAAAAATAAATTACAATATCTATATATATATATCTACATATATAAAATAATAAAAAAGGGGGTTGCCTTGGGAGCTCTGGGCCCTTTAATAAAAAATAACTACCAAAAATCTAAAAAAAAAATAACATGGGGTGGGAGCTGCGGTGGCTCAACGTGAATGGCACTGCGCTGACAAGCCGTTCACCTCTGCAGCCAAGGGTTCGGATCCCGGTCTCGGCTACATGTGAATTGAGTTTGGTGGTGTCAGCCCGGCTCCCGGTGGGTGTGCTATGCAAGGTACGCCTGTGCTTAGTACGCCCACCCCCCCCCCCACAAAAACCACCACACTTGCACGCACTTTGGCCATGAGGTCTCCTAAAATAAAGGGAGGCGAAGGACCTACAGGGCTGGCTGGGTGGGCTACACTCCCTCATAGGGGGAGTCCCTCTGTCCCATCGGGCTCCCAAGTGTAGCAGGTGGGGTGAGTGGGAGGCCCCCCTCACACCCACCATTGCCACCGGGGGCATGGAGAAGGATGGCGATTGCAAGTCCAGCTCCTCTCTCTCGACTTCACGCACAAAATACACTTTAAAAAAGAAATTAAAGTAAAAAGTAACAAACCTGGGGAAAATGTTTATAACATTTTTAGAAGCAAAAAGGTTGTCATCTGGGGCCCTCTGGGAGCTTTCATAATTATATTATATATATATATGTTAAAAAAATAACCAAAAAATATATAATTTTTTTTGTTTTGTTTTTTTTTTTAAAGGTGGGGGGTTGTCATCTGGAGCCCTGGGGATCTCCGGGCCACTGGGGACCTCCAGACCCCTAAAACAAAACATTGGCCCTTTAATAACAAAAAATATGGGGGGTTGCCACCCGGGGCCCTGGGGGCCTCTGGGCCCCTGGGGACCTCCAGACTGCTAAAAAATATTAAATTCCAAAAATTGGCCCTTTAATAAAAAATCCTACAAAAACCAACTACCAAATATATATACCAAAAAAAAAAGAGGGGGGTTACCATCTGGGGCGCTGGGGGGCCTCCAGGCATCTGGGCACCTCCGGACCCCCGGGCCCCTTACAGGTGTACAGGGCCGCCATCAGGAATTTTGGGGCCCCTTACACAGCTTCAGGCATGGGCCCCCTGGAGCAGAGAACCGGGGGGGGGGGTGCTGCCGCATGAAATTGAGAACGGGGGGGGGGGGGGTGGTGCCGCAAATTGAGGAGCGGGGGGGCCCTTTACAAAAATTTTGACAGAAATAAGAAATAAAGAAAAATATATATAAAAAAGGGGGGTAGCCATCCGGGGCCCTGGGGACCTCTGTGCTCTTTATAAAATAAAAATAAAAAAGAGAGAAAATACATATATATATATTTTTTAAATATAACATTTTTCGAAAAAAATTACAAAAACAAGGGGGTTGCCTTCCAGGGCCCTGGGGACCTCTGGGCCCTTTCATAAAAAAAAAAAAAACAAATATATTAAAAAAATATATATATTTTTTTAAATATATATATTTTATTTAATAAAAAGGGCTTGCCATCTGGGGCCCTTAGTGGCCTCCGGGCCCCTGGGGACCTTCAGAGCCCTTAAAAAAATAAAACTAAAAAAAAAGTTTTTTTTTGTTTTAGGGTGGTTCCCATCCGGGCCCCTGGGGGCCCCTGGGGACCCCCGGGCGGTGTAATCCCTGTACCCCCCTAATGGCGGCCCTGCAGGTGTACTGCCTGTACCCCCCTGATGGCGGCCCTGGGTGTAATGTCAGCATGTGAAAAATGACATTCTGAAGGAAAAAAGCCATTTAAAACTGACTCGCGGCTATAATGAATTGTCAGCTCCTGGAAATTGCAGGAGAATTCATTCATTAAAAACACCAATAAAAAAGCGTGGGGGTCCCCCCAAATTCAATAACCAGACCCTTTAGGTCTGGTATGGATATTAAGGGGAACCCCGCCATCAATTTTAAAAAAAAATGGCGTGGAGTCCCCCCTAAAATCCACACCAGACCCCTTATCCGAGCACGTTGACCTGGCCGGCCGCAGAAAAGAGGGGGGGACAGAGCGCGGCCCCCCCCCTCTCCTGAACCGCACCAGGCCACATGCCCTCAACATTGGGAGGGTGTTTTGGGGTGCCCCCCAAAAAACCTTGTCCCCATGTTGATGAGGACAAGGGTCTCTTCCCCACAACCCTTGCCCGGTGGTTGTGGGGGTCTGCGGGCAGGAGGCTTATCGAAATCTGGAAGACCCCTTTAACAAAGGGGCCCCCCAGATCCCGGCCCCCCCCTGTGTGAAATGGTAATGGGGTACATTGTACCTCTACCATTTCACGAGAAAAAAAAAGTGTCAGTGTAAAAAAAGACAAGAGCCGGTTTTTGACAAGTCCTTTATTATCTTCTTTTCTTCTTTCCTTCGGGTTTCTTCTTCCTCCATCTTCTTCTTCCTCTGCTTCTGTCTTGGGTCTTCTATTCCCGCATCTTGCCCGGCGTGTTCTTCCATCTTCTTCCGCTGTCCTTCTCGTCCGCATCTTCTTCTCCTTCTTCTTCTTCGCCGGAGGCGCCGCTTCCAATTGAAATCCCCGCTGCCTGCCGGACCACGCCCCCCCCTCTGACGCCACGGGCAAGCTCTGGTTATGGATATTTGGGGGGAACCCCACGTCATTTTTTTTTTAAATTGACGGCGGGGTTCCCCTTAATATCCATACCAGACCTAAAGGGTCTGGTTATTGAATTTGGGGGGACCCCCACGCTTTTTTTTTCCTTTTTTTAATGAATGAATTCTCCTGCAATTGCCGGGAGCCGACAATTCATTATAGCCGCGAGTCAGTTTTAAATGGCTTTTTTCCTTTGAAAAATGACATTTTGTGCAGAGACAGTTCTAACCACGGGAAACATGCGCTTTTTCACATGCTGACATTAGAGACCCCCATAGTACGAAATTTAAAGGAAAATTACACTTTTATTATTGCACTTTTAGCATTATTAAAATCACTGCTCCCGAAAAAACGGCCGTTTTAAAAAAAAAAAAAAAGCATTGGTACATGTCCCCTGGGGCAGGACTGAGGTCCCCAAACACTTTTTAGGACAAAACTTGCAGATTAGCCTTTAAAATTCACTATTAAGATTTCCCCCCATAGACTTATACAGGGAGTTCGGCGGCGGCTTTACTTATCAATCACATCGCGCTGCTGTGCAACGCCGGTTCATGCGCCTAATTAGGGCTTCATCCAGCGCACTAATTAAGGCATGTACCGGCGCAGCGCAGAGTCATTAGTAAATCAGCCCCATTGTGTCTGCATAGCATCTTGCCAAGAGTTTATAACAAAAGAGAGTCTAGCTGAGCATCACTTGGTAAAACAGTTCAGAACACAAACAGCTTCTTGCAGTTATCCTTATAAACAACATCCCTCTCAATGAAATACAGAGTAGCTCTTATAACACAGATTGAACAGCTGGAGGGATCCAAGGCCCAAAGACAAATGGGACACCCACCCCCCCCCCCCCCCATTCGGTTCGCACCAGAACCGTCGAACGGACCGAAAGTTTGCACAAACTTTTAGAACCCCATTGAAGTCTATGGGACTCGAAAGTTTGAATACAAAAGTCCTAATTTTAAAGGCTAATATGCAAGTTATTGTCGGAAAACGGGTTTGGGGACCCGTGTCTTGCCCCAGGGAACATGTATTAATGGAAAAATAAATTTTAAAAACAGTCATGTTTTCTAGAGCAGTGATTTTAATGATGCTTAAAGTTTTTGATGCCCCTCTGCCTCCTGACTGTGTTTTAAAGGTTCAACTTCACATCTATGCGATGCATCAGAGTATGTGCCTTGCTGCAGGACAGCCTATTAATTTGAGAATGCACTGCCGGCAACCCTTTAATAGCACCAAAGTGCATGGGTCTTTTTTTAAGTAAATGTTTTAATGCCGCTGCACCAAAATGCATGGTGCTTTTGTTAGCATGCATTTTTATTTTTGTGATTTTGTTTTTATTTACACACACACAAACACATATATATATATATATACTGTATATACAGTATATACTGTATTTATTGGCGTATAACACTCACTTTTTTACCCTGAAAATTGAGGGTAAAAGGTGCCTGCGTGTTATACGCAGGGGGCAGTGGAAAGTTTTTTTTCCTGAAACTTCCCTCTTAGGCCTCGTACACACGAGGCAATAGATTTGTTCAAAACGGTCTGTCCGACCGATTTGAACAAATCTGTCTGCTGTCATTTTGGTTTGCTGGCGTGTACACACGAGCAAACCAAAATCCCCGCCAGCAGACAGCGCGCTGACGTGTCGGTGACGTGGCGGTGACGTTGACGCCGCCACGTCACCGCACCAGGAAGTAAAACACTTCCGCGCATGCGCCGAATCCATTCGGCGCCGGTGCGAGACGACATGTCTGCTGGTAAGTGTACTAATCAGCAGACATGTCGGGCGGACGGGTTCCCACCCGATAGATTTCAAAGCATGCTTTGAAATCTGTCGGGTGGCCAAATCCGTCGGCTCGCCCGTACACACGATCGAATCTGTCTGCTGAAACGGTCTAGCAGACCGATTTGATGGTGTGTACGAGGCCTTAAAGTTAGGGTGCGTGTTATACGCCTGTGCGTGTTATACGCCGATAAATACGGTATATATATATATATATATATATATATATATATATATATATATATATATATATATATATATATATATATATATATATATATATATATATATATATATATATATATATATGTGTGTGTGTAAATAAAAAAAAAAAAAAAATCACAAAAATGCATGCATTTTTTTGAGAATCATGAGAGAATCGTGATCTTCATTCTAAGCAAAAGAATTGTGATTCAAATTTTTCCCAGAATCGTGCAGCTCTACTGCCTTAAGGAATTAATATGAGAAACACCAGCAAATCTATTGACAGCTTTTGGTGCACACTGTACAGAGGACACAGACAGTACACCACGTAAAAATACTGCAGCTAGCACAATCGCCTGCCTGCCTGTCAGTAAATAAGAAAGAGCAGATCTAGCTAAACTCAATACAGTGTATAAATATATATACAACTCCTGGGATGCATATATATCCTCTACACACTGTAACTTCAACTGACTAGTCTGCCTGCTCTATCTAACTCCAAAAAATTACACTCTCTCTCTGTAAACCACCAACACACTACACAAGGCCAACTTCCAGGCAGCATTATATAGTGTGGGGCATGTACTAAACCCCCTGAGCTGTAATTGGCCAAAGCCACCCTGGCTTTGGCCAATTATGGCTCACCATTTTTTTGCGCGCTGTGATGATTGGCCAAGCATGCGGGTCATAGTGCATGCTTGGCCAATAATTATCCAGCAATGCACTGCGAAGCCACAGTGAATTATGGGCCGAGACACGCCACTCGAATTTGGAGCGAATGGCCCAAAAAGTTTGTAATTTGACGAACGATCGAACATACGATGTTCGAGTCGAACGCGAGTTTGACTCAAGTACGAAGCTTATCCCTACTCTGGATATATTTAGAAGAGATGCTCCCACAGTAGCAGGGTCTTACAAAATGGCTGTGTGCTAATAGTGACCCGACTGGCTGCCTGCATGCCAGTTCTGACAGTGGTGGGCCTCTCACCTGGCTGTACATTACTTGCCCAGCTACCTCTTCCTCAGCAGATGTGGCCTCAAAGCAACTGAGGGAGGGAAACAAAGGAACTTATCTTCCCTGAGTGTGTCCAGGAACCCAAGGAGTTTTGGGAAATGAAAGAAACTACACCTGCATCTGAGCATGGTGAATAAATGGTCTTTCTGCTACATGATCACCACTGGAATAGGGCATATGCATTTTGTCCTACATATTCAAGTTAGATGAGCAATTGCTGTACATGCATGGTTACTTGATTGTTGAAAAATCCCAGGCAGTCAAAAGTTGCCAACTTTGCCCATAGTAGAGTGGAATCCATCATGGTAAACATGATCATTCTAATGACGCACTGTATCACATATACCGGGGATATGCAATTAGCGGACCTCCAGATGTTGCAGAACTACGATTCCCATGAAGCATAGCAAGACTCTGACAGCCACAAGCATGACACCCAGAGTCAGAGGCATGATGGGACTTGTAGTTTTGCAGCAGCTGGAAGTCCGCTAATTGCATATCCCTGATATATACTGTAAAACTACTGATCTGCACTGCAATCTCTTGGAAACAGAACGGTTGCACAAACTGATTGACAACTAGCTAAAATCCTGCCCAAATACAGCCTGAAACCCCCACCTTATCTGGCTGTGTTTATGGGGAAATTGCATACAAGTCAAATTAAGGTAAATTGTGTGGGCTTTCTGAATTTAGGATGGGAACAATAGCTCTGGGATTGCAATAACATTGCTCTGAATGATGTGTTACCTAGATTAGCTTTTTAAAATAGCCTGAAAGAAAGACATTATGAATATCAGTAGGAGAACACCTAATGGTTTTTAGTAGCCAAAGCATTTTTCTTTTGTACAGCTCATTTATACATTACTTGTGAAGACAAAATGTAAAACCTTACATGTATAAAATAAAATGTGTCTATAGCTCTACATTACCTTTTCTAACTTGATAAAAATAATATTGGTAGCTTTCTTAATTGACTATAGTCATTACTTATTATAGCTAACAAAAGAAACAGGTGTTATACGTACTGTATAATATATCAAAATATAGTAGAAACTGTTACAATCTGACTACAAACTATCCTTTAGATCAACTAATAACTACCTGATTAGATACAGTTGTGCTCATAAGTTTACATACCCTGGCAGAATTTATGATTTATTGCACATTTTTCAGAGAATATGAATGATAACACACAAAATTTTCTCTCACTCATGGTTAGTGTTTGGCTGAAGCCATTTATTATCAATCGACTGTGTTTACTCTTTTTAAATCATAAGTTTACATGATTTGGCCTGATAATATGCACACAAGTTGACACAAAGGGGTTTGAATGGCTATTAAAGGTAACAAATCTCCCCTGTGATCTGTTTGCTTGTAATTAGTGTGTATGTATAAAAGGTCAATGAGTTTCTTGACTCCTGACAGACCCATGCAACTTTCATCCAGTGCTGCACTGACATTTCTGGATTTTGAGTTATGGGAAAAGCAAAAGAATTGTCAAAGGATCTGTGGGAAAAGGTAATTGAACTGTATAAAACCGGAAAGGGACATACAAAAACTGTTCAAACTCTAATCAAGAAGTGGAAAATTAGGTGTTCTGTTGAAACCAAACCAAAGTGAGGTAGACCAACTAAAATTTCAGCCACAACTGCCAGGAAAATAGTTTGGGATGCAAAGAAAAACCCGCCAATAACTTCAGGTGAAATACAGGACTCTCTGAAAACATGTGGTGTGGCTGTTTCAAGATGCACAATAAGGAGGCACTTCAAAAAAGATGGGCTGCGTGGTCAAGTCGCCAGAAGAAAGCCAATACTACGCAAATGCCACACAGTATCCCATTTACAATATGCCAAACAGCACAGAGACAAGCCTCAAACCTTCCGACACAAAGTCATTTGGAGTGATAAGATCAAAATTTCGCTTTTTGGCTACAACCATAAAAGCTACATTTGGAGAGGAGTCAACAAGGCCTATGATGCAAGGTACACCATTCCTATTGTGAAATAGGGAGGTGGATCGCTGATTTTTTGGGGATGTGTGACCTACAAAGGCACAGAAAATTTGGTCAAAATTGTTAGCAAGATGAATGCAGTATGTTATCAAAATCAAATACTGGAGGAACATTTGCATTCATCAGCCAGGAAGCTGTGCATGGGACGTGCTTGGACATTCCAACATGCCAATGATTCAAAACACAAGACCAAGTTAACCTGTCATTGGCTACAGCAGAATAAAGTGAAGGTTCTGGAGTGGCCATCTCAGTCTTCTGACCTCAATATCATTGAGCCACTCTGGAGAGATCTCAAACGTGCAGTTCATCCAAGACAGCCCAATAATGTACAGGAACTTGAGGCTTTTTGCCAAGAGGAATGGGCAGCTTTACCATCTGAGAAGATAAAGAGCTTTGTCCACAAATACCACAATAGATTTCAAGCTGTCCTTGATGTTAAAGGGGGCAATACACGGTATTAAGAACTGGGGTATGTAAACTTTTGATCAGGGTCATTTGTGTAGTTTCTGTTGCCATTATGATTTAAAAAGAGTAAACACAGTTGATTGATAAGAAATGGCTTCAGCAAAACCCTAACCATGAGTGAAAGAAACGTTTTTGCGTTATTATTCATATTCTCTAAAAAATGGCCAAGAAATCTTAAATTCTGCCAGAGTTTGTAAACTTATTAGCATAACTGTACAATTGGATGAATTGTTTTAGGTAGTCTTTCACATCTTATACATTTGGCAAATCTAAAGGAGACTGTACAGAGATTGTACAACCAGATTGTAATATGTACTCCCAGTTTAGAAGATAGGTAGATTAATCAACTACATAAGAAGACACAATTTATATATATATATATATATATATATATATATATATATATAATTGTGACAGGAAGTCAGGTAAATCTGTGGGTGTTGTCACAGACGGGAGATACATTTCTGCCTTGTTTAGACAACTCACCAATTACTATCAGGTGTCGGCTGCAGAAATAGCCAGAAAGGTTTAGGGCGTTGGAAAACTTCAGCTGTTCAGAATGAGTCAATTAAGGCCTCTGTAAATCATCCAGAGGATGACTACTGATTGCTGCATCCTGAGGCTTTTTGAGTTAAGGAGAGTAGTGAGAAAGACTTCTGAAGAGGTGAGGTGGTTGTTGATTTGCATTTGCTATAGCCAGCTGTTTTAGTATCTCCTCCATTTTTGGGTTTACTTTAACTGCCCGCATTCTCCACCATGTGTAAGTGGTTAGCTCGGTAGTGGGGGTGTGTGACCCCCTGGATGGGTTCACTACACACTGAACTATACAGAGAGGCAGCCTAATACGGTTGATAACAAAGAGTTTGGTTTATTCTTTCATATTACTGGAAACAAGTGCAAGCATCCAAACAGCATAAACAAAACAAAACAAAGCATAAAATAAACCCTGGCCACTTGGGGTGTCTACCTTCACCACACAGGAACCTATCTATAGAGTCTGGCACATCCTACTGCTGGGCAGACACTGCTGGTCATACAGCAGAGAAACAATAGTCTTTTTGATTTGGATCACACAGAAAAATCAACAACCACCTCACCTCTTCAGAAGTCTATCTCACTGCTCTCCTTAACTCAAAAAGCCTCAGGATGCAGCAATAAGTAGTCATCCTCTGGATGATTTATAGAGGCCTCAGTTGCCTCTTTCTGAACAGCTGAAGTTTTCCAATGCCCTAAACCTTTCTGGCTATTTCTGCAGCCGAGACCTGATAGTAATTGAATTGTCTAAACAAGGCAGAAACGTATCTCCCATCTGTGACAACACCCACAGAGTTACCTGACTTCCTGTCACAATATATATATATATATATATATATATATATATATATTTATATATATATATATATATATATATATATATATATATATATATATATATATATATATATATATATATATATATATATATATATATATATATATATATATATATATATATATGTGTGTGTGTTAGCTGTAACATAATGAGCATCCAGATTTGTTGGTGATCTCCATGCTGGATCATCCTCTCTCTACTGCCCAATACTTTAAATTTTGTTGTAAGTGCACATTTTAGCTTTAATAAAAACCCCTGCTTTTATGTATTATGCAATGAGCTTTCTTTCTGTGTTCCCTTATCCTGCACACACAGCTGAGTGAAGCACAGGGATCACCCTGAATGAGGCAAGGTGGGCTCGGACACTGTGGAATACCTTTCCAGTATAGAGGCAGAGTCCAGAGAGTGCGGTGTGGGGACCCTGAGCATGGGACTGTTGGATTCATCTATCTTGGAGGTCGGGAGACACATAGAGGAAAGGCCAGGCATTGGGCATTTTCTTACTTCATGTGTTAGATGATCGCTTATAATCTAGAGATCATCGGGATCTGTTAAGAAGCCAACTTTATTTTCAATTGGATTTATATACTTTATTATCACTGGAACAGTGGATAGAACACTCAGTTGTTGGAATACGAATGAAATCATTTCTGATACACATGGACACTTGTTCATTAAACTCTCCATTAATCAATAGTTTATGCACTGTGTTTGTTATAACTTTTCTGATCATTTTTTTTTTCTGTATTTATGAGACTTTTATTTTTTCACTTATTTTTTCACTTGTAATTTACAGTAGCAGGAGCCAATGACTTCCGCTGCTGTCTTTGCCAATGAGGAATGAAAGACCTAGGAGAAGCTCAGCTCTCATGCATGTCCATGGATCGAGGGGGAGCTCAAGTGCGAACTATGGGGGCTGGGGGGCTGCACACAGAAGGTATTTTACCTTCATGCATAGAATGCATGAAAGTAAAAAACATTGAGTCTTTAAAACCACTTAAAACCATTTTTTATTCTTAAAAATAAAATGTTAATTTTGGACTCAATGCATGAGGCTCCAGCATTAAAATGTGGCTGGGGAGCACAGGTGCATCCTCCAGCCCTGCTGCTGGCAGCCTGTGAAACTTTATGAAAGTCTGACAGCTGCTGCAGCTGAATGGGGCTGGGCAGGGAACCTAGCTGTATGTACGTTTAGGACAGTATGCACCATGAGACAGTCTTATCAGATCCATCAAGCTGCAGCAGTCTCTGAGCCTCTCATTGAGTTTGACAGGCTGTCAGTCCTGGGGCTGGACAGTGTGCCTCTGCCCTCCAGCTGCAGGAAAATGCTGGAGCCTAAGTGTTTGTGAGCCCTAATAATGCATTATATTTGTCCTGTTTTATTGCTTTTGTGAACAAATAGTTAACTCCCTTGTATTTGTAATACAAGCAGTCTAGATTTAGTCATATACAAGGATGCTTGGCTCTTTCTTTGTGAAGAACTCAACTATAAAATGTTCCTCTGCATATCAAACACATGCTTGTGCATGTCAAAAACATCATACAAACATATCAAAGCTATCTAAGGAGCTTTGTTCGTGTGTCTTATTTCTGACCTCACCTGTTACGGTGGCTCCAGAATACTTTTGTACAGCAATGATGTCATCTTGATGCAGTATGTTATTACACTGGGAGTATTCGTGCATTTTAAAGCAGGAATTGCTGTAATTGTAATGCTATCAATATGGCCAAAGCAATTCTGCCTCAAGAAGTTTTTGCAGATATCTCAACTTAAAACATTCAAAGGCAGTCTTACATTAAAACTCACAAAGAACATGATCTGCCAGACAGTGAGTGATCTCTGGACATCTGTGTCCTTTCTGCGTCATTAAATATGTTTATTTCTCCCTCTACTGAGCTTTCGTTTATAGAAAAAGGCAATTGCCTTTGGCTTTATCACTATCTTTTCTCTCACTTCATTTCCTACCCAGGGCTCTCCTGGGTGTCCTACCTCTCACATCTCACTTCCGGGATTTTCAGCTTTTAATGCCCACCAGTTTTTTAATCATGTTTTGCAACAAGGTGTTGTTTTCAACAGCTGTTTCTATGCTAATGTTGCAGCAGTTTTTTTTTTTTTTGTGGATGTATCTATGAAAGGACCACTTACTGGTCAAGTAAGGTCAGGTGAGTGGACATAGTTACATTGTCTATTGGGTTAATTTTTTTACCTCAAGTTCAAACTATCACGACACCTGCAGCATTTGTCAGGAGCAAAATAAGGTTGCGTTGACATCTGAGCAGAACGATTTTCAGGCATATTTTGTTTATAGGCATATGTTTTTTTTTTTTTGCTAATTTTTTGCTCATTTATGCTAGCGTATTTTTCAGCAGTTTACATGTGTATTCAAGCTTTGCCCATTTTTGTTTTAGCCAATGGAAAGGCAAAGGTAAGCACTAGGGGGAGGAGATACATTTTTCCATGCTAAAAATGTTCTTAAAAACACTCAATTCCTTTTAAAGTATATGGGACCAAAAACATCCAATTGTGACTCAAAAACAGCTTCAAGCAGGTGTCTGAGCACTCATTTGTGAACAGCCATAGAATTTTGTATGCTTTTTGAGCTTTGAGCTACAAAACAGTCAAGTGTGAATGAGACTGTCCAAATTGTGATCCTTTTATTACCAGGGAAATGTTACCTCATGAGCACCCCAAGTTTATTCAATTCAGTTTTCTGGATTATAATATATATATTTTTAGGCTTTATTTATTTTATTTTTGCCATGAGTATACAACCTCATGTGGTAAAACATTTTAAAGAGACACTGTTACCTTGCCCTTCCCCAGTGATACTCATTTTGCTAGCTCTTCCTGCCTCCATCGCAGTCAGAGACAATACCTAGTGCTTCTAGATATAGGAAAGCATGTGACTACCTCCCCTGTGACAGTACATGGGTCAAGCAGCCAATAGTTAGCTATAGGCACTGCCATATGATTAATGGAGAGATGTCGAAAGCCGAGTGTCAAGCTGCATTGACCATTTTTTTTTTTTGGTATATATTTATTGTTGAAAAATATTAAAATAAATAAATAAATAAAAAGATACAGCTGTGACTCTTTAGCCACCTTTACTGTAAAGAAACCTGTCTTAAACCGAGGGAAAATCTGCTGTCTTTCACGCAAAACAGTTTTCCCTTCGTAAAGTTATTGGGATAAAATGTAAACCTGTCAAAACTTTAAACAATCCTTGCATATATATTAAGCATCCAACCACATATGAACCAGTGCTATATGTATAAATCATACACTCAAGTGAATATATACCACACATAAAATACATATATACAGTGCATGATAACATGAATATTTGTGAAATCAATGACGTGCATAAAGTTCACATAAATAATGGTACCCTGTGATATATAAAATTTCTCTTTAAAAAAACACTATTCCTTCAACATCATATCATTCCCAAAATATTCCACCACAGTGCTCTGTCTGCTTTGGAGAATAGGTAAAGGCTCACCAGAATGTCATGCCTTGTTACATTTCAAAAAGTTAATATCAGTATCATTAGGACAGCACATAAAAAGTATAATAAAAACAGTAAGACCATGATTAGTTGGAACAAGATATTCAGAATTGATAGTTTAATAGGGGCATATGTCTGCACCCCCAATGCCCAGAGTTGATGGTTTGATAAGAGCATGCAACTGCATCCCAGCCAAGCCGAGTGTACTGCGTACTCAGCTCACGCGAGAGGAGCCGAGAGAAGCTGAACACACAGGAAATCCGGCTCTGCACAGCTCGACCAAGGCGCCAAACTCAAAGACACAACGCTGCAACCCCCGGCAGACGGACGCCGGACGACGCCGGGCAAGACAACAGACGGACACCGACAAGCCTGGACGGACCCAGCGCAGGGCCGCAGACGGACACTGGGCAAGACAGCAGATGGTCACCGACAAGGCTGGACGGACCCCGTGCAAGGCTGCAGACGGACGCCAGACAAGGCTGCCGATGGACGCCGGGCAAGACAGCAGAAGGACACCGACAAGGCTGAGCATCCAAAATGTACGTTTTTTCCTTAAACTTCCCTTAAGCTTGGGGTGCACGTTATACGCTGGCGCGCGGTATACGCTGATAAATACGGTACATGAAAACAATGCAATGAGGTATAGTAGGTATGGAGCCAGGGCCAGGGAAGTCTGTCCTGGGAGGTATTGATGGAGCCACGTGCTAGCAGGGCGCACCTACAAAACCTCCTCAGAACGCAGGACACAAGTTGCTGATATTCATAATAGGACAGGGTGGTGAACCAGTGGTGACTGCCAGAGGGAGTCTAAAAAATATGCAATATCCTTTTGTCATATTATACATTCACCAAGAAGTGACAGAAATAACTATCAAGGTAATAGATAAAATAGCCTTGTAGTGGCTTACTTGTATCCCAACCAAGGATATGGGTAATATGGTGAATTGTAGCGTCTATAGTTCGTAGCAACAGGACTGCGTCTAAGGAGGCCCAGTTATAGCCGAATATGTGCTGTGAACATCCGCCCACCCTCCTTCCCAGAAGGGGTGGGAGGAGGGGCAATGGAGAGGGGGGACACAGAGCGCATTGCAGTTCCTGGGCACCAGACATGGGGGCGGCCCTGCATATACAAAACCACAGCTTAATCCCAGAGTTGTAACATAAGACATATGTGCTGGATGATCTTGTGGACACAGTAAGGTTGTGTACTGAGTAAGAGACGGACATGGTACATTACCATCCAAAGCTTGAAAAACCTCACAGATGGGTGGCAGGGGAACACTGCCAACCTAATCTATAGGCCTCCATCCCTAATGCAAGAGAGAGGGAGGGACACTTGGGATTGAACGCACGGTGGTGCCTTGTAAGCTGTGGCAGCGCGTCCATATGGGACGCAGGGGTGCCGCCCCCCTAATCCATGCGCCTGGCCCCTAATCTATATAGAGGGTGCTGCCTGTACAGTATATCGATTAGGGGCCAGGTGCATGGATTATAGGGGTGGAACCCCTGCGCCCTGTATGGACGCGCTGGATTCCAATTTTTTTTTTGTTTTGTTTTTTAGATGCAGATGATTAAAAACTGAAGCTCTAACTGGCTTAAAAAAAGGGTGGGCTCAGGGCTGCAGGGTATTGCAAAATGTTTATGCTAATATTCCGCACTGCTTGCATTTAAATCTGGACATACCTAGTTTTTTACATTATTGTATTGTATTGCGTTGAATATGCAAATGAGCATGATACGCCGATTCCCGAACGAAGTTGCACGCCGTCGATGTAGTTTATGTAGTTTGCGTATGCTATATGAGGGGTATGGACGTCGGAACAGCGTTGTGTTTTTCCGTCGTTTGCGTAACTCGTCGCGAATAGGGCTGTACGTTAATTACGTTGCCGTCAAAATCAATGTACTTGCGGCGTACTATGGAGCATGCGCAGTGGACTACGTTTAGGGCGGGCGCATTCGCCATTCGTTTGGCGCGGGAGCGCGCTTAATTTTAATACAGCACGCCCCCCCCTCCTTCCCTATTTGAATTACGTGGCCTTATGCCGTCCCCTTTACGCTGCGCCGCCGCAAATTACGGAGCAAGTGCTTTGAGAATACAGCACTTGCCCGTAAATAGTGCGGAGGCGTAGCGTAAAGGGGATACGCTACGCTACGCAAAAAAAAGGCAGATCTACGAGAATCTGGCCCATGATGTTTATACTGGACCACATGTTCTAAATATTCCCTTACAAGTGGTTTCCAAAGAGGTAACAATGTGGTGTTTTTCTTATGCATGATCCAATAACAGTGGTGCAGTGAGTAGCACTTTCGCCTGGCAGCAAAAGGGTCGCTGGTTCGAATCCCGACCACGACACCATCTGCCTGGAGTTTGCATGTTCTCCCTGTGTCTGCGTGGGTTTCCTCCGGGTACTCCTGTTTCCTCCTACACTCCAAGACATGCGGGTAGGTAAATTGGATCTCGTCCAAATTGGCCCAGTATACATGTATATATGTGTGTATGACTGTGTGTCCCTAGCGTGTCAAGATCCTACGGGGTAAAAATTACCGCACCAGCCAAGCAGACACTGGCTGGAAAAAGCGCCCAGAGGCGATTCAGTTCGCATGCGTTGCGCTATACAAGTCATTCATTCATTCATTCATTCATTCAATAACTGAATTCAGCACAATTTCTACTCATTACCCAACTCCAAGTGAAAAGTCACTTTACAAAGAAGACATGCTCTACTGCTATAATAAAATAGCCCTTGTGTTTACACCATGTGATTTTCATCACAAAATGTTTGTTTTTGTGTCTGCTACTTCACATTGAGTTGTGCCCCTTCGGTAATTGTTAACTAGTATTCTCAGTCTTTCACCATTTCACAACTGTTTTTCATTTTATTTATTTATATATATATATATATATATATATATATATATATATATATATATATATAGTAGCCAATACTATCATACACACCTAGATGTGGTATTTAACTACTTTTGTCAAGATACCTCAGTAATATATTACAATCTTACAGATTTTTAATAATTTTGCATTTTGGGTAATTAGCAAAAATAGCAATATTGCTTTTTATTTTATCCCCAGATTGTATACAAATGTACTCCTTTAATCTATATGCCCTTAACTTTTGTACCAGGCTATAATCAAGTAAATTGTTAAAGCATAAGTTCGCCTTTCAAAAAAATAAATGCACATATTTTTGCAACTAAAAAATGTGTATTTATTTATTTTTTTACACTGCAGCTTGTAAAGCATTGCACCCGTGTTCAGCGCAAAATGCACTGCTATTTGTCAAAATTCAAGGTAAAGGGTATTTTTTTAGGGTACTGCTTACTGTAGGCACGATTAACATTTCTAGATTGAAAGTTTTTACTGTTAAATTCAGGTCAACTGTAAAAGATCAAGTTTTATATTGTCCTCTACAATTACGTTTCTCATGCTGTCATCTCAGAGCCCTGTATTATCAAACTACTTTCACATAGAATCTATAAATGGTACCTTATATTATCATTAGCAAATTTGTTTTTGGCTTCAATCTTTGCAAACTTAATTCCAATTGTGCAGCTTTTAAATTCCATAACCTGTAGATACATGACTAAGTGCTTCTGTGAGTTGTTTAAATGTTTCCTAAAAATTCATAGTTTTTGTAACCCATTTGCTCGAACACTTATTGAATACCAATTTAAAATGTCACTATATATTGGGAACTGTTTCTCAAATGTTCCCAGATCTACACATTGAAATGCCAAAATCTAGCAGATCTGTATTTGCTAAAAAATACATATAAGTGCCCACATTTATGTAGATTATCTTCAAAGAAAGCCTTCTTATGCCACGTACACACGATCGGAATTTGTGCACAGGCCCCATCGTTTTTTTTCCGTCGGTGTTTAGAAATAGAACATGTTTTTTTTTAAATTTATTTATTTATTTTTCTTCAGTTACTGACTGGTTTCCATGCCTAGGCAAATGCTGTCATACATCCCACGTGTCTTTAGGGGAGAGGAGACATATTTTTCAGCTACGCACACCGTCTGCTTGTATGCCTGAGCTAAGGGCAGATGGCTTTCAGAAAGTAAATTCTACATGAATCATTCGCCCTTACTCAAGATGGCCAGAAATTCTAGGGGGTGTTTTTCCAAGCAATTTCTTAGCAAAATAAAGCATTAAGATATGGATGGATGGGTGAGTTTGCTTTGAGTATTAAAAATGAATTAAATAGCGTTTTTGGTTTGTGGTGCTCAGATGCATTGTAGTTTCATGTTAATTTTGAATATAAATGATCCACAAGTCCTAGGTACTCTCCAAGTTGTTGCTGATTACATTTTAGTATACTAGCACTTTTCTCATGTGCCATAATCCATGGGATCTTATTTTTGTTTGAGGAAAGAGATACTTTAGAGGTTTTCTAGGCTTTTGCTACTGGAATTTTAGCAGCTAGCAGCATAGAGAATATTAAGCATTGAGCGTGTTGTTGGATAGCAGGGATTGGTTCTTTAAGGCCGCGTACACACGGAGGGACATGTCCACTGAAACTGTCTGACGGACTGTTTTCAGCGGACATGTCTCCTCCGGATTTTCATCCGACGGCGTATACACATCATTGGATCAAAATCCCCGCTGGCAGACAGCGCGGTGACGTTGACGCCGCCACGTCACCGTACCAGGAAGTAAAAAACTTCCACGCATGCGTCAAATCCATTTGACGCATGTGCGGGCAGATATGTCCGCTGGTTAGTGTACTAACCAGCGGACATATCCAACAAACAAAATTTCTCACCGCTCCAGGTGAGCCCCGTGTGCAATCAAGGGTTGTTGAACCACCAAGGTGCTGGCAATGCTAATGATAGTAAATTGAAGGACGAAAACTGGACAGCTGCACTCCGAAATCACTTAAAAGAAGTTGTCTTTTATTTTCCAACTGTACATACAGTCACTGCAACCAACAAAATACAGTATGTCCGACGCGTCTCGCACTTACAATCAGTGCTTAGTCATGACTAAGCACTGATTGTAAGTGCGAAACGCGTCGGCCATACTGTATTTTGTTGGTTGCAGTGACTGTATGTACAGTTGAAAAATAAAAGACAACTTCTTTTAAGTGATTTCGGAGTGCGGCTGTCCAGTTTTCGTTCTTCAATTTGCTGACATATCCAACGGACATGTCTACGGCAGACAAATTTTAAAGCATGCTTTAAAATTTGTCTGCGGGTCAGACATGTCCGCTAGCCCATACACACGATCGGATTTGTCTGCTGAAACGGTCCGTCGGACCAGTTTCAGCGGACAAATTCGATAGTGTGTACGTGGCCTAAGACGTGCCATTTAATAGCCCCTCTGTATTTGGAAGTCTTATGCCACATACACACGACCATTTTTAATGCTCTAGATCAACCCGATTATTGTTAAGCCTGCCTTGCCTACACAGGATCGTGAAAAAAAAATGCTCTAGCAAAGCGTGGTGGCGTACAATACGTATGACAGCACTATAAAGGGGAAGTACCATTCAGATGGCGCCACCCTTGGAGCTGCTTTTGCTGCTTTCGTGTTAGTAAAAGTTTGGTGAGAGAGACGATTCACACTTTTCAGTCTGTTACAGCGTGATGAATGTGCTATCTCCATTACGAACGCTAGTTTTACCAGAACAAGCGCTCCCATCTCATAACTTGGTTCTGAGCATGCGCATTATTTTCACATCGTTACTGCCTACACACAACCTTTTTTTACGACGTTAAAAACGGCGCAAAAATTTAGAGCATGTTCTAAATTTTTAATGCCCATTTTTAACGTCACAAAAAATGCTCTGGAGCCCACACACTATCGTTTTTAATGACATAAAACAAAATGTAATTTTTCACATTGCAAAAAATGGTCGTGTGTACGTGGCACTAATCCATCAGCTTCAAACCTTAATTTTCCAGCTCAGGTTTGATTCTGATTAAGGACAGTGTTGTAAAACAGGAAAGTCCTATTACTGTCTCTATGATTCAAGAGGCCAACAGTAATTTACAAAGTTTTGGAAAAAATAAAAGTCCATCAAGTTCAACTTATTCTAACATTGTTTGAATACTGAAGATCGAGAATAAAGCAAAACAAGATCAGATAAAATTGGCATTCCACCAAACCATATCATTTTGTAAACATAAGAAACTTTAAAGTATAGGAAAAGCAGCAGATGGATGGGGTATATCATATTCTTGGAAATATTTGTACACTAATTTACCTTGGCAGATTATGCAACACTGTCTGTATGATACTAGGATTAAACACATTAAATAACTCACTCTTTCTTCTGGTTCAGAGTTGCTGCAAAGTTCAGTTTAACTTTCATGTTGTTTCAAAAGAGAAAGGATATCTGAATCAATAAAACATCTTAGGACAAAAAAAGAAATTTCTCCGATATGCACAGATCAATAGAATAAGTAAGAGCTGCTAATAGCTGCCCCAGGCTCCCATACTGCCGCGCCGAGAATCAGGCAAGGGAAGCTAATTAATGAACCTCATTATTCTCTTTTGATTAATATTTTTTTCCCCTGAAAGTCTGTGAACTATTTCAAGTCAGGTTTTACCACATTCAGGAGTTTTCAGAACGAACATGGAAATCATTTTAACCCTTTCAACCCCCTAGGAACATAAGTCCAGCAGTCACACTTTCTTAAGGATTACAGACAGATTAAAAGTCACTCCTATGGAGTAAAAGGGAATTAGATAACATGAGAAATTAAATATTCCATTTCTCCGTGGCTCCAATACCATCACATATTTTTTTCCGCTACAAGTGTGGATCAGAATACTCCCCACTTGAACATGCTGTGTGCACACAGAGTTGGTTGGGGGCAAAGTACTTAACAAAAAAATAGAGGAGAATTTCATTTTCAAAATAAATATCTATTAGCAATGGTTGCTTATTATTTTTATATATTTTTTTCATATTCCAATCAATCAAATTCAATCAAATTCCAATTAGCAATCCTCAGTATGGATGAGCCTGATGTTCGAGTCGAGCGTACATTCGCCCGTTCGCCGAATTTAGAACATTTTGGAACGTTTGCAGGAAATTCAAGGGCCAGCGGAAAGGCCTATAATGCACTGTGAGACCGCAGTGCATTGATGGCTGCTGATTGACCACCTTACCTGCATGCTTTGGCCAATCACAGCATGCTCTAATGCTGCTTACATAGCGGTCGTACACAGTGTAATGAATGAGAGCAGCAAAATTACATTTCTAAAGGAATTTTTTTTATTTAAATCTGCTTGCGGCTGTAATGTATTGTCGGATCCCGGCAATATACATGCAAATCATTGAAAAAAACTGTGTGAGTCCCCCCCCCCCCCAGTCCATTACCAGGCCTTTTTGGTCTGGCATGGATATTAAGGGAAGCCCTGTGCCAAAATGAAAAAAATGGCGTTGGGGTCCCCCCTAAAATCCATACCAGGCCCTTCAGGTCTGGTATTGATTTTAAGGGGAACCCTGCGCCAAAATGTAAAAAAAAATAGCGATCTATACAAGACCCTTATCCGAGCATGCAATCTGTTAGGCCGCAGAAAAAGGGGGGACGGGAGAGGCCCCCCCCTGAACTGTACCAGGCCACATGCCCTCAACATGGGGAGGGTGCTTTGGGGTCCTGGGGTGTGCTGGCCATAGTGCAGCAAAAAGCTCCTAGGCAGAGGCAGATACACATGCGAAGACATGAATCTGCAGGTGCCTGTCTTGCTGGGCATATGCTAATGCCTATGTGCATGCCTGCAAATATTAATGCCTGTTAGCCATTAAATTTGGAGCCAAATGGCCTATATAAGGGCAGCAGCTTTACCTGTATACTGTTCCTGTGATCTCTGCTTGATTACTGTGTTTGACCTGGCTTATCCTGACCATGCCTGCTCTCCACATATCCTAGCCTTGGCTTGTCTTTTGACTTTGTAATTTCTCTCTTTTGCCTGATATCCTGTTGCCAACTTGTGCCTGCACATTGACCATTCCCTGCCCGATTGTCTCTGATTATCCGTTGCTGACCTGGCTTGTCTGACCCTGAATCCAGTTATCTGTCTGTCCTGATCTGCATGGTGCCTGGTGATGCCAGTCCTCCATTCGCTGGGTGTCTGAATCTACTGTGCCTGCTGCCATCTGCTGCTTCAGCCATCCAGCCCAGCTCTGATGATGCACTTGCCACACACCTCTGTGGCCAATGAAAAATCTTGCAGGCACTCTTACCTCACCGCGCTCTCGTGGCCACTCTCGCAACTCCAGTGACCCTTGACCTGGGGCTGTACAAGAGGTCTCCCTCTACACGTCAGTCTCTGTCACACACTACATCACAGAAGGATTAGAGAAGCTTGTATGACTTTGTCACGGCTCCAACTGACCCTTGAGGAAAAGCACCTCTCCCTATGGCTAAGGTCCAATCCTGCCCCACCCCTCCTCACAAATAAGGAAAGGACATTTATAACATGCTTTCAAAACAACAGCTAATTTAACATTGCAATAACCTCTTCATGCTGGCTGCACATATATATGCGGCCTCTTAGTGTGTGGGCCTTCAAGTCGAGGGGTCGCATATAGCTGCTGACTTTAAAAATAAGGACACTTACCTGTCCAGTGCTCCCGTGATGTCGGCACCCGAAGCCGATCAATCCCTCGGCTCTCGGGTGCTGCCGCCACCATCTTCGGTTAGGGAATCAGGAAGAAAAGCCTTGCGGTGGCGGTGACGGTGACGTTGACGCTGCGACGTCCGCAAACCAGGAAGTAAAATGCTCCCACGCATGCGTCGAATCTATTCGACGCATGCGGGGGATTTCGGTCCGCTGGTTGGGCGTACTAACCAGCGGACATGTCCGACGGACAGGTTTCCAGCGGACAAGTTTTAAAGCATGTTTTAAAACTTTTGTCCGCTGGAAACCTGTCCGCTAGGCCGTACACACGATCGAATATGTCCGCTGAAACAGTTTCAGCGGACATGTTCGATCGTGTGTGTGCGGCCTTAGGTTTAGGGCTGTTTTGTCCTATAGCATAAAGGCTATAAACCACTTTCTTTCTGAAAAAGCTCTTCTGCATTAGCCATTGCATAAGCTATTTTGAGAATGTAGTTGTAGGGATCATCAGTCTTCCATGTGTATGTCTCAATAGGGACAAATGAATCAATTCCCGCAATTCAGAACTGACAAAGTATTCAAACAGTTTGCTGTGTTGTTCAGATAACGATTGATCCACAAAACACAAACTGTGCTAAAATTTGCACCATTTTGGAAAAACCCTGTAGATTTGTTGTGAGAAAAGCAAGAAATCCAATAATGGCTAGCATCCCCTTTGACCAAGTACAAATCTTACCAGCAGAGATGAAGTGCATGAGTACTCTCAAAACACAGTACACAAACACAAACTGTAATTTTATGTGGTGTGTGGGGTGAGAGACAGAGGGTAGTGTACGCATATGTTAGGCAAGCAGGGATATACACTCAACACTTTTTTGCAGAAAGAAAAATCTAATTATCCAGTATCTCACAAAAGTAAGTACACCCCTTAAATGTTTGTAAATATTTTATTATACATTTTTATGTGACAACAATGTAAAGTAGTGAGTGTACAGCTTGTATGATAGTGTACATTTGCTGTCCTCTCAAAATAACTCACACAGCCATTAATGTCTAAACCGCTGGCAACAAAAGTGAGTACACCCCTAAGTGAAAATGTCCAAATTGGGCCCAAAGTGTCAATATTTTCTGTGGCCACCATTATTTTACAGCATTGCCTTAACCCTCCTGGTCATGGAGTTCATCATATATTCACAGGTTGCCACTGGAGTCCTCTTACACTCCACATCACGGAGTTGGTCGATGTTAGTGACCTTGCACTCATCCACCTTCCGTTTGAGGATGCCCCACACATGCTCAATTGTGATTACGTCTGGAGACATGCTTGGCCAGTCCATCACCTTTACCCTCAGCTTCTTTAGCAAGACAGTGGTTGTCTTAGGCCGCGTACACACGATCAAATTCATCTGCTGGAAACGGTCCGACGGACCGTTTCAGCAGACAAATTTGATCGTGTGTACGGGCGGACAGACAGATTTTGCCAGCAGACAGATTTTAAAGCATGCTTTAAAATCTGTCTGCTGGGAACCCGTCCTTCCGACATGTCTGCTAGTTAGTACGCTAACCAGCAGACATATTTGCCCGCACATGCGTCGAATGGATTCGACGCATGCGCGGAAGTGTTTTACTTCCTGGTGCGGTGACGTGGCGGCGTCAACGTCACCGCCACGTCACCACGCTGTCTGCCGGCGGGGATTTGGGTTTGATCGTGTGTGCAGCGATCAAACCAAAATAGCCCAGCAGACAAATCCGATCAAATCATGGCCTGAGAGGTATGTTTGGGGTTGTTATTATGTTATTATGTTGTGCGGCCCAGTCTCCAAAGGGAGGGGATCATTCTCTGCTTCAGTATGCCACAGTACATGTTGGCATTAATGGTTCCCTCATTTTACTGTAGTGTAAGTTCCGACAACACTCATGCAGCCCCAGATCATGACATTCCCACCACCATGCTTGACTGTAGGCAAGACACACTTGTCTTTGTCACCTGGTTACTGCCACACAGGGTTGACATCATCTGAATCAAATAAGTACATCGTATCAATATTCATTAACAAAAAAAAGATGGAACCTAGAATTAGACACCCAAACGTTTGATAAAAGATAAAAAAAGTTTATTGAAACAAAAAAAAAAAAAACATTTTAATTGCTGTAAAATGTATTGTCAATTACAATGACCTGATGGACCCAGCACACATGACCTGTCCTGACACTACTCCTGACCAAATGACAGCTCTTCAAGCTGTCCTCAGCTATATAAGGGAAGGGGCAGGGATAATCATGACATCATTGACTAAATATGGCCAATGTAATTCCCAGAAGTATTTTTTTTTTTTAGGTTATAGGGGCATCCTTATTTATTCACCACTGCTGCCAGAAGTGGCCACAGTAGCCTTGTCATGGCTGGTCTCTTAATGTAGCTAAAATAAAAGGGGAGTGGGAATAGGACCCAAGGTGCCCTTGCCTTCAATGAAGGAAAAGGAACAAACTCTTAATGTAGCCGCCACATGTGGCAGTTCCAAATCATAACCATATCCAAATGACTTGTAATTCTATACATTTTTCTTGTGATTCAAATCTCGACCACAGTGACGACCCAGGAAGATAACTTAATTTCTTTTATTTTCAACTTTACAGCAAGTACAGCTGTATTTTTGAAGTTGCATTTATCTACATGGTTCTCTTTTATTGATTAGTATAGGAAGGGGTGCCTGAGGAATATCAGATCACTTCTTGTTACCTCAACTGCAGAGATACTGCTCTTTTAGTTCTGCCACTTGATTTACATACCAAGGAGGACAGGAATCCTTTTGCCTGGGGCTAAACCAAACCAGCAAGTCAAACTCCATACTTAGCTCCTTGCTTGCACATTGATACATGTCTCTCCATCCAAAAACCAAATACTTCTGGCTTTTTTACAAGGACAGGGGAATCCTTGCCCCTTCATTCACCTATCACTTTAACTCAGGAATAGTGAAATGCATCAAGGAAAGTCAGCTTGCTGACATACAGCAAGAGAAGCTCAGTGTAGAGTACAGATGATATTTTTCCTATCTTTGATTGACAGTAGAGATGGGCTATAGTAGCCACTAGCCAGCACCCGGATTTCCATGTATGATAAGAGGAGTGGGTCTTTTTGAGCAGAGCTATGGATTTGGGTATATTCTTGCCAACCAGCTAACTCATAGTAGTGACATATTTCTGTGGGCTGAAGAAAGTGTACAATGCAAAGTGTGCCATTGTGCTGCAGTGATCAGTGAGCATGGTGAAAAGTGGGTGATCCTAGAGTACATTGTTTTTTTGTGTCAAATCTTTTCATATCTTCCAGCATCTTCTTCCTTTCCCACTCTTAGGGCCAGATTCAGCAACACTTGCGCTGGAGTATTTCGATATGCGCCGCGTAACTGTGAAGATGCGCCGTCGTTTCTATGTGCCCGTACCCACCAAACTAGATGCGCCCAATAACGGGCCATTTGCGACCGGCGGAACGTTCCGACGCCAGAGTATCGTCAGCACTTAATTTCGCTTGGCGCATCAGTCGCGCCTATTGATTTCCCCTGCAAATATGCAAATGAGGGATTTTTCCCAATTCACAAACGGATTAGCACCATACGCTGGCTACATGTGCCGCGCGTATCTCGTCCGTCCGGCGCAAAGTTATTTCTACAAAAGGCTGCTTTATCTTTACTCCAGATGGCCACAGGTCAGCAGGAGAGCAGCTACAGCAGCGTTACCGACGATAAGAGCTAGCTGAGCACCCCCACTTGCAGGACAACACCTCTGTCCATGCTTGTCTGTCAAATTTTACAGCCATGGAGGAAGACATCATAGGTCTCCATAGCCGAGATGACGGCTGACAGCTCCTGGCCATTAAAGTTCAGCTTTCTCCTGTGTGTTTGCGGGGAACGGGAGCAGCCATCTCAGAACAAAAGTAACTTCACTGCGGGGAGGGGGAACAGGATATACTTTAGTGCCGGAATGGCGCTTCTACGGGCGCATTTAAACGCCCAACGGAAGGCATTGCGCTGACGTTTCCCATGAAGTGGTGCCACGGAAGTTGTGAGCATGCGCACAAAGGGGGCGAGTGGAGCCTCACTCACTGCGCATGCTCCGTGGTTGATGCGCTGAACGTAAGCCTCTGCGCTGGGCTCCGCCCATCATTTACATATGATCACACCCACTTCCCCTTGCGTCGGGTTACGCCAGCGCATTATCGTTACTCTGGCGCAAGTTTACGCGCAACTGCTATGTGAATAACAGTACTTGCGCTGAAAGGGTCGTCAGAGTAACGTAAATGAGAAGCGTTACTCTGGAGCAAAGATGCTCTCATCTACCTGAATCTGGCCCTTAGTATTGATATTTCAGATCCAAAAAGGAAGTTGGTGCTGGAAGATTTGTCACCACCAGACTTGTTTTCATCTATATCCAAATGAGGGAATATCTCGACTTACGGCCACCAGTCCAACATATCTTATTAGTACTAGCCTGTGGGTCTTGCATATCCTATTATACTCTGGTGTCATGTAAAGTCCTTTCTTGAAAAACTGTCTGCCACACTTAAATTTATAAATTCCATTATGTTCTAATTATAGCTTCCAGTTTAATAGGACCTTTCAGGATTTCTAAATTGTGGCTGGCATGAGAATTAAGATTTCTCATGCTTTGTAGACACAGTACCAAGGCTGATAAAACTCTATTTTCATTAAGATGATTTTTATTAAGTAAGATGTCCTCTTATTTTGTATCGATTTTATAAAATCAATAAAGGCCAACTGATAATAAAATCATCTTCAAACATTTGTTCTAAATGTTTTTCTTGACTTGTGGTTTAAAAACAAAACCAGGGACAGTCCAAGCAAAGAACATAGTCTTTTTAACCATTTTTTTTTTTTTTTTACTGGTTTCTCTGAAATTTTTAACATACTGTATATAAGAGCTTGCATCCTTAGTTACTGCTCTGTGATGAATCAGAAAGCAATTGCAACCTGATGACATCACTACATTTGACACAAAGCAATCATTATGGCTCCATGCACACTAGGAGCAGAAAAAACTTCAACATTTTTAGCTTGAAAAACGTGGCATAAAAGACGCAAAATGAAAGCATATTGTACAAAGTTTAGGCGAGTCTATGAGAGTTTAGGTGAGTCTATGAGAGTTTAGTTTATAGGCGTTTTTTGCACTACACTCCCCTCTGCAAACGTTTTTACTCCCACAACACACCTAAAAAAAACGTTGGCACTTGACGTTTAGAAGAGATAAGAGGAGAAAAAAACGTCAAACGCCTGTAGAATCGACGTTTTTTAAGTCCAGTGTGCATGGAGCCTTAGGCTTCATGCACACTGGACTTAAAAAATGTTGATTCTACAGGCGTTTAAAAAAATTTCTTCTCCTGCCTCTAAAAGCACTTCTATTGTGCTCTATGTGTCTTTGCACATTATTGACTGCTACAGGCGTTTTCTGTCAGGGACGTTCAGAGGCAGGAAAAAAAAACCTTCTCTATCGCATTTTCTGGAGGAGTTTAGAAGCTGTAAAAACGTCAGTCTCTCCTAAACTCTCCTAAACTCCTCTGAACGTCAAGTGCCAACGTTTTTTTAGGTGTGTTGTGGGAGTAAAAACTTTTGCAGAGGGCAGTGTAGTGCAAAAAACGCCTATAAACTAAACTCTCATAGACTCGCTTAAACTCTCATAGACTTGCCTAAACTTTGTACAATATGCTTTCATTTTGTATCTTTTATGCCACGTTTTTCAAGCTAAAAACGTTGACGTTTTTTCTGCTCCTTGTGTGCATGGAGCCTCAATCTTTACTGTTTGTAACATTCCCAGTTGTGATCTAATTTTCTATTCCAATGTTTCAAAGAATTATCCCCAATACATGAAGGCTACTGGAACTTATAAGGGAAAAGTTTTTAGATAAATGTTTGAACATCATTTATTTTCCATCCTCAAAACCTCTAAGCAAAATTACTTACAAATTTTTTGGGGTATATTTTATATATATATATATATATATATATTCCATCACAGCATGCATAATCATAATCATTGATCATAATATACATTTCTTTACTAAAAAGTAAAAAAATAGTGGGCCAGATTCAGGTACAATTGCCCTGGCGCAGAGTATCAGAGATACACTACGCCGCCGTATTTTACCTGGCTCTAAGACAAATTCAGGTAGATTTCGGCCCGTAAGGTACAGCGGCGTAGTGTATTTCTCGCGGCGGAATCGAAATACGCGATTAGGGGGCGTGAAGCATTTAAATTACGCGCGTCCCCGTGGCGATCGAACTGCGCATACTCCGTTCAGAAATTTCCCACCGTGAATTGCGCGAAATAACGTTGTTACGTCATTTTTTTTGAGTAGCGTTGTTTACGTACATTCCTATTCCCGGACGACTTACGCACAAAAAAAATTGAAATTCTTAACATGGGCCGTCTAACTATAGACCAGCTAATAGCTGGTATAACTTTACGCAGCAAAAAGATGACTACAGATGCCGTAAGAGATTGCGAAGTACGATCGTAACTTCGTGGATCGCCGGAAAAAGATGATTTGCATACCCCGACGCGGAAAACGACCCAAACTCCACCCAGCGGCCGCAAAAAGATTGCAGCGTAGATCCGAAGGCGTATGAAGACGTAAGCCTGTCGGATCGAAGCCCGAAGCCGTCGAATCATGGTTTGAGGATTCAAACTAATGATACGACGCGCGTAATTCGAAAGTACTCCGGTCTAACAGGAGATAGACCGGAGTAATGGCTCTGTGAATCTGGCCCAGTGTGTTTTGTTTTGTTTGTTTTATTTTGAGATTTCATGTTGTTGTAAATGGGTTTTTAGACATTGGGGGGAAAACAATTGAAATAGCAAACTATGCATTTTTAAAACTGTTTTTACATGAGTGTCAAACATATTAAAGAGGAACTGTAGTCTGCTCACATAATTTGTAATAATAATAAGTTGAAAAAATGACTGAAGTTCCCCTTTTGAGCAACATTTTCCTCTGTGCATCATCACTTTTATCTCAACTGCAGGCAAATGGAAGTGTTAACAAGTAGAGTACATTTATCAGAAGGCAGGGATGGGTTAACTAGAAATCATCAGGAAGTGAAGTAGAAAAAACAATGGCAAGCCCCTAAAGAAGTCATCTTAGATTAAATGTGTTGAACGGAGCTTAGGGCAGTCTTTTAATGTTTTAATACACACTAGTGGACTTGTATGCTATTATTAAAGGAACATTTTCAGTAGAGTGCACTGTTTATCTTTTTATTTCCCCTCATTGTTAATACAACTGATAGGTTGCTGCTGGAGAGAGAGTGCTGACATTGCTACCTTGGGAAGTAAGAGTTCATTCTAGTAGTCGAGGCATTAGGTTCTGGCTGCAAAGATTGGAGAGTAAAGGCAAAGAAAATATCTATGCTGTAAGCCATCCTGTAAGAGCCTACAATCATCTGAATTAGGGTGGCGAAATATCAGAAGAATTTACTGACCTGTGTAAAAATGTGTGGAGTCCACAGGAAATTGCTATTTAATTGATTTATACCTAAAACTGTGCTCATTTATCAGAGAATGTGCTAACATCAGAGAAGTGAATCTTAAATGAAAATGCATGTGTCACTGTCTCTCCATTGTGTCCAAGTTAATATGTGACTTTCATCATCCAAAAAAAATGAAATATCAACAAATACACCAATATATGAAAAAAAAAATGTATTCAATACATTTTTTTTTGTATAATTTTTTATTTATTTTTTAATTTTAGGCCTTATGCACACAGGACGTTTATTTAGCTCTCCTAGAAGCCAGCAATGTTTTTACAAAAAAAAAAGTCTCGCTCTTGTAAAAGTGTCTAAAGCTTTTAGGAGCTTTTACAGGCGTGAAGCTTTTGGACATTAATTCATTTCATTGGCCAGAATAAATAATTTATTCTGGTCATTGAAATTAATTAATGTTCAAGCACTAACTTTTGGCAGCTTTAAGTAATTTCCAGCGTTTTTTTGCCCAAACTCAGCTGCTCCTGGCAGTGAGGTTTTTTTCCTGTATCTAAAAGCTCCTTCCACTAGACGCTGTTAAAATA
Organism: Rana kukunoris; assembly: GCA_029574335.1. Classification (NCBI taxonomy): domain Eukaryota; kingdom Metazoa; phylum Chordata; class Amphibia; order Anura; family Ranidae; genus Rana; species Rana kukunoris. The sequence continues at coordinate 119,501,280 of CM056052.1, forward strand.
TTTTGTGTGCATGGAAACATAGACTAACATGGGGGGTGGGGGAGCCTGATGCCCCTAGGACAGTGTTTCTCAACTCCAGTCCTCAAGCCCCCCCAACAGATCATGTTTTCAGGATTTCCCTCAGATGAAAAGGCTGTGGGAATTACTAAGGCACTGAAACTGATCAAATCACCTGTGCAAAATAATGGAAATCCTGAAAACCTGACCTGTTGGGGGGGCTTGAGTACTGGAGTTGAGAAACACTGCCCTAGGAGCAGCTGTAAAAATGTCTAGTGTGCATGAGGCCTTATGAATGATCTAGGTTTGTAAACAGCATTCATGTGGTTCTATGGTGTACAGCCAAGACATTGATAAATAGACATGCGCATTCGTTTTCGTCCAAATGCATTTTTTCGTCTGAATTTCGGGTGTTTTTGTTATCGTTTTAACAAACTAAAATGACGAAAGATCCGACTTAAAAAAATATATACCTAATCAAAAAAATGTAAATATTTAAAACATTTTATTCATCCTAAACATAGCACATAAAATGAAAATATATACAAATCACTTTGATAAATCCCTTTAATTTGCACATTACGCATATGTGTCAAATGCTCTATCATAGATCATACATCTGCCAAAGTTTCTACATCCTAATAAATAAATGTAGATTTGATTACCAACATCTGTCATGCATAAATCCATGCTGGCTATTACTGATACTATTTTCTAGCAAGTATTTTTATATGAAGGTTCATTAACAGCTACGCAGGCAGACATTTTTCCTGCACTAAAAGTAACATTTTAAGGTCTATGGTTACCAGGTTACTTTGTCCCTTTTTTAATATGATTTTTACTTTTTCTTTACGCCAGTCCATTGATTCAATGGCAGTCATTAAAAGTCTTGAAAAATTAAGAACAATGGCTTTAAAATAACTCCATTGCCTGTTTGACCAGAAAATGTTCTGGCTCCATTCCACACACGCCTGCGAGATATAAATCATATTGAAGCACAGGTAATTGTAAGTAAGTGAGCATAGCACACCCTGGCAGTTCAGTGATAGTTTTATAGGTCTCAAGTAAAAAGGAAATCATTGCTTATATATTATTAATTATAACGTTTTATAAACAAAACCAAGTATAGGTGTATAATAGACTTTCTCAACCTTTTTAACTTGGAGGAACCCATGAAATAAATTTCAAGTCTCAGGGAACCCCTGCTATTAATTAATATATCTACAGCTCGCAGGACGTTAATGAGACTGTAAATTGTGAATATAGGAATAAATTAAAAGAATAAGGAATGTGGCATACTTATAGTACTACAACAAATACTAACGTCCAGAAAAGAAATGCAGACCATAAAAGTTGTACTGCTCTCTCACATCGGTGGTCAGTGAAGTGCCACATTACGCTGGTGGACTGTGGGGAATGGCTTTCTTAGACTGGTGGTCAAGGGAGAAGGTCCCCATTATGCTGGTGGTTAGTGGGAAGAATGTCCCTTACATTGGTGGGAAGTGAGAAGGATATGCTTTCCAAATACCTAAATAGAGCACTGGTATTATTGATAACTTATCTGAGCGGTTGGAATCGGCCATTGCTTAAAGAACCCCTAGAAACCTCTTATGGTACCCTAGTGTTCCACAGAACGCTGGTTAAAAAAAGGGCTATACAACATAAAAATAGTGCAGCGCAAACAATATAATAAAATAAGATATGGTATATTATTGGTGCTTGTCATACACCATTAATCAGTGAAACTTGTGTAACAGAAACACAGTAAAAGGTGATATCACCCACCAGTGATAAAACAATTGTGCATAGGTGAATAAATGACTTAAACACATGTCCATAAAATAGTGCAATAAGTCCAATCCTTCAATTGGTGTAGTTGATCAGAATCCACCAAGTGCGAAGTGTTAATGGTATACAGTGATCCCACCACCACACGAATATTGTACTATTACCTCCGAATTAGACCACTGTTTCACCAGATGGTCAAACTGCACATAGAATCCGCCAGGTAGCCCAAGGGAGGGATGTTGTACTGGGTCCTCTCACATCAATCATAATACATATCAAAAAATGAAGGATGAGAAAAAACAAACATCTAAGAGCTTCCGTAAAATAAAGGATTTATTGCAGCAAAAAACTCACAGCTTACTCACATTTGGTGAGAGAATAATGGGCATCAAAACAGAACCGTAGGACCAGACAGAGATCACATCAGAGTAAGGTTCAGACACTGTACGAGCGACTGTGTGGTAGTTCCTGTGTGTACCGTGCGGGGACAGGAACTACCACACAGTCGCTCGTACAGTGTCTGAACCTTACTCTGATGTGATCTCTGTCTGGTCCTACGGTTCTGTTTTGATGCCCATTATTCTCTCACCAAATGTGAGTAAGCTGTGAGTTTTTTGCTGCAATAAATCCTTTATTTTACGGAAGCTCTTAGATGTTTGTTTTTTCTCATCCTTCATTTTTTGATATGTATTATGATTGATGTGAGAGGACCCAGTACAACATCCCTCCCTTGGGCTACCTAGCGGATTCTATGTGCAGTTTGACCATCTGGTGAAACAGTGGTCTAATTCGGAGGTAATAGTACAATATTCGTGTGGTGGTGGGATCACTGTATACCATTAACACTTCGCACTTGGTGGATTCTGATCAACTACACCAATTGAAGGATTGGACTTATTGCACTATTTTATGGACATTTGTTTAAGTCATTTATTCACCTATGCACAATTGTTTTATCACTGGTGGGTGATATCACCTTTTACTGTGTTTCTGTTACACAAGTTTCACTGATTAATGGTGTATGACAAGCACCAATAATATACCATATCTTATTTTATTATATTGTTTGCGCTGCACTATTTTTATGTTGTATGTATTTTTGGGAATATTGTGAAAGTTTCTTTTGTGTTCAGCTGGCATTCATGCGAAATTTTAACTTGAGAGTTAATTTCAACATAATTTTTACTATATAAGTTTTCCTCATTTGTTTGCGCTGATTGCACCCCCTTTCTACTTTGTAAAAAAAAGGGCTGTTGCAGCCTATGCAGTGTGGTGTAAATGCTGTATATTAATGCTGAGCATCAGTGGTATTGTCCAAATTTGGTAAGCAGTTACCTACTCCAATATAACACAAAATAACAGGCTTTAAAGCATATACAATTAACACATTTCTCTCTACAAACAAAGGGCAACCACCACAACTTATAACTGACCCTTGCAGTGATGAACACATGGAAGGGCAACGCATGTCAAAAAACAAAAAAACAAAAAAATTCCCAGCTCCCTTACCAGCCAGCCTGCAACAAACCAAATTGACCTTGTTTAACAATGTTAAAACCACACTACTTGTGTTAGATGTCATGGATCCCAGCACTTCTCTTTAGATAGAGCATGCTCTAATAATGATGTATGTTCCTTAACCACTTTAGCCCCGGACAATATTGCTGTCCAAAGACCAGAGCACTTTTTGTGGTTCGGCACTGCGTCGCTTTAACTGACAATTGCGCGGTCGTGCGACGTGGCTCCCAAACAAAATTGGCGTCCTTTTTTTCCCACAAATAGAGCTTTCTTTTGGTGGTATTTGATCATCTCTGCGGTTTTTATTTTTTGCGCTATAAACAAAAATAGAGCGACTATTTTAAAAAAATGCAATATTTTACATTTTGCTATAATAAATATCACCAAAAAAGATATAACAAAACATATTTTTTCCTCAGTTTAGGCCGATACGTATTCTTCTACATATTTTCCGTTAAAAAAAATCGCAATTAGCGTTTATTGATTGGTTAGCGCACAATTTATAGCGTTTACAAAAAAGTGGGTAGTTTTATGGCATTTTTAATAATATTTTTTTTTACTAGTAATGGCGGCGATCAGCGTTTTTTTTTCGGTACTGCGATATTATGGCGGACACATCGGACACTTTTGACACATTTTTGGGGCCATTGGCATTTTTATAGCGATCAATGCTATAAAAATGCATTGGATTACTATAAAAATGCCATTGGCAGTGAAGAGGTTAACACTAGGGGGCAGGGAAGGGGTTAAGTGTGTTCCTGGTGTGTCCTAACTGTATGGGGGAGGTGGCCTTACTAAGGGAAATCACTGATCTTCTGTTCATACATTGTATGAACAGAAAATCAGCGATTCCCCCGCTGACAGGAAAGAGAGGTATGTGTTTACACACATACCTCCCGCTTCCCGCTCTGTAACGAGCAATCGCGGGTGCCGGGCGGCGATCGTACCCACCGGGCACGCGCGTGGGACTCGGGGCCGTGCGGGGGTGCACGCTGGCCGCCGGCGGCACGCGCGCGCCCCCTAGTGGCCAAAAAATAGAGGACGTAGAGCTACGTGCTCCCGCGAGACAGTGCCACCGTCCCGCAGTAATATGACTGCGGGCGGTCGGCAAGCAGTTAATCACTTGACCTCTGGAAGATTTACCACCTTCATGACCAGGCCATTTTTTGCGATACGGCACTGTGTTACTTTAACTGACTATTGTGTGGTCATGCAGCGCTATACCCAAATGTATATCCTTATTTCCCACAGATAGAGATTTATTTTGGTGATATTTGATCACCTCTGCTTTTTTTATTTTGTGTGCTATAAACAAAACAAAGACCTACAATTTTGAAAAAAAACAATAATTTTTACTTTATGCTGTAAACCTATCCAATAAAAAAAATGAAAAAAAAACAGTTTCTTCATCATTTTAGGCCAATATGTATTCTGCTACACATTTTTGGTAAAAAAAAAGTCCCAATAAGCGTATATTGATTGGTTTGGGCAAAAGTTATAGCGCCTACAAACTATGGGCCAGATTCAGGTAGATGCGCGCATCTTTTCGCCAGCGTAGCGCAACGCATATACGCTGCGCTGACGCAAACTAGCGAGTGAAGTACAGCATTCACCAATCGCATGGCCGTTACTTTGCGACGGAGTAAAGAAGATGCGTTGGCGCAACCCGACGCAAGTGGAAGTAGGTGTGATCATATGTAAATGATGAGCGGAGCCCAGCACAGAGGCTTACGTTCAGCGCATCATCCACGGAGCATGCGCAGTGAGTGAGGCTTCACTCGGCCCCCTGTGCGCATGCTCACAACTTCCGTCGGCACCACTTCACGGGAAACTTCAGCGCAATGTGTTCCGTTGCGCGTATAAAAGCGCCATTCCGGCGCAAAAGTATTTCCGTTTCCCCCCACCCCAGGGAAGTTACTTTTGCTCTGTAATGGCTGCTCCCGCTCCCCCCAAAGAGAGGAGGAACCTCAATTTCAATGCCCAGGAGGTCTCTGTGGTCATCTCCGCTATGGAGACTTATAACGATTTTCTCCACGGAAAGAAAAGTCAGAAGACCAGCCGGGAGAGGAAGCAGGCCATCCTGGACACCATTGCTGGCAGGGTGAATGTGTTGGGGTACTTCACCCGGACTGCTGGTGATATCCAGAAAAAAATAAATGACCTGCGGCGCAAGGTCCGTGGCAAGGTGGCCACCATCAGGAGGCATGAGAGGGGCACAGGTGGTGGACCCCCATGTCCGGTCAGCCTGACCACAGAGGATGAGGTGGTCGCCCGCTGCCTGGAGAGGGAGCAGTTGGAGGGGGTACCAGGCTATGATTCTATGGAGGAAGGCTCCAGGACAGGTAAGTGTTTGTTTTTTATCCCCTATTTGGTGTGTTGCATGTGGGGGGGGGAGGGTACATGTGCCAAGTGTGTGGGACCACCAACATGTGTCTGCTTTGTGTCATCCACAGATGACGGAGCTGGGCCATCATCTGTTAACGGCCATTCCACCCCAACCCCCCAACGGGATCCTGAGGACGAGCCCCTGGGTGCTGAAGACACCGAGGTGGAGGAGAGTGCCCACACCACTTCTGCAGAGATGGTTGAGGAGGAGCCTGTTCCTCAGCAGGAGTTTATTTTGGTTTTATCAGAGTCCTCCCCTTCTGCAGGCCCCTCTGTCATCCCCTCACCCATCCTCGGTAGCCCCTCAAGGGCGACTCCATCCCCACGGGGACAACCTTCTCCTGGCCCCAGGAAGGCGACCCGTAAGACCAGGGGGGTGTCTGATCTGGTCCAGGACCAGGTGGCGATGGACCACGCCCGGCAAACCCAGCAGATGGGGGAGATTGCTGGCCACTTGGACCGGCTCGCTGACAGCCTGGGCTCCGTGTCGCAGCTGCCCAGTGGTGTGCAGGACGTTGTGACCAGCCTGGGGGAGGTGCAGGCTGATGTACGGCACCTCACAGCAGCCGTCCACGCCAACACAGCTGCCATCCGGGAAGAGGGGAGGCAGCGGCAGCGTGCCCAGCGGCATAATATCACCCGCCAGCTGAGAATGCAGGCCCAGACCAATCTCTATCTGAGCCGGATTGCCGTGGCCTTGGAGGGCATGCAGCCAACAGCTGACAAGAGTGGCCCACCCGGGGATCAGCCTCCTCCAGATGCCCCCCCAACCCCACCCACTCCCTCCAGGCAGCTGAGGAGCCCGAGAGTGCCCACAAGGAGGAGCCCCCGTCATCCCAGGTGAGGGATTTATTTTTTTGGGGTTAATTTTTAGTTTTTTATTCTTGCTCAGGTTATGAGTTTATATTTTATTTTATTACTCAGGTTATGAGTTTATATTTTATTTTATTACTCAGGTTATGAGTTTATATTTTATTTTTAACTGCACACGGTCAGGAGTGCAGGGGACAGTGTGAATGGTGTGTGAATGTGAGGGGGTGGCACTCCTGCCAGTAAGGGGTGTCACCCTCGGCCATGGTGGAGAAGTTATCCCCACGGCTGTATGAATGACGTGTGAAAGGTGTATGAATGGACAGCGACATCATTGGGGCCTTGACGCTGGCGTTGCTGCTCCCAAGTCCTACATGCTGGACTTGGGCTAATCCAATGCGATGTGGATGTGGTGTGTGTGATCTAGGGTACATGCGTGCATTGTCTGTGTGATTAATGTTTTGGTTTAGTGTCCAAAGATGCCTACGGCGAGGACCCTCCTGACTGCTCTTCCATCAGCAGACTGGTTCTCCTCTGGCAGGTGGGGACTGTGTGGGTCGGGGGTCAGGTCATCACGTATGTCAATCTGCAGGCCTTTTCTCATAGCAAAGTTGTGCAGAATGCAACATGCACCGATGATCTGACACCCAAAGGTAGGGGAATACAATAGGGTCCCCCCGGACTTATCCAGGCAGCGGAAACGGGACTTCAGGGACTTCACCAGTGGCTGCACTGCTTGTGAGCGGTGTGTCTTGCTGGTGATGTCACCCTGCAGGGTTGTGGTTAGTTCAAGTATTGCATCTGTGCTGAATCTGAAGAGGCGATACACCTCCTCATCCCCCATGCCAAAGAGGCTCACGCGCGTGCGGTATATCCTCTCACGTGCCCGCCTCCTCCATACCGGGGGACCCAGTAACAGTGCTAGGACCGCGACTGCCCCTGGCATGTTGGCACACAGAGGTGTTGTCCTTGCACGTGTGGTTGTTCAGCTTGCTAGTTTTGTCGGTAACGCTGCTGCTGTAGCTGCTCTCCTGCTGACCTGTGGCCATCTGGAGTAAAGATAAAGCAGCTATTTGTAGAAATAACTTTGCGCCAGACGGACGAGATACGCGCGGCGCATGTAGCCAGCGTATGGTGCTAATCCGTTCGCGAATCGGGAAATCTCCCTCATTTGCATATTTGCAGGGGAAATCAATAGGCGCGACTGATGCGCCAAGAGAAATTATGCGCTGACGAGACTCTGGCGTCGGAAAGTTAAGCCGATCGGAAATGGCCCGTTTTCTGTCGCATCTAGTTTGGTGGGTACGGCCACATAGATACGACGGCGCATCTTCACAGTTACGCGGCGCATATCGAAATACTCCAGCGCAAGTCTTGCTAAATCTGGCCCTATGGGATATTTATATTTATTTTTATTTTATTTTATTTTATTACTAGTAATGGCAGTGATCAGTGACTTATAGCAGGACTATCATATTGAGGCAGATATTCTGACACTAACTGACACTTTTTGAGGACAAGTGACACTAATACCGTGATCAGTGCTAAAAAAATACGCACTATCATAGTACTAATGACATTGGCTGGGAAGGAGTTAAACATTAGGGTGGATCAAAGCGTTAACTGTATGCCTAGCCAGTGTTTTATTTTAGTGTGGGAGGTGCTTTTACTATGGAAAGCAGAGCTTTTTTTCTCAGAAAATAGGTACAGGAACTCAACCACGACTCGTTCAGATTTCACAAACAGTAGAAGGGTCTTAAAGGGGCATTAAATACCAGAATTGCATTACATACAGGGTGCAGAGTTCAGGGGGTTACAAAGCTGTCACTTGTAAACACAGTTCTGTGTTTACAAGTGTTTACAAGTGATTGTGGTGAGCGGGCACCAAAGGGTCTGAGCCAAAGGTGGTGGAACTGAGTTCCCCCAAGTTCCCCCAGAAAAAAAGCCCTGATGGAAAGAAATGTAATTTATTCCCTGCTTTGCAGAGACACAAGTTTCATCCCTTCCCTCCTGTCAGAACGGGGATCTGCCTTGTTTACATAGGCAGATCAAAGTTCTATGTCTTTCCCTCATGATCGGTGGGTGCCGGCAGACATTGAGTCTGTAGGACCTACCGATTGGCTCCCGCTGTGTATAATCACAGTGGGAGCCGGACCCAGAAGTGACTGATTACATATATATATGTGATCTGGTGTTACCGTATAGCAGTAAAACTGCTATAGGGCAGACCTGAATTAGTAAACAATATATAAATGTAAATTTTTACAATGAAATGTAATATTATTAATGTGTGTTTTTTTTTTCTTCACATGAAGTTTGAAATGTATGGTACTAAGATCATTTTTCTCTGTTGAAGCAAACTCTCATCCAGGAAACATGTTAGAAATTTCTTCTCCTCTGGGAGTGTCTACTCTGTGTTGGTCCAGCTCCTCTGCCCCTCCTGTCATCTCCCTCCATAACTCTAATATAGCGGGGGGGACTAGATATGACAGTGTTTTTTTACATATTCAATTAGAATAAACCTATGCTGGATGTTATCTGGGATCATTTGTTAAACATTTACAATTAAAATCCCTTTTTTTTGTGGCTAAAGTTCTTACTTTTCTATAAGTAAAAGTTGTGTTGTTTAACAATTGTGTCTCTATCTTTGGGTCATCTGCATATAGTATAAGCAGGCATTGACTTTATTAACCACTTTAGCCCCGGACCATATTGCTGTCCAAAGACCAGAGCACTTTTTGTGATTCGGCACTGCGTCGCTTTAACTGACAATTGCGCGGTCGTGCGACATGGCTCCCAAACAAAATCGTCCTTTTTTTCCAACAAATAGAGCTTTCTTTTGGTGGTATTTGATCATCTCTGTGGTTTTTATTTTTTGCGCTATAAACAAAAATAGAGCGACTATTTTGAAAAAAATGCAATATTTTGTACATTTTGCTATAATAAATATCCCCCAAAAAGATATAAAAAAAAACATTTTTTTTCCTCAGTTTAGGCCGATACGTATTCTACTACATATTTTTCGTTAAAAAAAAATCGCAATTAGCGTTTATTGATTGGTTTGCGCAAAATTTATAGCGTTTACAAAAAAGGGGGTAGTTTTATGGCATTTTTATTAATATTTTTTTTTACTAGTAATGGCGGCGATCAGCGTTTTTTTCGGTACTGCGATATTATGGCGGACACATCGGACACTTTTGACACATTTTTGGGACCATTGGCATTTTTATAGCGATCAATGCTATAAAAATGCATTGGATTACTATAAAAATGCCATTGGCAGTGAAGGGGTTAACACTAGGGGGCAGGGAAGGGGTTAAGTGTGTTCCTATTTGTGTTCTAACTGTATGGGGGGGTGGACTCACTAGGGGGAATCACTGATCTTCCGTTCATACATTGTATGAACGGAGGATCAGCGTTTCCCCCGCTGACAGGAATGGGAGGAATGTGTTTACACACATACCTCCCGTTCCCCGCTCTGTAACGAACGAGCGCGCGTGCCCGGTGGCCGCGAATCTCCCGACGTAGAGCTACAGGATCTCGCCCAGGAGAGCCGACCTGCCGCCGTAAAACGACGGCGGCTGGTCGGCTAGTGGTTAATTAGCATTCTTATAATCTTGCATGTGTGTTGTCTACTACCAGCCCATTCCCGCATTGCCAAGGTTCTAGGTGTTATCCTGGACTCTGATCTATCCTTTAGGTTCCACATCCAATCACTGTCCAAATCTTGCCACCTCAACCTCAGGAACATCTCCAAAATCAGTCCCTTTCTGACTACACCAAGCCCCTAGTTCACTTCCTGGTCATCTCTCGCCTTGAATACTGCAACTCCCTTCTCATTTGCTTACCTTTACATAGGCTATGTCCCCATCAGTCCATCACGAATGCTGCTGCAAGGCTCATTCACCTTACCAACCGCTCCGTGTCTACTACCCCTCTCTGTCAATCCCTCTACTGACTTCCACTCACCCAACAAATTAAATAAAAAATTCTAATAACAACTTTCAAAGCCATCCATAACTCAGTCCCCAGCTACATCACTAACCTTATCCCAAAATAACAACCAAATTGTTCTCTTTGTTCCTCCCAAGACCCCCTACTTTCTAGATCCCTCGTCACCTCCTCCCACTCTCGCCTCACAGACTTTTCCAGAGCCTCTCCCATCCTATGGAACTCCCCATCCCATTTTGTCTGATTATCCTCTACTCTGTTTGCTTTTAGATGATTCCTGAAAACCCTTCTCTTTAGAGAAGTCTATCCTTCCCACACCTAGCAACTGTACTTTGATTTTCTCCATCACCACACCCCCCACAGTTATTACCTTTTGTATGACTTAACCCTCCTAAATTGTAAGCTCTAATGAGTAGGGCCTTCTGATTCCTCCTGTATTGAATTGTATTGTAACTGTGCTGTCTGCTCTCATGTTGTAACGCGATGCACAAACTGTTGGTGCTACAGTATATCAATTATATATAATAATATAAATAAAGAAAAAACTGTGCTAATATTAGTAGAAAAAAAGCTGCCACATACAAACAAACAAAGTCAACAGAATATGGAAACAAAAAATGTAGCGCTAATAATAAATAGTAGCAAATATGAAAATCACATTTGTATAAAGTGAGTACATTGGAGCCACTAACACTGAGCATGAAGTGGCCCAAAAGGAGTGCTCAAAGTGTGCAAAGTTCCAAAGTCTATATGTAGATGAGTGGGTAATCATCCAATAAAGGGAAGACCAGCGAATTTCTTTAGGTCACAATCTCATCATGATCAGAAGAAAACCGTCCTTACCCAAGAGAGCTGGCATTATTTTCAGAGGGGCTCGCTCTATTCAAAGTGACATAGCTCCCAACACCATAGATCCCCCCCAAAAAATATAATTTTTCCCAGAAGCCAATGGATTCTACCCTTGTCGCTCCTGTAATGTCTGTGTTGTGAACTCTACAACAAGACGCAAAATCGAGTCATTCACCTCAACAGTAACAAATCGTGTATATAATATGAAGCAATTTACCACATGCTTCACAAGCCATATTGTATACCTCATAACATGTCCTTGTAAACGCCAATATGTGGGGCGGACTATAAGGAATTTCTCCATTAGAGTTAACGAGCATGTTACCAAGATACGTAATCGCTGCTCTAAACACACAGTGTCACGTCACTACCTTGAACACCATAACTCTGACCCAAGAGGTTCTCTGTTCCAGGTCATTGACAGATTTGTTCCTCACTGGAGAGGAGATTCTAAAATAAGGGGAGTCTCGAGACTCGAGACATTTTGGATACATAAGCTCAGGTGCTACACCCCCCATGGTATGAATGTTGAATGGGACGTCAACTGTTTCATCAACCAGGGGTGAGCACTCAAGTCTCCGGTACCCACCTCTTTATTGTTCAGTTTTCATGTTGCTACTCAGTTCTTTCTATTTCCATACTATTATCCAGTTTTCCATAATGTATGCATTGGGGACCTGCTGTTGTAGGTGGTCTCTGTCATCCCAGTCTGGGCGGGATTGCTTTGATCATCCCAGCGGTACACTCTTTGCATATACTTTCTATCTTACTAGTCTGAGGTTTGTAGGATTTATTTTACCCTTTTTCTTTAAATGGTGGCTTAGGTTACTATAATTATGGTACATAAATTATCTAGCCCACTTCAATACCTCAGGTTCCGGCATATGTGTAACCCCTATGGTAACAGCTAGGGGGCATTATGTTCAACTCTATGTCACATTAGCCGCGCTCTCCATTTAATTCTTATTGTGAGGCATATGATATGTTGTGTAGACATGTCATGGCTCCGGATCCCTGCAGGGTCATGGATCCGGTCGGATCGCTTTCTGGTCCCTCTCGGTGTCCCCGATTGGGAGATGTGCTTGCTTCCCTGTCACGATCTCCACCTCTGGGCCGCTGATAGGTGACACCGATCACATGATGACCCATAAGCTTCATCATTGGTGGAGATGTTACACACTACATTTCCCATGGCCGCCGCCGAGTTTCAAGCTGCGGTCATGGGACTGTCGGCCGGTCATGTGATCTGTGATGACGCTGAGCCTTGGGATTGGCTGCATATACCGACGGTACCCGATGGTGTATGTGTAATCATGGATCCAACTCACACCACTGGCAGAGAGACACTCAAAACACGCCCCAGTGTGATTATTCGGTGCACGCTCAGGTCCATGAGCGCTGCAAGGATATGTAACATAGCTTTCGGCGTGTTTACAGCACCCCTGGATCATAACATAGTCGCCCCCTATGATGGCCTCTGTGTGGTTTGTGTCCTGTAATGCAGCTTCAGGGGGTTGTTCACTCATTTCATTCAATAGAGGTTACAGTGAATGTGGTGTACCCATACATAGAAATTTGAGGACACATTCACTAGGTGACACAGTTTCAGCATTTTTGTTAACCATGTGTTATAAATTTCTATTATATTAATTCATTATATATTAACATCATATGTTATCAATCTTTTATGTCTATATTAATTTTTTGAGCGATGTATTTGATGTTTAGAGATACATGATTGAAAGATTTGATGTTTACGTGGTTGGAAGACATATCTGTTACATCACATCCTGATCCAAGCCCCGCCCTGTTGGGGGATTGGCTTGATGGTTATTCATGTGTATATAAGATAGCAATATGGGGGTGCAATTTATGCCCCTGTTGAAGGCTTATTCAGCCGAAACGCGTCGGGTTTTCGCTATCTAGCACCTCATATTGCTAATTCGTGATCACTTTTTAATGTATGTCATATTTTTGTTTTTATGACTTCTATCAATAAACCTTGATTGGTTTCACTCATCTGCACTATTGGAGCTTCGGGTTCTTCCTCTTTTCACATATCATCTACCTTGCGGCCTTGCTGAGCCCCAGCCATACTCTAGGCTTCCAACCTTTGATTAGTGGCTCAAGGATCTCACCTGGAATCTACAACCTGACGTTCCACACCATTCAAGTTACACCTGGTTTTTGATGTGGATTTCCAGCTCTAGTTCCAGTTATCTACTGTGATCCTGCCTTCCGGTTTCCAGTGGTCCCGGTTCCCAAATACCACAGTGCCTGTCTGACTCACTACTGTATAGTCCAACCCATCTGGTAAGCGCATTTACGTTTTCTTCTGATCATGATGAGATTGTGACCTATAGAAATTCGCTGGTCTTCCCTTTATTGGATGATTACCCACTCGTCTACATATAGACTTTGGAACTTTGCACACTTTGGGCACTCCTTTTGGGCCACTTCATGCTCAGTGTTAGTGGCTCCAATGTACTCACTTTATACAAATGTGATTTTCATATTTGCTACTATTTATTATTAGCGCTACATTTTTTGTTTCCATATATATAATAATAATAATATTAATAATAATTTCCTTGCAGAAGTAATTAGTTATTGTGTGTGTGTTTAAGGCCTTGTTTACACAGGCGTTCTTACAGTATGTGTACACTCATGCAAAGGGCTGCGTTTATTACTGTAGATGCACAGTTCCACCTGCAGTCACTCCTATTCATGTCAATTGGGACACAGCAACTGCACAGACACAGCAGCTGTCCATTTCCAAATGTGATCAAACAGAATTCATAAATTGAATTGGCATTTCTCACAATAGAGGTGTTTTGGAATGTGTGTTCTTTTATCATTGCTGGTCACTTAGGTGATTGACCTAAATGGGTTCTTATTTTCTATAACATGGTTACCACAAATTGCGTACAACCATTAATAAATGTAATCCCTTGATATATAAATGTAATGTATAAGGCTTCAAAAAAATAAAAAATAAATCTATCATAATAAATAAAAATTGCAATTTTGAAAACTGACAATATGATTTGTGGATTTGTTTTTTATTGCTCAGAAATACTGTGTTTCAAATGGACTATAGAGTTTTTTTGTGTTTGAAAGATTGTGTTGACCTTTTCAATCTGTGGATTAATATTGTTACACCTTTGATGTTCCTTGGATCAGATCATGCAATCCCAGATTCCCAGCTTCCACAGGGACCCCCCAGTTTTTTTTTCATATACTGTACACACTTACATTGTAACTATGTAAAAATTGCCTCACAACTTCCTGTTGTGTCTCTAGGGCTGGGAGTGAGGGATAATCTCCCCAGTGAGCAGAATATTTAAATCAAACAAAAAACAGTTTTCACTGGAGTCCCACCTTTTAAAACATCTGTAATTCATGGATCTGTAATTTCAATTACCTATGATTATTAAGACATGTTGAGACTAGGGCGTGGCCACGCATGGCATGCAGTAGGACGCGTCTGAGCTAGCTCTACTGAGTATCCTGCACAATCCTCCAGATTGCACCACTATCCTTCACTGCACTGCCCAGGACACACATCATCCGCTGCTGCAGAACCTCCACTTCTTTCATCTGGCAATATTGTCACTCCACCAAGACCAGGAAAGGACAGGGCTTTCGTGTTCCACCCGAGACGCCCGGCTAAGATGACGGAACTTCCATCCCGCTCGGCAACAGAAGCAGCTCAGCACCTCTTTGCAAAGGCCGGTAAAGATCCACCACTGCTTCTGCTGCCTAACCCAGGGGGAGATGTTCTAGAGGAAGACCTGGGAGCCCTAAATGGTACTCCCCTGCTGCTTGCTGACCCACCTGTTGTCTACCATGTAAGTACACAGCCTCATGCTTCTAATATGGTGGTGGTTGTACAGCAGGACAGTACTGATCCGGCACCCATGCTTAGGAATATATTAACAGCTGTCACCACCTGTAATTCATCTATTGCTGACCTAACTGGGAAGATGAAAGGTATGAATGTAGAGATTTCCTTATTGAGGCAAGACATGCAAAAACTGAGGGAACGCACTTCTGCCTTGGAGGGTTTCCTTAGTACCTTGGAAGATGACTGGCAACCCCTGCAAAGAGATGACAGATATGTGCAAACTGTGTCCTCTGCTAATGAATCTAGACTGGAGGATATGGAGAAACTGGCATCCCTGAGCGAACAGACGGTAAAAATGAGATAACATTCTTTGAGGCCTGGTTATCATATACCTTTGGCCGGGAAGAATTTTCACCCATGTTCGCAGTAGAAAGAGCTCAAAGAGTTCCAGCACAGCCACCACCACAAGGTGCTCCAAGACATGTTGAGATCTATAGCTCTGTATCAGCAAAAAAATAAAAAGCTGCAGGCTACCTTCCTCTAACTTTCCAACTTCAATATGCTTTCAATTACGCCAGGGCTGTCTTTATATTCTTGTATTAGGCTTTGTGTCTATAGGTTGACAGGAGATGTGGCAGCATCATCATTCACTACTCCTGTCAGCAGGGAAGAGGAGAAGCACAGCAGCGCCACCTAGTCTTAAAGTGCGTCCAGGCAGGAGAAGGCAGCTGCTTTTTTTTTTTTTTATATCGTTGTACAGCCTTGATCGCAAACTGTCTTTAAACACTCAACTGCAGGGCTGGAGCGGGTAGTAATGGGCAGAGTTTGCATGGGGAAAACTGTTTCCTGAATCCCAACCTGCCCCTCCTCACTTCAATGCAGTACTGTGTGCACAGGAATCTTACTTGGTGTTACAGGTGCCAAATGATTGTCAGTCAGGTACAGTAAGCTGTGGTTTATCAAAAGGCTATGTGTGTACAGTATGTGTGTGAATTTATGTACACTATCAATGCATGTGAGTGTGTATGTATGTGTACAAGTTTATGTATGTATGTATGTATGTATGTGAGTGAGTATGTACAGTATGTGTGTGAGTTTATTTATGAGTGTATGTACATGTATGTATGTCTGTAGGTATGTATGTGTTTGCATGCATGTGCATGAATATATTTATATGCATGTGTGTGTGCACGTATGTACATATATACATTACTGTTAGGCCTTATTCACATGGGAACATGCATAGGACTGCCTTCATGAGAAAACACCGAACACCTATGCATCCTTATTCCCATGCAAGCAGACATGGCCCTCACATTGGTGTACGCTTAAGAATGCCCCTTGTAAACAAGGCCCAAGAGCAACGTACAGATATACATACAGGTAAATGCTTGCGACTGACAGGCAGGGAGAGGCATTTATGACAGGAGGGCAGTGTGTACAGGGAGGGGAATAATGTAAAAAAAGGTGTGGGAGCAGTGTGTACAGGGGAAAAGAGGGTCAGGGTATAAAGGCGGGCAGTGTGTAGAGAGGGTGGGGCAGTGTGTACAGGAGGGAAATTTAAACCACTTGTCCACCCTATATATATGTGATCCGACTCTCCTAGGTAGGGGGCCTGCATGCGTGCCGTCGAAAGCTTGCTTTCACTGTGATCACACACAACGGGAGCCCATCGGTGGGTGCCACAGACTCGATGTCTAACATCACCCTCTGATCATCCAGCAGAGAGGCAGAACAAGGCAGATCTCAGTTCTGACCGGGGGAAGGCATGGATCATGTGTCTCTTCAAGGCAGGGGAAACATTCCATCTCTTCCCCTAGTAAAAGCAACCCCCACAGTGTAGTAAAACACTGGTTAGGCACACATTTAACCCTTTGATCACGGGGGGCGTGGCCGGACCGAGCAGGAAGATGGACGCTTGAATCCTCAGCTCCAGCCACCCCGGGGTGAATTAGCGTACTTAAGCCGAGACATCTCTCCCTCACAGACCCCCTCAACATGGGAACTGCTTCCAGAACCAACTCGACCTCCAGATCCCGCTCCCCGAGGGAGCCGGCCGCCTCACAGGGGCAAAATATTCCGGACATGTTCCGCTCCGCGAGAGGCAACATGGCTCCCTCCCGCCAGGCTATCGTACTAGGCCCTGCTCTATCTCCTCCGACACCCAACAATGCTGCGGACGTAGTCCTGTCGGCGCAACCACCGCCTCATCCACAACTGCTGGGGATGGCCGCGGGGAGTACAGGGACCCTCCCGCTCCCACATCTTAACATCCAGGACCTGAAGGCAGTGGCGGCTGACATCAAGGACGCGCTCGCAGCCGCCATTGCGGACATGAAGCTTGAACTCTGCTCCCTCACAGACAGGGTTTCTAACACTGAAAAAACCCTGGAGGATCATAGCCAAGTCCTAGTCAGATCCACCTGCAAAGTAGACGATCACACCCTCCAACTGAGGGATGTGAACAGACACCTAGAGGACCTTGATAACCGGGGCCGACGCCGGAACCTACGCGTGCGGGGCCTACCGGAATCGGTGGAAGGGGAAAATGTTCAACGTGAGGTGACTGCCATCTTCAATGACATCATGGGCACACCACCGCAAACGGTCGTGGGGATGGAAAGAATCCACCGCGCTTTGCGCCCCAGGGGGAGGGATGCCGACCCCCCCAGAGATGTGATATGCTATCTTTTAGACTTTCAGCTTAAAGAGGACATCCTCAGGCGGGCTAGGACCCAGAGACCGTCCTATAATGGGTCCCCCATCCAAATCTATCAGGATCTCTCGGGAATCACCCTCCAGAACCGTCGGGACCTCAGGCCGCTACTGGATGCTCTACGTGACCGGGAGATCCGTTACAAATGGAAGTTCCCTTTTTGCCTGGAAGCCTCTCACCAGGGCCGCACCGCCAAGCTGAAGGTCCCTGAGGACCTCCCTCACTTCTGCGAATCCCTAGGCCTGCCACTGATATCAGTTCCTGACTGGTACGCGCCGTACCGTAGGTCCGTGGGTAGATGGCCACCCAAAGCCCAAGAGGTCCCGATGGACACGCAAGCTTCACGCCGCCGCAGGAGAAGATCTCCGTCCGACCAAGGACGCTCGTCAGAGGCGCGTGACTCTCGCGGAAACCGCGGCTCACCATTTGCCCACGGCCCCAGGAGAGCTAGGAGGGACTACTAGTCCCGCGGGCAGACTACACAATGGGAGACGTTCCTCCAGGTCATACAGACTAAGTATACTGTGCCTTGGAACATGTTCGGTTTGTTTTACTTTTTGTTTATTTTTTACTTCATGAAATCCACCTATGCTACCTTGCCCAGGACTGTGTAGAGATGCTACTGCCTATGTGACTGCACTATTTTGTCGGCGCCAGGCTCATTGCCTCATCCCACACCGCAGGATGTCACAACTTGTGGATACGCAACCTGTACCTCCGCCTCCTGTTGGGACAGCCCCGCCCGGAACTACATCTCCCACACTGCTCAGCGCGCACCCACGCTAGGCATCGACTTTCACCGTGGCGTGTGACGCGGCACGCCATTCTTCTGTCGTCGGACGCCACCTGCATGTTCGGGAAGGAGACTCTTCTTACCCAACCATTGCCGATGCTCCACAACAGTGATCCTGCTGAAGATCCGCACTCATTCGCTTGGAACCACACTCCCACCGCTCTCCATCACTGCCGCCTGCGCACGACAAGGCCTGGACATCGCTCCACTGACGTCCCACTTGGCGAAGACTGAACTACCGGGCTGAAGGTCTACGCTGAGCTAAGACTGCCTAGTGGACCATCCAACGGTCTACATACTCACCCGTGAGCCAGGTGGAACCTCATCGCGATCCACCGCTCAGAGACTGACCCGTTTCACCTACGGTGGTATGTGTTTACTTAAAGTTTTGTTTTCCACAGGTCTTAAGTCTGAACTGAATGTTACAAGACAGTCCATACCGGGCCAAGACCCCTGCTGCTGTCTCAACTTGATGGCCTGGTTGCACTGTTTATGTAGATACTGGTTATAACCCAGATAAGTCGCCTCACCTGGGATTCACTACCCCCTTAATGTTGTAGCCCCTTCTAGAGTCACCGCCTTTGTTTGCCGTGCCAAGTTTTGGGGGCCCGGGTCGCTGCCCTCGCCTACACTGGCCCCGGAGACTCCCTCGGCCTACGCGCCCCTCTGCTCCTCCTGCCTCCCTGGACTTGGCTGCAATCTGCTGCTATGGGTCCTCTGAGGAAGTGGAACCGTCACCACTGGGGGGTCTCCCCCGCTAGCTCAGGTCATACAGACACCGTACCACCATGATTCCCTGATTTATACTGCCGGGATTATACTCCCGTGACACAGAGACTCTCTACACCCGATAGTTTTTATACAAGTTAGGGAGGGAGGCTTCTCATTCTGGTTATAGTTACTCTTAATGTTTACCCTGGGGTGGTCCCCTGTTGATTGACCTACCTAGTTTCAGTATTGGACTTTTTGTGTCAAGACCGGTGCTACCGCACTGGCGCTAGGCTCCCTGCCCTGACTCCAGTCAACCCCCATACGGTATTGGACCGTTACCTTGCACCCCTTCAGGGGGCGGGGTGACCTTTCACACGCCGTACATCACCGATTGGATCTAGTGACACTAGGCGACTGGACAACGTCCTCTCGTCTAATCGGTTATCTTTGACTTTTTTTTTTCTTCCCTTCTCTTCCCCTTTCCAAGCTCCCCCTCCCCCCCTGCCACATGGGGCCCTCCCCAAATCACAGACCTCGGCACACCGAGGCTCAAGGCCCCTCCCAGCAGCACCTCAAACTCTACTCCCTGAATGCAAGGGGCTTAAACACCCCTGAAAAACGCTCCAGTCTCTTACACTTGCTTTGGAAAGACAAACCGCACGTCGTAATGATCCAAGAGACTCACTTCCGGTGCGACAATGTCCCTAAACTGTACGATCGAAACTTCCCGACGGTCTTTCACGCGCCTAACGAAGACGCTAAGTCCAAAGGGGTGTCCGTCCTGTTTTCCAGGAATTGCCCCTTTCAAATAACGGACGTTCAGAAGGACCCTCAGGGCAGGTTTCTCTTCCTTAAGGGCACACTGCACGAAGTGATATACACATTTGCCAATATATACGCCCCCAATACGAAACAAGTCTCCTTTTTTCGCGAGGTTCTGTTCCAACTGACCGCCTTCCAGGCCGGAGTGTTGGTGCTGGGAGGGGACTTTAACGTACCATTGACACCTTGCCTGGACACATCCAATGGTTCCTCATGTCTGACGTACAGGGCCTTGAGAACTATTAAAACTCAACTAACCACACTGACCCTACACGACGCTTGGCGCACCCTCCACCCATCCACGAAAGTCTTTACATATTTCTCCCCTCTACACGCCAAGTACTCACGAATAGATCACTTCTTCCTCGCGCAAAATAGCCTTACATCTCTGGTAGATGCCACCATCGAACCCATGTGGTTCTCAGATCACCACCCGATCACCATGACGCTACTTCTTCCCTCACTCCGTCCCAAGTCACAAATATGGAGGCTAGATGACTCGCTCCTTTTAGACGACGCAAACGTACGTCACATCTCCGACACTCTTGCTAATTATTTCACCGAAAACACGACGGACACCCATTCCCCTACCCTAATCTGGGCCGCCCACAAATGTGTGGTGAGGGGGGAGTTCATGTCCCTGGCGGCGAAACGCGCGAAACTCCGGCGAGCCCGACAAACTGAACTGATGGACAGGGTCAAAACCCTGGAACGGATAATGAAAAAGGTTTCCCCGTAAGTGGGACTTTTGGGCAGCATTGTCAAAGCAGTGAGATACTGGTATTGGTATAAAAAATAATGTTTATTAGCTCAGAAAGAGACTAAGTATGGTACTGAATCTGGATGACAATATATAAGTAAAAACAATATAATGGCAAAATATATAAATATAGCATTCCATGGTACATACGATAAAATCATTGCATATCATAATTCATTACATGTTCATTAAATGTTACATATCAATGTACAATGTTGATCCCCGACGCGTTTCGACCTGTGGGGTCTCCTCAGGGGGATGATTGTCTCTACAAAATATATCACAGAGGTATGAATAAGTAAAAGAGTAAAAAAGCATATCGGTGTATGTCCAAAAGATTATGACAAGGAGTATAATTACCGCTACCCATGGAATGGAAAACTTGGAAAGCCACTAAATGCTCCGAAGGAACTCGGGAAATCCCCCACACACCCGAGAATGGGAGGTCCAACCAGGAAGGGTCTACAGGGGGCCTCGGACATGACGCCCCATCGGTGGGGGAGGAGCCATCGCCTGAAAGGAAACACCCAGTGAAGGCCACATTTGTATAATTGGGTGGAAAATATAAGCAAACCAAACAAAAGGATTGCTAATTATGTGTGCATATCTGGAGGGTAAAGGGCAAAGGCAAACCGATGTATTGCCAATATATATGAGATGTTGTACAGGGCATTCCTAAGAGAAAGTACAGGGGTGGGATAATATGAGTGTAATCGAAAATTGGTTGAATGGGGATGAGTCTGTGAAATAGAGCTTACAAAAGTGCATAGATGTGATAGGTGAGGTGTGTGATGGTAGTGATAGTGCGATAAGAAAGTAAATAGCAGACTGCAAGTAAAGAGAGCAGATGATGGTTCAAATTGTGAAAACAAATGTGAAAGTGAAAATGAATCAAAGGAGTGAATGTGTAGGAGCAATTAAGTGTTCCCAATTGAAGGTGAATAAGAATTGTATAATATACATAAAATATATACATGTGCAAACAATAATGAAGTAAATAATATTGGTAATATGTTGGTAGTTATATACTAAAAGGGCGGATAGTTACCTGATGTGCTGGTATGTTTGAAATAGGTATAAGTAGTGGGTCGTTGAGAGCCTGACAGCAAAGATTTTCCCTGGAACGCGCACACAAACTCTCCCTAGCGAAGAGCACGCATGACGAACTGTTAGTTGCTCGGAGGGAACTCCTGGAAGAACTCCAGACACAACTGAATCGAAAATACGCGCTTACAAACAAACTCTTTTATGAGTTCGGGAACAAGTCGGGCAAGCTTCTGGCAGCGGCCCTTCAGAAAAAAAGAGCGTCGCACACTATCCACACAATAACGTCCCCGTCAGGAGACAAATTGGCTAAATCAGACGAAATCGCAGACCAATTTGTGCGCTATTTTTCTAGCCTCTATAATTTGCCCAAACCAGTAGACGCCCCTACGACTATGGACAGGACCTCCCTCATTGACTCGTTTCTTACAGACTACTGCCCCACTATTCACGCATCCAGAGACTTAACATGCCTGGTCTCTCCGATCACGTCTGAGGAAACTCTTCTCGCCCTGAAACAGCTTAAGGCGGGCAAAAGCCCCGGCCCGGACGGTCTTCCGACCGGATACTACAGAACGTTCGCCCACTCTTTGCTACCACGCTTCATGGCGGCCTACAACACCCTCCCTGACTTGACGGCACAAACCAAAGACTTACTGGAAGCCCATATTACCCTAATCCCCAAACCTGGTAAATATGTCACTATTGTCTCAAACTACCGCCCCATATCCCTCCTGAATGTCGACCTGAAGCTCTATGCAAAGATATTGGCCAACAGACTCCTGCCCCTTCTCCCTGAACTTATATCCTCGGACCAGGTTGGTTTTGTCCCGGGACGGGAGGCTAGGGACAACACCACCAAAGCCCTCAACATCCACCATTGGCTCTCATCGTCCCGCAAGCCAGGTTTTCTTCTATCCTTGGATGCGGAGAAAGCGTTTGACAGGGTGGCATGGGACTACATGTCGGCGGTCCTGCACAAATTAGGTTTGCCGTCTAGAACCATTCAACTGATCATGGCATTGTACTCCGTTCCTACCGCCAGACTTAGAGTGAACGGTCACCTGTCGAGCGCCTTCTCCGTATCCAACGGTACTAGACAGGGCTGCCCCCTGTCCCCCATTCTATTTGTCCTGTCACTGGAACCCTTCTTACGTCGACTGTCCTCGAACCCTGCAATCAGGGGCATCGAGGTTCCCGGGAACCACTGTAAGCTGGCCGCTTACGCGGATGACGTTTTGTTGTTTCTCTCAGACCCTCTGACTACATTACCCAACCTCCTGGCTGACTTCCGACTTTTTAACTCCCTGTCCAACCTCCAAATAAATTTTGAAAAATCGACGGCCCTGAATGTCTCCATGCCTGACTCGACAATATCTCTTTGCAAGCAAAACTTCCCTTTCAAGTGGGCCACTAACTCCATTACCTACTTGGGCATTGAGATACCACCTGACCTGAAAGATTTATACAGTCTCAACTTCGTGCCTGCTCTCCGGGCCATCAAACATGACTTGGAGAGCTGGGACAGGGGTCGGCTTTCGTGGTTTGGTAGGGCAGCGACCCTCAAAATGAATGTCCTCCCTCGACTCCTATACCTCCTACAGGCCATCCCGATTGATCTGCCACCGTCATTCTTCGCCCTCTACAAAAAATGCTGCAGAACATTCCTGTGGGCGGGCCGCCCACCCAGGTTGAGCTGGGCTAAACTTATCCTCCCAAAACTGAAGGGTGGCCTAGGGTTGCCAGACATAACACGTTACCATACGGCCTGCCACCTTGTTCGATTGATTGACTGGCATCATCATGCTCACGACAAAGGATGGGTTAACCTGGAAAATGCTTTCCTAGACTTCCCCATCTCACACCTCCCATGGATACCACCGCACGCGGTTCCAAAATCTTGCCTGACCCACCCTCTCATTGGCCCCACCCTCCTCAAGTTTAAAGCGGCCTGCCGCTCACTCGCTCTAACCCCCTCTCCGGGCCCCATGACTCCATTACTCTGCAACCCTGCTTTCGAACCGGGCATCCCTACAACAGCACAGACACCCAAATCGGAAACGCTGAAAACACGCGCGGCACAATTCTTCCGTAATGACGCCCTCCTCCCTTATCCGGAAATGGTAGCTGCCCTCCCACACTTGAAATTATCCATTTTCAAATTCATACAACTAAAACACTTCTTTGACAGTGCACGGTCACCCTCTTCCTGGTGTAGGGACCTCACACCTTTGGAGCAACTTTGTGCTGCCGAAGACCCTCCGCGACACCTGATCTCCTCCCTGTACTCACTGCTGATCTCGACGGCAACCCCGGTTACCAATACCCGCATTGCCTGGCAGACCGACTTATCCCTCGACCTGACAGATACAGATTGGGAACTAATTTGGGAACACACACACAAGGGGTCAATCAATGTCTCAGCTCAAGAGAACAGATACAAACTAGGTACACGTTGGTACAAGACACCCGACAAGCTGCATAAAATCTTCCCTTCGGTCCCACCAGATTGCTGGAGGTGTGGTGGGGGTCCAGGCTCCCTCCTCCACATCTGGTGGGAATGTCCCACTCTACAACCGTTCTGGAAGGAGATACATGAACAAATTGTGCGTATCACCACCTACCAAATTGAATTCTCACCAGCACAGTACCTGCTGCACCACTCGGTTCTACCACGTTCGCAATATCGTCGATCTCTTCCCTTGCACCTTATAAACGCAGCCACCCAATGCATCCCCTTACGATGGAGATCTAAGACCCTGCCCACGATTAGAGACTGGCACACCAGAGTCACGAAGATTGAAGAACTAGAACGACTCATCCACCAATCCAAAGATACACATGACAAGTACAGATTTACATGGGCCTGTTGGACTCACTACAGAGAATCACTTGACCACCCGCCCCCCACCACCCAATCCATGCCCACTGTCGCAATGAACCACGCCCTCAGTACTGGTCCACCGACAC
Source organism: Rana kukunoris (assembly GCA_029574335.1). NCBI lineage: Eukaryota > Metazoa > Chordata > Amphibia > Anura > Ranidae > Rana > Rana kukunoris. The sequence continues at coordinate 119,526,241 of CM056052.1, forward strand.
CACCATAAATCATGCTACTCCCCCCATTATATACCCCCCCCCATTTTTTTTTTTTTTTTTACTTTCCCCCCCCGCTCTGAGTTTCCGGAGTTGTGTCTCTTACCCCTGCCCGTCCACAGTCTGACCCCAATGGGGTGGACGGGTACGGATGAGACCCTCATCTTACTACTACCAGTGACGATGAAATCCTCTAACTCCACAGTCACGGTCACAGGGGGGACACTTCCAGATGGACAGGAGGTTCCATCCCCACACCCCGTTGTATCCTCTCTTTGGCACGGTCCCCCCTCAGACCACCCTGCCTAATATGTTGGACCCCAGGATTAACAGTCGATACACCACTTCGAGCTGTTTGCATGCCTTACTGATGAAGACAGTTGCTATATATGCCTGTTATGTAGATTCTGCCATATGGATACTGTTACATACACTTTGATTACTGTTACCCTGTTCACGTACCTCCCATTGTGATGTGCTCTATGCTATATTGTATTGTATTTGATTCTCTTATGTCCAATAAAATTGTTTGAACATAAAAAAAAAAAAAAAAAAAACCCTTTGATCACCTCTGATGTTAACTCCTTCCCAGCCAATTCAATATTTTTATTGGATATGTTTAATAGCAGAAAGACAATATATATATATATATATATATTCAAAATTCCCTGTCTTTTTTTATTTATAGTGCAAAAAAATGACCTAAATTTTATTTGGGTACAGCGTTGCATAACTTTGCAATTGCCAGTTAAAGTAACACACTGCCGTATCGCAAAAAAATAGCCTTGTCATGAAGGTGGGTAAACCTTCCAGACGTCAAGTGGTTAATATGTTTTTTTTTAGCTAAGCATTCCCTCCTGCTTGTATGCCTGAGCTAAGGGAAGATGGATTGCGGGAAGTAAATGCAATATGAACCATCTGCCGCTATTCAAGGTGGCCAAGGCCAAAAATGCTAGGAGTTTTTTTCCAGGTGATTTCCCAGCAAAATAAATCATGGAGACATGGATTGATGGGTAAGTTTGCTTTAAGTATTACAAATAATTAAACAGAATTTTCGATTTGTGGCACTCAGATGCAGTGTAGTTCCACTTTATTTTTGAAAAATGATCCATGCATTCTAGATACTCTCCAAGTTGTTGCTGATTATATTTTAGTATACTAGCAAGTTGCTCATGTGCCATAATCTATGGGATCTTATTCTTAGTTGAGGAAAGAGATATTTTAGGGGGTTTGCAGGTTTTTGCTACTGGAATTTATAGGCTAAGTTCACTAGCGTTCACCTTTTTTTTCTAAATTCCAGCTTTCCTATGTACCAATAAAGAATTAATGTACTTATTTTGCACAATAAATCAGCTTTCCATTAATTCAACACATGCTTACCTCACTCTCTTCATAGCTGTTTTAACACACTGCGCCATTATTTCTGCCTTACTTCCTGGACACACTTTAGGTCATGACACTGGAAGGAGTTCACCAGCTGAAGGTAGTTTATGTAGAGTGTGTGCCAATGAGATCAGCTGGTCAACTCCTTCCTGTGTCATGACCTAACGTTGGACCAGGAAGTAAGGCAGAAGTAATCGAGCAGTGTGTTTTAACAGCTATGAACAGAGTGAGTTATGCGTGTGTAGAATAAAAAAAAAAAAATTGCTTCATTTTTGCAAAAGAAGTACATTAATGCTATATTTGTACATAGGTGAACTGGAATTTAGAAGAAAAGCCGAACAAAGGTGAACTTAGCCTTTAAATGTTGCAGAGGTCTAGTGGTTCATTTGGGATAATTCCCTGGTTGTATTTCTGTGTTGTTTCTAATCAGACAAAAAAAAAGCCCCACACCTGCTTTTTGCGGCGGCATGCTGTGCATGCCACATGTCACTCATTTCTTGCTAGTGCATTACTTTGCCCAGTGACCCATGAAGCTATTAAGATGGCCCTGAACTACACTGGTACATACAATGCCTTTTGTTAGTTTATTATATTCTGAAATACAAGAAAATCAGAGGTGTAATTGTATGTCTAATATATATATACTTTTCTATTCCCGACCTTCATGAAGTCTTTGGTTGACAATGCATCTGTATAGCAAAACAGACTCATAATAGAAAAGTAAGGTCCATTATTTCTTTCATAAGTATAATGCTTTGAATGATGAGGACTCATTAACTGTACATTGTCTTGAAGTCATAACTTTATGGATAAGTGCTTTACCTTAATCTGGCCAGAGATATAATTCTTTGGATAAGTATTTCTTTTCAGCATTAACGATGTGTCAAACAAGAGATTACTGTGTGTCACGTTTAATCCTCCTTATCATGGTGTACACTGTCCATTTAAAGTGGTTGTATACCCCTGTTGGTGATTTTTACCTACAGGTAAGCCTAATAAAGTAAAATTAATATCTCCTAAACTTGTACGGTTTAGAAGATATTCTCTTTGCTTGCAGCCGCTGATGTCAGAGGCAAATGCGCTCTGAAGGTCCGGCAGACGCTGCTGAAAAATCAGAGCTCCTTGCCGGAAAATAAAACTCCCGCATGGAACAAGTCCCTCGGCGGCTGTCTTGGCTCCTCCCTGCAAGAACTCAACACATTCATGCGAGCAAGCTCGCATGGTTTTGAGTTCATGCGGGCGTGCTCACGTGATACAGCCGGCGGCTATTGCCGCTCACTGTATCACTCAGCCCCGCCCCCCGGGGCGCTGCGTCATTGGATGTGATTGACAGCAGCATGAGCCTTTGCCTGCACTGCTTTCAATCCATACAGTGTAGCCAATCAACGGGCAGGCTCAGAAATGAGGAGGATGACGGGGGCAAGCGTGGGACTTTCGAAGGGCCAGGTAAGTAAAATGGGGACTCGGGGGGGGCGGTATTGTCAGATGTTTTTTCACCTTAATGCATAGGCTGCGTCATTGGATGTGATTGACAGCAGCATGAGCCTTTGCCTGCACTACTTTCAATCCATCCAGTGTAGCCAATCAACGGGCAGGCTCGGAAATGAGTAGGATGACAGGGGCGAGCGCGGGACTTTCGAAGGGCCAGGTAAGTAAAATGGGGACTCGGGGGGGCGGTATTGTCAGATGTTTTTTCACCTTAATGCATAGGCTGCATCATTGGATGTGATTGACAGCAGCATGAGCCTTTGCCTGCACTGCTTTCAATCCATCCAGTGTAGCCAATCAACGGGCAGGCTCGGAAATGAGGAGGTTGACAGGGGCGAGCACGGGACTTTCGAAGGGCCAGGTAAGTAAAATGGGGGCTCGGGGGGGTGGTATTGTCAGATGTTTTTTCACCTTAATGCATAGGATGCATTAAGGTGAAAAAACATTTACCTTTACAACCCCTTTAACCACTTGCTTACTGGGCACATATACCCCCTTCCTGACCAAGTGAAATTTCAGCTTCCGGCACTGCGTCGCTTTAAATGACAATTGCGCAGTCGTGCGACGTGGCTCCCAAACAAAATTGACATCCTTTTTTCCCCACAAGTAGAGCTTTCTTTTGGTGGTATTTGATCACCTCTGCGGTTTTTATTTTTTGCACTATAAACAAAAAAGAGCGACTCTTTGTGAGCCGGCAATCAGAGATGATCACATATGTTTACATTTGAGATCATCTCTCATTGGCTGCACAGATCGCGCTGTAACTAGCCGCTGTGATTGGCTATTTACCGCGATCTGTAATTGGCTGTGTCCATGGGACACGGCCAGCACAGAAGTTCCCCGATGCGCGCTCAGGAGCGCGCGCGGGGAACGAGGAAATGGATGGCCGTCAAAAGATGGAATCCCAGAGAATTAGAGCCACCCTGCGGCCGTACATAGTCGGACGGCCGTCGGGAAGTGGTTAAAGGGTGAATGTATTCACAGCCTAGGTTCATGTTATTTTGTTGTGAAATGTGTGTTGCATTTGCTGTTTTTAGCTTGATAATCATGTCGTTTTTTTTTTCCTTTAGCTTTGCTATTGTTGCAAGATTCACATTCAATTACTATTTTTTTTCCATGAACCGAAAGCTGAACTCCAAGCAGATATAAAAGACACACATTATTGTGGCTCTGTGAGCAATACATTATTAAGTACCGTATTTTTTGCACCATGAGACACACCTGTGAATAAGACGCACCTAGGTTTTAGAGGAGGAAACCAAGAAAAAAAATATCCTGACCCATACTGAAGCCTGGCAAATAAAAAGTACATTAGCCATTGGAGAGTACGTTGGCCAGTGGTATATATTCCTGTAACAAATAAAGATACACCAGTGTTTATGTGAGTATAATCTGATAATCGATTTTTGCAGTTTTTCAAGTATTAAGTTATAACAGCTCATCGCAATGCAATACATACCGTATTTTTGGGACCATAAGACGCACCTGACAATAAGGCCGCGTACACACGATCGAACATGTCCGCTGAAACTGGTCCGCAGACCAGTTTCAGCAGACATGTTCGATCGTGTGTACGGCCTATCGGACCGTTTTCCAGCGGACCAAAATTTTAAAACATGCTTTAAAACCTGTCCGATGGAAACCTGTCCGTCGGACAGTTTCAATGGTTAGTACGCAAAATCATCGGACCAAAAACCCACACATGCTCAGAATCAAGTCAACGCATGCTTGGAAGCATTGAACTTCGTTTTTTCAGCTAGTCGTTGTGTTCTACGTCACCGCGTTCTGGTCTGATCGGATTTTTGGTCCGATGGTGTGTACACACATCAGACCATCAGACCACTTCAGCCTGGTCCGATGAAAACGGTCCGTCGGACCAGTTTCATCGGACTGATCTGATCGTGTGTACGTGGCCTAAGACGCACCTAGGTTTTAGGCCTCGTACACACGAGGGGATATGTCCGCTGAAAACGGTCCGATGGACCGTTTCAGCAGACATCTCCGCTCGTGTGTATGGGCTAGCGGACAGATTTCTCCACCCGACAGATTTCAAAGCATGCTTTGAAATCTATCCGGTGGGAATCTGTCCGCCCGACATGTCTGCTGGTTAGTACACTTACCAGCAGACATGTCGTCCCCCATCGCCGCCGCCGAATGGATTCGGCGCATGCGCGGAAGTGTTTAACTTCCTGGTGCGGGGACGTGGCGGTGACGTGGCGGCGTCAACGTCACCGCCGCGTCACCGCCACGTCACCGCGGGGAATTTGATTCGATGGTGTGTACACGCCATCGGATCAAACTCCCGATCGGACATATCCGATGGAAATGGTCCGCGGACCGTTTTCATCGGATATGTCCGATCGTGTGTACGAGGCCTTAGAGGAGAAAAATTTGAAAAAAATTATATTTCAAACATGTAAAGTGAACAGCAGTCAACAATGACATTAAGAACCATCATCACTGTCATTAACAAATAAGGAGAGACTTTAATGCCACATACACACGGTCGTTTTTTGTGATGAAACAAAACGACATTTTAAAAAATGTCATTTAAAATGATCGTGTGTGGACAAAACGTTGTTTTATGTCTTCAAAAAAATGACCAAAAAAAATTTGAACATGCTTGAATTTTTTATGTCGTTTTTCAGAATGTCGTCTTTTGTGTCATAAAAAGTGACCGTGTGTGGGCAAAACGACGTTTAAAACTACGTTTTTAAACCCGCGCATGCTTAGAAGCAAGTTATGAGATGGGAGCTTCAATGGAACAGAGTGCCGTCGAAAGTGTCTTACGTAACCGCGCTTTGCAAGAGCATTGTGGAAAAACGATGGTGTGTATGCAATGTCGTTTTTGAAAATGAAGTTTGAAAAACTACGTTTTGTTTCGGCAGATAAAATGACGTTTTTTTTCATCACAAAAAGTGATCGTGTGTACGCTGCATAAGGTTCGAGTACTCTTCTAGTTTTCTGGGAACCCCAAGAACTCATCATCGCTAGTGTCAGAATTTATAAATCTCAGTTGTTCACAATCACTGACATCACTTTCTTATCTATCTTCATATACGATACAATCTTCAGTTCCATCTAAGGCATTGCTAATGCCACATTTTTTGAATGAATTTCCTCTTTCACTGAGTGCCATGATGTTTTCACCTATTCACAAACTTGAGTAATAGTGGGCCTCTTCATTCGTCCAGTATGTGTCAGATCATGATTACCAGCAGCCATCCATTTGTTCCACTCTTCTCGCATAAAGACTTTAAATGGTTTGTTGATGGAAACTTCGAGAGGTTGCAACTGGCTGGTAAGACCCCCAGGAATCACAGCTAGATGAGTCCTCACTTCTTTAAAGCACTTTTTTGTAGTTTCGCTAATATGTGCTCTAAACTGGTCAAGCACTAATAAGGCAGGTTTTTTCAGAAGCCCTCCAGGATGTTTGGACCACACTTTTTCAACCCATACTCTCATTCCATTTTCGTCCATCCATCCTTTGTCATTGACATGTACAACAACTCCTCGTGGAATCACTTCTTTTGGAAAGGCTTTCCTTTTGAAAATTAGCATGGGCGGCAATTTGATGCCGCCTCCACAGCAGGACAACACAACCGTGTAATGGGTTTTCTCATGTCCTGAGGTTTTTACAGTTATGGTTTTGGCACTTTTCAGATCAACAGTCCTATTAGATGGCACATGAAAGGTTAGCGGGACTTCATCCATATTCTCAATCTGGGCGATTTCAAAACCATTTTTCTTCCTAGAATCAATCACAAATTTGTGAAAACACAGAGGGCCAGATTCAGAAAGGCTGCGCGCAAAGTTGCGGCGGCGTAACTTTTCTTATGTATGTTACGCCGCCGAAACTTTACTCACAAGTGCTGTATTCAGAAAGCACTTGCGTGTTAAGTTACAGCGACGTAGTGTAAACTGGGCAGCCTAATTCAAATTTGGCGGGTAGGGGGCGTCGCCTATTTAAATTAGGCACGTCCACGCGCCGAACGTACTGCGCATGCGTTGACCATTGTAAAATCCCAGTGCGCATGCTCCAAATTATGACGGTGTTTTCGACGTGAACGTAATAGACGTAAATCCCCATTCACGGACGAGTTACGCAAACGACGTAAACATTTTCAAATTTCCCACGGTCACGACGTCCATACTTAACAAAGGATGCGCTTGCTATGGGCAGCTTTATCTTTACGCTGGGAAAACCCTTACGTAAACGGCGTAAAGTGACTGCGTCGGGCCGGCGTACGTTTGTGAATTGCCGTATGTCGCTGATTTACATATTCTCGGCGTAAATCAGCGGGAGCGCCCCCGGCGGCCATTTTAAAAACACATTTAAGATCCGACTGTGTTTTTTGCGCAATTCTAGTTTTGCTGCGCATAACAAGGTCACATTGCCTCATAAATCTGTAGCACCACGATGGTGATTCAGTAAAATCCTGGACTGAAGCCGCGTACACACGGCAGAGAACCTCGACGGGCAGAACACATCGTTCAGCCCGTCGAGGTTCTCTGCCGGCCGTCAGATTCGGCGACCCACCCGTCGGGAATGGCAACCAGCCATTCATCCAGGCGGGCCGTCGAGCAAATAGAGAACATGCTCTCTATTTCTGCTCGACGGCATTCCCGACGGGATGCTCGCTGAGAGCGTACACACGGCCGAGGTTCTCGCTGGAATTCAGCTTCCAGCGAGGTTCTCGCTGGTTTCTAGCGAGAACCTCGGTCGTGTGTACGCCGCCTGAGACTGAGAAGCCATTATTCCGATGATGTGGGATCCATTCTTTCATGGCCACTTCTAACTGTGGCCACCTTGCAGCATGCCTACTTTTATTTGCTTTTTGCAACTGATCCTCCACTCTCTTATAATTTTTTTTCAGTTGGAGGTGGCCCAAAATGTCTCTCCGCTGCACTGTTCCCATGTTCCTTAGCATATTTCACTACTTCCAATTTTAAAGGAATTTTATATGCAAGCCTTTTCTGCTGTGGATGGCTGAGCTGGCTCCTGGGCCCTGCTATGGGTGGCTGAGCTGGCACCTGGTTCCGGCAATGGGTGGCTGAGCTGACCTGGTCCCGGCAATGGGTGGCCTGAGCTGGCACTTGGTCCATGCTGTGGGTGGCTGAGCTGGCACCTGGTCCCTGCTGTGGGTGGCTGAGCTGGCACCTGATCCCGGCAATGGGTGGCTGAGCCGACCTGGTCCTGGCAATAGGATGGCTGAGCTGGTACCTGGTCCCTGCTGTGGGAGGCTGAGCTGGCACCTGGTCCCTGCTGTGGGTGGCTGAGCTGGCACCTGGTCCCTGCTGTGGGTGGCTAAGCTGGCACCTGGTCCCGGCAATGGGTGGCTGAGCTGGCACCTGGTCCCTGCTGTGGGTGGCTGAGCTGACACCTGGTCCCGGCAATGGGTGGCTGACCTGACCTGGTCCCGGAAATGGGTGGCTGAGCTGACACCTGGTCCCTAAAGTGGGTGGCTGAGCTGGAACCTGGTCTCTGCTGTGGCTGGCTGAGCTAGCACCTGGTCCTGGCAATGGGTGGCTGAGCTGGCGCCTGGTCCTGGCAATTGGTAGCTGAGCTGGCACCTGGTACCTGAATGGGTGGCTGAGCTGGTACCTGGTCCCTAAAGTGGGTGGCTGAGCTGGCACCTGGTCTCTGCTGTGGGTGGCTGAGCTGGCACCCGATACTGGCAATGGGTGGCTAAGCTGGCACCTGGTCCCTGCTGTGGATGGCTGAGCTGGAACCTGGTCCCTGCTGTGGGTGGCTAAGCTGGCACCTGGTCCCTGCTGTGGGTGGCTGAGCTGGCACCTGGTCCCTGCTGTGGGTGGCTGAGCTGGCACCTGGTCCCGGCAATGGATGGCTGAGCTGGCACCTGGCCCCCGGCAATGGGTGGCTGAGCTGGCACCTGGTCCCTAAAATGGGTGGCTGAGCTGGCACCTGGTCCCTAAAGTGGGTTGCTGGGCTGGTACCTGGTCCCTGCTGTGGATGGATGAACTGGCACCTGGTCCTGTCAGTGGGTGGCTGGTCTGGCACCTGGTCCCTACACTGGGTGGCTGGGCTGGCACCTGGTCCCTAAACTGGGTGGCTGAGCTGGCACCTGGTCAGTGTTACCAGTATTCAGTTACTGTAAATTCCTTATTTTCATTTTATGGCACTACCGTATACCGTATGCTGTACAGATGCTGTTTACAGACGCTTGTGAGGGAGCGACCAAAGAGGTGACACTTTATTGGTCAACGGACTCAGGAGAGCATGCAGTGCTTGGAGAAATACAAAGTGACGTTGTGTGGGCGTACCTCTGTGCACTGGACATGGCGCAAAGCTTCCTGGGGCTTCTTCTCCGTCCACTTCCCACGCCGAAATGCCGCCGTGGACCAGCCTGTGAGCCCGCTGATGGCGCCTGCTGATGAGCCCGCTGATGGGCCCGCTGATGGTGCCGCTGATGGGCCCGCTGATGGTGCCGGCTGCCTGCCTGCCTGTGTTTTGTGACCACCGTATGTGAAATGGCGGAGACAGACCATAAGACACAGAGACATTTTCCCCCATACATTTGGGGAAAAAAAGTGCATCTTCTGGTATATATATATATATATCTATATATATATAGATATATATATATATATCTATATATATAGATATATATATATATCTATATATATAGATATATATATCCCAAAAACGAGGCCTGCAATTACCTTTTTTAGGATTGTTTCGTTCTCTGTATTTCCGGGTATCTCAAGCACCATTCGTACTGCAGTCATGTGATTCAAATTTTGACGTCACTTCCACCCTTACTGTGTCCCTGTCGGTAATCTCACACATGCACCGTTGCGCTGTGACCATTCATTGCTGTGTCTGCGGCTGCTGTTTTCTTTCACTCCCTTTTTGTGATGTCTTCTTCAGTCACACAGGGGAGTATCAGGAAGAGTGGAAGGAGCTAAACACCATGAGACTTCTCCTCTGAGCGGGACAGAGGGGAAGTTCTCACAGACTGCATTCCGGCAAGCTTTAAATGCCCGTTTAGAGGGGCTAATGTGCGCAAGTTGACTGGAATATTATTGAAAAAACTTAAACGTAAGGGCCCCCCTATTGGGTGGGGCCCATGGGCTTAAGCCCAGTCAAGCCAAATGGTAAGTCCGGCCCTGTATATAGTTTAGATCTATAGCAGGATGTCTTTCATGTTCCTATGGATATATAGCACAGTATGCACACCATTGTCATAATACAAGCAAAGATATTGAAATAGTAAAAAAAGGTGAGTAACAGTGTAGTTAGCATTGTCTCTCCAATCTATCCAAGCACCTAGCATGATCTCCACATAAATACTCCCATAATATACATAGCGCATATTTCAGCATTATAAACACACATGCCGCTTTTCCATCTCACTGCCCATCCCATCCATTCTGGCAGCTGGCCATGCCTTCTCCTGCCCCCATTGGCTCACAGCAGCCCGGAAGTAAGGTCTTCCCAGAAATGTGTTACTGGTCCCCAAAAAGTGTCACTTAGTGTCAGATTTGGCTGCCGCAATGACACAGTCCTGCTAAAAGTCCCTAAATGTATCCCACAGTTTTTGATGCTAACTTTCGCACAAACCAATGCAAGACCATGCAACTGTCAGTTAAAACAACTCAGTGTCGTATCGCAAAAAATTGCCTGGTCAGGAAGTGGGTAAAACCGGAGCTAAAGTGGTTAAACTGCATCCGATTCGCATGACGTGAATGTGACTAACTCTCAATGGAGGCAGTTCACACATGTCCAGGGCGGCTGCTGTGCAGTTTCAAAAATGGCCCTGTGCGTTTTTGGGTGCAGGTGCGAATTAAGGCAAAAATGTGCACTTGAATCGCACCTAAAGCAGTGAACAGTAATGCACCGGACCCCAGACGGCAAACCGCAACCACAAATATGTGAACAAGGTCTAAGTGTTACTGCAGCAAAAAATAAATAAATTAATAGTTCTCCAGACCTACCATGCAGGGCTGTGTTGTGTGGAAAAGCTGTGTAAATCTTTAAATTGTATGGACAGACATACATACCCTTTGGTAATCAAGCATTCTTCTATGTATTTAACCCCTTACCACCCGCGACAAAGGACGGCCACAGCAAGGGCATCCATGTACGTCCTCCCATGCTTGCACGCCCACTGTGCACCCCCTGCGGTATTCGGCTATTTTTTCTCCTTGCGCTAATAGCGGACATCGGTTCCTCACACAGAGAGACATCACTGCCTCATCTGTGCCTACCAGTGCCACCTGCCAGTGCACAACAGTGCTGCCTATCAGTGCCCACCAGTGCTGCCTACCAGTGCCTACCAGTGCCGCCTATTAATGCCCACCAGTGCCACCTATCAGTGCCAATCAGTAATGCCAATCAGTGTCCATCAGTGCCTCATCATCATTGCTGCCTGTCAGTGTAACCTACCAGTGCCTCTCAGTGCCACCCATGAGTGCCACATATCAGTGCCACCTATTAGGGCCCTTCAGTGCTGCCCATCAGTGCCGCCTTATCATTGCCTATCAGTGCAACCTCATAAGCGCACATCAATTATGCCAAAAATCGATTATGATGCACTGGAAATCCACATCACCCCCTAGTATAACTTCCTGGATTACCCTTATCAATCAGGCGCTCCCCTTATATAAACTGACGTATGAAGTAAGGGGTTGCCCTCACAAATTTCATAAAATTAGGGATTTGTAAGTAAACTCAGAACGCACCATACCACCAGCTATTTAAAGTGGAGTTCCACCAAAAAGTGAAATTTCCGCTTACATGCTTCCTACTTCCTCCGGTAACAAATTTGGCCCCTTTTTTTGGGGGTTGGGGAACAGGTACCTGTTTTTGACAGGTATACTTCCCCACTTCCAGGAGACTGAGGCTGGGGCGCCATCCCTCGGAACTTTGGCCCCCCTACTCCTTCATCCACCACTGTGCCAGTAGAGAACCGGCAATGGAGCCCAAAGGCTTCACTGCTGGTCTCCCTTATCATCAATGGTGACGGTGGCAGCATCCGAGAGTCAATCCAAAAATCAGCTTCGGGTGTTGACATCAAGGGAACCCTGGACAGGTAAGTGTCCTAATATTAAAAATCAGAAGCTGGGGCGTGGCTTGGACATGGCCGAGTGAGAAAGCACTTCCGAGGAGCTCCCGGCCTGGAACTGCCCAAAAACCGGCGAAATACATTTTAATACCGGCATGAACACTGCCAAGAGGCACAGGACAAGGGCAGTATCGCGGGGAACACCTGTGAGCAAAACGACTGCAAATAAACAGCGCTTCTACGATCTGTTTCAGGACAAATCCCCGGGAGCTAGAGCCACAGCGCCGCGTGGTACACCACGTGGAGCTCAGCAGCAGGCCCAGACTCCCCGGACCGGAGCCTGGCAATCTGCGGCACCTGACCCCAGCCTGGGACCCCCCGGGCCGGAGCATACCCCTGATCGGGCTAATATGGAGGATATTGACCACTCTGAGGCACCCATGCTGGACCGGGATATACGGACCCTACTACAAGCCCTCCCGACGCGCACAGACATTGAGGCCCTTATCCTCCGACTAGAGGAGACGCACCGGAGGGACATACAAGAAGTGCGGGGAGAGGTCACCAACCTGTCGGAGAGGGTCTCGGCTGGAGAGACTTCGGTGACATCCCTTGAGGCGCGGGTGACGGCACTGGAAAGCTCCAGGGACCTACATCGGGAGACCGCCGCCTCCCTTCAGCTCCACGTGGAGGGGCTCGAAGACCGGAGCCGTCGCAATAATTTGCGCATCCGGGGTCTACCAGAGGACGTAGCAGTGGAAGACCTGAACGGGACGGTGCAAGCCATCTTCCGGGAGGTTTTGGGGGACCCGGAGGCTGAGGTGCTGATTGACAGGGCGCACAGGACCTTGGGCCTGCGGCCTACAGACCCGCAGAGACCACAGGATGTAGTGTGTAGACTACACCGCTACGCCCAGAAGGAGGTCATCCTACGACGCGCATGGGACCATGGGGCAGTGGAGAGAGGAGAAGCGCAGATCAAGATCCTACCTGACCTATCGCGGGCGACACTCCACCGAAGAGCCTTCCTGAGACCGGTGCTAGACCTCGCCAGACAAAAGGGGATGACATACCGCTGGGGGTTCCCGGTTTCGGCCTCCTTCCGCGGAGGGTCCGGCACCTTCAACCTACAGTCCACAGCGGATCTCCCGGCTCTCTTTGAATTCCTGGGGGCTGAACCTGTCCCGATTCCGGATTGGCTGCAGCTGCTTCCACGCTTCGCAGGCAGGCCCGGCCTGCCGGCTCGGCACGGCCTCATGCCGCCCCGGCGGCAGAGGGGCCGGAGGAGGAACCGATCAGCATCTAGAGACGATCCACCCGTGTAGACCGCCGCCCCCCCCCCTCCTCCCTGGGTTCCACCTGGCTGTACGGGGAGTCATGTGAGTAGACTGTAAATCCCTTGCCCTTGATGTTCCCCCGCTTGGCGCAGACCCCCACCCCCACCCCCCTGTATTGTGTGCCCCAGAGTTCCAGGCCTACCTGGGGGATTGCATTCTCGTCCTGGAGGGGGGACTGATGTTGGGCCCTGCCTCCCCCCCCCCGCCCGGCTCCTTGTGGCCTGAGGGCCCTGGCCTTGTTGTCTGAACCAAATTACTGGACATTTATGCCGGGCGGACCGGGGAGAAGGGGGCTACAGAGGACACTACTGAACAACCCCTGGCTCGGAGAGAACTGCCCCCTCTCAACCCGAGATGACACTGCCGGACGGGTTGCTGCGGCGTTTTCGAGGGGGGGGGAATATTGTTGGCCACCTGCCTGGATGCTCACCCCTGCTGACACTTTAAGGCCCCCTCTGGGTCCCCCGGGTGGCCCAAATGCTTAATATGGAGAGCCCCCCCCCTCATGTTGGAATCCCTGATGCTGGGGGTGGGCTGCAGTGGGTGGGGGACGGGGGGAGAGAAGTTACAAGGTTTTGGGGTTCCCAGATGAATAGGGGTGACATGGGGGGTATTGATGGTCATACTTTTTGATAAACTTTACTCCGGTTTCCAAGTTACATGTTTTTTGTTTCATTTTTATGCCAATGCTGCCAAATGTTTGAGTTTATAAGAGGTTTTTGCGCAGTTGGCGCTGTCACTTTTACTCTTTACTTTTGCACAACTAATGTACTTTCCTTGCTTCTTTCTGATTGATTAATACATATGTTGCCGGTATGTGTTCCTAGTTTTATATATACACATTCGCTGAGGATGGGTGGGTGAGGGCCGGGAATTGTTCCTTGACCCTGTTCACCCATCACCCCAAGTAGGACGGTGCTCCATATCCAGGGGCCACTTTCTGAGGCCCCGGTGAGTACCACTGCCATTTTCAGGCACCTTAGCTTGGCTGCACACGCTCTAGTGGTAGCCTCCTTTCTTTTCCCTTTCCTTTTCTATAATCTTCTCCTCCTCCCTACGCTAACTAACTCCCTACCTCCTCTCGACCTCTTAACCCCCACCCACCCCTCCCTGCCCCACCCACCCCTCCCTACACCACCTACCCCTCCCTACCCCACCTATTCCCCCCTACCTCACCTACTCACCCCCCCCCGCATCCCGCCGTCCCCCTGATTGTGCCCACCCGCAGAGCAGACATGGATCTTCTCCGAGTCCTCTCACTGAATGCAAAGGGTCTAAACACACCTGAAAAGAGGAGGATGCTGCTCCATGACATGCGCCGCGCAAGGGCGGACATTGTCATGCTGCAGGAGACACACTTCAAAGACCCTAAAATGCCTCTGCTTCAGAACAGATGCTACCCCCTGGCTTATCACTCTGCTTTTACGGAGAGCAAATCCAGAGGTGTCAGTATCCTTATTTCAGCCAGGGTCCCCTGGAAATTGATAGATATACGGACTGACAGCGAGGGACGATTCCTATTCTTGAAGGGTACGGTGGGGGATAGGAAGATAACCCTGGCGAATCTGTATGCCCCCAACTCCCACCAGGACATGTTCCTTAAACGACGCATAGGGGAACTGATGCGGTTTTCGGAGGGGCAACTCGTGGTGGGCGGTGACCTGAACATACCGCTATCCCCGACGGAAGACACATCCTCGGGCTCGTCGTCACTTACTCGTGACGCACGCAAACGCATTGACGCTACACTGCACACGGCGCAACTGATAGACGCATGGCGTCTTTTCCACCCGGGAGAGCGAGACTTCTCCTTTTTCTCCAAGCCCCACCAGACGTACTCGCGTATTGACTACTTCCTAATTCCTCACTGCCAACTCCACGCCATTAAAGACACGGGTCGATCACATGGTCTGACCATGCTCCGATCAGGTTGACATATGCCCTAGCTGACACTCAGATGTCCCAACACCCGGTATGGAGACTTAATGACAGCCTACTCCAGAACCCTGAAGTGCTGGCAGACGTGATTTCTGAACTCGGCCACTACTTCAAGACCAATACGACAGCGGATAGTGATCCCGGCCTGGTGTGGGAGGCCCATAAGGCGGTAATCAGGGGTGTGCTTATTAAGCAAGGGGCCAGGCTGAAACGTGAGCGGACCGCGCGACTGAACGAGCTACTGGCCAAACTGCAAACACTAGAGTCCACACACAAGGCATCTCCGACGAGACAGGTGGGGATTGAGCTTGATGTGACCAGAACACAGATCACTGACATTTTACAATTTAGGGCCAAGGCAGCATTGCAGGTATGTCGGAGGAAGGGGTACGAGTCGGGGAATAAATGCGGCCGGCTCCTAGCACAGTCCCTGCAGACGCAGCGCCAGGCAGCGTACATCCCCCGGGTGGTTTCCCCGGCAGGACAGGCTGTTACGCTACCCGGGCTGATAGTGCAGGAATTCAGGGACTTTTATAACTCCCTGTACAATCTGCAGACGCCTTCACCAGAAGGGGAGCTCACATTAGACTACCTTGAACAATCACGTATGCCTGTCCTGTTGGAAGAGACCCGTCGGGAGCTGGAGGAGCCCATCACCCTAGCTGAACTGCAGATAGCACTTAAAAGCTCGAAATCGGGCAAAGCCCCTGGTCCAGACGGGCTGACCACGCATTATTACAAAGCCCTTCTCCCCACCCTTGGCCCACACATGGTAACGCTTTACAATTTCCCGGGAAACCGGGCGTCTATTCCATAACCCTGGGCATTCCCCAGGTTCTTGTTGTTATCTGCTTTAGCCTTCCATTGCTACTTACTGTGATTGCCAGCCATAGATGGGGGCGGTGGATACGTTTTGTTTCACCTGTGGTGTTTATTTTGGTCCAGCAGTGCACCAACACCTTTGCAGCCATTGTGCTATATGCTGGGTGCTTGGTGTGCTTCTGTACCTTTAAGGAGGGGTGGCTCCCCTTCAGTCCACCTGCCCCTATCTATCCATTAAAATGCATGTGCCTCCATTGTGAGGACACTCACTGTTAGTGTTAGGACCACAGAATTATGGGGTGCCTTGGCGCGGCTCTGTGGCTCACGCATGCGTTTGCAAATGCGTGCGGACAAAACCCCTGTTTTTAACGCACATTGTTAGACAGGTTAATTGGTTGTTCTGCTAGCTGGTCGGTAAGTAGGCTTGGTTATTCCCTGGGCATTCCCCAGGTTCTTGTTGTTGTCTATTCCATAAAGCTTCCCTTCAAGCACAAATCTCGGTAATACCCAAAGACGGCAAAGACCCATCTCAATGTGGGAGTTATCGGCCGATATCTCTCCTCAACACAGACTTGAAACTATTCACAAAGATTCTGGCCTCCAGATTACAGCTACACATACCTAAACTAGTTCACTTAGATCAGGTGGGATTTGTACCGGCCAGAGAGGCAAGGGACAACACCACCAAGGTCCTTAACCTATTGCATGTGGCCACCAGAAGCAAGATGCCCTGCGTACTATTAGGGACGGACGCCGAAAAGGCGTTCGACCGGGTGAACTGGGAGTTCTTGTTCGCGACGCTGAAATACATAGGCCTGGGATCTCAGATGTTGCGATGGGTGACGGCGGCGTACTCGAGTCCAACGGCCCGGGTCAGGGCGAATGGAGTGTTGTCTGAGCCATTTTCGATTTCTAACGGGACCCGGCAGGTGTGCCCGCTCTCGCCCCTACTCTTCGCCCTGACCCTGGAACCGTTTCTTTGCCATGTACGCCGGAACCCGAGGATCGCCGGGGTGTCGGTGGGGGACACACAACATAAGATATCTGCATATGCAGACGACCTCTTGTTCACGCTAACAAAGCCCCACTCCTCCCTGCAGAGCCTCCTGAAAGAATTTGAGACATACGGCCAACTTTCCAACTTAAAAATAAATTTCTCTAAATCGGAAGCCATGGGGGTGGGGGTCACACCAGCCCGTCTAGTAAAACTTAAAACCAGCTTTAACTTAAAATGGACAGACACTGCCCTGAAATACCTGGGTACACACATACCGGCGGCCCTCCCCCGCCTGTTCCAGCTAAACTTCCCGCCCCTCCTAAAGGAGGTGCAGAGACTTCTGGACCGGTGGAGCAGTGGCCTGCACTCTTAAAGATGTCGATCTTGCCCAAATTTCTGTACCTGATGCAGGCTCTTCCAGTGACCATTCCGGGCACCTTTTTTAAACAGACACAGTCCACTCTTACCCGGTTCTTGTGGGCAGGGAAACACCCGCGACTCAATTGGAGTTTGCTGACACGCCCGAAATTACATGGGGGCATTGCGATGCCGGATATCCGCACGTACTACCGGGCGACCCACCTCAACAGGCTCCTAGACTGGTGCCGACATACAGACACCAAGCTATGGACACGAATCGAGCAAGTGCAGAGTCCAATACCGCTACACAGGACCCCGTGGTGCCAAACCTCACTGCCCCCCGAGCTACGTCGTCATCCCATCATAGGTACGACCACTCGTATCTGCGCGCAATCGCTGACTGACTCCCGTCTCTCGTCGAATAACTCGGCCATGAGACCGGTGATAGGACACCACCTGTTTGCCCCTGGGCTACGGGACAGGAGATTCCTTGAACTGCGGGAAGCCGGATTATTTCAGGCATCGCACTTCTGTACAGGGAACAGATGGAAGAGCGCTGCGGACCTCATGGACCCCACTGGCCCCTTTGGCCTGGACTATATGAGAGCCCGACAGCTTAGCCATTTCCTGCGCAGCTTGGCACCGCCGGACAGTACGCCCCCCCCGCCCACAACATTTGAAGAACTTTGCGCGACGGTCGGGCCACTCCCCCACGCGCTATCCGTGACGTACAATCTCCTGATTACACCGAAAGAGGAAGACGTACCCCCCTGTTTTGCCAAATGGGAAAGGGACCTTAACTGCCAATTCACCAGCAGCATGGTTCGACATATACTTCTCTTTACTCATAAGTCCTCCCTGAGCACTAGGGTACAAGAGACAAATTTCAAAATCCTCACCCGATGGTACAGGACCCCTGAGCTGCTTCACAAACTATTCCCAGAGACATCAGATCGTTGCTGGCGCTGCCGGGAGGAGAGGGGATCACTACTCCATATATTCTGGTCATGCAGTAGACTACAAGGCTTTTGGGGGGTGGTCCGACGCATAACTCAAAAATTTACTGACAGGGTACTAGAAAATGAACCGGCCTTCTTCCTGCTACATGCGGCGACCATTCCAGCCAAGTCCTATAGGAACTCGGTAGTGCGTCACCTCTTGGACGCGGCAAGAGCCTGTATCCCTCTGTGCTGGAAATCCCCACACCCACCCTCTGTAGCACAATGGCTCAGAAAGGTGGACGATATCAGTCGGATGGAGGACCTGATCCTCACTAGCCAGCAGAGGGAAGAGACTTACACAGAGACCTGGCAATTATGGAACGCGTTCAGGTTCTCAGATGAGGGACGGAATCTTAGGGGCGAGGCCCCAGATGCAGGCGGAGATGGCACCTCCCCTACCCCTCACCCGCAACCCCCCCCCCAGTAACAAGGTCCCCAACCCCCCCCCCTACCTTACCCCCCCGCCCCCCTCCTCCGGTCCGGGAGCAGTTCCCGGCCATCTCCTACCCCCCAACCCCCAATCTTCACCCTCTACTCTATCCCTCTTTCACTCCCTCCTCGTAGCTCTCCTTTCTCTCTAGCTCTAGATTTAAAATGGAACACGCGGAGTCAACTGGACCCGGCAGACCCTGACGTAGGCCTGCCCTGTACTCAGGGGCGACACTTTAGTTGCTCAGGAGCATGCCCACTATAGTGGGACATGGTTGACCCCCCGGAGGACTCCAGATAAGGCCACATCTGTACCAGACACAAGGGGCGTGAGGCGGGAGCGTGTTAACGTTATTGAGGGTTTTTGTATATGACTGCCTGCTCCTTCTTACTGCCAATGTATGTATGTTTCAATGTTGACAGGGGTCCATGTGGGCCAGTTTGTACTCTGCTTTGAATAAATAAAAAATAAAAAATAAATTAAAAAAAAATCAGAAGCTACAGTATTTGTAGCTGCAGACTTTTCATTTTTTTTCATGGGGGAGCGGAACTCCTTTTTTAAGGTACTAACTGTAGTTAGGGACTATTTGATGATTCTCCACTGTTTCCTTTTAAACTGTTAGAGCCGGTTCACACTGGGGCGGCTCGTCAGGCCAGACGAGTCGCGTCCCATTCTATGCTATAGAACCATTCTAATAGGACAGACACAAGTTGCTCCAACTTGGAAAAAGCTTCTTGCACAACTTCGGGGGTGGCTCGGAGCGACCTGCATTGATTTCTATACAGAAGTCATTTTGCTAATCACCCCTGAAGTCGTCTTCAGGACGACTTGCAGAGTCGCACCCGAAGTTGTGCCGCCGCAGTGTGAACCGGCTCTAACGCATACATATTGAACTTTATTATCGTTCTGTACATTTTGTCTTTCTTGATGACTTTAAGAGGTATACCACTACTTCCATTATCCACTGTACATTTATGGAATGGACAATTTGTTTACTTTTTGTTGAGATATCTGAGCATGGTTTGCGCTGTTTGTTTTTCTTTTGTACTTGTAAAATGTACAATAAAGTTAACCTTTAAAAAAAAAAAAGTTAAACTGGACTGTCATTATTTATTTATTGTTTGTATTGTTATTACAATTCTGATGTAATGATACAAAATTATGGTGTGTACCGTGGCCAAAAACAATGGTGTAAAAGGGAGGGGGAGGAGTCAGAAATGCTGAAGTGCTATTCATAAGTAAAGATCTGCTTGTATCTGTAAACCTAACTGCTCCGTTTGTCTTCAGTTCAGCTTTAATTTCAAACATAAGTAACACCTTTAAGAAAGTATGTTTATTTTCATGGTAATAATATGATATAATGTACCCCTGTTGTTAATAACAAGAATCTTTGTATTCCCAAGGAGTTTGGTGGCTATATAAAAGCATGAAAGCTGACAGCATTTTCAAAGGTCACAATATACAAACACAAAAAGCAGTATAATTTACTGGAAATGGTCTTCTATTCCTTATAATACACAGACATTCACACGACATAGGCTTCTAGGAAAATACATTTACTAAAGGCAAATCCACTGTGCACTACACATGCGCTTGGAAGTGCAGTCATTGTAGATCTGAGGGGGACATGCAAGGAAAATAATAACAGCTTTTTTGCCTGTACATAATTGGATGATAAAATCAGCAGAGCTTCCCCTGATTTCAGATATTCTTCTCAGATCTACAGCGACTTCACTTTCAAGCGCACTTTCAACTGCGCCTGCAGTTCACTTGTAGTGAAAAGCGGATTTGCCTTTAGTAAATCAACCCCAAAGACCCACACTGGTAAGATACACATACCCACCAACTTTTTGAAATTATAAAAAGGGACATCTTTAGCACTTAGTACATGTTCCCACTATGGCCCTGGTTACATGAACCCCAAAGATCTAATATGAAGAAAATATATAGCTAAACGTATCAAGTGCTTTTTTGACCTCTGTTTTTCCTTTACATTGGTTTTTCAAAGTAACAACTACAGTAATTTCGAGGTTGGATAAAATATTTTATTGCAGCATAACACTTTTGGTTGTAAAAAAAAAACATACTGTATAGATATTTGCATATCAGTCCAAAAAGAGGGACAACTGAAACCACATGAGGGACCCAGGCATTTGGTCTCAAAAGTGGGATGAACCCTTCAAATAGGGGAAGGTTGGAAGCTATGGATACTGTTATATGAGAGATGTCTAACTCTATGGTAGATTTTATGGCATTTTAGTGAAATTCATACCAGTCCAAACTATGTTTTAGGCCGGTGCGGTGCGAATTTCAGCTCTGTAATCTCTGCAGATAGATAAGGGAAGTGTTCAGCAGATTAGCAACATTTTAGCTGCGAATTTGGAGACCTGGGAGAAGTTCCGGGTGAGAGGGGAGTGGGGGAGAAGTGTATTGAGCTGAATGACAGAAATTCCTGAAGAGAACTGAACACATCTGCATATCAGCTGCGTACCCATAGAAGATAATGGGACTGAATTCGCACCTGAGCCACACCGCAAGGCATAAAATCCACACAAGTTTTTTCTGCAATGCGCAGACCCCTCTGGCTCTCTCGCTCTCACAAGACTTTTTAGACTCGGTCCCCTGAACTTGCTAGTCATCTCAGCTCTCTCCGCCTCAAAGTGGGAAAATACTGCAAAGTCCAGATGTACAAAGTTAGTAGAGACATATGTCAATAGATTAACCGCTTAAGGACCGCCTCCTGTATATTTACATTGACAGAGTGCCGCAGACAGGCATAGGTACGTACAGCTACGTCCTGTTTAAAATGCTCCTGTGTGGCGCGCTCGCAACCGTGTTGCTTTCTCCGTGAGCCTGACCGCAAGTCCCCCGTGGACTCGATCACCACGGGGACACCCGCAATCGTCTCACGGAGAGATAGAGCGGGAGATGCTTGTGTAAACGAACAAAGATGGATGTTATAAGTAAAAGTAAATACAGCTGTATAAAACAGTAAGTAAATACAGCTGTATAAAACAGTAAGTAAATACAGCTGTATAAAACAAAAAATGTGTCTGTCTTCATTTCAGGCTGCAAAGCAACAACATGTGATTAATTTAAAGGGGGAGGTTCTTTTCTATACCCACTGTATTTGGGAGTTGTTTAACCAAAGATGTAGCATAATATATTTTGGCCCAAATTTATGAAGAAAGATTATTTATTTTCAAAGATTCATCGTAGAAACTTATGGAAGCAGGTATTTTTTCTAAATATTCTTTTTTTCTTTATATGGTAAAAATAAGAATGCCAGTGGTGATTAAATACCACTGGAAGAAAGCTCTATGTGCCCTAAAAAAATATATAAAAATAATTTGGGCAGCATTTGATACTTGGCTGAGTCGGTCTTCAAACGATCAATCTACCACCATCCTGCGTTGACCATCCAGAAACAGACTGTAATTGGAAGGATTTCACTTAAGTACCAGTGTGAAAAAAGGTCTATTGGCCGATCCACTGTGTTTGGCTCATGTTGCTGTTATTGCTCTCGACAGTGCAATTTTACTTGGAAGGGATCGTGCAGTACCCAGTTACCCTTGCAGTACAAATATCTCTGAGAATGAGTGCTCCTTCTAGCAATCTACTGTAAGGGCCCCAACGCTGTCAGTACTGTATATCCCACTGGCCAGTGGATTAGGCAGGGTCTCGTGGAGTTAGGGTCTTTGCATGTAAGATTTTAAGTCATACAGTTGTCAGTCATAGTTTCTATTTTCGGCCTGCACATATTGGAAATCTCACTTCTGCATATTGTTGTGTTTCTTTGTCTAACCCAATCTATTCCTTTTAGGGCTTTTTCTGTGAATAAAGCTCATACCCCTGGTTCCTCTAGGGCAGGCATCCTCAAACTACGGCCCTCCAGCTGTTGCGGAACTACAAATCCCATGAGGCATTGTGAAACTCTGACATTCACAGACATGACTGAGCATGATGGGAAATGTAGTTCCTGAACAACTGGAGGGCCATAGTTTGAGGACCCCTGCTCTAGGGGTAGCACTGCATACTGTCCTGGTGACAATGGCTTCATTATACAGAAAGTGAGATAAAATCTCCAACAGCATTATAGACTAAAATAAAGAAAACAATTTACTGGCAAAATAGGGGTTTCTTAGGGCAAAATAGGTGTGTCTTAGGCCGTATACACACGATCAGTACATCCGATGAGAACGGTCTGAAGGACAGTTGTCTTAGGTTAACCGATGAAGCTGACTGATGGTCTGATGTGCCTACACACCATCGGTTAAAAAACTATCGTATCAGAACGTGGTGATGTAAAACACAACGACGTGCTGAAAAAAATGAAGTTCAATACTTCCAAGCATGCATTGACTTGATTCTTGATTCTGGATTTTTACCGAAGGTCGTGCCTACTAACGATTGGTTTTGACCTATCGGTTAGGCGTCCATCAGTTACATTTTAAAGCCAGTTCCTATTTTTTTGACCAAAGGTTAACAAACCGATGGGGCCTACACACGATCAGTTTGGACCAATGAAAACGGTCCATCAGACCATTTTCATTGGTTTGACCGATCGTGTTTACCCGGCCTTACTCATGTCCAGGTACAGGTGGGTTATCATAAGAGAAAGGAAGGAGGACCCAAAAATTCAATGGTTCCTCTAGGGGTAGCACTGCATACTGTCCTTGTGACAATGGCTTCATTATACAGAAAGTGAGATACTAAAAAAAGAAAAAAATTTACTGGCAAAATAGGGGGAAAGCAGCCCTGTCAGGCTTCAAATAATGGCCATGGCCCTCAGGCAGCTTTTGCCTTATTTCATGTCTAAGGAAACCATTGTCTCCTTGAAAGTATGTCTAACGGAGCCTTGGATAGCCATAAAAACCTGGCAAGAGTTCTAATTCTTGCTCTCTATCCAAAAAAACAACAACAAAAAAACACAAAGTGCATCATAATAACAGTACGCTAATAAAAACATACATATTTAACATTCAATACTCTTATGAATACAGTAAAATACAGTAAATTGCTTACAGGGTCTGTATAATGCGTCACATCAGCTAGTATTGTGGAGGTTGCATGTCTACCCTTTTACATTTCTGGTTCTAGGCAGCGTCAACCACCATGTGCCAAACAAACCAAATAATTATACTAAAAAGAAACAATGCAACAATGCCAAAAAGCAAGGTAAAGTACTATTTCAACAAGGGAATCTTCAATGTACCTTTAAGGGGTATAGAGCTCCT
Organism: Rana kukunoris; assembly: GCA_029574335.1. Lineage (NCBI taxonomy): Eukaryota > Metazoa > Chordata > Amphibia > Anura > Ranidae > Rana > Rana kukunoris. The sequence continues at coordinate 119,550,260 of CM056052.1, forward strand.
AAGACCTATGAAGGGAACTTGAGACCTCGAAAAGCAGGCAATAAAAAATACATATGATAAAGAAAAAAAAGCTATATAAATAATACATTTGGTATGCAGTAAATAACAAATGTATTATTTATTTTTCCTTTTTTATCGACAAATAAAATACAGGTGATGGTCTAGATGTGAATGATTTATGTACAAAATAAATGTACAGTACTTATTGTAAAATAATGATGTAGGTCTCATTTGAGACTTTTTTATGATACATGGTAAAATAAAAGTTTGTCTATAAAGCTTTTTACGTTTTCCTGTAAGCATATGAAAAGTCCATTTATAATTATGTAAGTATTTTTCTATTCTTAACTATATGGGATGTTGCTTCCAGGAAAAACATAGGTGCAAACCTTCCTATTTATATTTGATTTAGATTCCATTACATTGGGTTGTAGTTTGGTAATGCATGGCAAAATGCGCCTTATACTGTACACCACCCCTCAAAATGAATAGCATGTGTTATGGTGTGCTGCGTTAGAGAAAATGGATCATCTTTGTTTTTAGCGGCATTGTGTAGCGTTGGCACCCCATTCAAAATGATGCAACACAAGTTAATGCAGTACAGGAAGGGACTGCAAAATAAGCATGTAAAGGTGCCTAAAGCTCAAAATGTATTTTGATAAATTATCCAACCAGCGGATTCCCACCTTTTGTTTTGAACCAGATCTGTCTGGCTGGTGAGATGATCCATCTTCTGTGTTATCAAGATAAATGTTCTGTGGGTGTTGGAATTTGGATCGTCATATCCACTTCCATGCCTTCACTCCATAGTTTTTTTTTTTAGAGGTTAAATGCCTCTTAAGCCTTGTATACACATACGATTTTCCCGGCGGACTTTTTACCACCGGGAAACCTGAGGGGGAAAGCCGAGAACCTGCTTGGTCAGTTTTTCCCCCTACACACGGCTGGGTTTCACGACAGGAAAACTGCCATGAGAGCTTTGGTCGGGAATCCTGGATGTGTGTATGCTCCCCCGCAGGCTTTCCCCATAGGTAAACTGCCAGGTTAAAAATCGCCGGGAATCCCGGAGGGAGAAAAAGGAAACATGTTCTAATTTTTCCCGCCACGATTCCCGGCTGTTTTCCTGTTCGGAAAACTGCCATGGAGCATACACACGGACAATTTTTCCCAGCCAAAAGCTGTCATGGTAGTTTTACCGATAAAAAAACTGGTCGTGTGTACGAGGTATTAGGCCCAATGCAAACTGGGTTTTAAAAATGCCACTTTTAAGGGCATCCATACACACATGGGTGTTTACAGGCATTTACAGACAGGGGCATTTAGAGACAGGAAAAAAAAAACAGAACCAGCTCGTTTAGTAGAGCGTTTTGCCACAAAAAATGGCAGGCACACCTAAACGCATGTATGCCCTAACTCTGGCCTTGTAAAGTGCTTGAGCGTTCAATCACTTCAATGGCCAGAAAAAAAAAAATATGATACGTTCATATGCATAATTACTAAAACGTATGTTTTTTTTCTTTCGATCCACTGTACCTTAGTAATCCCGCGATAACTCACGGCAGACCTCTGCAATGTCTCCTGGGAACAATGACAAAAGCTCCCAGGAGACATTGTGGCATCGAGGAAGTGACGGAATACCCGCACACTACCAGATGAATCCATATACAGGAAGCGGCCAGTAACCTAAAGGATTACTAAGGTTCGCCTGCCCCTGACAGTGACTCGAGCTGGGCATCGCCGCTTAGTGAAGGATTGGCTCGGGCGGCTTGGCTGCTCTCGGCTGCTCTAGTCCTACAAGGGGGACTGAGTTCCTGCTGTGAAAAAAGTGCAAGAACTCCGTTCCCACGCGTTCCCACAGGAGTCCTGGCCAGAATACAATAATATTCTGGCCCATGAAAATGATGAACGCTCAAGTTCTTGATGTGCCTACACCCGGCTGCCAGGATAAAGTTATTTAGCAGAGCTTAGAAAAGGCCATGTGTGCATGGGGTCTTAAGAAAACTTAAAAAATCATCATAAATGATTTATTTTTGTAACTTCACCAGCCAGCTGACTTCCATTGTGATTTTAAAGAAACAACTATTCAGCTCCAGAATTTTCCTTTATAAAAAGCTATCATTTATGAAACATTGATTTGAGGTATTCACCTTAGCAGATGAAAAATACTGTATTTCTGTTCACATCATAAGGACAAATCACGGGAACAAAGCAAAACTTAATCTCATATAATTTATTGAATTACCACTTATCAGGCAGAAGGTGACAAAGGTTAATGAATCTTGTTGTTGAATAAAATTTGCTCTGAAATTAACATAATGAAAAAGTTGATGATGTATCTAAATATTAATGTCTTGCTTTGTAGAAAGCCTAATGGTATTATTGTTATTAGAGCTCTATTTCTCTGTCTTTCAGGGAAAATCAGTGTTGATACTGTGATCTATAATTTGATTCTGTAGATTATACATTTATAAAAATATGGTTAAGTGACATTGGAAAGGGCAGGGTGGACTTCAGTTAGAGCAAGTATTGGTTGCTTCGTCTTGTCTAAGACAGTGTTCTCCCTGGGTGGCATGAGAGAAACGTTTTACCTTACCTAGATACATCATCAGCGTTTTCATTATATACACTTTCACCTTGACCCTAGGTCCTTAAAGTGAAATAAAGCTTGTTCTATCAACATAATTTTAAATCCTTATGCTGCAAGCCTTAGTAAATAGATAGGAAGGTATATTATATTTACTTGTTTTACTTTTCTTTAGTTGTTTCCTGGTTTCTGCCCTAAGCCTATACATCCCATGAGTCTTTGTGAAAATCAATTTCTTACATCTGGAGAAGGGGAGAAGAGACTTTCTCAGCTAAGCACACCCTGCCTGCATGCCTGAACTAAAGGCAGATGGCTTCAAGCAAGTAAATGCTACATAGATCATCTGTCCTTACTCAAGATTGCCTAATTAGAAATTCTAGGGGGTGTATTTCAAGTTGATTTCCAAACAAAATAAAGCGTGGAAACATGGATGGATAGATGGGTGAGCTTGACTTAAAATTTAAAAATGAAATACATTAAAATTCTACCAATTTATTTGTTTATACATGTCGTGTTATGACCGATTGTATAGCGAGGCTTGACTTGTAGCAGGGGCAACATTTGGGCTGTTTTTTGCCTTCATTTCCAGACAAGGCTTGACCCGCATATTTGATGTTGCCTATTGCTTTGTCTAGTCTTTCCATATAGAGGCTTGAGTAGCGTGCAGTAAGCCTTTTTTTGACACTATGTGGGCTGGTCTTTGCCTTTGTTGCTATAAGAGGCTTGACCCCCATCCGTGATGTTGTAATTTCTGGTTGTCTCTCCTTGCTCTCATATCGAGGCTTGATGCACTCACCTCACTTTCAGAACGAGGCTTGACACGTGCCATTTGGTTGGCGATCCCGGAAGTGCTTGGCCAATTTGTTGTTTTGTACAGCTCTCGTGGACGCCGAGGCTGTCACTATAGGCAGAAGCATTTTGGCTGGATGTATTACCAATGGTAGGTCCCCTCCTACTAGCTAAAGCAGTTAGCTATAAGAATGGTTGCACTATAGATATATGTCTGATGTATGTTGCAGGTAAAATGGGGCTGGTTGTTCTGTGCTGGCTTTGATCTAGCCCGAACCAACCCCCTCCTATATTTATTCTCTATTACAGATGCAGTTTTTGGAGAAATCTACCCCATACTTTTTCAGCTAATGGAAAGGTCCATCTCTCCCTTAGTAACTCCATCATTAGCAGTATTCTTCAATCAGCAGGTTGTTTAACTGTACCTTGCCATTATCAGACTTCTAGGCAATACTTCAACTAAGGATCCATACCAGAGTTTCTGATTACTTGGTGAGCATCCATCTATTATGTTTTTGGTCCCAGTACTAGTTTTTGGCTTGTCATATTGGCCAACTCACTAATAAAAGGTTTACTCTATATATAGTACTGGCCTTTTCCAGAGCAAGAAAAGGACTTTCCCAAGCACCTGTTTGCATTTTTGAATATATTTACATTTTCTGCTCGCATTCCTCCCTTTTTTTCTTACTCTTCACGATTGAAATGTAAGTTATTGATAATATACTACATATACTAAATTCCCTGGGCATGACTACGAGTTTTGAGATGATATCATCATTAATCTAATGCATTTTAAGGGGCTTGTTTTTTCTTTTCTCTTTTTTCTTTCCCGTTTCTTGCTTCTCTGGTTTGACTAAGGTCTGTAGGTTATGCAGCCATGCTCATGCCCGAACCAACCCCCTCCTATATTTATTCTCTATTACAGATGCAGTTTTTGAAGAAATCTACCCCATACTTTTCCAGCTAATGGAAAGGTCCATCTCTCCCTTAGTAACTCCATCATTAGCAGTATTCTCCAATGAGCAGGTTGTTTGAATGTACCTTGCCATTATCAGACTTCTAGGCAATACTTCAACTAAGGATCCATACCAGAGTTTCTGATTACTTGGTGAGCATCCATCTATTACGTTTTTGGTCCCAGTACTATGACCCTATTCAATTTTTGGTTTATGTTATGACTAAGGTCTGTAGGTTATGCAGCCATGATGCAGCCATGATCAAGGCAAAGACTAATAATGTTTAATTGTTTATTTTCCTGTGTATTTATGATTTTTGATTTGTCATTATTACCTTGTAGAACCGCTTAAAGCTCCTGAAGAAGTGTTTTTCTTGCAACACGCAACATGTCGGGCTGAGCTACGCATGACACATCACCCCTTGCAAACCACAAGGGCTGTTTCACGTATCTGTAGTGGGAATTGGTCGCTAATTCTCCACTCCTATTTATATACTGTATCCCTAGGTCATAGGTGTTGTGCTATGCTATTTTTCAGTGTCTCTAGGCATTCTTAGTAATCGCCTTAATTGTTATCTATATGTTTTTTTAATGATTTTATATGTCTCTTTTTTTCAATAAATATTAAATTTTTAACTTAAATATGTCCGGAGTACCGATGAGAAGATTCCAGTTTTGACTCTAAAAGGCCCTATATGTCTACACACAATATTATATTGGCTCTGGTGGCTGTTGGCAAATCTTCCTAATATCATAAGGTCTACTGGAGAAGATCCCAGCAAACCATCTATATCTAGGTGTTGAGACACCACTGCCTGTTTGACCCATTTGGTATAAGCTGAATAGGGTCTTCATGTTCTGCTATACCTCCTTATATCATATTTGGTGGCAGAAGTTTTTCACAGTGGTGATCTCTTTTTTTGGGATGCTTGATCACTATTTGGCATCACAAACTTTATGGACTCACTATTTTTATATATGAACTGTTTATGAGTTCTCTTATTATTGTGTTATTCTTTCTCACATATTGATCCACTATTCATTATTATTATTCATACCTATATGATTTATGTTTAGCGCTGCATTGTTTATACCTATTTCTCTTGTGCAAGTTGTCCCTTGTAGTGGTGGCTGCTTTGTATTAGTTTTTATTTTTACTATTTGAACACTAAGCACGGTTTAATGCTACACTACTAATACATATTTTTTGTGTGTGTTTTGCTCTGTTCTGTGTGCCATGCCTGTCACTCTGATGTGATGATGTTTTTAAGATATGTGTTATCATACGATAAGATTATAATACATATGATAGTGAGACCCGTTTCCTTCCCAACAATCGTCACCGGGAAACCTCAAACACATAATCAAAGGGGCAAGGATAGCAGTGACATAACTGTCTAAATATGGCCACTGGCAATATATGTCCTGATGAAGCCTATCGGCGAAACGCATTGATGGTCACGCTGTATCATATATTCTTTATAAATGTTTTTAATTCTCCTAAATGTTTTTTATGTACCATGTATAAACTTAAAATACATTTTGTAATATTTTGGTAATACCTTTTCACTGTTCATTGTGCCTTTAAAGTCTGACCTGTGAGTCACTATACAGTGCCCCCTCCCCCCTTTGTCCTCTACTAATACATAAAAAAAAATAGATAGCAATTCTATTTTGTGGTGCTTAGATACAGTTAAAGTTCAGCAGATCACGGGTTCAAAGTTAGGCTCCTGCAGAATCTCAGTAAGGTTGTCTGTCCACACCTCCCGTACATGCAGACAGTTATTGGAGATTAGGAAGATCAATGAACTATGAGAGCCCTTACAGTTCATTGAGAACTACAAGCTCTCTGCTGTGGTGAAAAATCGGCATTGTAGTTCATTCATTCACAGATCGCTGTGGAGGAATGTCACTCTTTTAAAATTGTGACAGCGGGTGTGGGGAGAAGATCCTTTTACAGTGGGGAATCAGGGGGTTGCAGGTATGTTCTCGTTGGTAACATGTTACATCCTAAATACAGTGTACTAAAGTTCGACTTTTAAGCTGTAGTTTAATCTGCTTATATTTTGCCTTTCCTGGTTTAATCCTTTCCCCATCATCAACAGGATAATTACATTTTAAAATAAAATCTATCCATTTTCATCACATACCTTATTTTCCCAGTGATTTCATCATTGGGTCTTTGTACTTTTCTTTACAATGCAGGAAAATGATCGGAGGGGCCAAAGGGGTGTTGTTCATACCTTCCTGATAACATTATGGCACCCATACTTATTTCAAGAGCCTCCAGCCATGATGCAAGCAGTATGCTGGCTCCTGGGAGGAGTTATACAAAAACCAAAATACCTTTATGGGTAGGCATCTGTCTGGATTAGTGGACTTTTTAAGGCAGACTTCATTTGCATTTAGACTGCATTAGGTAGCGCTAGAGATGTAAAATTTCCAGAATATTTTAAGCCATTGTAAAAAAAATTTACTTAAAGATGCTGCTGGTGAAGAAACACTTTAACACACTCTGTTTGACTAGCTTTTAATCCACACTTTGAGACGCTTGGTGTGTCCAGTGAAGTATAAGAAAACTATTTCAACTGCTTCAGTATCTAACAATTTTACGCTGTCAGTGGTTGCTAAGGAAGGGGTGGGTACTGGCACCTGTCGCATCTCAAGCAACTGCTGACGTCACCGGGAAACCTCAAACACATAATCAAAGGGGCAAGGATAGCAGTGACATAACTGTCTAAATATGGCCACTGGCAATATATGTCTGTATTTATTGCAGGTACTTATATAGTGCCATCAATTTACACAGAACTTTACACATATATCGTACAATCACATCAGCCCTGCCCTCAAGAATCTTACAATATAAGGTCCCTAAATCACATCCATACATATACTTACTGGGGCTATTTTAGACTGAAGCCAATTAACCTACCAGCATGTCTTTGGAGTGTGGGAGGAAACTTGAGCTCCCAGAGCAAACCCATGAAATTACAAGAGGAATAAACTCTCCACAGGTAGTGCTATGGTTTTAGTGCTAAAACTGCAAGAGTCAGGTAAAGGTTTCTCTCTCGCTCTCGCTCTCTCTCCTATAATACCAAAAGTATGAAAAAGGAAGGGGGTTGCCTGTTATAGGCCCTCATTTCTGGATTTGATCACTGCAGCAGCATTAGGTGGTTAGCAGGGCTGTTTAGGCAAGGGTAATTAGGAAATCAGCTGACAGGGGTTATGTAGCGGTCAGGGGTTATTTAAAAGCCAGAGGAAAGTTCAGTTTTGGAAGGTTAGCAGTTAACTAGGGTATGGTTAATGAGGGTCAGGTGGATTTAGGAGGGCTGTGAGGCGGTCAGGTATTGGGCTAAATAGGTCAGGTGGTGCTTGAGAAAATTCTGGAACTCAGCCAAGAGCCTATTTAATGGTCCAGTCTGGCCTGGTTCGGTGCCAGGCTTACATCAGAAGCAGCAGGAGGAGCTCCCCGCTGTGTGTCTTGCTATCATCCCTCTAAATGGATTCCCTATTAAGACATCTGTTGGAGAAAGCAGAAGTGGAAGGTGGCGAATCATTGTTGCGCCAGTGTCTTTCCCTACCTGGTCCCTGTTTGCTGGAGGAGGGGGAAATATGAGACGAGCCGGTCCCGGGTGTCAGCGTCGTAGGCAGCCCACAGCAGCGGTCGGTCATACTGGAGTCGGAGAGGGAGTCCACGGAGCTCTGGGTGCCTGAATTCGTGGGGACGGAGGAAATCCTGTCGGAAGCAGCAGAGGGGCGGCGAACGAGCAAAAGGAAACGAGCACAGAAGCTGATGGACAGCCCCGCTCCGCCCATGATGGGCAGTGAGGGGCGCGGTGAGCCTTTTTTGTCTTCTAGGTCTCAGCGTGGCATCGCTATGCCTGCAGCAGTCGGAAGGGGTCGTTCTGCCCGCGGAGCTGCAACGACAGGAGCAGGGAGAGGGTCTTTTTCCCCCCAGCTGGGAAGGGCTGGAGTGAAGCAGGGTCCGCCTCGGAGCAAGGGAAGAGGAAGGAATGGGCCAGTAATGTCCCCACAGCCAGCAGCACAGCCTGCAGGCAGCGCCATCCCCGTGAGGTGTTTATCTCCTTCAGCAGCCCCTGGAGCAAGCCGTGCTCAGGGGTTGGCAGGTTAGTCCATTACTGGAGCTCAGATATCAGCTTTGTCTTCTTCATTAGAGCAGCTTATAGCCTTAATCCGGGGACAGGCAGACTCTCAGCAAGGGAGGTCGGGTGTGCATCCCCCCAGCATAGCAGGCGTTTGGTCAGCAGTTTCTGCGGACACCAAGGTTATGCCCCCTTCTCCCTCAATTGCTGTTCAGTGTGCTCCTCAAAATGTATTTTCACCTGACAAAATATTAAAAGAATGCATGCCTTGTTTACTTTCCCCCCTGGGTTTTCATGTTTCAAATACATTAAAGGAGAAAATTTGGAGGGGGGAATTTATGGACTTGAATTTAATCCTTCCTCCTACCAGGGATGCTTACAAATATGAGAGAAAAGAGGATAAGGCAGAGGATGAGCGTCGCAAACCTACTATTAAATCCTTTTACATTTGGTTACAAGCTTTCATTTTTTATGCAACTATCCTGTGTGAAAAGTTCCCAGAGAAAATGTGTCTATTATTTCAGCATGTGGATATTATCCTGGAAGCTTATAGGAGCTTTACTGGATTTGAGTGGCTGACATATGATGAGGCTTTTAGGCAGAAGCTGGCTGTACAGCCATCCCTCTGTTGGGGAGCAAAGGATGTGAGTTTGTGGTTGAACTTGTTCTTACCGCAAAGACAGACAATTTCTCGTCCATCAAACTCAGCCACGCCCACAGTTGCATCCACCGCAGGTTACAAGAAAGGTTTATGTTTCGCATATAACGATTCTCAATGTAAGTGGATGAATTCTTGCAAGTATAAACATGAGTGTGCTTTTTGTGCTGGCGCGCACCCGGTATCCAAGTGCTTTCGTAAGCTCAAGTCTCACCCAAAAGAGGGTTTTTCAAAAAGCAACTTCACCAGTGATGCTTCCAAGAATGCTACCTTGGTTGCAGGTTTATCCAAACAAGCGGATGGCTTGCCTATTAACTGAAGGTTTCTCGTCAGGTTTTTTGTTAACAGCTTTTGACGGGTCGGAATGTATTCTAGTAGAAAACTTGCAGTCAGTTAAAGCCGCACCTCACCTGGTAAGAATTAAATTACTGAAAGAAGTAAAAGCTGGAAGGATGGAAGGTCCTTTTGAGCTACCCCCCCCCCTTTAAAATGTTTTTAGGATTTCTCCGCTTGGCCTAGTTCCGAAGAAAGAACCGAACGAGTATAGGTTGATACACCATCTGTCATTTCCTGTGGGTGCTTCCCTTAATGACCAGATTGATTCCACCATGACTTCGGTATCTTATACCTCTTTCGATGCTGCGGTGGAGATGATTGGCCGTTTGGGTAAGCATGCGCTGTTGGCAAAAGCGGACATTCAATCCTCTTGCAAAGGACAAAACAATTGTTCCCACCACCTGTTTAAATTTTCTGGGAATAACACTAGATACTTCAGCCATGGAGTTTAGATTACCTGAGGACAAGATCTATGGGCTATCTCAACTTCTCCAGCTGTTCATGAGAAAGAGTAAGGTGACCTTGTGGGAAATGCAATCATTGCTGGGGCAATTGCCATTTGCCACACGGATATTACCCATGGGAAGGGTTTTTTCTAGGCGTCTGTACTCAGCAATTTCAGGTTTGAAAAATCTGGCTGCTCATGTCAGGGTTTCTGCGGAAATCAAGAAGGACTTGTTAGTCTGGATTCAGTTTTTAGAGTACTACAATGGGAAAACGTCGTGGCAGCAAGATTTTGTCTTGGATAGCGATTTCCTGTTGCAGATGGACGCATCTGGTTCAGTGGGGTTCGGAGCAGTGTGGGGATCCCAATGGTGCGCGGAGGTGTGGCCGGACAGGTGGGCTGCAAATGGGTTTTGTAAGAATATTTTAGAGCTATTTCCTGTGATAGTATCTCTAGAAATATGGGGCCCTTTGTTTGTCAACAAAAGGCTTTTAGTAAGCACGGACAATAAAGGAGTGGCCTTTGCGGTAAATAGTCTTATATCTAAATCTCCTCCAGTGGTAGTTTTCTTAAGACATTTAGTTTTTCCTCTGCTTAAAGTGGAACATATGGATTAAAGCTAGGTATGTCCCGGGAAAGAACAACAAGATTGCTGACTATTTCTCGTGAACAGATGGATCGTTTTTTCAAAACTACTACCGGTGGCAGAGAGGGTCGGGGTGCCTATCCCTTTGCACCTATGGGATCTAATCTGATTTATCAGAGCATTCAGAACTCGGTGGCCCCATCTACTTGGAAGAATTATGTTTCTTCATGGATTTCGTGGGCGACATTTTTAAATTCAATGCATTTATCTGTGGCTGATCATTCAGAGCAGTTAATTCTTGCTTTTTTGCATTTATTGATTTTGAAGTGTTTTTCTTGGTCCCACATCAGTAAGACCTTGTCAGGTATATCCTTTTTTTTTCACCTTTACAATTTGCCGGCTTGTCATGATTTTTTCTCTGTCAGGCAGGTTTTAAAGGGGTATAGAAGGAGTGGGGTTACACATGACGGTAGGTCACCCATCACTCCGGACATTCTGTCACGGATTTGTGGGGCAACCTGGTCAATATGTTCTTCTGGCTACGAAGCAAGTTTATTCTCTTCAATTTTTTCCTTAGCGTTTTTTGGAGCGTTTCGGTTATCGGAGGTCCGTCCTTCCTCGGGAACTAGGTTTTCGGGTATGCTATTTTCCGAGGCCGTGGTTTTCAGGACGGGATCAGAGTGTTTCTGAGATTTAGTAAGACAGATCCTTTGGGTTTAGGAACATGGGTCCATTTAAGTAAATGCCAGGACAGTAGCATTTGTCCGGTGGCAACTCTTCAGGCGTACTTAAGAATTCGCCCCCCCCCTGTCAGAATTTTTGTTCATTCATGTAAATGGAGCCCGGGTGACGGTGTACCAATTTTCTGCTGTGCTAAGAAAAATCATTACGTTTCTTCAGTTGGGGCACTTAAAAATCACTACCCACTCATTTAGGATCAGGGCGGCCACAGAAGCAGCAAGGATCGGTTTGGAGGAAGGTACTATAAAAAGGATTGGTAGATGAAGGTCAAATGCTTACAAAACTTATATACGTCCGTATTAATTGGTTATTCATTACAGGATATCAGCGCTCTGTTTGGATAGTAGGGCATTCTTTTATTTTCTGGGCTCAGAAGCGAGCAGCAAATAGAGTATATTTGGAAAATTTAGGACTGGACCCTGCAGTTTTTCGTGTTTTTTGGTATGGTCGCAGGTGTATGTTATGGGAGGATTTGATTTTCGAATTAGGTAGGTTATATTCAATGTATTCTGCTCCGGATATTCTAATTTTGCATGTTGGTGGGAACGACATTGATAAAAGAAAGACTTTTGACCTAATCTCTGAAATGAAAGATACATTTAGATTTCTGAAGCTGTCCTCCCCAAATTCGGTCCTGCTATTCTCGGAAATAATACCAAGGTTACGTTGGTTGGAATCACTGGTTTTTAAGCCATTGGAGAAAGTGCGAAAACGCATTAATAGGGTGATGGAAAAATTCCTCACCCCAGATCTGGGTTTTTCTTTCCACCATGTAGAATTAGAGGGTGGGCTGCAAGGTTTGTACAGGAATGATGGGGTACACTTAGCAGAGATTGGTTTAGATATACTCAACATGGACTTTCAAACATGCATAGAGTCGGCCGCGGTCTGGGGGGGTGGTGACAGAAGGGCTGCAAATGGCACCCCTTCTGTCGGTTGGGAGAGTTGAGTCAAGTTTTTGATGCTTAATGATGGATCAGCTCGAGTCTCAAGTGGCTGGGCTGGAATTGGTGGTTATTAAAGTTGGTGTTTCAAGAGTTAAAGTTTTAATTAAAGTTTAAAATGTTATCAACGGTTTCAAAAAAACAGTGAACCAGGCCGTGGCCAATGTTATCCCAAATAATGGTCATATATGTTGTCAAATATATGGACGTTGTAAATTTAATAAACATTTTATAATTATATTGGTTCATGGTGTTTTTATTTTCTCTATGCATGTTTGGGTTCCCCCCTTTGGTATTTCGCCCCCTTTTTTTTGGTGCATGTGATCCCATGAAAAAGGAAGGGGGTTGCCTGTTATAGGCCCTCCTTTCTGGATGGGATCACTGCAGCAGCATTAGGTGGTTAGCAGGGCTGTTTAGGCAAGGGTAATTAAGAAATCAGCTGGCAAGGGGTTATGTAGCAGTCAGGGGTTATTTAAAAGCCAGAGGAAAGTTCAGTTTTGGAAGGTTAGCAGTTAATTAGGGTATGGTTAATGAGGGTCAGGTGGATTTAGGAGGGCTGTGAGGCGGTCAGGTATTGGGCTAAATAGGTCAGGTGGTGCTTGAGAAAATTCTGGAACTCAGCCAAGAGCCTATTTAAGGGTCCAGTCTGGCCTGGTTCGGTGCCAGGCTTACATCAGAAGCAGCAGGAGGAGCTCCCCACCCTACCCCCCCCCATGTTTCCCCGTCGCGGCGGTTCACGTGGTGGCTCTCTCCGGAAAGATTTTTTTCGGAGGGGAGAGTTGAGTCAAGTTTTTGATGCTTAATGATGGATCAGCTCGAGTCTCAAGTGGCTGGGCTGGAATTGGTGGTTATTTAAAGTTGGTGTTTCAAGAGTTAAAGTTTTAATTAATGTTTAAAATGTTATCAACGGTTTCAAAAAATCAGTGAACCAGGCCGTGGCCAATGTTATCCCAAATAATGGTCATATATGTTGTCGAATATATGGACGTTGTAAATTTAATAAACATTTTATAATTATATTGGTTCATGGTGTTTTTATTTTCTCTATGCATGTTTGGGTTCCTACCTTTGGTATTTCGCCCCCTTTTTTTGGTGCATGTGATCCCATTGGGATTCCTGCCTTTACTTTACACACACATGAATTTAATGGCATCCCAGTCTTGGTCTGTAGGGTTCAATATTGAGTTGACCCACCCTTTGCACCTATAACAGCTTCAACTCTTCTGGGAAGGCTGTCCACAAGATTTAGGAGTGTGTCTATGGGAATGTTTGACCATTCTTGTGAGTGTTTGACCATTCCTTCAGAAGCGCAGAAGCAATGTCCATAAAGATATTGATGAGTGAGTTTGGGGTGGAGGAACATGACTGGCTTTCCCAGAGTCCTGACCTCAACCCGAAAGAACACCTTTGGGATGAATTAGAGTAGAGACTGTGATTTAAAAAATGTGCTTCTGGAAGAATGGTCATACATTCCCATAGAGACACTCCTAAACCTTCTGGACGGTCTTTTCCAGAAGAGTTGAAGCTGTTATAGCTGCAAAGTGTGGGCCTACTCAATATTAAACCTTACAGACTAAGACTGGGATACCATTAATGTTCATGTGTGTGTAAAGGCAGGAGTTTCAATACTTTTGGTAATATATGATATATATATATACAGTATGTATACAGTATATATAGAATTATAACCTGCGTGTGTGTGTTAGAAGTTATTCTAGATTTCACTTAACTTTTGTTAAAGCTGTTTGCTGTCACAGAAAATTGAAATACACCTCCTTACTTCACTTAGTTAAGTGCATTAATGCATTTTAAAGTTTCAACTACATCAATCTTCACTTCAAAAAAATATATATATTATTAGAAAAATCACTGAGACAAGGTCCTGAAATAATAGCATATAATTATACTGTTTGTCTTAGAGAGGGATCTTTTAACTAATGTCTCCATGTCAGATATTTATTAGCGTAACGTCTCAAACTCTGCAAAATAGTGTAATTCAAGGTTAGACATTAATTAACTGCCCCTAACTTTAAATAGTGCTTTGCAGTACTGGCACCGATCCCAGCGTCCCTGCATCCACCTCAGTTATGTATTCTGAATTCATGTGTACAACTTGTCACCTTCTACCTGATGATGCAAGAAAAAGGCAATTAATTTGTTTTATTAAGCTCCAAAAGCATATTTCTGAGACGGTGCTGTTTAATCACAAGCTCAGTTACAACACAAACACTTAAGATTTTAAAGAACCTGGAATGTTTGTGCGCAAGTTTACAAACCTTTCGGGGAATGCATTAACCATAATAACCAAAGTGCATACATAGGCAGGGAAGAAGGGCTGTTATATTATTTCAAACAGGTTCATATTGAAATCCTTATTTGCTTCATAAATTGCTTTCAACTTTTCTGATTGAAGGTTGTACTGCAATATTAAGACGTGCCCCACTGTTTTAATCAGTTTTAAATCACAAAATCAGTCTAATCTATGCTGATATATTACCCTATATTTATAGATGCAGTCATCATGCTTTCAGGTCTGCAGAAGTCTTTTTTCTAGCGTGAAGAACTTGAAAAAAATCAAAATAGTAAGAATAACTTTTTACAATATAAACAAAAAACTGCTTTTGCTGCAATTCTCACCTTCAATCCAAAGCTGCCTCCACAGCACTTTTTTTCTGCCTGTATACAGTGGAACCTTGGATTACGAGCATTATCCATTCCAGAAGAGTGCTTGTAATCCAAAGCACTTGCATATCAAAGCGAGTTTCCCCATAGAAGTCAATGGAAACAAAGATAATTTGTTTGCATTGACTTCTATGGCATGCAATACCCTGCATGTGTCCAGAGGTGGGGGCGCCGGAGATCCTTGGAAATACTGGGGGACAGCTCAACTGATCTCAGAAACCCTCGCAAAGCTTCAGAAACACTCAGGAACTGAGTATTTTTGAGTATTTCCGAGTGATTCCAAGTTTTTTAAAAAAAGTCTCGGAACAGCTCCGAACCGTTCTGAGTGCAACCGGTGTACCCGTACCGCTGGCCAAATGCAGTACTGCACACCCCATTAGATTGAATTCTGCTCGTGTTGTGAGACAACACTCGCAAACCGAGTCAGAATTTTTTTTAAAAAGTTGCTCGTTATTCAAAACACTTGTTAACCACTTAAGGACCACCCACGATCGATATATATATATATATATATATATATATATATATATATATACACATCTGCAGAATGGCACAGACACACATAATCACGTACCTGTACGTGGCCCTTTAAATGCCTGCTGTGTTCCCCGTGATTCGGACCATGGGTCCTGTGGATTCGATTACCGTGGGGATCCCCGCGATCGTCTCACGGAGGTAAAGAGCGGGGAGATGCTTGTGTAAACAAGCATCTCCCTGCTCTGCCTAGTGACAATGACATTGATCTCGTGACACAGAGCCCATCCCCCCTACAGTAAGAAACACTATGCAGGGCATACTTAACTCCTACAGCGCCACCTAGTGGTTAACCCCTTCACTGCCAGTGTCATTTTCACAGTAACCAGCACATGTTTATAGCACAGATCGCTGTGAAAATGACAATGGTCCCAAAAATGTGTCAAAAGTGTCCGATGTGTCCGCCATAATGTCGCAGTCACAAAAAAATCACTGATCGCCGCTGTTACTAGTAAAAAAAAATATTTATAAAAATGCCATAAAACTATCCCTTATTTTGTAAACTCTATAACTGTTGCCCAAACCAATCAATAAACGTGTATTGCGATTTTTTTACCAAAAATCTGAATACGTATCTGCCTAACTTGAGGAAAACATTTTTTTATATATTTTTTGGGGATATTTATTATGGCAAAAAGTTATATTTTCATTTTTTTGTTTATAGCGCAAAAAATAAAAGCTGCAGAGGTGGTAAAATACCACCAAAAGAAAGCTCTATTTGTGGGGAAAAAAAGGACATTCATTTTGTTTGGGAGCCACGTCGCATTACCGCGCAATTGTCAGTTAAAGTGCCGAATTGCAAAACGTGACCTGGTCTTTGACCACCCAAATGGTCCGGGGATGAAGTGGTTAACCACGCTACTCGTAAACCGAGGTTCCACTGTATTTAGAAGATGAAACATACTTACATAGTTAGTCAGGTTGAAAAAGGACACAAGTCCATCTAGTTCTACCACAAAAATAAATAAAATAAAAAAGATCATCTACTTCCATATACCCAATTCTATACCCACAGTTGATCCAGAGGAAGCAAAAAAAAAAAACAGAAACATGATGAGAATAATCCGCTTCTTTTGGGAAATGATACATCCGCAAAGAAAATATAGACACAAGTAATAAGTTCTTGAGGAAGTTCACATGGGGGAGGAGCTGCGTATGACGTCACTCGCTGCTATCCTTCGGAAGTGAAACAGACCTATGTTGGCAATACACGCTGTATCTAATCAGTTTTAATGTGAGTAGTTTGTGTGTGAACACAATAAATACATTTTATACTGTTAAGCAGTGAGCACTTAGATCATTCTTTTATCATATATGGTCTGGCGCCCTTAAGGAGAATTAAGGAGACGTGAAGGAAATATATAGCCCGTGTTAACTGATTGAGTTCTGCTTGCATGACCACCTGTTCACTCAGAGGTCTATGCTGTAAGGTGAAAGTAATTAGTAAGACCAGAGGCAGAGGGATTGTCACCCATTGTGGATTTTATCAGCACTGGTAAATTACTTTGTGAACTTGTTGTTCACCGTCACTGGAATGTTACTCAATTTTTATTACTTTCTGAGATTTACTATTCTGTCAATATTGTGGACTGATTGAATTGCGCTGCACTTATATTCTGTTTTAACAAGTAATAAATTATTTTTAGGGCTCATTTATTTGCTATATTTCGCTTATTTATCTGTTATCCGCCTTTAGGGCAGGTTCACTATGCATTACCATGCAATTGAATGGGCTGCAAAACGCACTGGAAAATAAAATAAGTATTGTAAGCACTTCTTTTTCGGAACGTGCCACACCAAACTGCATGGTATCATTTGAGATGCCAATAACAACTCATAGGCAACTAAAAGACCCCCGCAAGGGCAGCATGTTCACCTGCAGTGTTGGAAATGCAACAGAATGTTGTTCAGTGTAAACGAGCATGATCTGGTGGTGCAGGTTTTAGAGTTTAAAACAGGCGTTGAAGGGATGACATAAAACCTCATCTTTGCAAAGAAAGTTGTGCTTTACAAAGGAATTTTCTTCAGACTTGAGTGAATGTTGTTGAAGCTTCACTTTGCAAAGAATATCTAACCAAGTCCAAAAAAAATAAAAAATATCTGCATTTTTGCCTGCCCATGATTGGATGATGGATGTCAGTAGACTTTCACCACGTTCACTAACCTCTGAGGATAATTCCCTTGCCTTCAGTAAATCAACCGTTAGATGTCTTAGGCCGCGTACACAGGCTCAAATTTATCTGCTAAAACCGGTCCGACGGACCGTTTCAGCAGACAAATCCGATCATGTGTACGGGCGAGCAGACAGGTTTTTCCAGCAGACAAGTTTTAAAGCATGCTTTAAAACTTGTCTGCTGGAAACCCGTCCATCCGACATGTCCGCTGGTTAGTACACTAACAGCGGACATATCTGTCCGCACATGCGCCGAATGGATTCGACGCATGCGTTGAAGTATTTTACTTCCTGGTTCGGTGACGTGGCGGTGTCAACGTCACTGCCACGTCACCGTACTGTCTGCCGGCAGAGATTTTGGTTTGATGGTGTGTACAACCATCAGACCAAAACAGCCCAGCAGACATATCCGATGAAAACGGTCCGTGTGTACGTGGCCTAAGGTCTAAATAGGACAGGTTCTAGCTGCACACTCCCTTGGAGTTACTAATCACTAGCAGACAATCTCGAACACCTGACTGTAATTTATTGGATTTGAAGTTATGGTAAATATAAGAGTGCACTTGCGTATTCCACATGACAAATCTGCATTTTCATTCATTTAGATTATGAGAATGAACACATGAGTCATTTGTTCAAGTATATTGCCTTTCTGTAGGCACTGTCAGATGGGGGTACTTAAGATTTTACATTACTTTTTACAGTATTATATATATATATATATATATATATATATATATATACATATACATATATATTTATAATATACACTCATCGGCCACTTTATTAGATACACCTTGTTAGTACCGGGTTCGCCTTTAGAATTGCCTTAATTCTTTGTGGCATAGATTCAACAACGTGTTGGAAACATTTCTCAGAGATTTTGGTCCATATTGACATGATAGCATGATTCAAAAGAAGTTGGGAATTTGACGTGCTGAACTCATCGCCCATTTGGACGGGTTGTCTGCATGCCGGTCAGCCTTTACCTTTTTATTGTCTTTTACAAGTCAGATGTTTGTAAGTATATCTGCCTTATTTACCATATTTATCGGCGTATAACACGCACTTTTTTACTGCGAAAACAAAGGGTAAACAATGCCTGCGTGTTATACGCCGATAATATGTTTTGCCAGCAGGGGGCGGGGATCGGGGACCTGGCCCTGGAACAGCGCTCTCTGCATAGCCTGAAGTTGAAAAAAAAGTCACTTGCCAGCCCCTTGTACACCGCTCCTCCTGTGTCAGTGTCATTGTAAAATGAAGCTTGTAAATGTCTCTATAGCTCTGTTTTTTTTCAGGCTGCTCTCCTCCTCCTCTAAATGTAGCTTTGATTGGAGGAGGAGAGCAGTCACATGCCCATCAGAGGAGAGCAGGCATTTGACCAGGTTAGTGAAAAAAACTGAGTTATTGAGGTAAATGGAAGCTTCGTTTTGCAATAGGAGTGACACAGGAAGAGCAGTGTGGAAGGGCTGACAGTGATTTTTTTTTTCTTACTTAACTGTAGGGAATGCTGGCAGCACTGTCCCAGGAGACTGGGGGTCTCCTGGGAGTGCAGGGGGCAGTGTACTTGATGGGGGGATGTATAATGGATGGGGGCTGTATACTGGGAATGTATAATGTATGGGGGGGCTGTGTACTGGATGGGGGGATGTATACTGGAGAGGGGGGCTGTATAATGGATGGGGGGTGTATAATGTATGGGGGGGGCTGTGTACTGGATGGGGGGATGTATAATGAATGGGGGCTGTATACTGGATGGTGGGGTGTATAATGGATAGGGGGATGTGTACTAGATGGGGGAGGCTGTGTACTGTAAAGGGTGCTGTGAAAAAAAAATGTTTCCTTAAACTCCCCTCCTAAAATTGGGGTCCGTGTTATACGTCGGCGCGTGTTATACACCGATAAATACGGTATATAAAATGCTTACATGCAGTATTATGCTATGTGAGTGCTTTGTTTTTTGGATCATGAATGAGGATTTCCACAAACACTGAGGTGTTAATTCCCATCCAGTCTGGTATTCCCATACTTACCTTATATTGGTGTGAGCAACATTGCCTAGGAGTTTGAACATTGATAGGCTCTATACAGCCTGGGTTCTGGTAAGCAGGTTATTTATCTGGTGGAGCTGCAAGTGTGTTATCGGGTGGTCTATTCTATTCTATCACTCCTACCATTGCGGACCTGCTTTTTGAAAGTTACACAATCAGGATTTTCATCAGTGCTGCCATTGGACTTATTCTGTTTCATTACATTACACACTGTAAAGTTTTTTTTTTTCATTTGATGGTTTCCATCACAGATTCTACCAAGTGTTTAATTTTTATCCAATTAATATTTGTTATAATTTGCCACATTTATTTATATTTATGGTTGGATTTACAGCACAGTTTCTTTTCTTTTAATACTTAGGTTGGCCTTGACATTTAATGGAATGAGCAGCTTTACCATCTGAGAAGATAAAGAGCCTCATCCACAAGTACCACAAAAGACTTTAAGCTGTCATTGTTGTTAACCACTTGTTCACCGGGCCTATTCTGGCACTTCTCTCCTTCATGTAAAAATCTAAATTTTAGAACATTAATCATAACCCCCAAACATTCTATATTTTTTTAAGCAGATTCCCTCGCATACCTCACATGTGGGGTTAGAATGGCGTTTACATATGTTTACATATGTGGGCAGGACTTACATGCATGTTCGCTTCTGACCGCGAGCTACCGGGGACAGGGGCGTTTAAAATAAAAATGTTTTGATCATGTTTATTCCTATTACAAGGAATGTAAACATCCCTTGTAATAGGAATCACTGTGACAGGTCCTCTCCTCCAGGCTTGAAAGCATGAGATTGTGAAAAAAAAAAAAAATCACAATCTCATGCCGGCAGCGGCGATTGCGGCTTTGTCTACTTCCGGTTACCTGGGCATGATGTCACAATGTCATGCCCGGGCCTCCAAAGGTCATAGAGTTGACTGGTGACCATCTGGTCACCAGTCATCTCTATAGTTGTGAGACGTCGCCGGCTGACTCGTTCTCCGGGCCCCCGATGGCATGGGAGAGCCCAGAGAAGGGGGGATGTCCCGCTGCCTATAAGAACGATCAAGCTATGATCATTCTTATCGTGCACAGAATCGCCGGCAGAAGACGGTGATATCTGAATGATGCCTGTAGCTGCAGGCATCATTCAGATATCACTGCACAAATTCGAAGACGTCATATGACGTCCTTGGGGGACAAGTAGTTAAAGGGGGCAATACACGGTATTAAGAACTGGGGTATGTAAACTTTTGATCAGGGTCATTTGGGTAGTTTCTGTTGTCATTAGACATGTGCACACTAAAATATTTTGTTTTGGAATTTCGTTTTCATCCGAAAATGTATTTATTTAGTTACTCCTGAAATTCATTTTTATTTATTTTGTTTAGTTAAAAAATGCATTAGTCCAAAAATCCAAATTAAATTAAGGTCAAATCTGTCCGTCTGGGGAGAGCGCCATAAATTGAGCTAAGTTCCTAAGTGGTGCCACCGCTGTTTTCAAGTTCTTGAGTTCTATGACTCTCTTATTTTCTTCCAGCCATTTTTCTACGCTTGTTGGGGAGTCAAACAGTTGTGTACCATCTGCTGTGGTTACTCATAAGCGAGCAGGGTATAACAGGGCATAGGTTATCTTGTATTGTTGGAGAGTTCGTTTAATCGATCTAAAAGCCGCCCTTTGTCTTTGAAGGTCTGATGAGAAGCCTTGATATAGTGAAATCTTTGCCCCTTTGTAGGAAATTTCTCTGGCTTTTCGGAGCAACATTGCTTTATCACTATAGTTAAGAAATTTCATAAGCATCGGTCTCGGATATCCGCTCTCCTGGCGGAGTTTAGTAGGGACTCGGTGGGCTCGTTCTATGCAAAAGAAAGGTGAGAATGATGTCGTTCCAAACTCCTCCCTAAGCCATCCTTCCAAAAAGGCAACAGGGTCAGCTCCCTCACTCTGCTCCAGCATGCCTATTATTCTGACATTACATCTGCGATTTCTATTCTCCAGTTCATCGATTTTTGCGGCCTGGGTATCTATTTGTTTCTTCAATCCCAGAACTTCCTGTTTGAGCGGGAGAAGCATGTCCTCGGCAGCGCTTACTCTGTCCTCCAGGCTGGTTGTTCTTTTCTCTGTCTCTTTTAGCCTTCCCCCCATTGCAACTAGCTCTTCCTTGATGCTTTTCAACTGTTGGTCCATGCCAGTCACCATTTCCTTACATGCATTTATTGCCAGCAGCAGATCTTTCATTGTAGGCTCACCCTTGTTTCCTGCAGGGCTGACATCCATATTCTCCTCACCTGGGTTAGGAGGGCCTATTAGATTTGTTCTAATCGTTACCGTGCTAGCCTTTTCTGCTCCTTTAGTGTTCCCCTTTTTAACGTTTATATCCACTGTTGGTTCTGCCTGTGCTGGCTCTTGGGTATTACCTTGGCTTTTCCTTATTCCTGATACCCCCCCTTGGGCCAGTTGCTGAGACTTTGCGGGGGACAGGGTGGACCGAGCAAAGCGCTCAAGTTTTGCCGCCACTGCCTTCGCTTGGTTTGCTTGATTTTTTGCCGCCCGAGTTACTGAGGCACCCTCCGGGGGTATCTGATGCTGTACTATTTGTGCTGTCTGCTGCTCTAATGACTAATGACGTACTGGCATTAGTACTAGGCGACTTCAACAACACTCTTGATAGAAACCTGGACAGAATATCTCTCTCATCTAGAGGGATAGGGCAGAAGGTTAATAAAACTGCATTTGCCTCACTGCTTTCGGAATTAGGACTCCATGATGTCTGGCGAGAGAGACACGTAGATGAGAGATGTTATTCATGTTATTCGGCCACACATGATGGGCTATCCCGTATTGACCTAGGGTTAGGGAATGATTTACTAACGCATCGGGTGATGGACTCGGCCTATGAGCCCCATCTACTATCCGATCACTCGCCATTCTGGGTAAAGCTTAATGTTAATATGATATCGGACCGTATGCCATGGAAAGTGAACCCGTATTGGCTGACCATGATGCCATCTACGGATGGTACAGGGGAGGCTATACAGGAGTTCTATCACTTTAATAGGGGATCTGCTAGCGCAGCGACTGTATGGGACGCACTTAAAGCATTCTCTACGGGGCTGCTTGATAAAGGAAATCTCGGGTATCAAAGCCCGATCGAAGGAATGGGAAAAAAGGATACGGGATGAACTAAAAGCTAGGGAACAAGCCCTGGTTGCAGACCCCTCTCAAGTTAGGCACGATTCCTGGAAGGAGATACAGACCCTTTATAACACCATTCTATTAACAACAGCAGAGAAGAGTAGATATCTCCAACAACAAAGCTATTTCGAGGAAGGGGAAAATACGGGACGCTTACTTGCCCTTATAGTAAGGGGACAACAGGAAACCTCAAATATCATAGCAATAAAGGCGAATACGGGGGAGATATATACTACAGGGCCTGATATCTTAAAGGTCTTTCAAAACTACTATGATGACTTATATTCCTCTAAAGCTAGCTATAACACACTCGAGATGATTGATTTCTTGCAATCATGTACCTTCCCACAGTTGACTGAAGAAGATAGGGAAATGCTGAACCTACCTATTACTATGCTAGAACTGAAGAACGCCCTGCATGAGGCTTCATTACACAAGTCCCCAGGCCCAGATGGTATACCGGCAGAGGTGTACCTCCAGTATAAAGAGTCTCTTCTGCCACCTTTGTTACAGACTTTACAGGAGGCATCCGAAACGGGTATTCTACCAGAGAGCATGCAGGAAGCCATAATTATAGTTATATTAAAGACAGGGAAGGATAAATTGCTGCCCGATTCATACCGCCCATTATCTCTGCTAAATGCAGATGTTAAGATACTGGCCAAAATATTGGCCTCCAGGCTATCGCGGGTGATAGGTAAACTAATACATAGTGATCAATGCGGCTTTATACCATCTCGCTCCACGGCGGATAATATACGGCGACTGTATCTGAATTTACAGATGCCAGTGGATAACCCGGGAGGTAGGGCCATTCTATCGCTGGATGCTGCTAAAGCATTCGACAGTGTGAAGTGGCCCTACCTCGTGGAGGTCCTGGCAAGATATGGAATAGGAGACAGGTTCATAGAATGGGTGAAGGTGTTGTATTCTGATCCCCGAGCCAGACTTCGTATTAATAATAGTTCATTTTAATTAGGTTTGGGATACAACTAGTCAAGCAGCTGTATGAAGGAGAGGTGCTGAAGACATATGAACAACTGTGTCAAGAATTTCAGTTAGGGTCAAAGGGCTTCTATCAATACCTTCAACTGAGACACGCGCTACAGGCACAACAAAAAACACAATCTCTAATAATATCGGAACCTCCCCTAGTTAAGACAGTACTCGGAGCAGAGGGTCGGAAAGGATTAATATCTAAAATATATAGGGAAATACTATCTAGGGCGCAGAACTATACAGTTTTAAAATGTCGTAGCAAATGGGCTGAAGACATAGGGAATATAGACGAAAGCCTTTGGAAACGGGCCGTAGAATGTATCCCTATAGTATCGATATCTGCCTCTCATAGACTATCGCAGCTGTTCATATTGCATCGGGCATATAGAACGCCAGAGCAGATATATAGGTGGGGAGGAAGAGACACCCCGCTGTGCCCAAAATGCAAAATACATCAGGGCGATTTTATACATCTGATCTGGAGATGCCCAAAATTACACCGGTACTGGGAGGAGATCTCCCAGCATATAAGTAGACTTGCACAGACATCCATCCCGTTGGATCCCCTGATATATTTACTGGGAGCCATAGAGACGGAAACACTCTCAAAAGGAATGCATATAATGTTAACTAGGATATTATATTTAGCAAGAAAACTCATAGCACGATACTGGATGGCACCAGAAGTCCCTACGGGAAGGCAGTGGGTTCTTTTAGTAAACTCTCTACTTCACAGAGAAAGATTAACATATAACCGGAGGGGAGATATTGGGAAATTCAATCAAATATGGCAAACATGGTTGAGCGATGACAGCCTCTCGCCTCCACAGGTGATAAGGGAAGCTCTTCAGGGTCAAATATAAGGAATAGAGAAGAGTAGGGCAAAACAACAAGAAAATAGATGAGAGGTAACAGAAAAGAATTAAGAGTGTGACTGGGAGGGGTGGGAAGGGTAGGGAGGGGTGGGAAGGGTAGGGAGGGGGGGAGGGAGATAAATGGATTCACACATAAAACAATGCACAATAATGCACAACGGAGATATAGATAAGAGAGTAAGTTTGGAAACAAGAGATGAAAATAAGAGTTTTTACACAAACATCTATTTAGATATTTATTTATTTATTCTTTCTTCATTGCATGTCATATTTTGTATCTGAACTTGTACACAAAATGTATTATAATAATATACGCTAAATAATAAAAAAACTTTTCATATAAAAAGGTCAAATCTGTCACTGAAGGCTTATGGTGTCTGCCGAATTTTCTAAGAAGATTCAACGGAGCAGCTAAACTGTACGACGCCACAATCGTACATTCCCGGTCGAATGTTCCGCCTACAAGCTATATAAGAATTCTAATGTTGTATGACACTAGTAATAATTATATTTATAAATTATTATTACTAGTCAACCAACATTATAATTCTTCTATAGCCTATGGGCTGAGCATTTGACCAGAAATTAACTTTCGACAGACACCACAAGCCTTCAATGACAGATTTGACATTTGTATGTTTTTCGCTGCTTCGTCGAATCTTCGTATGTCGAATGGTCTACCCCAACACTGTCTCTTCAATGTTGAATCTTTTCTCTCTATTTGGAATAATCTTGGACTAATAGAGTTAAGGTTAGGCACATTCGACTGCAGGTTCCATAGACACAGATTGCTATTGTCAGCGTCATGTGGAATCTCC
This sequence comes from Rana kukunoris, assembly GCA_029574335.1. Classification (NCBI taxonomy): domain Eukaryota; kingdom Metazoa; phylum Chordata; class Amphibia; order Anura; family Ranidae; genus Rana; species Rana kukunoris. Next base: position 119,575,714 of record CM056052.1, read on the forward strand.
TATCTATATTGAATTGTTGTAGCAATGAAAATAAAGCATTTTTTTATGTCGGATCTTTCAGATTTCGGATTCTGCACATTCGTTATCGTTAAACCGATAACAAAAATACCCAAGATTTGGACGAAAATGCATTCGGACCATAACGAATGCACATGTCTAGTTGTCATTATGATTTAAAAAGAGTAAACTCAGTTGATTGATAGTAAATGGCTTCAGCCAAACACTAACCACGAGTGAAAGAAAGGTTTTTGTGTTTTTATTCATATTCTGTGAAATATTACCAAGAAATCATAAATTCAGCTTATGTAAACTTATGAGCACAACTGTGTGTGTGTGTGTATATATATATATATATATATATATATATATATATATATATATGTATGTATATATATATATATATATATATATATATATATATATATATATATATATATAAATAATAAATACATTTTGCTTTATAACTGTATAAACATGCAAGGTCATCTCTGTTTCTTTAATTACAAAGCGATGTGTTAAAATCTGAAAGGTGACTCAAGCAGTCTACATTGTGCAGTTTAATATGGAAGGACACCGGAGCCCCTCTCTGCAGGAGACAGTGACAAATGTGCTTATAACCCATTGTCTATAGACAGATCTCTGCATCCTGCATAATTACCTACAAGAGTACAACACTGTAAGCAGGACATCATTCAGGACTTTGGATGATATTTCTTCCTGGACAAAAAGTATGTTTTCATATGCTGCGTAACCCGCCTGAAGCTCAATAGCTGGATAACAAATAGCAGCATATATCCTGCTTGAGTGTCCCTGTGGGGATTTCCATAAACTGTTGTATATAAAGTACATTGATACCTTAGCAGAAAGATCTCAACCTTATGGAATATTTTGGCAAAAAATGCAAATTTCAAATTTATTTCCCACCTCCCTGTCAACTTGAGCCTACTAAAAATGAAATAAGTTCTGCTTAGGTGTATTAAAAAAGATCCCATCTTGCAAAATTGAAAATTTAATGTATGGTTCTTAGCACTGAAATATGATTTTAGCTCTCACTTTACATCCATGGCTGCTGTAAAAAATTTTTTTAAAGTGAAGTCCACCACAAAACTGGAAATTAAGGGGCAATTTATAATGTACGGCAAACTAGGTTCTTTTTCGGTAATAAAATGTATTTTGTTGATGTACTGTAAGCAGTGGCATGTCAGGAATTTATTTCTTCGCATTTGTAAAGTTACTTACAGACCCACTTTAAATACAGGAGTATCAAGATACAGAGTATACATGGTATCACATTTTATTAGTTAATGTGGGTCAGTTTAAAGGTATCCTTTTGCACTTTTTGAACAGATATATTTAAACAATTGTGATGTTATATTTAACAAACCAAAGAGAAACAAAATAAAGATGTTTATTGAAGTCCAGGTTTCTTGTCACTTTAAATCAGGAGTATCCAAACTTTCTAAACAATGTCCCAGCATCAGTGAGACTAAGCAATGTCTTGGCTTGCTGACGGTGGAATAATCTCTCTCTCTCTCTCTCTCTCTCTCTCTCTCTCTTCTCTCTCTCTCTCTCGTTCCTGTGAACAGTAGGAGAAGGAATAGTGCCCCATCATTGGTATCAGTGAGAGGAATAGTGCACCATCCATCATTGGTAATGTATCAGTGAGAGGAATAGTGCACCATCCATCATTGGTAATGTATCAGTGAGAGGAATAGTGCACCATCCATCATTGGTAATGTATCAGTGAAAGGAATAGTGCACCATCACTGGTATCAGTGAGAAGAATAGTGCGCCATCATTGGTAACAGTTGCAGGAATAGTGCCATATCATTGTTATCAGTAGGAGCAACAGTGCCCCATCATTGGTGTTGGTGAGAGGAATAGGGCCCCATCATTGTTATCAGTGAAATTAATAGTTCCCCATTATTGATATTGGTGGTGTAATAGTGTCCCTTCATTGGTATCATTGAAAGTAATAGTTCCCCATCATTGATACTGGTGGGAGGAATAGTGTCCCATTATTGGTATTGGAGAGTGGAATAGTGCCCTATCATTAAAATTGGTGGGAGGAATAGTGCTTCATCATTGATATTGGTGGAAGGAATAGTGCCCCATCATTGATATTGGTTGGAATAACATGCGGCGTTGTGCTCTGGCAGCAGTACAGGAAATGTTCTGTCTACTTCTGTAGCAAAATTGAGGCATGCTGAGTGCTTCTCAGCCAATCAGAGGCAGTTTAACAATGAATACAAGACTTTCTCCTATTGGGCGAGGGGGAGAAGTTGGCTGATGATAATGATAATGTGAATTGTCAATATCTCCACCTCAGCCAATCAGAGGTATTTATGGATGAAAAAACAAGGCTTCCTCTGAATGGCTAAGAAGCACTCAGGCCGACTTGATTTTGTTCTGGAAGTCTCCTGTACTGTTGTGGAACAGTGCAGTGGACACTGTATGTTGCTGACGTTACTATTACATGACACTGTGAGTGCTCACAGCTGCTGAATAACTTAGTAATGGAAATAATTCATTTTGGCCAGCTTGTTATCCCAACATTTCATATTCCTGATCAATACCTTTTGTACCATGTACTTCTGTTAAAAGGTATGCTGTTCTTATAGTATTGCTTTCTTTGTGTGAAACCTGGTGATCCTGCCAGTCCCCCTGATTTCCTATTTAAACTGACCACACTGGGCATGTGAGCACATGTACTGTCCTCCAATGATCAGGCTTGTGCTGGCATGTCCACTGCAAAGCCATTCACTGTAAAGATCTGTATACTGCGGTTTCTCCACCCCTAGCTCTCTAAGCCCCCTATGCAGCTGTGATTATGTGATCACTTATAGAAAAAAAATGTATTATGATAATATATATATATATATATATATATATATATATGCTTTCCATTTCAATTTTAAACTGAATAGATAGTTTTACAAGGTAAGGGTTCACATATACTGTACTTTAACCTTCTATTGCGGCAGGAAACTTTTGACTTCTGTTATTTTATGTTTGGTCTGATTAATCTGAAATCTTATTTGCTGCTCCGAGTTACTACACTTTGCATGTGTGCGATTTTCTTACGAAATAAGCCTAAATGTGTTTGGACACAGTCGTTGGTGGTGATCGTTCTTTATAACAAGACTTATTGAAATGATAAACACATAATAATTCTTTTTCATACTTCAACCTCCGAACCCATTCCAGCAAGAAGCTATTCTTCACTGTCACAGTGCTGAGGTCTTTTTCCATAAGTGAAATAATAGTCAAAGACTAAAGCGCTTACCAAGCCTCCTTCATCTCTCGGTCATTGTTTTGGTATGGAAAAAAAGAGAAAAATAGGAGCAGAGCCAGGAGGAGGAAGAAAAGTCCAATTACGTTTGTAACTTCATTTCTGAATTAATTACCCATTTTATTTTCCAAAAATATGTTTTCAGTCAGAATGCATTGCTGTTTAATTTAGAATGTGACAATTGGCACAAGATCTGAAAATGCTGGGGTGTTTTTTGCTGTCCTCTCGGTGTCTGTGTGTTGGTACTAGAGGATAATTAATACTCCGTTTGCTGGATCTAGTGTGGCAGGAGGAAACGTCCATTTCCTGTTCAGCAAGAGAGCGAAGTCTGGCTTGTGACTAATTGCAGATTTTCTTATCAGCCTTGATTAGGCGGCTTAGACATGTATTCATTGTCAAGTACAGAGGATGTTTGTTTTCAGGAGCTGCTTGTGCTCAGAAGCTCTGAAACTTTCGTCATGAGCATCAGGATGGGAGGGCTGGAAAATATACTGTCTGTCTCTTATCAAAAATAGACCATGCAAGGTCAAGGTAAAGAAAATGCATGTACTTTGTAGGAAATTAACTTTTTTTTTTTTACATTCGATTAGCAAATGGAAACCAACAGCTTTACTCCCCTGATAAGCCTTGTATCTGTGTGGGCTTCATAATGAAGTCAGTCATCTGGCATGACATTATATTTTAAATGGTACGCAATAAACGGTACAAATCATGATTTACCTTCTTTATGCTCCTTATGGATCAGATATATTTTTGCATTAACGCTATGGGCCTGTTTATTCAGTGATAACTTTGTTATAATAGAGGGCCCATGTGCATACTTACTGTGCATTAAAGCATGTTATATTGCACAATATAGGGTTTTCTTCCGTCTGCAAAATCGTATCTTTGCGGAGGCGGACAATTTCAGGTGTCAGCGTATGTTCATCCGCTGACACCCGCAATCTCATAGGGACCAATGTATGTCCCCTTTTCATCCGCAAACGGATGGATGAAAAAGTGGACATACGGTCTGCACGTGTGAAAGGGGCCTTACTGTATATATATACACACACACACACACACACAGGGATTTGAGCTTTCAGGTGCACACCCTAATGCAATAGGAAGTACTAACCTATGGTTGTGTTACAAATTGTGTGGCGTATCCGATTTTGGTGCTTTGGAATTTATGTCAATGGGATGACTTAAAGAAATACACATTTTTTTCTTCCGTCTGCAGAGCGGATCGGATGAACACGGACATACGGTCCGTGTTCATCCGATCTCCCCATAGGGGAGAGCGGAGAAAAGACAGGGCGGTCCCTGCACAGTGTGCGGGGACCGCCCTGTCATCCGCCGGCTCAGCGGGGATCAACGGAGCGATCCCCGCTGAGCATACGGAGCATACAGAGGCGGATCATTACTCTTCCCCCCCATGTGAAAGGGGCCTAACACAGTTTACTAGGCTTCAGTTATGGTTATTCAGTTATTTAGCTTGGCTAAAATGTGTTTTCGAGTTTGAAAATTTGCGCTATAGAGCCAAATGCACGTTTGAATCATTGATTATAATGGTAAAATTGTTACTTCCCCAAAAAAATACATTTTAATTTTGAGATGAACTGTTTATTTCTTCAAAATAAATTGTCCTTGCAACAATGTTGCTTCTTCTTCTTCATATCTGTTTTAAGAATGCTAGTAATGTGTAATGTTTTCATGTTTTGGTAAAATGTATTTTTTACAAAAATCTAATCCGAAACTCCCACAGGTGTCTTCACAAACCACAAACAATACCATTGCTAATGCAAATTGTAGATGAGTCACGATTTTGTGTTGTTTAGTATTTCAAAGTGATCATAATTTGACCCCAAAAAAAGTAAAGCGTAAAGCGCCTTAAAACTGCCTCTCAAGTCACCCCAGTATGAAAGCCTGAGTGCTTTCACACTGGGGCAGGACGGGAAAAAAGTCCCGCAAGGAGAATCTTTGGGGCGGTGTGGGAGCGTTGCATACTGTGGTTTATACTATATACTATACTGTGTATATATTTTTTTCATTTTGGCATGGCATGGTATAGACTAGGGGGCGGGGGGGGGGGGTCCTACACAGTGTTTTTTTTTCATCTAAATTGCTGGGAGCCAGCAATACATTACAGCCACAAGCAAGTTTCAAATAAATCTTTGTTCTACACATCACACAGATGCTCCACTTTACAGGCAGACTAAAGGGACCTTCAGGCACGATATTTAAAGGAATATTTGATTTTATTGTTTCACTTTAAGCATCATTAAAATCACCACTCCTTTAAAAATGATTGTTTAAGGCAGTACCCAGGTCCCATATACTTTTTATGACAATAACTTGCATATAAACCTTCAAAATGAGGACTTTTCATGTTCGTGTCCCATAGACTTTAATAGCATTGGCATCTTTGGTAAAAGAAAATTGAATGCCTAATAGTCCATGCCACAACAGCATGGGCATGGTTGTTTTTTATAATATTAATGCCTCAAATGCAAAACATTATTGTATAGAATACAAAAAAAAAAAAACACTAGTAAATGTATTTTCTATGCATGATTGTGCTCAGCCCAATAGCCTAGTGGTCTGCACTTCTACCTTGAAAGATTCATGGGTTCAAATCCCACAGAGGGTATCACCTACTAAATGATTGCATTGTACTTAGCAGCATATGCTGACAATAGGCAAATGCAAATGAAAAACATTATTGTATAGAATTAAAAATAGGCGACTGCCAATGCACATCAGTTAGGTTGATTCCGTAATATTAACACTTCAAATGCATGTAATTGTATGTAAATATTTAATAATATTATGATGTGGAATTCCAAAAATCACACACTACAGTAGTTTACATTTTTTTGTTTTTTTAATTTTAATTCACTTGTGCACTGGAAAAATAAACACAGCTGCCTTAGGTGGGTGCTAGGTTGGCTGGGATTTGAACTCATAACCTGAGTTCTTTGTAGACATCAGTACACAGCACCAAGCCATTGTGCCGATTCAGCATTTGCAAATGCATATTTGCCGCTATCGGGTGCTACTAATTGTAGAGCAACCATTACTTCCCAGTTTTCATAGTAAAACAACCCCAATGAGTGATCCCCTTCGTTTTGTGTTCATCCACAAAAGGAAGGGGCCAGTAAATGACATAGGGGCCCAAGTAGCAGGGGGAATCTGTGACACGCAAGGTCTTTAGGGTGTGCCCAGGCACATCTGGTACACCCTGTGGGCATGCCTATCAAAGCAGCACATTATAGTGCATCGCTGTGCATTGTGGCACGCTGCAATGCATGTGTGTTGCCTAAGTCCACACAATTGTGGGTGCTCCAGCATCCACAGACATCCACAGCCAACGTGTGCTACTCTATAGCAAACACGTGGGAGGGTGCCATTAAAGCAGTTTTTCATTCTGTTTTAAAAATATATAGAAATACTGTAGTGGCTGACTTTTAATATAAGGATACTCACCTGTACAGGAGACTAGTCCTTCACCAATCTTTGGGTCCCCAGCATCAGCATATTTACTGTACTGTATTTACTGTAGTACAGCCAGCTGCCCACTGTAAATGCGTGAGACGCACTGCACTTTGTGAATGGTCCTGTAGCCTTCTAGGACCTGTGAAGTGTCCCAGAAGGTTCTGAGCGGGGGAGGAAGGAGAACTTCTGTTGGATCTGCCGTGGTGATCCGATCAGAGTGGGAGCTGGCTCCTCTGAAAAACTGGTAGCCCCCTCAAAAAAAGAGCCAAAAAATAGAAGAGGAGGGGAGGAGGAGGGCATAAAGTGGACTTAGCCTAGGTACTTTGGTGTAACATTCAAAATTAATTGCAGAGCAATGCAAACAACATGCATTGCAGTAATGCTCTAGTCTAAGATAAAGTAATATATTCAACACAGTGTTTTGTGGTGCAAAAAAAGATTTGTTTTAAAAAATATTGTTTTGCAAAAATTATAATTATTTTATTTTCTATGTGATTTATAAACAAAGATCTAAAAAATATGTATTTTTTCTCAACATAAATAACTAAAATAAGTAATTTGACTGTAGAATAAAAGTATACATTTTCTGTCTCAAAGATATTAACATATGCAAAAAATATGCTTTTTTAAATGCATTTGTTGCACATTTTTAGACATCACAAAATAAAAATGATACAAAAATAATGGTTAAATATTATAAACTCTGCTTTTACAGGAATTATACTTTTTTTCAGCTTGTAAAAGCGCCTCTAAAAAAACTTTACAGGTAAATAGAAGAAGAGTGTTTACAGGCTGAAAAAAAACTCCCACCACCAGCACATCCAGGAGAGAAGCGTTTGGGTATGTAAACACTTAAGGCACGTAAACGCGTCTAGACGTGCCTAAACGCAAGACATGTTAAGTGCTTAAGCATTTATTCATATTAATTTATTCTGTTAATTGGAATCAACAAACACTCAAACATTTCACGTGCCTTAAACGGGTGTGCAATACGTGGCTTTGAAAATGTAGATTGTGTATATGTGACATATACTACTGCGCTGATTGTTTAAATCCAAATTGTCAAATATTCAAATTCCATAAAAATATATAAAAACAAATATCCATGAACACCAGTGCTGATTTAAACCATATTAACAAATAAGTATTGCATAAAGTATTAAATTACAAAATTTGGGTCCTATTGGTGCGTGGTATTGCACCTATATAACAGTCCTTAATCCTTTATTTTCTTATCCCAAGTGTAAAAACGTGCTCTATACTGTGGAATAATGTATGTTCTCCGTGACTCTGCACCCTTATTAGTGTCACCACCACCTCTAGTCAAAGATTGCGCTCACCAGATCACATAAGGGAAACAGCATGTAACATCCTTTAAGCAGCGGTTCCACACGATCCTTGATCTTGTGTATCAGACCCAAGTGGCTCTCCACCTCTCGAGCTCCCCCAAAAAGAAAAAAGCCTCTTATGGTGTAATATAGTTTAAGACCAATTTATTAAGAAAGTTAAAAAATCTCACTCACATGTTCCAATGCCCAGCCGGCATTAGCTAGTCCATCGTTACTGTTTGCGCAATGTGCAGCGTGCGTTCCAAGCCTCGTTCTGGATGCGGTTCAACGGGCGGAAGCTACAGTATTGACAATGGAGGAGGCTAGTGAATCTATCACTAGCCTCCTCCAAAAATAATTCCCTCAGTTTAGGCCGATACATATTCTTCTACATATTTTTGGTAAAAAATAAAATAAAATAAATTGCAATAAGTGACTGGTTTGCGCAAAATTTATAGCGCCTACAAAATAGGGGACAGAATTATGATTTTTTTTTTTTTTGTTTTGTTTTACTAGTAATGGCGGAGATCTGCAATTTTTACTGGGACTGCGACATTATGGCGGACACATCGGACACATTTGACACATTTTTAGGACCATTGACATTTATACTGCGATCAGTGCTTTAAATATGCACTGATTACCGTATAAATGTGACTGGCAGGAAAGTGGTTAACACTAAGGGGCGAGGAAGGGGTTAAATGTGTGACCTGCATAGTGTTTCTAACTGTGGGGGGAGGGGACTGACTAGGGGAGGTGGCCGATCTGTTTACCTAAGTACAAGGGACACAGCATTGGTCTCCTCTCCCTGACAGGATGTGGATCTGTGTGTTTACACACACAGATCCACATCCTTGTCTGTGTAACGGCCGATCGCAGGTGCTTGGCAAACATCGCGGCTGCCAGGCAGGCGCATCGGCACTTCAGTGATGCGGTGAGTGCCCCAGTGGCCGGAGGAGCCGACGACGTCTATAGACATCCTCCTGTCAATTGAGAGCCACCTTGTGCCTGTCTTTTGCCTGTAGGCAGGATACCAAGTGGTTAAGAAGAGAAATTCAAATTTTGTATGTGCATGAGGCTTAATAGCTAAGGGAGGAAAGGGAGAAATGTGTTATGCGGGACAAAATGGAAAATTGTATCAAATACTTACCGTAATTTTCCTTTCCTGACGCCAAACCATGGCAGCATACTAGTGATAGAGCTCCGCCTCTTGACCACTCCCTCAGGACCAGTGAATAGCATAAATTAAGGCATGGTTAGCCGCCACCCCATTCTTTGTAACAAGCCACATACCGAAACGCACATGGGTGGGCTCATATGCTGCCATGGTTTGGCGTCAGGAAAGGAAAATTACGGTAAGTATTTGATACAATTTTCCATTTTCCTGACGCCAACATGGCAGCATACTAGTGATAAATAACTAGCTGACAGGGTGGGATCTACTTGTCCAACCAATCCTCTAATTAGGATGAGACAGAGGACTGAATAGTTCTTCCTACAAAGTTCCCTGATGACAGGACCCCCGGGTCTATTCTGTCAAGTTTGAGTAGGAATGTTGGGAAGACCACGATACCCTCTACAGATGGGCACCATAGATTATTTTGAATGTGTTGCCTATGAGGCTTCAACTGCTCTGGTAGAGTGCTCCGCCACCGCTGACGGAGGCTTGCAACCCCTAGTCCTATATGAACAACCGAGCCTGCTAGGGTCCAGGCAGTAACTTCTTTCCCTTGATTCCCAGCTGGAATGACAAAAGGTTTAGATGACCTGGAAGGGACAATTGTGGACAGATACTACTTTAAAGTTATGAAAATTATCAGTTTGTGAGACTTTCCTGTGTGATGTTCTGGAAATTTAGGCAATGTCCAGCTGTCTGTTAAATAGCAGTCTGTTGCCATGTTTGTGGCAAGATGATCTACAAGGACAACTCTACTCCTTTTGGAAAGAAAAGAATATACATTATATATTTTTTTACTTTGAAGCTCCAAGAGCTTGAATATCCAATAACCTCCTGCCTAAAGTTCTTGCAATTGATACTGCCTTATAAGTGATGGCCTGAACCGGACACTGCTCTGTTAGAATGAACGGTTGAACGGATATGAGAACCTGCAGCTCCAATATATATTTTCCGTGGAGACCTACTCTCCAAAAACTCAAAAGTTGTACAAACTGAAGGATTCATGGCCAATTTAAATGTGTTTTTGCCGATAAAGCGACGCTCATGAGCTATGCGAGGATAGGTTAAGGCGTGGAGGAAGTATAGAACAGCTGGCACTGAAAGGGCAGTAGGATAAATGTCTCGCTTTACCAAGAAAAGCAAACTTGTTCCAGAATTAGGCCTAGATGTTGTAAGTAGAATGTCTTCTCGCACACAACAAAGTAGAGATCACTCTGTAGTGAAACCAGAGTAACAGAGTTGCCCATAGAGCAGGAATTGAAAGGAAATCTTTGCATTGGGACAGGGATGGTAAAAGTGTTGCCTATAGTTCTACTTTAAGTAGACGGTGCAGCAGAAACATAGCACAGTGAGGAAGGTTTGTGGTCCAGGATGACAAAACAGTCAAAATTGGAAACGGCCCCTCCCCCACAGTTGTGGAATGCCGGCCGTCCGCATACTAGAAGCAGCGCGGCCGCTTAATGGGGGCGCTAGACTAATTTTCAGTGACAGTGTAGCGCAAGCCGGCAGGGAATCTTTTCATGCTGCCCCCCTGCAAAGTGCTGCCCTAGGCCTGGGCCTTGTTGGCCTAGGCCAGGATACAGCTCTGTCAATATGGAGGACTGGCTATGACAACTATGTCCAAGGACCATGGCTATGGAACGCTCTGCTAACGGACATCCGCATGGGAGAAAACCATCGGGCCTTCAGGAAGAAACTTAAGACCCACCTCTTCTGAGGGATAAGGAAGAAAATGGATACAAGAAGCACCTTGAGGTGATTTAGTTCGCAGGTGTAGCGCTATACAGGTTTTTCACTCACTCCTTCACTCATTGCAGTCCCATGGAGAGATCAGAGCATCTGCCCCCTGCGCCTTGTGTTGCGGAAACAAAGTCAGACATACCCAAAGTTTGCGATTACTCTGGGAAACGAGGAGGTCTGTCTGTGGTAGGCCCCACTTGTGGACCAGGTCAGAGAAGACCTGGGACCTAGACCCTCGTTGTGCTCTGGGAAGCTTGTACTTGTTCAAAAAATCTGCTGAGAGGTAAACTGCATCTGGAATTTTGCTGGGGATCTTCCATCCCAGGCGTTATGGGTTTTACCTCTCTCACTAGCATATTGCCGTGAGTTTCACCCAGGAGCTGAATATAGGCAACTACTGCCCTGTTGCTCAACTGCAAGGAGGCTGGTCTTCCTTGACTCTGTAGTAAGGCTGAAGTGATAAAAGGGGCAGCTTGAACCCCAGCGCGTTCAAGATTACCCTCCTTGGCTGGGAATCTCCGCCTGCCTTGACCTAAAGTCCCTCACAGTGCATCTTCCCGAGTGTCTTGTAGACATGATTCATAGCAATTCTCCAGTGTAAAGGTCCTAACGGACCGAGACTTGCTCTAGGACTTTTCATCATGATGGATCGCTACTTATAACGAGTAACACTGTTATTAACGGTGTTCGATCCTGTTTCCTCCCTTGTAGAATTCTTGAAATGTAAATTTGCGCAGGTGCCCATGCACCCCAGAAATCATCTGTATGCATGATGACGTTGTGCCCAGATGAGCACTGAGAAACCATCAAATAAGCGGAAGTATACTTCCTCAGAATCCTGTTCCTGACTGTCACCACTTCCTCTGATAGAAATAAGAGGAACTAGAGCACCCCCAGTGTACACTAACCAGTTGGTTTTGCTTTCCCTCTAAGGTGTGAGGATAGGATAGGCATCCTGACAATCCAGCAACAGCATCCAGCCATGTGGTTGTACTGTTTAATGGACTTCAGCTTAAAGATCTCAAAGAGGACCCAGAAGGGTTTGACCTCTTCCGATCTGCTACTGGACATCAGCCAACATCCCCTGCAAACTCCAAACAGGATTGTATAGAAAACCTGCAATCCCTTGAGTCTGAAGTGTATTGTAGTATTGTAAGCATTGTAGCAGCACACCTGTTGTGGTGGACTTGGCATATGCGTGGGAGAGAAATGGTCTGGAGGAGCAGTGGGGAATTTCCTGAAGTGACCATGAGTGCCTGATACCTTCATCCAAGGACATGTACCATATGCTGTCCAGAAACACGTAAAGTGTGCCCTCTAGGTCTTACCTCAAGGCTTCACTATTGCAACCCCAAAGTCGCGTGATTTTGCTGCGATTTTTGCATTTATTTATTTATTTATTTTTTTGCTGCAATTTTGATGCGACTGGAAACAATGCCTGTATAAGTAGCATCAAAGTGGAACCAAAGTAGTGCAGGGACTATTTTGAAGTTGATGCCACTTGAAGTTGCACAGATATAAACAATACTTATTGGAAATTATGGGGAATGGCCTGTCATGCGACTTTCCAGTCTCAAGTTGCACTAAAGGAAACTGAGCCCTAGAGTCTGGGCATGTACTTGTGTGATTGATTTTTCCCCAGAGGTCTGTCATGTGACCTTCCAGTCTCATGTCACACTAAAGGAAACTGAGCCCTAGAGTTTGGGCATGCACTTGTGTGACAGATTTTTTTCAGAGAAGTCTGCACTAAGGTACAAGTCAGACTTTTATTTATTTATTTATTTTTGTTGCACCCACTGCTACAAAAAATGTCATTTTTGGCAAGATACTCAAAAGGAAATCCTGCCTAAAGGGATGCAGATCCTGCCACTCTCCTCAGAGTCCTGCAAGTGCAGCAGCTGGTTGATAATTAAACCATCCCCATTAGACTCGCCCAACACATGGGCTGGTTATTGCTGGTCTGCTGGCACCTGCAGATGCTACAGTATGTAGGAGCAGGTTGACCCTTAGCTTGTTCAGGGTATACAGTTTTGACAGCCTGTTTATATGGGCATTTTTCTCCAACATCTTTCCATTCTTTCCCACTTTTGTTTCTAGGAAGCAATACTTAGCACAGGGTCTCAACCATAACCAAGGTGCCAGGATGCTTTTCCAGTGGTTTAAAAAGAAACTATGTGGGACTTCCTGTGAAGCCTCCATATCCTGAGTAGCAGACTGCTGTATCTGTAATATATGTAACAAGGACCCAGGCCACCTTCAGTCTAACGAGAACCACGAGTCGCTGACATCCCTTCACATAGAGTGGGTCATAAAGGTATAATGGGTGCAGTGCAAAGTAGTTTTATGGGCGTCAGACACCTAAGGTGTGCCACCTGTCCAGGATTCACCAGGACAATCCGGGCTCTGAACCATATGTCAGGGCCTCAGTCTGCAAAGCGACTCCATCTCTCCTCAACAGAACTCTGGGAGAGAGGATTAGGGCCAGGACACCCTTAGGAAGCCGCAACACCAACCCGGCAGACTCTAAGACTTCTACAGAATGACAGCCACGCAGTAAAAACATCCAGCAAGATGCCACATCTGCACTGATAGGAACGCTGTCTCCTATGGCAACAGTCTACAACAGTTTACAATACAAGTGTAACAGTAGCTTCAGGTAATTAAGGTGAGTTCAAAACAGAATCTTGTGCCACTCTTATCAATAATAAAGACATTTGGCTTTACCTGTTAGCTGCATACTCTTCCAGGCAGTGTCTACTCACCAGCTTCCTGGGCATAGGTACTGTGCCATAGGCCCTGCAGGACTCTTGCTGGGGCACCAGCTCTGGGGAAGAGGAGCAAAGACGTCTTCCTTGGAAATTTTCTCCTGAGTGGGGGCGCCCTCCAGGCTATGCTCCCCTGAAGAACGTCTGCGTTTCCTTGGCCTGGCTCTTTTGAGAGCGTGGGCATGCGGGGCTGAAGCAAATCAAAGCAATCCGCACAAGAGGGCACTCTTTTCTGAAAACTTACCTATATGGTGGTCCCCATCCTAGTTGTTGAGGGTCTTTGTATTATGAGCAGTAACTGAGTCTTTATCTGTGGAGAAATGGGACGGCCAGCTGAGGTAAGGATAGCTGAAAAGCGATAGAAGTAGCAGGAGTAGACATATGAGAAAGAATTCCACTTTCTTTCCTGATTTATCTACATACACCTACACACACACACACACATATTATATACATATATATATACACATACATACATACATATATATACACATATATATATATACACACATATACATACACATACATACACATACATACACACAGACATATCTACCTGCACAGGGTGAGTCTGGGCGTGTTAAGAAGGGGTTAACTGAATAGGGTAAGAATTTCCCTTTCAGACCTGATTGTCAGCTGAGCTGAACATGTCAGAGATGAGTTGTGTGTATGGAGAGAGAGAGAGAGAGACACAGACACAGACAGCAGCATGATGTGTGAGAGGATCCAGTGTTGGATTGTGCAACTACTGGGGTGAGCAAAACCATATCAAAGACTATAGCTCTCGCTATAGCCATGTACTTTGTCTATACAGTATATCAATCTGTTGGCTAAAGAGACTGAACCTTTCCTATCTCTGTACCTGTGTTAGAAGACAAGCCTGTAGTGTCTTCTGTTTGTTTTGCTGAAGCAGTGAATAAGAAAGGTAATGAAAGACAAAAAAGGGTGATATAGGTAAAAGATACAGGTGACCCTGTATGGCACAAGGGGCCAAGAGAGATAAAGCATAGCTGGCCCCTCCATATTCCACAAGCGCTGCAGTTATCAATTGTAAAAGCAGATTTCGTTCCTAAAGAGGAAACACTGCAGGGGCCCCAATAAGACCCACAGAAGGGGCTCCCAGACTATAGCGCGTTTAGCAGCCTGAGCGCTGGGACTTCGCACTGGGAGAGGCTCAACCCAGACGGCTACTGCACTGAGGCAGAGGGGGGACATAGTACTGCTTACTCTTCACTGGTGCGTGAGGTATGAGGAAAAAAAGAAGAATGGGGTGGCGGCTAACCATGCCTTAATTTATGCTATTCACTGGTCCTGAGGGAGTGGTCAAGAGGCGGAGCTCTATCACTAGTATGCTGCCATGTTGGCGTCAGGAAATTGGCTTTACCTAAGGGCTACAAAGAGATTTTTTTTTTAAGGATTTTTTTTTTCTACTTGTATGTTTGCTTTAAATGACGTTGTATGCAGGATAAAGGTAACACCTTTGTTTCACATATGAATGAAATTGTAAATACAATGAAACAGTACATTGTTACATGGTATTATTGAATAACACTTGCAGACTATTTGCAAGCATCATTTTATTCAAGAATGGCTGCATTTTGGCAACCAGTCCCGTTATGTGATATATAGCAATTTCTGGCTGGAGTGCGACGATCGGTCCCCGGAGCTGAAGAACGGGGAGAGCCGTGTGTAAACACAGCTTCACCCGTGCTTGACTGTGGCGGCAGTATCGATCGCGTCATCCCTTTTATAGGGGGGACACGATTGATGACATCACACCTACAGCCACACCCCACTACAGTTGTAAACACACATTAGGGAACACTGTGGCGGCAGCATCGATCGCGTCATCCCTTTTATAGGGGGGACACGATCGATGACGTCACACCTACAGCCACACCCCACTACAGTTGTAAACACACATTAGGGAACCCCTACAGTGCCCCTTGTGGTTAACTCCCAAACTGCAACTGTCATTTCCACAGTTAACAATTTAAATGCATTTTTTGCTGTGAAAATGACAATTGTCCCAAAAATGTGTCAAAATTGTCCGAAGTGTCCGCCATAATGTCGCAGTCATGAAAAAAATCGCCGCCATTAGTAGTAAAATTTTTTTTTTATAAAAATGCTATAAAACTATCCCCTATTTTGTAAACGCTATAAATTTTGCGCAAACCAACCGATAAACGCTTATTGCATTTTTTTTTACCAAAAGTAGGTAGAAGAATACGTATCGGCCTAAACTGAGGAAAAAAAATATTATATATATTTTTGGGGGATATTTATTATAGCAAAATGTAAAAAATATTGCATTTTTTTTCAAAATTGTAGCTCTATTTTTGTTTATAGCACAAAAAATAAAAACCGCAGAGGTAATCAAATACCACCAAAAGAAAGCTCTTATTATGGGGAAAAAAGGATGCCAATTTTGTTTGGGAGGCATGTCGCATGCCTGCGCAATTGTCAGTTAAAGCAACGCAGTGCCGAATTGCAAAAAGGGGCAAGGTCCTTTAGCTGCATTTTGCTCCGGATCTTAAGAGGTTAAAGGCAGATGTCCCAATACTTTTGACAATATTATATATATATATATATATATATATATATATATATATATATATATATATATATATCAGCAAAAACAGCATGATACATGTTTTTTTTTTGTTCCATTTTTTTTATATATATATATATATATATATATATATATATATAAATGGAACAAAAAAAAAAACATGTATCATGCTGTTTTTGCTGTCCATGTCTGATTGGGGAGATTGTCATTTACTTCCTGTCTCAGAGTTACAATAGAAGGGGGACATCTCTCTAAAGTAAAGGAAATCCTCTTAGTTGTCACCCAAAAGTATTTTCCAAAGAAAACTCAACTCAGATTTCCTATCAATAGATATGGTAAAATCACCCCAGTAGGAACACAGATTGCAAAAAAAAAAACACCTGACAATAGATCTAACAGCTGCGGCCGGTCCAAAAGGGGCACCTCCCCTAATCTCCATGCGTTACCCCCAAATCCCCATGCGGGACGTCGGACGCATACACTTCTACATGTTTTTTTTAAGCACATGATTAGAGCCTAAAGGCTTTAATTGGCTTCAAAAAGGTTGGGCTTGGGGCTCAGAGTACTGTGCCTCGAGCCCATCCACTTGTGACATTAGCGGATCAATATACGCAATTGTCTTCTGGCATCTCCTCCCGGCCAATCATGACAGGAAGTGGGTCTTAAGACCGGTTTGGCCAGGAGGAAAAGCCAGAGAAGCCACGGCTTAGATTTAGTAAATGTGGACCTGGCCATGGGAGTTTGTTTGCTGCCCCCCTAAAAAATGGATCACTCAATCCAGTAGGCAAAAAACCTTGCCTTTAAATATGCTTTAACTCACTCCCCTCTTAGTCATGCCATATTAGCAACGAAAGTATCAGTGCCATGCCACCACACACTGTCAAATCGGAACCATTTATGTTCCAGAAAGCAGTATATAGGAAGAAACACCCACTATACTTTTCAGTTTAAAACAGCTAAATGCATTCCATGTGCACCATAAAGGTGTACAAACTCTCAGGCCGCATACACACGATCAGTCCATCCAATGAGAACGGTCCTAACCGATGAAGCTGACTGATGCCTACACACCATCGTTTAAAAAAATGATCGTGTTAGAACGCGGTGACGTTTATGTGTTTTTACACAAGGACGTGCTGAAAAAAACAAAGTTCAATGCTTCCAAGCATGCGTCGACTTGATTCTGAGCATGCGCGGCCTTTTAACCGATGCTTTTGCATACTAACGATCGGTTTTGACCCATCGGTCAGGCGTCCATCGGTCAAATTTTAAAGCAAGTTCTCTTTTTTTTTACCTAAGTATAACTGACCGATGGGGCCCACATACGATCGGTTTGGACTGATGAAACAGTCCTTCAGTCCGTTTTCATCGGTTTTGACCGATCGTGTGTACGCGGCCTTATATTTGGCATTTCTTTAGAAAAGCCGCCACAGCCTGAACAGAAAGCTTGTCCTTTGCTAGAGTGCCATAGAGATGGAACATTACTCTCTGTGTGGTAGACATGTGTATTCGTTTTCGTTAGAATGCATTTTCGTCCGAAAATCTGTTTAAAAAACGATAACGAAAGCGCAAGAAACGAAAACCGAAAGATCCGACATAAAAAATGCTTTATTTTCATTTTCGTTGCGGTAAAAATTCGATATAGAGAGATTCGACATTATAGGGAAACGATTCGTCATTATAGGGAAAAGATTCAACATTATAGAGAAAAGATTCGACATTATAGGGAAAAGATTCGACATTATAGGGAAAAGATACAACACTATAGAAATAATAGATTTGACATTACAGAGATTAGATTTCGATTTATGAGAAAATAGATTTGACATTATTACTAGTCATACAACATTAGAATTCTTGTAGGCGGAATATTCGAACGGAAATGTACGATTCGACGTAAAGATTCGACATTCCGTCGAATATTCTTTTGACCATTCGACAGAAACCAAGTATTATTGGATTTTTGGATGAAAGCTATTCCCCAACGAAAAACGAAATAAATCAAAATGATTTTCGCTAAATAAATTTATTTTCCAAACAAAAACGAAACAAAATATTCCAGTCTGCACATGTCTACTGTGTGGAAGCAGTGGTCTCCCTGCAGATGTTTGACACTCCCTGCTTAGTCAGACTACCTTTGGCTGGGCAAACTACAAATGCCATCTTCATCTCTAGCTGTGACTCATCAGGAAGACCTCTGCTCACTCGGCAAGTGTCCTTCTCTGCAACACGCTCTCCTGGGACAGGTTTTCTACTAAACTGTGACTGCTTTTTATAGAAAATGAACTGTACACTTGGCAAATCTTTATTTTGATGCACCTGGAATGTATTAGATGGTTTAAACTGAAAGTTCAGTTGGGTTTTAACACACAATAATAAACTTATTTACATTAACTTGATCACATTGAGATATACGGAAAACACTTTAAAAAGGCTATAGCCTCCCTTGAGGCTGCTTGGTTGAAGTTGGCCTTTAAAATAAATTACTTCTTCAACTGCAGATAAAAAAAAAAAAGAAGACATATAGTAATAATGTGGTCTGTGCCCTACACGTTCTTGTGTGAGCTCTGTTTTTAGTATGACATATTTTTTGTGTGACAATTTCTCACGGGACATGTTTGTTTTTCCTCCATCTTCTCCACTTGCTATCAAGCAGGCCTGACCTGCACACCCCAGAGCAAAATTAAAGCCAATGAAAACATTATGGACATGAGAATTTATGGCAGGACCATCCAATGCTCCGTGCCTGAAAGGAAGCTGGCGGAGATTTATTCTGCATTATTAAGTGTTTGTGCCTTGTGCAAGATAAGCAACAAAGAGGGATTTATCAAAGGCTGACACCAGCTCTTCAGAGAGGAGAAACAGACTGCAGGATTTATCATATCCTTGTCTGTGCACATGCGTGGAATGGAACTCAAGCAAATTGTAAGAGATACAGGTTCTGGGCTGGCTGCACACTGCTGTAGGTAAAGAGATTAGGCAGCTGTTTCAAATGGGAATGTTGAAAGATGAGAGTGTTGGTAGGTGACCAGTGGATGCGTGTCCATGTAGCATACATATAAAAGGAAGGGAAAGTTGTAAAGGTTTTCAGATGACATTTTTTTCTTGAAGTTTTAAAAAAAATTACATCATAATAGAAAGCTGGCATTTTTGTACAGCCATACATTACGGTATTCAGCTGTATTCAGATGTACAGAGTAAAACCTTGTTGTTGTGGTACCTAGGAGCCACAGCCAGGACTGTCTTAATGAGAGGGCACACCTGGGCACTGTCCAGGGGCCCTAGCTGCATGGGGGGCCCCTGCACTTTCCCCAAAGCAGCTGGTCCTTAAGCCCACACTGCCCTGAAATTGGGGGCCCCATGATGGCACTGAGAGTGATAGATACAATGGGGAGGCAGTCTGCCTCCTACCTACTTAATGTCTGTTTACCTGCACTGTCATCATTGCCAGAGCATTACTTTGCCCAGGGGCCCATGATGCTATTAAGACGGCCCTGGCCACAGCTGCAGTGTATTTTGCCGTTGAGATGTATTCGAGAAAATGCTTGTGCAGCACTAACAGTTACATGCTACAGTCACTCTCTACACTCTCTAACTCACATCCTTAATCTCTACAATCTCTTTTATCTATCCCTCTCTTCTGACATCTTCCCCTACTCTCTAAAACATTTGCTAGTTACCCCCATACTTAAAAAGACCTCACTAGCCCCCAACCATTCTTAACAACCTACACCATATCTCCTTGTTCCCCTTTTTTAATCTAAACTCCTTGAATGTCTGGTCTACAACCGACTAAGCGACCGCCTCACCGAGATTAACCTTCTTGATCCCCTTCATTCTGGATTCTGTCCTCAACACTCCACAGAAACTGCTCTCCTAAAACTCACAAAACGATCTGCTAACAGCTAAATCCAATGGACACTATACTGTACTTCTGCTCCTGGACCTCTTCTGCCTTTGACACAATGGACCACCCTCTCCTCCTCAAAAAACTCCATGCCTTTGGTCTCTGTGACTGTAATTTTCACTGGTTCCCATCCTACTAATCTAACCACACCTTTAGTGTTACATACAATTCTACTTCTTCCTTTCATCTCTCATTCTCTGTCGGGGTCTGTTCTTGGACCTCTGTTTTTCTCCATCTACTCCTCCTCCCTGGGTCAGGTAATAGCCTCTCATGGCCTCCAATGCCATCTCTACACTGACAACACCCAAATCTATCTCTCTACCCCTAAGCTCACTATTTCAGTCTCCTCACGTATCACCAGGGCCGATCCACCCTATAGGCTCACTATGCAAGCCGCTTAGGGCCCCGCAAAGCTTCGGAGGGCCCCCCAAATTACTAGAGGCCCCGTCTGGTAAGAAGTAACTTTTGGCCTCTCACCCCGCTTCTCAACTCGCTGGCTGCATGTGAGAAGAGGTAAGAAGTCAGCACCCACTGCTTCTCACTTTAATGTAAGATGTAATTTCCGAGCAGAACACCCCTCCCCCTTCAGCGCCACCCTGCATCTCAACTTTAATGTGAGATATCATTTTCGGCAGCCCCCCGGCCCCAGGGAGGTCAGGATCGGCACTACGTATCACTAATTTACTAACAGACATATCAGCCTGGATGTCACACCACTTCCTCAAACTCAATCTATCCAAAATTGAGCTCATAATTTTTCCTCCCTACATGACTCTTTCCCTGATTTCTCTGTCAAGATCAATAGCACTACTATCAGTTTGTCCCCACATGCCAAAGTTCTAGGTGTAATCCTGGACTCTGAATTATCCAACCATTCAGTGTCTGCTACTCCTCTCTGTCAATCCCTCCACTGGCTTCCACTTACTCAACAAATTAAATTCAAAATACTAACAACTTACAAAGCCATCCACAACGTGCCCCCCCCCCAGGCTACATCACTAACCAAGTCTCAAAATACCAACCTACTCATTCTCTTCATTCCTCCCAAGACCTCCTGCTCTCTAGCTCCCTTGTCACCTCCTCCTTTGCTCTCCTCCGGGACTTTTCCTGAGCCTCTCTCTCCTATCCTATGAAACTCCCTACCCCAATTTGTCCGACTATCTCCCACCTTGCCTCCTTGATTGTAAGTTCCAACGAGCAGGGCCCTCTGAGTCCTCCTGTATTGAATTGTATTGTAACTGTACAGTCTGCTCTTATGTTGTAAAGCGCTGCATAAACTGTTGGCGCTATAAACCCTGTATAATAATAATAATATTAATTTAACATTTTCTTGTTGGCCAGTTTTTCACTGCTGTGTCATCATCTGTAGTCTCTTCATTCATGTAGCAAAACTTCTGACTGTACTTTTTTCTTGCTAGGAAATTTTGGCCAATTTTTAAACTGCTGTATCATCTGTGGTTTCAAAACTCAAAATTAGATTCATAGAATTTGGTAGTTATGCATCTTTGAGAACAAGACCAGCCACTGCAGACTGAGACTACTAGCCAATTGTTATTTGCATCTCAGTGTGGGCCTATTAATGTTTGGTGAACAAGCACAAGTTATCCGTGTGAAACTGGTCGACCAATGTTCCTGTAACATCCTGTCTACATCCTTTGGCACTTTGACATTAAAGTAACTATTCTACAGTAGTTCTTCCTTCCATGGTATGCGACCAATCTTCTTTTTCTTCTATTAATGTTTGGTGCCTGTGTTGCTGCTAAAGCTATCTGAAAAGAAAACATGTTTTTTAAACTGAAATTAATCAGATTGCGGTGCTGCTGTATGTAAGCCAAGCTAATCATAAAAAAAAAATGTCTTGGTTGTCACGGGGGTGCTGCTGCAGCCATGAACGTGGTATTTTTTTTTTAAGCCAGAGATTGGCTTTCATGTAACTTTTGGTAACTTTTACAATACCGAGAGGTTTCCACCTGCCAGCGCCAGTTGTAGTTCTGGGCTCTCTCGTTTCTCTGGGAAGCGTGGCACTACCGTGAAAATGTTTCAGTTTGTTGTGTTGGAAGAGCTCAGGGAACAACCGTTTCCCGGTCTCATTTCTAATAAATGAACCCACACAAGGATTTTTATTACATCCGGAATCAGAGCTGTTATTCCCCAACTACTGTAGTGATCTTTGCTTATGTAGCCAGGTGCTGAACAACAGCAATATGAAGGAAAAAATGTTTAAAAAAATCAAAGATTATTAAAATAAATAACAAAACTATTTAAATCACCCCTGTCACCTTGCTTATACACGTTCCTATTCTGGGGTCCCACGGCAGCTCTCTAAGCTACTTCCTGCAATAGCTAACCCCCTTTGGGAAGCTCTCTTCCCTGAGGGGTTTACCTTGTGGGCGCGCTCCCATCTCATACACTCTGCGTCCATAGACACAGAGTGTATGTCTCGGTCCTGCCCCCCTGTGGCCCCATCATTGGATTTGATTGACAGCAGCGGGAGCCAATGACCCGATCGTCGCCGGTGTCCTGAGCTGAAGAACAGGGAGAGGTAAGTGTAAACAAACCTTTCCCTGTTCTTCCTAGTGGCAGTGCCAGTGATTGTCTGTTCCCTGTCATAGGGAACGATGATCAGCGATGTCACATGCCAAGCCAGTAAGTATCACTTCCTAGGGAACACTTAACCCCTACAGCGCCCCCTACAGGTTAACCCCTTCACTGCCAGTGTAATTTTCACAGTAATCAGTGCATTTTTATAGCACTGATCGCTGTAAAAATGACAATGGTCTCAAAAGTGTCCGATGTGTCCGCTATAATGTCGCAGTCATGATAAAAATCACAGATCGCCGCCATTACTAGTAAAAATGCCATAAAACTATCCCCTATTTTGTAGACATTATAATTTTTGTGCAAACCATTCAATAAACGCTTATTGCGATTTTTTACCAAAAATATGTAGAAAATTACGTTTCGGCCTAAACTGAGGAAAAACATTTGTTTATATATTTTTTGGGGATATTTATTATAGCAAAAAGTAGGGCTGTGCAAATTAACTTTTAATTGATCGATTAATCTTAAATTTTTTTGATCGATCAAAATCTTTTTGATCGATTAAAATTCTTGTGATTGGAACTCACCTCTCCGCTGGCTTCTGGGCCTTCGGGGAGTTCCGTCGGAGATCCGGTGATGTCACGGACACCGGCGGGGCTTTCCGTGTCCATCTGAAGGGCTCCTTTGCTGTGCCTTCATATCTGCATGCTGGCGGGACCTTACTATCTGCACACGCAAGGGATGTTAAACTTCCCTCTATCAACCTAGGATTCTACAACCATCCACTGGGAGTTGTGATAGTTCCCTTCACGGGACATCTAAATGCCGACGGACTGATGTTAACCCCTCCTCATCTGGATTCAGCAGTGGTATCGTTGTACACATTATCATACTTAGCTACATGTTTTTATGACTGCTTTTGGTACCGTTTGGTATTACTCGCAACATTTTTACAGTTTACTGTATGTAGCTACATCGATTTTATCGCCAGGGCAATATTTATTTTGTTACCTACTTAAAGACTATAAAAGTTTTAATGCTATTCCCATCAAACGCTGCCTTTGTGTGTTTTTTGTATCCTGCTATCCATTTTTCCAGTGGTTGGTGGCTGCACTGGGAATCAGCCTGCAAGGACATCAGCTAAAAGTAGTTGGATCTGTATGTGCGTTATAATTAATCGAAATTAGTCGATTAATCGATTAAAAGAAAAAACGATTAATCGAACACAAACATTTTGATCAGTAACAGCCCTAGCAAAAAGTAAAAAATCTAGATTTTTTTTTTTCAAAATGTACGCTCTATTTTTGTGTATAGCACAAAACATAAAAACCACAGATGTGTTTAAATACCACCAAAAGAAAGCTCTATTTGTGGGGAAAAAAAGGACAAAAAATACAGATTTTAACATGAGCAAATATTAGAGTTGAAAATATGTTTATTGGTATTTTAGCAAATGGAACAAACAACAGGAGAAGATACCATCCAAAAACTGTCAAAAGTGCAGTGGGGTAAGGAGT
Organism: Rana kukunoris; assembly: GCA_029574335.1. NCBI lineage: Eukaryota > Metazoa > Chordata > Amphibia > Anura > Ranidae > Rana > Rana kukunoris. The sequence goes on from CM056052.1 coordinate 119,600,030, forward strand.
CAGTCCAGCGGCTATCGCCCACAACAGGACTCCCACCGACATATAATGCAATCAAAACAGGAGTGACTTCAACATGGATAACCAATTAAATGCAACCACAAGGGTCCTATCGTCGATGGCAGAATTACAGCCAGGATTGCTAGTAAGAGAACAATAAGACAACAAGGAAAACAAAAAGAATAAATAAAAAAAAAATAATAATAAAAGGACAAAAAGGACAAAAATCAAAATGAAAATGGGAGATCAAGAAACTGGGGCGTCAAAAGGTAGGAAAAGAAGAGGGGGGGAGAAGGAAAAAGAGGGGAGCAGAGGAAAGGAAAAAGGGAGAAGGCTAGAGAGAGATCAGAGCAAAGAGTTCGAGTTGGTGAAAGATCAGTCAGGGGGGACAATATAGCGTGTGCGGGGAACGAGAGACCCACCTCGCCCTAGGGCAGTGAAATATCAGGGAGCGCTCATGACTGGGATGACAACATGTTAGCCAGGGTGTCAGAGGAGGAAAAGTGGAGCCAGATGAGCCACAGCAGTTTATAGGTATCAAAAGTGTCGTTGTCAAGAGCCAACATCTCCTCCATTCTCATAGTGTCGTTCATAATTGATACCCAGTGTGACAAGGTCGGAATTGTGGTCGACTTCCAATAGGAAGGTATGAGCTGTCTCGCTGAGGACATGAAGAATCGGAGGAGATTTCGCTTCTGTGACGTAACTGATCCCGGTAGTATAGAGAGAAGAGCAATCTTAGGAGAGGGAACCAGTGATTCATCGTACATTTTGTTGTAACACTCAAATACCTGTGTCCAGAAGGGGCGGATCCTCTCACATTCCCACCAGACATGAAGGTAGGTCCCAGTAGAAGTAGAGCATCTCCAGCATATATCCGGAGTGGATGGAAATATTTTGTGCAACGTAGAGGGGTCCCTGTACCATCTCGACAGAATCTTGTAGTTCTTCTCCTGTGAGTAGCAGGAGATCGTGGACTTGAGTCCTCCCCATGTTGAGGGCATGTGGCCTGGTGCGGTTCAGGAGAGGGGGGGCCACACTCTGTTCCCCCCTCTTTTCTGCGGCCGGCCAGGTTAACGTGCTTGGATAAAGGGTCTGCTATGGATTTTTGGGGGAACTCCACGCCATTTTTTTCCACTCATGGTTAGTGTTTGGCTGAAGCCATTTATTATCAATTTTTAATAATAATGACAACAGAAATTATGCAAATGACCCTGTTCAAAAGTTTACATACCCTGGTGATTTTGGCCTGATAACATGCACACAAGTTGACACAAAGGGGTGTCAATGGCTATTAAGGGTAACCATCCTCACCTGTCATCTGTTTGCTTGTATGTAGTGTGTGTGCATTGAAGGTCAGTGAGTTTCTGGACTCCTTGCATATTTCATGCAGTGCTGCACTGACGTTTCCGTATTCTGAGTCATAGGGAAACCAAAAGAATTGTCTAAGGATCTGCGGGAAAAGGTAGTTGAACTGTGTAAAACAGGAAAGGGATATATCAAGATATCCAAGGAATTGAGGAATTGAGAATGCCAATCAGCAGTGTTCAAACTCTAACCAAGAAGTGGAAAATGTGGGGTTCGGTTGAAAACCAAACCACGGTAAGGCAGACCAACTAAAATGTTATCCACACCTGCCAGGAAAATTGTTTGTAATGCAAGGAAAAACCCACAAATAACTTCAGGTGAAATACAGGACTCTCTGAAAACATGTGGTGTGGCAGTTTCAAGATGCACAATAACGAGGCACTTGAAGAAAAATGGGCTGCATGGCCAAGAAGAAAGCCATTACTACGCAAATGCCACAAAGTATCCTGCTTACAATACGCCAAACAGCACAGAGACAAGCCTCAAACCTTGTGGCACAAAGTCATTTGCAGTGATGAGACCAAAATTTAGCTTTTTGGCCACAACCATAAACGCTATATTTGGAGAAGAGTCAACAAGGCCTATGATGAAAGGTACACCATTCCTACTGTGAAACACGGAGGTGGATTGCTGATGTTTTGGGGATGTGTGAGCTACAAAGGCAAAGGAAATTTGATAAAAATGTATGGCAATATGAATACAGTATGTTATCAAAAAAGACAGGAGGAACATTTGCATTCATCAGCCAGAAAGCTGTACATGGGACATACTTGGGCATTCCAACATGACAATGATCCAAAACACAAGGCCAAGTTGACCTGTCATTGGCTACAGCAGAATAAAGTGAAGGTTCTGGAGAGGCCATCTCAATCTCCTGACCTCAATATCATTGAGCCACTCCAGGGAGATCTCAAAACGTGCAGTTCACGCAAGGAATGGGCAGCTTTACCATCTGAGAAGATAAAGAGCCTCATTCACAAATGCCACAATAGACTTCAAGCTGTAATTGATGTTAAAGGGGGCAATACACAGTATTAAGAACTAGGATATGTAAACTTTTGATCAGGGTCATTTGGGTAGTTTCTGTTGTCATATTGAAAAGAGTAAACACAGTTGATTGATAATAAATGGCTTCAGCCAGACACTAACCATGAGTGAAAGAAAAGTTTGTGTGTTATCATTCATATTCTCTGAAAAATGGCCAAGAAATCATACAATTTGCCAGGGAAAGCGATTTGCCAGGGTATGTAAACTTATGAGCACACCTGAGTATATATATATATATATATATATATATATATATATATATATATATATACACTATTTATATAGTCCTTTTAACAAATAAAATGTCCATAATGTGAAAAAAGTTCATATTATTGTGTCCATGAATGTTCATGGTTTAAATAGCCCATTTAAGAGAAGCGCAATGTGGAGAGACTCTCTTAAACTTAATGGGGACATCCTGTGTGCGCAAGAGACACACTTCATGACCGCTAAGCAACCCAAATGCTCGCATAGGGCCTTTCCTCATTTATTTTCTGCTACAGCTCCGGTTAAGAAAAGAGGGGTATTGATAGCGATTAGAAGTACAGTCGCTTTCAAATTGCATAAGGTTATTTGCGATACGAATGGCAGGTTCATTATCCTAGTGTGTGATTTGAACAATTCTACATATACCCTTGTGATTTTATATGCTCCTAACCGAAGACCAGTTCCCTTCCTGAGATCTCTTCTAAAAAAAAGTCAGTAAAATTCAGCAAGGGTCCCTCCTCCTCTGTGGAGATTTTAACTGCGTAGTGAACAAATCCATGGATTGTTCTGGACAAGTCTCCTCCAACAGGACTGAACTTCAATCCCTTTTATCGGAACGCAACCTTTTTGATCCTTGGAGGTGCTTGCACGCCTCTGAAAGAGACTTCACATATTACTCCTGCCCCCATAAGATTTACTCCAGGATCGATCTTTTTCTCACAGACCTTCAACTTCTTCAAAGAACGACCTCAACAACAATACATTCAATCACGTGGTCGGACCATGCCCCGATTTCTATAGATATTAAAGGGCAATCCTCTACCTCTCCAACGTATCTATGGAGAAACAATGCTGACGTTTTAGCTAACCCTACCTTGACCTCACGTATTAACCGTCAATTGTCTGAATTTTTTATGATTAACGATACTAATGATGTTTCCATTTCCACATTGTGGTGCTCCCACAAAGCTTTTAGCAGGGGTCTTCTCATCCATGCAGCGGCACGGGAGAGGAGGCGTAGGGGTGAGTTGTTGAACGGACTGCTCAAGGACCTTAAAACTCTAGAACATCTCCATAAACAGGCCCCTTCCCCGAAAATAGAAATGGTCTTATTCCAATGTAGGCATCAAGTCCGCATAACCCTTCTTGATAATCACCAAAAATGTTTAAGGCGGATTAAAGCAAACTTTTATGCCCATGGTAATAAAGCGGGCAAGCTTCTGGCTAATTATATCTCTAAGAGGCAACAAAAATCCAATCTAGCGTCTCTTAGGGACCCGCACACGGGTGTTCTAGAACACCATCCCACACAGATAGCTAACTCCTTCATGAAGTACTACCGAGACTTATACAACCTTCATTTGAACGGGGATACCCCACAACCCACTGCTTACTCCATTGCTTCGTTCCTAGACTCTGTGTCCTTGCCGTCTTTGACTGCAGACGATCTAATCTCTTTGAATGCCCCGATCCATGAGAAAGAAATTATAGACACCATTAAGGCATTGCCTAAAAATAAATCCCCTGGTGCTGACGGGTTCACGTCTGAATATTACAGGGCATTTTCACAGTCTTTGGTCCCTCACATGTGCTCTTTGTTCAACGATGTTACCTCCTCCGCCTCCTACCCTGAAGAAATGCTACAGGCTATTATTGTCACACTGCCCAAGCCAGGCAAGAAGCCGGATTCCCCTCAAAATTTCAGACCCATCTCACTCTTGAATACTGATTTAAAAGTTTACGCAAAGATTTTGGCAAACAGATTAGCAAAAATTACCCCTTCTTTAATTAAATCTGACCAGGTGGGCTTTGTCAGGGGTCGTCAGGCGCCTGATGGCACTAGACTAGAAGTATGTTTAATCTCCTGCACATAGTGGAAAATAGGAAAGTGCCTTCAGTGATTTTAGCATTAGACACCGAAAAGGCCTTTGACAGGGTCCACTGGGGTTATCTTCGAGCAACATTACAAATATTTGGATTACAAGGGAATATTTTATCAGCTATCCTAGCATTGTATTCTATTCCATCGGCAATGGTCTTTACATCTAATGCGCTTTCAGAAAGGTTTTATATTACGAATGGCACTCGTCAGGGATGTCCGTTATCCCCCATCATTTTTACATTAATGATGGAACCCCTGGCGGAGGCCATCAGGTCTGAGGATGACATTTCAGGGATTAAGGTTGGTGAGCGTACTCATAAAATTGGCCTTTTTGCTGACGATGTAGTCTTAACACTCACGAATCCGGCTTCTTCCCTGGTTAAAGTATTCTCGGTGTTGCAAAAATATAGTGATGTTTCTTATTATAAACTGAATGTCCAAAAGTCCTGTATATTACCTATAAATCTATCATATAAACAAATGTCTTTCCTAAAGGCCCAATATCGGTTTCAATGGATGTCAAAAGCGATTCCCTATCTAGGTATTAAGCTGTCCTTCCCTTCCTCGTCCACATATGAGACTAATTTCCCAGCCTTAATTGATACAGTTAAAAGTGACCTACACCATATTGCCTCTTACGAACTATCCTGGCTTGGTAGGATTGCGGCCTTAAAGATGGTTGTGCTTCCCAAATTAATATATTACTTTAGGACTATTCCTATCTGCTTGCCAGAATCCTTTTTCAACCTTATTGACAAACTTTTTAGACAATTTGTGTGGAACAATAAGATGTCTAAAATCCCCTATGCTATAGTTCGAAAGCCTAGATCACATGGAGGTGCGGGTTTCCCGAATATTCGTAACTATCAAAGAGCTGCAATATTAGATCAAGCCAAGGCATGGTTTGAACCAGGGTCATCGAAACTCTGGGTTCAAATTGAGAGTTCGGTGTTATCCAATAGAGACCTTCCATCCCTATTATTGGCCAAACTAACCAACCTACCTATGACCTACCCTAAATTCCCTTCTATTATGGCAACCCTTACGGCTTGGGAAAAACTTCATGGGAACATACCCCCTGAATTTTGCTCTACCCAGACCCTATCCAGTCTTAGAATTCTTGAATTTCTAATCCCGAATATTGACATACGTCAATGGATTAAGGAAGATATCTGTACATATGAGGATTTGCGTTCCAGAATATCCAAAAGATTGGAACGCAGCGTCCGCAATGGTTCAAGAGCCGTAACACTACAAGTGTATGTAGTGACCGGATCCCTGCTGCTGCGTGAACAGGAAACATATTGAAAGTCAGTGGTTAAAGGGGTCGCCATCAGATATTAACATATCATGTCACAAAACTAAATTATAGATTGTCTAATAAAAACCCCCTCCCTTCTTTACCAACCAGGAAGAGATTAGACAATCTATAATTTAGTTTTGTGACATGATATGTTAATATCTGATGGTGACCCCTTTAACCACTGACTTTCAATATGTTTCCTGTTCACGCAGCAGCAGGGATCCAGTCACTACATATACTTGTAGTGTTACGGCTCTTGAACCATTGCGGACGCTGCATTCCAATCTTTTGGATATTCTGGAACGCATGACGTCATATCCTGGCCGCAATCACAGGGTGGAGTGTGTCCGCCGGTATTGCGGACGTTACGCACGTTGCGTTCCAGCCCCGCGAATCATTTGGAGACTTGGAGCGCATCCGGGGGATATGACATAGGCGTTGCGTTCCAACTAGCCATTTCAGAACGAGGCTTGGAACTCACGCCCATCCAAATGGTAGTCATAAACCGGAAGTAACTATTGAGGATGTCTTTTCCTCACACTGGAGCCATAATTAAGGTATGGGGGTATTTCTTATATAAAGAGGGTCTTCTAGCAGTGTGTCAGTGCCCCAGATGACGTTCTAAGGGAACAAAATGCGTCAGGACCCCACTGATCCCACTGCTCTACTTTATTATTAAGCGCTTGTTGTATCCTACTTAAATGTAAGTGCAATTAATTTTTTTATTAAAATTGATTTATCTGGTAATACAGAATCACGCTATGTGCACTTTATATTTTTTCCTTTGGCTATTTAAATTATTACCACACATGGTAATAACTTCATTCGAGTTCACAAATCTGTAACCAATCAAATGGTTTCCGTGGATTCATCGTATCACTTATGAGGACATCCCAGGAGTTCCACTGAGTATCCAACATCCATAAACATATTCGGATCCCGGATATCGTTTGAAGCGTTACTGATCTGATGAGTATATGCTTATTCAGATCTTTACTTTCTGGTAAGCCTCAATAAGTTTCACTACACTGGTGGCGGATCCTCTAATACTCACCTCGTTATTTATTGAGTCACTACTTATGGTGAATAAAAGTTTTGGATTGTCAATATGAACTTTTTTCACATTATGGACATTTTAATTGTTAAAAGGACTATATAAATAGTAGTCTTCCTTTTTTTAGCGCTACACTTTTTCTTTGTTTGTATGTTTCCAAAATTGATCTATTTTGTAGTGTTGGCTGCTTACATTTGTGACGTTTGAACAGCGCGGTGATTTATATACTGTTGTATATACATATATATATATATATATATATATATATATATATATATATATATATATATACACAACTGTGACAGATGTGTCTCCCTGAAGTTCATTCCAAGAAGGGTCTGTGGCAGAGACTTTTCCTCAAAAAGGTTTAAGTGATACTCCGGCTGCCAGGTCAGTGATAGAGGCCTGTCCAGGTACGTTAAGCCTACTCAGGTAGGAGAGGTGTGGAAAGTGTTACATTTGGGAGCAGGACTGTTCCAAATACTACGCCTGAATCTGCTGTAATCCTTCTTCCTCCAAACTCTATCCTTTCATCACTGGTTCATAGTTTTTACCCGGCTGGGTAATAAAGAGCACAGAAAAGACACTTGTTGTGGACATTCCTTTACTACGGCTATATGCACCATTCACCCCTAGGAATTCGGAAGAGCCACAGGGTAAATGTGCCACTCAAAACAAACCAGCAGCTCCTCCGGGGGTAGTGTTACATAATTTATGATTTTGTGTTTCAAACTTTATTATACCCGTGATGTCTACTAGACTCTTGTTTGGTCAGATTTAAGTGAGTTATTCCTAAGAATTGCAGGCCTAAAATATAAAATGCCAAATTCACATTTAGCATCAAAAATCTGACATAATCATACCCCTAGGGAGGTTAAAGCTGCTGCCATTGTTGCTTTATAGGATTTGGTGCCTATAGATTTAGAGCCATGACAGATGAGTGATTTTGTAACAGAGAATATTCACTCCTACAAATCATTAATCCCAATGATTAACAGCAATTTGTAGCTGGTGGTTTAATTATTATAGTTGCTGGCAATTTGTCACTAAGAATGGATTTATTGCTGCTACAGATTAAACTAGTGCTACATCTAAATTATATGTAAAGGAGCTTTACCCAACTCTCTGTGACCTCTAAGCAGTTTCATGAATAGGGATGATTCCTGAATCCATGCACCATGGGCATGTAGTCCCTATTAAGAAGCCAGTGAAAGGCCCTCTGTGTTGTGGATCCAATGGGCTCATTTAATTACTCAATATGGAACTGAAGATCCTGACAAAGGATTCGGCAACCAGATTGTCCAGGGTGATTGATACATTAGTAAATTCTGACCAAACCGGTTTTCTCCCAAAGAAGTCCAAGGACATCAACACACAGACTGTTTACTCACATTCAGGCTTCCTACATGAATGGAGTCAGCAGGGTTGTGGCTGCTGGATATTGAAAAAAGATTGATATAATGATGGGGCCTATAGCTGTGGCCCTCCACTCTACTTTAATTCAAGGCCTTATGCTTTATAAACTTGAAGAAAAAGTAGCATTGTATGCCAATGCCATGCTCGTATTCCTACAAGATCCTCATTGATCTTTACGAACGGCTTACAGATGTGGAAAGCATACTCAAATTTTTCTGGACTAAAGAAAAACTGGGGTGAATCGCAAATACTTCCACTTGACCCTATAGCAGCTGTAGCACAAGACAATTCACCTGCCTGCAATGGGCTACAGTAGGTAAATATTTGGGTATTAGAATTTCTAATAAAGTGGCAGACGTCAACTTAAACTTTTTGCCCTTTTTGCACCTATCTAAAAATAAATGTGATATTTGGAAGTCCTTAAGTAGTCTGCAATAGGTAAGATCTATTTAATGGTGGTTAAACTACTTCATATCTTTTTGTATGTCCAAACAAATGCTCCTGTTTGGATACAACTGACCCTATTCAAGCAACTAGACTCACATATGACCTTCTTCTTGTGCAAAAATGGGCCCCCGTGGCCTTGGCTTTTCCATTCTGTTGTTGCCCTTGGCATTGTGAGAATTAGCATTTCCAAGTTTTTTTGTTTGTTTTTTTTGGGTGGGGAGCTGCTACATGCCCACTATTGGCTTACTGTTATTAAAGACAATGCCTCAGTAGTGGAAAAAGATACTGTTTTAGGTTCTGATGAGTCATGCCAATCTCTCCTCTCCATATCCTCTCACCCATACTATGAGAGAGACAATTAAGGCTTGGAATAGGTGCAAGATACCCTTGGCTACCGGATCTGACTGGTGGTTTCCAAATATGACAGTTGACATGAGTCCCTTTTTTGTATGATATATCTGTATCTAGTACCTTGTAAGGTCTTTCTATGTGGCATATTTTTAGGGTGGAGCACAACATGTATGAGGGCGGTTTCCTGATTGAACTGCAGACTGTTGTTTTGTGTTGCAAAGTACTGTATTTTTTATAGGTTTGTCTAAAAAAATAATAATACAGAACTCGTAAAAAAAGAAAATACAAAAAATAGTGCTACATTATTAGGTTGGCGAGCTATGCTACAAATCACCCTCCTTCAGTGATTAAGCCATAGAAGTGAAGTTTACTGGCAAGCCTGTCACTGACATGCTGTTAAAACTCCACCACTAAGTGACTGAGCCACAAAAAAGCAAGTTAGCAATTCCTTAGAAAATATTTATAATTGTCCTTGATGAGAATTAACTTTATAAAAAGAAAACAAAAAGGGGATCTGGCATGACCCTTATGAGAGCATTAATTGCTTCCAGGTGAGCCTTAAGCTACCTACCTTCATACATGGAATGAAATCAGCTTTCATATTTAGGGGGGGCACATGGGGGGAAAGGGACAAAAGTAGGGGGGCCAACTATAAAATGCAATTATATATATATCTCCTGGGGCCCTTTACTACGATCCCACAACAAGCCCTTTTACATGTTCTGCAGTGAGCTCCCTTCCTACTATACTGGGGCCCCCCAGGGTGGCAGAAAACAAGAGATATTTGTCACCAGCACACCAAGAAAATATAAGGGTCCATAGCAGTGGGAGAACTTTAAGGGTTGCAAAGGTTGTCTGGTGTTCTGCCACTGTAGGGTTCACCAGCTGTCCTGTCCCTGCTATTGACAGCACTGGTCTGGCATCTGTCTCCTTGGCAGTGGCGGCAGTCTATTAGGACCTAGTGCTGGTGACATTATGGATGCATGCAGGGGAAGGCTGGCACTATTGGTTATAGAGAGCTGAGCCCCCAGCTGGTCACCTAGCAGCAGTAATGCTGTATAACCTTCTCTGTTGACATGCTGATCGGAATGTGATCCAGGTAATGCTCCCAGTCAGATCTAATAAACACAGTATTTATTAGCATCAAGAGTACAACCACACACATATATATATATATATATATATATATATATATAATCAAACGTATGTTCCGCAGCCATGTGGGCTCTATGCCTGTAAAGTGTGGGCTTTGATCAATAAAATAACTGATATTTAACATTAGGATTTGACTGGGAGCATCACCTGGATTGCATCCCGATCAGCATGTCAGAGAAGGCTCCACTGCTGCTAAGCAATGTGCAGGGAGCTCAACTGTCTACAACCAATAGAGATGGGCTTGGGTGTGTTTGAAATCCCACATGCCCAATCCCGCCAGGAAGCCAACACTCCACTGCGCTAATCACAGGCAGTGAGACATTTCCTGATCTGTGCAGCAGCGGACCGTGAAATGTCTCACTGCCTGTGATTAGCGCTGTGCAGTGTGGGCTTCCTGGCAGGCCCTGGCATGTGGAATTTTGAACATGCCCAGCCCATCTGTAACAACAAATTGTGCTGGCCCTCCTGTACATCAGCCCCATAAAGTAACCAGCACTGGGTTCCAATGTGCTGCCGCCACTGCCAAGGAGACAGAGACCAGCGCTGTGAAAAGCCGGGACAGGACAGCAACTCTGGTTATTCCAGCACTGGTCCACACTGGGAGGATTCCCCCGTCCACCTATAATGTGTAGATGGGGGAATTGGATCATTTCTTTTTTTTTTTTCATTCAACCTAATAGTTGAATGAAAAAAAGTGATCAATGTATGGGCTGCCTAAGAGCTAAGACCAGCCATAGACAGTTTAAATCTCAGCTGGTTCAGCAGGAACTGGCTGAGATTTGAACCATTATTGAGCAGATTCTCTTATGATTATCACTAGTGGTTGCTGTATAGCCACTAGTGAGAATCACTGTTTGTCGGGAGAATACAATTGCTGGGCAGGAGGGATATTCCCCTGTCAGCACTGGCTGTGTTGATGGGGGAATCATGCAAGTTTATTTCCTGCAATCTGTGGATGTAGGAAAGAAATTTGCCTGCCTAACTGAAAGTGAAAGTGTAACAGAATGGCCGTGACACCCAGAGACTTTTGAAGAATGGGGGGTACTCGAGTGCCAGCATCACTAATGACTCTTGGGTCTAAGGTCATTCTGTGCCCCTTTTGGGCATAGGGTGACTGAGAAATGATAATGATAAATTACATGGGATGGGACATTACTGATAATTCATGTTTTACAGGATATCTTGAAATATTACAAGTCTGACTCCAACAGGTCAATAGAGTGTTTTCATTCAATGTGGGGACACATGCTTTTGAGGTGTTAATTGAGTCTGCTCCTAGACATTTCTTTGTGTGATGCTAATACTGTTTTGTGTCCATTGTGCTAATTAGATTTGCTCCTAAGACCTGTTCATTGTGTATGCTGACATGTGGAATGTGACTTGTCAAGCTGTAGTAATTAACCCCTCTAAATGCAGAGCCAGACCATCTGGGTAATGAGTAGTAATTAACTAATCGGAATGTCATTAACTAAAAGAATGTGTATGAAGCCCCCCATTGTGTGATGTGTGGGTGGAGTGTGTCTTTGTCCCTGTGATTAACTGTAACATGCTTGTACTGTATATAACAAAGCTAAGTTACCATTAAAGGATTCATTCGTTCATTTCGGAACCAGTACCAGAGCTTGTTTTGTCTTGGTTATTCTGGGAAATGAAATGGGTCGTGTCTGATGTCTGTCAGATAAGCTGTCATGGGGCGATGGAATGGAATATCGTAAACGGTGGTGACCGTTACAGAAAGTAAATTGTGAATGTCTTGAAAGAACAGGGGAGGGGGAGGGAGACAGATGGGGGATTAGTGGGTATGGAGATAATGCAGTTCAGTGATTACAGTGTACTGCAGTCTGCAGTGCACACACTTGCCCACGGTCCAGGCTAGAATCTCAGGCATCATTCACACACATGCTGCTGGTTTTCATAATTCCTGAACACACATCCCCTCTCTTCAGATACAGCACACCGAGATAGTGTGGGCGGGACTGAAAGGAGGAGGAGGAGGAGCTGTATTCCTCCCTGCTTGTATGTGAGGAGAGTGGGGGGGAGGTGGCTGGACTCGCTGGGCTGTAAAAGAGTGTCAGATTGACACTCGGCTCAGCTTGCAGTCACCACTTTCGGAATTTACAGGCTGGTTCTTCTGTCCTAAGGACGGGAGAAATCAGTCTGTTTTTTCAGTAACTGAGATGAAGGCTTGGGCCCCCCCTCCCCCACAGTGCTCATGGAGTCCTTTCTGCAACTCGCTCTTCTCCGTGCCAATGAGGATGCAGGGGAAGGAGAAGATCGGGCGGCTGTGGTTGTGTGAACGCTCGCATTATGCAGTGTCAGCGAGCTGAGGGAGGGGGGAGGAAGCCCCGCAGAGCTGACTGGGGACGCTCTTCCTCTCAGGAGAGACTGTTACTCCAGCGGCGGCACATGGTGGGGCACAGCATAATGTTGGTCCCCCCTAGAGACGCCTCTGAATGAAATGGGTACAGTTTAACAGGGGTCAGCTGAATTTTAATTCATGTTTGGCCACAATGTTTGAACAGAAGTCAATCTACTGGTCGTCTTCTGTTTAACCACCCTAGCAGTATTTTATTGCTCAATCAACACTGCAGGCAATTGGGTTGCAATGCAAATCTGTGTATTCTGAATGCGGGGGATTCAGAATACAATGTCACATAGTTGCAAACTCAGATCGCTTGAGTTAGGGACCACCATTTTCAGAGGTGCCTCGGCATAGCAGTGTGGCTTTACATGTATTTGAAAATAATGCTTTTTTCGCCATATTTCTCCTATGGATCACAGGAGTGCAGTTAATCCTGCACTTCTGTCACCTGTTTTCATATGACAGGGAGCCTGAGCCAGCCCTTCCCGCCCCCTCCAAAGACCAGCATACCAGTAAGCACTGGAGGGCAGAGAGCCGCTGACTGACAGAGGGGTGAGAACTGAGCAGCCAGTGTTGCTTGATAGCTCAGTTCTCACTGCAGAGCCAGCAGGGGACAGATGCAGCATCAGGTGAGTATAACTGTTTTTGTTTTTTTTAAAGTAAATAACACTACTTTTCATTGCATTTGTGTCCTACTCGTGGTCATATTAATTGAGGCAATTCCAAAGTAATGGTACAAATGTTAGATTACACATTTTTGCTTTATCTCCTATTAGGTTTATACAGAAAAAGATTGTACCACAAGGAATGCAATGTGGAGGGAGCTTGCAGCATCAAATATTAAAATGATGTTGTAATGTTAGCTGCAGGTTGGGAGATTTTAAAGATCACCTTCCATATTGCCTAGAGCCATGCTGCTCATATGCCGGAGCAGAGAGTAGGCCTCATTGTTCTTATTTTCTGAAGTTTTGATTGAACAGGGAGTAAAAACTTTGCATATTGTCCCAAACCAAATCTTTAGTAATCCCACAAGTATACAGTCAGTAAGATAAAATAAAAGTCTTAAAAATAAAAACCCTTTTTATTAATTAAAGTGTTTCCATTTTTTTATATCTAGAACTGCAAGGAACATGACAGAATATGAAACAAGCAATGAAAAATAAGAAAATTAAAACTGTAACCTAATCAAAAGGCATTTAATGGCTCAAGGTGAAGGCATTATGATAATCACAATCACCTCACCCATGGGCGTAGCATTAGGGGTTGCAGGGGTCACAATTGCAACCACGCCGCTAGCTCCAGGGGGCCCCTGCAGCCTCCCTGTCATCTTATCACAAAGTCCAGGTCCGATCTGCCCAAGGGCCCCACAGCCACGCTCCAGTACTGGGCTTCCAATTTGCCTCCCCTCTGTTCTCATTGGCTGGGGAGAAGCTGTGAGCCATTTTCTAAATGGAGAGGAGAACCGGATGAGAATAGCCAAGGATGGGGAAGTGTCTGTGCTGTGTGCTGGCAACATAGAATGATAACTGAGCTCAGCAAGTTAAGAGGAGGAGAGTGCTGTCCTGTAGCCACGATGGGACCAATGTCACTGGTGAGTTAAGACATTGTTCTCCTAGTCACATGCTTGGATTCTCTGTACCTCCCCACCTGGAGATATTCACTTACCCCAGTTCCCTGACAACTGGGAAAAAAACACATACCTCTGGGAGGTGACCTTCCCCCAACACTGAGAGAGAAACTTTCAGAAGCTGCTAAAGCAAATCCTTTAACACCACCTGTGGGGCTGCAGGCTCTAGATTTTGTGTCATATGGCTTTGCCCCCCCCCACCTGATCTAAGTTGCACTCCCCCAAAGCCCTCTGACCACCCCCTCCACCCTGGATGCTATGCCCGGCTGCTGAGCTCCTTTCCCAGTGCAGCACTCTGAAATCACTTTCCCTTACAACACAGCCAGTCAGCCACAATCTGCATAGGATGTATCTGCCTACTACAACTACACTGCCATTCTGACCAGGGGATTTCACAGGTCAGAAAGGCAACATAAAAGTCAGACAGACTGTGTGTAAAGGAATGTGATTTCAGTCCTTTCAAAACCGATCGTGTGTAGGCCCAATAGGTTATTTAACCTTTGGTTAAAAAAAAGCCAACTTGCTTTAAAATTTACCCGATGGACGCCTAATGATAGGTGAAAAACAATCGTTAGTAGGCACGACCATCGGTTAAAAATACACGCATGCTCAGAATCAAGTGGACACATGCTTAGAAGCATTGAACTTCATCTTTTTCAGCACGTCATTGTGTTTTACGTCACTTATATGCACTGATTTGAGCTATATGCATTTTCCCCACCGATTTAAGGTGAGAGTTCTGGGAGACTATTTGTGGATACCCCCTCACTATTCGGGCACTCATCTATCCATCACCAGTGGAAGATTTCTGGACACCATTTTTGGACTGTTTTTCACTCAATTTTTGTTCAATCATTTATTTTTATTTTATTTTCATTTTTATTTTCATTTTGGATTTATAATTTTTTTGCTAGCCATTATCTGTTTTTCATTTCTATTGGCGACCTTTGATCTCAGTCTCACTTTGCTTTGGTGATCTTTTCCCTTCACTTTCACATGTTTACTGCGTGTGATTTTACATCATTGTTACTTTGTGTTTGATTGTGTTACATTTTAGCCATCACCTATACACACAGACCTAGGTCCACCATTTGTTTCTACACCTCACATATGTGTTAGCGCTTATCATTTCCCCCTTGCATCATTTATTTGTGTATTCAGTGAACACTTTGAGATACAGCAGCTTTCACGTTCACATTAGGCTACACCATAGCCACTTTTCACTTCACTACTCACTGTAGCGCAACAAGATACTCCCATTTACACATTACACTGCCATTCTGACCAGGGGATTTCACAGGTCAGAACAGGAACATAAAAGTCAGATGTACCCTGTGAAGGCTGACAGACTGTGTTTAAGAAATGTGATTTTAGCCCGGTGTAGTGTGGGGGGAGGAGCTCAGTACTGGAATGGGAAAGGAGCTCTGCCAACTGCCAAGTGACCTGCCAGGGGTCCCTGTCCTCTGATACTCCGGCAGTGATCCTTGTCCCCTGATTATCCAGCGGTGATCCCTGTCCTCTGATTTTCCAGCAGTGATACCTGTCCTCTGATTCTTCAGGGTAATCCCTGTCGTCTGATTATCTAGTGGTGATCCCAGTCTTCTGATGTAAGGAGGAACTCTGGGAACTCAAAACTCCTAGGCTGCGTACACATGATAGATTAACCAGAGGACAACTGTCTGATGGACCATTTTCATCGGTCAAAACCGATCATATGTAGGCCCCATAGGTTATTTAACCTTCAGTTAAAAAAAAAGCCAACTTGCTTTAAAATTTACCCAATGGACGCCTAATGATAGGTCAAAACCGATCGTTAGTAGGCACGACTACTACTACTACTCGGTTAAAAATACACGCATGAAATTTAAAGATACTGAACTCTCAGACTACAATAATATCAAACTATTCTATAAAAAAAACTTTTCTTTTAACCTCCAAACCCCCTTCACAATATTTGAAAGAATTTGTCTTACTTCACCTCGAGACAGGGGCTTGGTATCTAGAATTTATAGAAACCTAAATGAACACAATTTACCAGACAAAACACGCCAAATGTTGCAATGGGAATTAGATCTTGATGAATCCTTCTCCACTGAACAATGGGACAGCATGACAAATAACCTAAGAAAATGCACCAAAACAGCCTCTATTAGGGAATCTGCTATAAAACTTCAACATAAATGGTACCTCACCCTTGACAGAATTAATTCATTCTATCCTGAAATCCCTCCCTTATGTTTCAGAGGTTGCTCAGTACAGGGTTCCCTCATACACACCTTCTGGGATTGTACACACATCAAAAATACATGGCAACAAGTGAGTATCAAAATAGAAAAGATAACAGGTAGAAGAATAGAACTGACTCCTAAAATGTGTCTCCTTTTTTATCCTATCCCTGACATTCCTATAGCCCACACTAGACTAATACACACCTTGCTCACATCAATACACTGGGCTATAGCTTTCAACTGGCGTTCCTCTACAGTGCCATGGTCCAAAATTATGGATCGTATGTTGTCCATCAAACTACAGTAGCAGAACGCATTCACCACACCTTATATGATACTATGGACATATACGATCAGAAATGGAAACCGTGGGACCTATCTCTGTTGATTCATTGAATTAAGATGTGAGTCTGTTATCCTACATTTTGTAATAAACCATACCAAATAAAAAAGCCAGGCCAGGATTTTTGTAAAATTGGCACATCAATATGATCTTGAGGGGGTTAAAACTAGCTTGGTAGGGGGCGTAGCTTGCTTCAGCCGAAGATGGATGCTTAATTGTACAGCTCCTCTTCGAGGGAGAAATAACAGAGCGACTAGAGCCCGGTATCGGCGCTAATTCCTTGTCAAAATCATCTCAGAGCTGCTACTAGTCCCAGCCGACGATGTCCCGCAAACGGATGGGAGATCACAAGCCTAAAAAACTCACCACCTTCATGTTCCCGCTTGAGGCCCAGGTTAGTGTATATCCTAAGGTAAATGGCGGCCGTGACGCATTGAGAGAGGCTTATACAGACTTGCCTGATGATAAGCAGGCTGATAATACTGTCACAGCGCTACCGATACCTCCCGCACCTGATACAGAGATTGATCCCCTCACATGCAGCCCAGCTAAGGCAAAGATGCGGGTGAATGCACCGCTCCCTCAGCCACCCCAAGTGCAAATTGAGCCCCAGGCTTTTAATCTGCTGCAATCTCACCAGGCCTTACACAGCTCCATGTTATCCTTCCCCACTACAGGGCAACCTGTCATGGATACCACGTTAAAGGATATGCTCATATCCCTCCATACTTCTCTGATGACTCATTTGTCCTCCCTTTTTCACCAAATTAATACTGGCATGCAATGTATGGGCCAGAGAGTCACAACAATTGAACAAGGGATGACTGAATGCACAACTACTGTGAATGACCTACAGTAATAGATACGATTGAGGAGGTGAAGGATGAACAAGACTGGGTCCGGGCCAAGCTGTCTGATTTAGAAGATAGATCAAGACGCAATAACATAAAACTAAGGGGAGTCCCTGAAACTATATTGCCGGTTGACTTGCAGAAATATGCCAGAGAACTCATACATACCATTTTACCTGATGCTTCGCCAAGAGACATTGTTGTGGACAGGATCCACAGAATTGCGAAGCCCAACCATCTAGCAGCATCTGTGCCCAGAGATGTACTTATGTGCATACATTTCTTTCACATTAAAGAAAGGCTGTTATATGAAGCAAGATCCAAATCGCCTCTCCCTCATTCATATGAAGAGATCCAACTGTTTCCAGATCTATCTAAATACACACTGCAACTTAGAAGGAACCTGAATCCTGTTACTAAGGGCCTCCTGAACCATAAAATTCTATACAAGTGGCGTTATCCTGCTACTCTTCTGATTCCTAAAAATGGCACCACCCATGTTGTCAGTGACTTACAAAAAGGATTGCATCTCTTGCATGACTGGGGCATCATTTTGGAACCCCCCTCTTCTGGCATCCCACACCTACAACAACGTAAGGCGCAACCATCTCAACGCTCTCAAGGGAACACAAGATCCAAACAATGATCTATTACTTGATTTCTATGGGCTTATATCAAATATAAAGCCTCTCCCTCACTGGTTTCTGGTCCTCACTTTGTTTCTTAAGTTACTAACTGTTTACCCCCACTGGCGGCTTAGCTGATTTCAGCTTATTTTTGCTTGTTTTTGCCGCATCTCTTTATTTATACATCTTAATTTAACAGGAGAATCTTAGTTTTTTTTTTGTTGTTGTTTGTTTGTATTATTGTTTTAACTTATTGCCTTATTTTGCAGCTCCAGTTTTACTCCCGCAGGATCACAGAGCCTTATTAACGGTTGCATTGCAACCTTTGATTGAACTGTTTGCTCCCGCCACGTACCTACCATCATCTAACTGTAAGTGTTTTACCATCTTATCTTACTTGCCACATGACACAGGAAGACTACCATGCCGTTCACCGTTCCATCACTCAATGTAAAAGGTTTGAACCACCCAGCCAAATGGCATTCTCTATGGCTCACAGCAGAAAATCTCAATAGTGATATCGTTTGTGTCCAGGAGACACACCTATTATCCGACTCCAAAGCTCTTTGCTATAATGCCAAATATCCTATGGTGTACCACGCTACTTACTTGTCTAAAAAGAGAGGTGTTCAACTACACTCTGCTGAATCTATATGCCCCTAATACCCAACAGATGAACTTTATTTGTTACTTGTTTGTGGAGACTTTAATTTAACGGTTGATATACATATGGATTCCACCTCAGCAGCTAAGAGAAGAGAGTACCCCTTGAAACAGTTCCTCATGTCACAGGATTTATTTGACATTTGGAGATGTCATCACGGTTCCCGAAAAAGCTTATACATACTACTCTCCGCCACATAATTCATACTCGCGTATAGATATGTTCCTTACAGACAAATGGTTATTACAAAAGATTAGCGCATCTGTAATCCACACCATGTCGCTCCAATCACGATTACCATTAATGACACTGAACATCAAAGGAATAGGTTTCTCTGGAGAGCCAATAGCTATGTTTTACAACATTCAGTCTACTCCCAGGAAATAACCAAAAATTTAAAAGAATATTTTGAAATGAATGATGGTTCGGTGGGGGACCCTGCCGTGGTGTGGAATGCGCACAAAGCGGTAATTAGAGGTATCATAATGAAATTCAGTCACATATGTAAAAAGAAGAGGATGCAGCGTATTGACGAATTAACTTCACGTATAGCCAATCTTGAGACCCTCCATAAAGCCAATTCCTGCCCAACACACCTGGCCCAATTGCTAGTTCTTAGACAGGAATTGGGGACAATACTTCTTGACTCCTTCAAGAGAGTGCAACGTAAATTTAAAGCCACCTCTTATGCCGCGTACACACGGCAGAGAACCTCGACGGGCAGAACACATCGTTCCACCCGTCGAGGTTCTCTGCCAGCCGTCAGAATCTGTGACCCCCCCTTCGGGAATGGCAACCAGCCTTTCATCCCGGCGGGCCGTCGAGCAAATAGAGAACCTGTTCTCTATTTGCTCGACGGGTTTCCCGACGGGCGGGGCTCGCTGAGAGCGTACACACGGCCGAGGTTCTCGGCAGAATGCGGCTCCCAGCGAGGTTCTCGCTGGTTTCTGCCGAGAACCTCGGCCGTGTGTACGGGGCTTTACTCCACTTCTAATAAGGCTGGGAAAAAACTGGCACAACGCCTGAAAGGTAGAAGAACCAAATCAAAGATAACTCACTTAATTCACCCTCACACCAATCAGAAATTGACTAATCCACAGGATATTGCAGATGCGTTTAGTGACTATTAGGCCGCGTACACGGAGGGACATGTCCGCTGAAACATGTCCGACGGACCGTTTCCTGCAGACATGTCTCCTCCGGATTTTCATCCGACGGTGTGTACACACCATCAGATGAAAATCCTCTCGGCCAGGAAACGCGGTGACGTGGCGGTGTCAACCACTCCAGGAAGTAAAATACTGTACTTCCACGCATGGGTCGAATCCATTCCGCGCATGCGGGAGATTTCTGTCCGCTGGTTAGGCGTACTAACCAGCGGACATATCCAATAGACAGGTTTATAGCAGACAAATTTCAAAGCATGCTTTGAAATTTGTCCGCTGGACAAACCTGTCCGCTAGGTCGTACACACAATCGGATTTGTCCGCTGAAACTGGTCGGCGAACCAGTTTCAGCAGATAAATTCGATCGTGTGTACGCGGCCTTACAGTAACCTATATAACATTAAAAGTGACCCCTCTTCACCACAACCCTCAAGGACTGACATTGATGCATTCCTTCAACAAATCACACTCCCTACTTTAACAGAAGCACAACTGTCCTCCCTGAATAGACCCTTCACTGGTCAGGAAATACTTGCAACAATTAAATCGTTACCCTCTGGGAAAGCTCCAGGACCAGGCGGCTTAACAGGGGAATATTATCAACGATACTCCGACCAACTAATCCCATACCTGACACAATTTTGTAATGACGCTGCCTCCTCTTCCACGTTTGCTAAAGAGTCATTAAATGCTATTATTGTTATGCTCCCGAAGCCAGGGAAGGATCCAACTTCCCCCCAAAATTTCCGCCCCATATCCCTCCTAAATGTAGACGTTAAGATCTATGTCAAATCCATCGCTAGACGTTTGTTAGAAATGATGCTGACTCTCATATACCGCGTACACACGATCACTTTTTGCGATGAAAAAAAACGACGTTTTCAATCATGAAAAAAAAACGATGTTTTTCAAACTTCATTTTCCAAAACGACGTTGCATACACACCATCGTTTTTCTACAAAGCTCTAGCAAAGCGTGGTGACGTACACCACGTTCAACGGCACTCTTTTCCATTGAAGCTCCGTCTCATAACTTGCTTCTGAGCATGCGCGGGTTTAAAAACGTTATTTTCAACATCGTTTTGCCCACACACCATCACTTTTTATGACACTAAAAACGACATTTTGAAAAACGACACAAAAAATTCCAGCATGTTGGAATTTTTTTTTGGTCGTTTTTTTTTAAGACAAAAAACAACGTTTTGCCCACACACGATCAATTTAAATGACGTTTTAAAAAATGTTGTTTTTTTTCATCGCAAAAGGTGATCGTGTGTACGCGGCAATACACTTAGATCAATCCGGCTTCATCAAGGGGAGACAGGCACTTGATGCCACGAGACGTATGATAGATCTGATACACCATGCTGAATCCAGCGGAACACCTTCTCTGTTGCTTTCTTTAGACGCAGAGAAGGCGTTCGGTAGGGTACATTGGGTGTATCTGTAAGAGGTACTCCATAAATTTGGTTTTTGGGACCACATCTTCAGGGCTATCATGGCACTCTATTCAAATCCTTCGGCACAAGTGTATACTGCAGACATGTTATCTCGACCATTTGACATAACAAATGGCACACGCCAAGGTTGCCCCTTATCGCCACTAATATTTGATCTGTTAATGGAACCTCTAGCGGCGCATGTACGATCCAACCCCTTGATCACAGGTTTGACAAAAGGCAATACGGCACATAAGATAAGTGTTTTCGCGGATGATGTCATCTTGATCCTGTCTAATCCGATAACTTCATTGGCAGAAACATACAAGTTACTGAAATGGTTTGGTATGGTGACCTATTACAAACTTAATACGTCTAAATTGCAAATTCTGGACCTTAATCTCGATGCCACGTCAAAAAATTTCATACAGCTCCAATATCAGTTCGCTTGGTCAGATAAGGACATTTCTTATCTCGGAATCCACCTCACTAAATCGGCTTAACACCTTTTCTTGGCCAACTATAAACCACTCCTTTCCAAATGACAATCTGACATTTAATCTATCCACAAACTTGAACTATTGTGGTCAGGCAGGCTAGCAGCATTCAAAATGCTCCACTTACTACAAATTCTATATTTATTTAGGACTCTCCCGATACCCGTACCTAAGTACTTCTTTAAATCTCTCCAAACCTTGCTTAATAAATGCATATGGAGGGGGTCTAGACCCAGGTGTGCTCACTCCACCCTTATAAAACATAAATCAGCAGGGGGATCGGGCACTATTGATTTTAAGGATTATTATACAGCTTCACTGTTAAATCAACTTACAGAATGGTTTCAACCGTGTCCCACTAAATTGTGGAGCATTATTGAGGCTTTAACACTAATACGCCCGAATCTTAAGTGGTGGGTGATGAGCACTCCCTTTAAGACTAAATTACCTTTAGCAATACCTCCCACCATGTTGGCATCAGCTTCGGCATGGAAAACATTGACCCAGGAAAGTATTGTACACCCAAAAGCCCCACAGATACCATTCCCTCTAGAAGTTCTTCATCATTTATCGTTTAACCTATCCATAAATCATTGGTCTGCCCGGGGTATCATATCTATTCAATATGTATTTAAAGACCCCGTCTGAAATAATTTTGTCTCCTTTAAAAAGAATTTAACTTACCATCCTCTGAACTCTCTACTTACTTCAAGGTTAAAAGATACCTAGATACACTTTAATCGCCAATCTACATAATACACCCGAAGGCTTGGGAACGCCTAAATAGTGATTCCTGCAAAATTAAGGGCATATGTACTACACACAAAAACTCCAATTTGATAAACTATCCCCCCACACACATTGGGAAAACGATTTGGGTCGAACTTACACAAACCACCAGTGGCAACAAGCATTGCAGTCTATTTATAAGGCTACCAAATGCTCCGCACTATGGGAACTTACTCAAAAACTGTCCCTCAGATGGTACTTGACTGCAGCTACTTGACTGCAGCGAAACTGGCCTCATTCGGTCTCAATGTCAATGACATGTGTTGGAGATGTAATTCAGCCAAAGGTGATTTATTTCACATAATGTGGAATTGCAATTGCAATTCTCTCACACCTTATTGGAGAACTATCTTCCAAATTCTATCAGACATCTCAAACCAACACATTGCCCCCACACCTGACCTAGCGGTCCTCAATCTCTCTATAGATTCAGTACCCCCTATTGCCAGGCATGTGATTACACACATATTATTAGCAACTGTAGACTGTCTATAACTAGACTGTGGAAGTCAGATAAAATTCCCTTCATAGAAAACACACTTGAATTGGTGAACCTTCATTATGGATATGAAATGACTATGGCGTCTAGTGGTGGATATTGGATTAGGGGAAAAAACACTTGGTCACTTTGGGAAAAATAGAATGGAGTTTCTTTGACTTTGTTTGTTCTTAGTTAATAGTGTCATGATATGAAGGCAAGTTCACCTGTGTGAGCTCTCATTATACATGTTGTTTGTCGCCTGTGACATAACGTATTTATCTGGCTATAACGCGCCCCCCGGCGTATAGCTCGCCACCCCAAACTAGAAGGAAAATTCCTGTAAAAAAAAAAATACTTAGGCCGCGTACACACGATGAGACATGTCCACTCAAACATGTCCGACGGACCGTTTGCAGCGGACATGTCTCATCGGATTTTGGTCCGATGGCGTGTACACACCATCGGACGAAAATCCCCTCGGGCTGAGGACGCGGTGACATAGCGGTGACGTTGACGCCGCCACGTCACCACTCCAGGAAGTAAAATACTTCCACGCATGCGTCGAATCCATTCGACGCATGCACAGAGATTTCTGTCCAGTGGTTAGTGTACTAATCAGCGGACATATCCGACGGACATGTCTCCGGCGGACAAATTTCAAAGCATGCTTTGAAATTTGTCCGCTGGGAAAACATGTCTGCTAGCCCGTTCACACGATCGGAGATGTCTGAAGAAACGGTCCGTCGGACCAGTTTTAGCAGATAAATTAGATCGTGTGTACGCGGCCTCACAGTTTGGATGCCCCTCGTCGGTGTCTTGCCTGCCGTCCATCGCGTCCATCGGCGGCCTTGTCCGGTATCGTACGGTACGGTACTTCCGCGAAGGTAAAGAGATCTCAGTTGGGTTCCTGGGGGTATGGTATTGGTGACTCCTGTGAATGTATTTATTACAATGTATTTGTTAACATATGATTTGCAATCTAGATTTTCCTGTTAAATGATATTTTAGCCTTATATTTGTATTTTGAAATGTCAACGGATTTCTGTAAACAATGTACAATGTACACATTGTCTTTCAAGGTTTATGATAAACTCAATAAAAACTGATTAATGGAAAAAAAATAAAATTGGCTTGGTAATGATGCACTAGATACAGTAAATGTGCATGTTATACACATTAATAAGTAATGGGTTAATATACAGGTCACATGCAGTGAGAGGATGGAAATAAGGGATTTAAAGTACAGATGTGCAGAATAAGGGATTGATTTAGAGGTCACTGCTGACACAGGACAGACCAGAGATATACCGGAAGGGGAAGTTTTCCCACAACCTTGAGATCTGCAGATACACTGATCCAGAAATAGTAAATGATTAAATCATGTATTAGCTCCTCCTTCATTCATCATGAAAGAAAGGGGGAGGTTTCTGCAATGTAAACTTTTCACTGCTTGCATTTGTGTTCATCATAGTGGTCACATGGTCAGGGACGGTTCTACCACTAGGCAAACTAGGCAGCCGTCTAGGTCGTGCTGTCTAGGGTGCCGAGCCACTGGTGTTCCTATTCTTTTCTCGCTGCAGCAAGCAAGCATTAGCAGTCAGAGACACAGTGGCAGTGGAGGACTGTGTCTGTATCCTGACTCCAAATGAATGGAAGCAAGCCACCAACATTCATTGATGGGCACTGGTAGGATGCATTGATGGACGCTGGTATGTTGCATTGATGGGCACTGGTGAGGCTGCATTTTATGAGCATTTTATGAGCACTTGTGAGGCTACATTTGATGGTCGCTTAATTAAAAAGGTGGGGTATGCATGGGCAGGACAAAGGAGGTGGAGTCAGGGGTAGAGCAAAGGGGATCGGCAAAATTAGGTTTCACCTAGGGTGTCAAAAATCCTTGCACCAGCCATGCACATGGTATAGAGCCGCTCAAATCGGCTCTGTATCATGTGCCTGTGACACAAGCTGTCATTCGCAACCATTAATGGGGGCACTGGCCACCTGAGAGTGAGTTCCACAATGGTGTTTAGGAGTCTACCACTTCACCATTCAAAAACATACAGCAGTACATAAGTAGAAAAAACAATGCACATTAAACTAACACATTACACGTTATTGTGTTAAATGCAGATCAAACGCAAAAGGAGGTAATGGTGTGATTGGGCCTTAACCACTTGATACCCTATTGTCCTGACAGGACGTCATATGACGTCCTGTCATTTAAAGCTGCTAGGGGCACGCGCGCACCCGTCGCGTCACTGAGAACACCGTGCGTGTGCCTGGCGGCCGCGATGGCCGCCGGGCACACGCGATTGCCGACAATTGAGCTGGGACGTGGAGCTCTGTGTGTAAACACAGAGCTCCTCGTCCCTGTCAGGGAGAGAGGAGACCGATCTGTGTCCCTTGTACACAATTGGTCACCTCCCCCAGTCACCCCCTCCCTCTACAGTTAGAACACAAACTAGGAGAAACATTTAACCCCTTCCCCGCCCCCTAGTGGTTAACCCCTTCCCTGCCAGTTACATTTATACAGTTATCAATGCACATTTATAGCATTGTTCACTGTATAAATGTAAATGGTCCCAAAAATGTCACAAAAGTGTCCGATGTGTCTGCTATAATGTCCCAGTCCCGAAAAATCGCCATTCCTAGTAAGAATAAAATAAAAAATAAAAATCATAATTATCTCCCCTATTTTGTAGGCAATATAATTTTTGCTATAAAAGAGGTAAGCCGCGCTTAGGATAGTAAATAGGGTGATGGGATGAGATGTTATAGGCGACTGCTGCCCCCCCTAAATATAGCTCCCCTAAGAGAGTATAGTATAGTAGATAAACAAAATGTTTGGGGTAGTGGCGCTGTCGCTGATATGTTCCACCTCTTAATGGACAGATGGAGACAGGTAAACTGTCAGACGATTGCATATCAATGACATGTGGCCAGCAATGAAGCAAAAGTAGACCAGCATTTTCTTGAGGAAATGTTTGCATTTTAGCACTTCTATTGCATTATCCACACAGCAAGACTTTTAAAATATCTTGGAATTCTGAGAGCCAACTGCACTTAATCACTCGCATCAAGGACATTCATCAGGAATTCAGGAAAAGGGGCAACGGCAGCTGATCGTCTGATACGCATTCTACCCCAGCAGGGGTGAGTGCCTCTGGTGAGTGGGGACCCATAAGGGGGAGCACCGGATCCACTGCGAGAAAACACCTGATGCATTGTTAGATCACCTACCTACATAGGTGCACCCTGAACTTTTCACTTTTTATATCCACCTGCTTACATTTGTTTTATGGACTCCTGCATTATATGATTTTATGTTTTTATGATATTATCATCGTTATAATATATTGTTTTTTTTCACGGGGCTTGCATATACACATAGGCTTCTGCCAAAGGTTTCAAAAATAATTTTTCTTCTACTGTGTTATGTATGGTGCGGACAGTGTATCTGTTTTAGTGTAGATCACAACCTATATTCGTGCTATTTAGCACCACTGATACCACTATTTTTGGTGGCCTATATTGGGTAATATTATCCCTATATACATACTCACCTCTTTGACTATTAGGCAGAGATTTAACACAGGGAATGTTGCCCTATTAGAGCCCATCCATAAACCGGTCTAGGTTACACATTGGCTCAATAATACAACATATCAGCGACAGCGCCACTACCCCCAACATTTTGTTTATCTAATATAACTTTTGCGCAAACCAGTCACTATACGGTTATTGCGATTTTTTTTAATTTATTTTTTTACCAAAAATATGTAGAAGAATACGTATCGGCCTATACTGAGATAAGAAATGTTTTTTTTTTTTTTAATGGGATATTTATTATAGCAAAAAGCAAAAAATATTGTGTCTTTTTTCAAAATTGTCGCTCTTTTTTTGTTTATAGCGCAAAAAATAAAAACCGCACGGGCGATCAAATACCACCAAATTTGTGGGGGAAAAAAGGACGTCAATTTTGTTTGGGAGCCACATCGCACGACCGTGCAATTGTCAGTTAAAGCGACGCAGTGCCGGAAGCTAACATTTTGTCTGAGCAGGAAGGGGGTGTAGGTGCACAGTAGGCAAGTGGTTAAAGGGTTTCTTTAACGAACACAATCTTGCAAGAATTGGTGTTCTTTTTATCTGCCTGGAATTCAGCTTTAAGCAGAACATATTTTTTACTAAATGAGATGTAAATAATGGATGTCAGAATATTGTTATTTTTTATTGCACATCCCCTTATCTCTCTCCTTCTTGCATTATCTTCCGCCACTTCTGGCACCAAATTCTGGCTGCTGCACAGTCCAGCCTCCGCACCGATCCAGCTTTCCCCAGCACGTGTCATGGATATAATTGTACAGAGCTGGACCTCATCCCAGGCTCACCTCACACTTCTGTTTTCCAGGAAAGAGGAGGAGAGAGAACCTGCCTTGAAAAGCTGCAAATTGCCTAGATGTAAATGAGTCTGCATTCCTAGAATATGCAAATAAGCCATGCATAAAATGATTGCTCTAATGAGAAGTACACCCCATTTATTCATTAGGATAATTTCTGTTATACATTGTTTCACGGTATCTTGCATTGTCTCCAGTAATATGAATATTTAGCTTCATTAGGCAAAGGCTGATTTCCATTTTTTTGGGCTGCTTTGTGATGATACAAACAATTAGAGTTAAATGATAATGTAAAAAGGTGTGCAGGGTTTATAAAAGCTTTATTTCCTATACTTTCGGCTTTTTCCCAGCTCTGCGGTATTTCTTTCTGACTTCTTAACTTGCTGTAATTACTATAAT
This sequence comes from Rana kukunoris, assembly GCA_029574335.1. Lineage (NCBI taxonomy): Eukaryota > Metazoa > Chordata > Amphibia > Anura > Ranidae > Rana > Rana kukunoris. Next base: position 119,628,125 of record CM056052.1, read on the forward strand.
AATTTATATGGTACTGAACTATTCCTCAGTATAAGGTGCAATACAATCTTAAATATTAAAGCAGTAACAGTGATGGCTCTGGTATTCTTAAGCAGTCATAGGGGGTTATTTACGAAAGGAAAATCCACTTTGCAGTACAAGTGCAAACTACAAGTGCAAAGTGCTCTTAAAATTGCACTGAAAGTGGACTTGGAAGTGCAGTCGTTGTAGATCGCAGTCAGTGATGAACACGGCGAAAGATTTCACCTGGACATTGACACAATGAAAAGATAGTATCAGGGCAACTGGAATCCATCAATGCTGGCTCACGATTGTTGAACACTGCAGAGAGAAAAACAACAACTATGCCTATACTTACCTGCTCTGTGCATCATTCTGCACCGAACAGCCCTAATCGTCTTCTTCTTGGGTGCCAGTCAGCGCTCCAGGCCTCTCCACGGGGGAACAGGTGTGGGATCGCTCCTGAGTCTTGCTGCTGCATCCATTGGCACAGACAGCAGGACTCTGCCCAGGGCTGGTGCAAAGATTTTTGACACCCTAGACGAAACCTCATTTTGCGCCCCCTGGCTCCACCCCCTTTTCCCTGTAAATGCAAACCCCACCTTTTTAATGAAGCACCAATCAAATGCAGCCTCACCAGCGCCCATCAAATACAACCTCACCAGCGCCCATCAAATGCAGCCCACCAGCACCCATCAAATACAGCCTCACCAGCACCCATCAAATGCAGCCTCACCAGCGCCCATCAATGCCGCTTCACCAGCGCGCATCAAATACAGCCTCACCAGCACCCATCAAATACAGCCTCACCCCGGCCATCAAATACAGCCTCACCCCCACTCATCAAATACAGCCTCAGCAGCGCCCATCAATGCACCCTCACCAGCGCCCATCAAATGCAGCCTCACTCCGCCGCCCATCAAATACAGCCTTACCAGCGCCCATCAATGCCTCTTCACCAGCGCCCATCAAATACAGCCTCACCCCCGTCCATAAAATACAGCCTCACCCCCGTCCATAAAATACAGCCTCACCCCCGCCCATCAAATACAGCCTTAACCCTGCCCATCAAATACAGCCTCACCAGCGCCTACCAATGCACCCTCACCACTGTCCATCAAATACAGCCTCACCCCCGCCCATCAAATACAGCCTCATCCCCGCCCATAAAATACAGCCTCACCAGCGCCCATCAATGCAGCCTCACCAGCGTCCATCAAATACAGCCTCATCCACACCTATCAAATACAGCCTCACCCCCCCTCATCAAATACAGCCTCACCAGTGCCCATCAATGACTCTTCACCACCACCCATCACTGCAATCTATACCTGGGGGGGCTGCCGCCAGGCCAGCAACATGCTAAATCCCATGATGCATCGCATCCATGTCTGCTCCAGACTGGCACGGCATCAGGAGAGCGTTGGGGGGATGCTGTGCTACGCTGCTGGACAGAGCGGAGAGTGGCCTTGGTGCGAACTATGGACACATGTCACACACGCATGGTCCGCCGTGGTAGCACCGACCCTGACTCTGCCCCACCCCCCGCTCCCGTGTTACTGGATTTGATTGACAGCAGTGGGAGCCAATGGCTCCCGCGACGATCAATCTGTCCAATGAGGAGAGATAGTAAAGTCCCATAACAGTGTTTCCCTAAAAAAAGAAAGGGCCATAAATCTTTATAAACAAAATACATTAACCACTAGCCGACCAGCCACCGTTGTTATACAGCAGCAGGTTGGCTCTCCTGTGCAAATTGCTGTAGCCGTATGTCGGCTTGTGCAGGTGCGATAGCGGGTGGCTGCCCACCTCTGGCGGGGCTCTCTCGCTCCTGCTGCATGCTGTGGGAGCATGACTGTGGGTCAGGTGGACTCAATGTCCCCCAGCGACCCATGATCACCTAGTACAGAGGCAGAATGGGTATCTTCTTTTGTAAACAAGGCAGATCCCCATTCTGACAGGAGACATGATAGAGATCTACTGTTCCCAGTGATCGGGAATATGCCAGTGTAATTTTTACATTTTAATAGCACATCAATGGAATAATGTCACTGGTCCCCAAAAAGTGTCATTTGGGGTCAGATTTGTCCGCCACCATGTCACAGTCCCGCTACAAATAGCAGATCGCCGCCATTACCAGTAAAAACAAAAGAAATTGTCCCTAAATCTATCCCATAGGTTGTAGACGCGATGCGTTTTGCGCAAACCGCCTATTGCGATTTTTTTTTTACCAAAGATATGTAGAAGGATATATATCGGCCTAAACTGATGAATACATTTGTTTTTTTTTTATATTTTTTGGGGAGATATGTATTATAACAAAAACAAAAAGTTTCAAACTTATCGCTCTTTGTTTGTCACTTTTTGGAAGGGTGCGTGTGATTAGCACAGGACCAATCAGCACTGTCCAAACAGAGGGTCAAGGGTCATGCAGCCTCATAGGACAATCAGAGGAGAACGAAAACTCCTCCTACACGTTTTAACCAGCACTCAGCCAGACACTGATAGAGGTCATAAGATTGCTATATACTGCTGATTAGGGATGAGCTTCGAGTTCAAGTCGAACTCATGTTCGACTCGAACATTGCCTGTTCGCCTATTCGGCGAACAACGAACTCTGTCCCCCCCTCTTTTCTGCGGCCAGCCAGTCAGGTTAACGTGCTCTGCTAAGAGGTCTGTGTGGATTTTTGGGGGAACTCCACGCCATTTTTTTTTAAATTTGGGGTGGAGTTCACCTTAACCACATAAGCCCCGGACCAAAATGCAGCTAAAGGACCAGGCCCCTTTTTGCGATTCGGCACTGCGTCGCTTTAACTGACAATTGCGCGGTCATGCGATGTGGCTCCCAAACAAAATTTGTGTCCTTTTTTTCCAACAAATAGAGCTTTCTTTTGGTGGTATTTGATCACCTCTGCGGTTTTTATTTTTTGCGCTATAAACAAAAATAAAGCGACAATTTTGAAAAAAATGCAATGTTTTTTACTTTTTGCTTTAATAAATATCCCTCAAAAATATATCAGTTTAGGCCAATACGTATTCTTTTACCTATTTTTGGTTAAAAAAAAATCGCAATAAGCGTTTATCGGTTGGTTTGCGCAAAATTTTTAGCATTTACAAAATAGGGGATAGTTTTATTGCATTTTTATTATTTATTTATTTTACTACTAATGGCGGCGATCAGCGTTTTTTTTTCGTGACTGCGACATTATGGCGGACACTTCGGACAATTTTGACACATTTTTGGGACCATTGTCATTTTCACAGCAAAAAATGCATTTAAATTGAATGGTTTACTGTGGAAATGACAGTTGCAGTTTGGGAGTTAACTACTGCTGATGAGAAAAGGTATTTAGCAGTTTATATTTACTAAAATAATTGCATTTCCATGTTCTGTGTACTGTGGAATACCATATATATTGAATGCAGGGTCCTGGGTTTAGTAATACTTTAACCTTACTGCTTAAAAAGTGTTATCTGTAGGTCAGCTTTAATTTGTTAGTTAAGTCCATCTAAATCTGCTGGTGTACATAACAAAATGCATGCAGTAGAGAGAGGTACAGCTTCCTCTCTAAGTAGCGACATCATCAAATCTCACTCCGAATCTCCTGAGTATGGCAGTCACAGGCAGCAGTGCTCTAACACTGCTGATTCACAGCTACGAGGCTTTAGGGACTGAAGTTCCTTAGCAATGTCAATTGTCAGAAAAGACAATGCTATTTTTTACAAGAAATTAAAAAAAAAAGGAAAATCTTTCAGGGTACTACTTAGGGATAATTAACATCTATATACACTGCATTTTCTATGAGGTAAGAAATCTTAATTCTTTGAGTTCAGGTCCACCTTTCATGCTAAGTTTGTAGTCTGTGCTCCTGGTAGGTACATTGAGCCTTCAATTTCTTTTTTTACTGGAGTGTACTTTTAATCATCTAAGCTTATGTGCATCTGACTAGGGACTACACATGGCACTGGATGTTAACTTAAAGTGTTACTAAACCCACAACAGTAAAATCAGTCTGTATATGCAGTAAAGCATGCTTGCTATACTCACTGTGGAACCTAAGTGATTAATCCTCTGCATTGTGTAAAATGCTGATTTTGTCTTCTGTTCCTCCTCTTTTTCTACTGTTCCAAAACCATTTAATGAACAGAGGCTAGTAGACACGCTGCACATGCTCAGTTTGGTGTGTATTGCTAGAGAGTTTTTTTATTTTTCTTGGGAGAGCATGTGTGATCAGCACAGGGCCAATCAGAACTGTACAGACACAGGGTCTTATAAGACAGTAAGAGCAGAATGAAAACTCCCACACACTTTAACCAGAAACTGATGGATGTCACAGGACTTCTCTACCGGCTGATGGGAAAAGACAATTATCAGTTTATATTTACTAAAACAATTGCATTTCCACATTCTGTGCAGTGGCGGTCCGTGCATTGTGGCTGCCCTCCCTATCCATGCTCCCGGCCCCTTTCAAGACATAATTTTTTTTTTTTTTTTAACATTCCAAGTTTATTAAAGTCGAACTTGAAGCAAACAGAAAATAAGTCTTGTGCAGATGCAACTGCTCACATCGTCTAATTATAAACATATTAGGTGTATCACAACAAAAGATAACAGGTGATTCAGAAACAATCCAGAAAGGCTATCATTCCAAAACTTACAAATGAATAAACTTAAAAAGAAATATAAATAAATAAATTCCCAAACGAGCCTATGTCGTTCTAGGTGGACTTAACTACCTATGTCTAGCTAGACCTTCGGAATACATTGAGGAGTAATAAACAAACTTTTATCATAGCAGACAGTTACAAACATGGCTGAATTCTGAAGATCAATAAGTAAGGTAGGTAATTAAGTACAAAGGGATGAAGGGTCAAGGCCCAAGATAGAAAACTAGATAAAAGAAGTGGTTGGCATTAAATGACCAGCTGTAGATGCACAAAAGCAATCACAAAATTAGTTATCCAGATGAGGGGGGGGGACCCCTCCCTTAACTCAGTTACACAATCGTGAGTGGTGATTGGGACATGATGTCTGTATATGTGGATGAGTACCTGAAGACCACCCATGGCTGCCACAGGCTAAGGAATTTGTCCACACCATCCATAGCCTGAGTCAAAGTTTCCTCCATTGCGTGAATATCAGAAACCCTCTTCAGCCATTCAGCAACGGAGGGGATCCTCTGGGATTTCCAGTAAAGCGGTATTAGGGACCTTGCGGCATTCAACAAATGCCTCGTCAAGGAGTTTTTATACCTCCTCAAGGAGACAGTCGTGACCTGAAGCAAACACGCCGCCGCGTCCAGAGTAATTTCAGTGTCCGTGATTTTTTTCATTAGAACCTTCACCTTGTCCCAGAACTGTGCTATACGTGAACATTGCCACCAAATATGAAGCAAAGTGCCTTTTCCCACATGACACCTCCAACAAGACTCTGGGATCTGCTGATTACATTTGTGCATTTTGGCTGGGGTATTGTACCCCTGAGTAAGTTATCAGTTTATAAGCAGTTTCTTGCATTTTTCCTTTTTGAACATTTGTCGGGATTGTCTTTTAGAGGATTCAGGGTTAAGTTATGGAAGATCTCTAGTGTGTTACCAGTGAGGGGATGACGCTTCACACCAGACTGACCACTACCCCATGGAATCCACAGGGAATATTTCAGAGGGATTGGGCAGAGGGAATTCTCCAAAGAAACCCAATCCTTTGCTACACTATGACAGTGCAAATTGACAATTCTAGTCAGGTGGGTAGATTGATAGTATGCTCTGAAGTCTGGGATACCCATGCCGCCCAGTTCCCTCAGTTTCATCAAGCGAGAGAACCGGACTCTAGGCATCTGTGAGTTCCAGAGGAACCTCAAAACTGTGGACATAAGAGCTAAAAAAAAGGAAGCTGGAACCCGTACCGGGAGCGCATTTAACAGGTAAAGCAGTCTGGGAAGGATGGTCATCTTGATTATGGCCGCGCAGCCAAACCAAGAAAAATGGCCCAGCTGCCACCTAAGAAGGTCTTCCCTGACATGTTTAAGGAACACCGGGAAATTATGGCCAAACACATCCCCAAGGTTGGGTGGGAGCCATATTCCCAGGTACTTTAAAGCAAGAGGTTCCCATCTGAAGGGAGAGGAGTCCTTCACTTGACTGAGTATCCTCCCTGTCAAGGAGACATTCAGGGCTTCTGACTTGGAGAAGTTGATTTTGAGATTGGAAACATAGCCGTACACCTCAAATTCCTTCAGTAAATTAGGCAAAGAGGTCAGTGGATTGGACAAAAAGAAAAGCAAATCATCAGCATTAGCGGCCACCTTGTACTCCTTATTTGCCACCTTGAAGCCCCGAATGCGTTGGTTTTAACCATTCTAATTAAAAGGCTCCAAGGACAATATAAATAGCAGAGGTGAAAGAGGACACCCCTGCCTGGTGCCATTAGTTATCAAAACTGTGTCCGATAGTGTACCGTTTACCTTTAATCGTGCTGATAGGGACTGATACAATACAGAGATCCCAGCCATCATACGTGGTCCCAGGCCAACCTTTGTGCAAGTAGCCAACATAAAATCCCAGGCAACACGGTCGAAGGCCTTCTCCGCATCCGTAGACAGGAGAAGGCCCTCGATATGCTCAACATGAGCTGCATGGGTCAAAAGCATAGCCTTTATAACATTATCCTTGGCCTCGCGGCCAGGTATAAAGCCTACCTGATCTGGGTCAATCAGTGCAGACAGCATAGGGCTCAATCTAGAGGCAAGAATCTTTGCATAGATCTTGACGTCCAGGTTCAGCAAGGAAATAGGGCAGTAGCTGGCACACTCTGCGAGATCTTTACCCGCCTTGGGTAAGACAGTGATATGAGCAGTAAGAAAATCTGGGGTAACTCTCCTAGTTTCGAAAATAGAGTCCAGAGCCTTCCTAAGTGGTTCAACTAGAATTTGACTAAAGGTCTTGTAGTAAATGGAAGTGTATCCATCAGGACCTGGGCTTTTGCCCTATTTAAGGAGTTTGATAGCTAGTTCCACTTCTGTAGCCGTAATAGGACCTTCTAAAAGTGAGACATCCGCATCAAAGAGAGCAGGCATACCACTTTTATCTAGGTAATCTCTGATGATTTGTGGCCTGTCCCTATCCAGCCCATCCACTCTGTGTTGGGGAGGAAAGTTATAAAGCTTTGTATAAAAATCCTGAAAGTGTCTTGCTATGGCTTCAGTGGTCACGTCTACTTTGCCATCACCTCCCCTAATCCCGGAGATTACATTTTTAGCAGTCTGCTCCCTTAGGGCCCTGGGCAATAATTTGCCCGTCTTATTTCCGGAATTCATACAGTGGTTGACCGCGATATTGTGTCAATCTCGCTCCCTTTCTCGGCGAGATTGAGCACTTGCGAGCCCCATCGCGGGAGCCAGCGCCGAGCTGGCTTGCCGCGATGGAGACAAAGCCGTCATAGAAGCGACGGGGATCCGACGCGGATTCCCGCCAATTCTACACGTGGGAGGAGTTTGTTATGAATCCTGAGAAGGAAGTCCCCGCCGGATTTTAAATAAAAATCCGGCATGGGTTCCCCCCTCAGGAGCATAACGGGCCCTTAGGTCTGGTATGGGTTGTAAGGAGACCCCCCCTACGCCGAACAAATGGCGTGGGGGTCCCCCCACAATCCATACCAGACCCGTATCCAAAGCACGCCGGCCGGCCGGTCAGGAGGGAGTGGGGGGCGAGCGAGCGCCCCTCCCCCCCCTCCTGAGCCGTACCGGGCAGCATGCCCTCAACATGGGGGGGTCAGGTGCTCTGGGGCAGGGGGCGCACTGCGGCCCCCCACCCCAGAGCACCCTGTCCCCATGTTGATGAGGACAGGGCCCCTTCCCGACAACCCTGGCCGTTGGTTGTCGGGGTATGCGGGCGGGAGGCTTATCGGAATCTGGAAGCCCCCTTTAATAAGGGGGCCCCCAGATACCGGCCCCCCACCCTAAGTGAATGAGTATGGGGTACATTGTACCCCTACCCATTCACCTGCAAGAAAAGTGTAAACACAAATAAACCACACAGTGTATTGAAATATTTTATTAGTTGGCCGCCGGGGGGGGTGTGTATGATCGCTTTTATAAAAGCGCCCCCCTCCGGCGGGCTTCTGCGGGGGGGGTGGGTGCCGCTGTTCTTCACCGCCGTCTGGTTCTCTTCCGCCGCCGGGGGGGGGGCGCTTTGATAAAAGCGCCCACCACCCGGCGGGCTTCCTTCGACATCTTCGGCGGCGGGGGGGTCTTCTCCCACTCTCCGGGGTCTTCTCCCACTCTCCGGGGACTTCTCCGGCTCTCCGGGGTTCTTCTCCGCTCTCCGGGGGTCTTCTTCTTCTTCAGGACTCGCCGCCGCTATCTTCGTGTTAGCTCAATTACTGGCGGCGGCGTGTCCCCTCTTCTGTGACGTGGTACCTACCGGAGCATGATGGGACTGCGACGTCACAAGACAGACCTATATAACTCGCTGCGAGCCGCGCGCCAGCCATAACAGCGGAAGGAAGCGTCGCGTCAACATCTGGAGAAGAAGAAGAGAAGAAGAAGACGTCACAGAAGAGGGGACACGCCGCCGCCAGTAATTGAGCCAACACGAAGATAGCGGCGGCGAGTCCTGAAGAAGAAGAAGACCCCCGGAGAGCGGAGAAGACCCCCGGAGAGCCGGAGAAGACCCCGGAGAGTGGGAGAAGACCCCGGAGAGTGGGAGAAGACCCCCCTGCCGCCGAAGATGTCGAAGGAAGCCCGCCGGGTGGTGGGCGCTTTTATCAAAGCCCCCCCCCCGGCGGCGGACGAGAACCAGACGGCGGTGAAGAACAGCGGCACCCACCCCCCCCCCGCAGAAGCCCGCCGGAGGGGGGCGCTTTTATAAGCGATCATACACACCCCCCCCCGGCGGCCAACTAATAAAATATTTCAATACACTGTGTGGTTTATTTGTGTTTACACTTTTCTTGCAGGTGAATGGGTAGGGGTACAATGTACCCCATACTCATTCACTTAGGGTGGGGGGCCGGTATCTGGGGGCCCCCTTATTAAAGGGGGCTTCCAGATTCCGATAAGCCTCCCGCCCGCATACCCCGACAACCAACGGCCAGGGTTGTCGGGAAGGGGCCCTGTCCTCATCAACATGGGGACAGGGTGCTCTGGGGTGGGGGGCCGCAGTGCGCCCCCTGCCCCAGAGCACCTGACCCCCCCATGTTGAGGGCATGCTGCCCGGTACGGCTCAGGAGGGGGGGGGCGCTCGCCCGCCCCCCACTCCCTCCTGACCGGCCGGCCGGCGTGCTTTGGATACGGGTCTGGTATGGATTGTGGGGGGACCCTCACGCCGTTTTTTCGGCGTAGGGGGGGTCTCCTTACAACCCATACCAGACCTAAGGGCCCGTTATGCTCCTGAGGGGGGAACCCATGCCAGATTTTTATTTAAAATCCTGCTGGGACTTCCTTCTCAGGATTCATAACAAACTCCGCCCACGTGTAGAATTGGCGGGAATCCGCGCCGGATCCCCGTCGCTTCTATGACGCACTCGCTGGAATGTGCTTTTACTATTCCAGCGAGTGCGAGATGTTGGCAGCCTGTCGCCGAGAATCAGCGCGATGCTGTCGTCCTATAAACACATTCTCGGCGGCAGGCACTGTAGTAAAGTTGCTTCCTAAAAAACAGGAGCCGCCTTGATTTGTCATCGAATAACTGCTGGAAAGCTTTCCTATGCTCCAGGAGTTCAGTGGCCGAGCGAACGCTAAGAGATTGTTTGTGAAGGTTTTCCAAGTACTTTATTTTGTCCATCAGGGTTGCAATATGCCTCTCCCTTTCCTATTTACGTAGTGATCCCATTTTGATGAGTTCTACCCTAATTGTGCATTTGTGCGCTTCCCATACTGTGAGTGGGTCCATGTTAGGGGTGGAATTTTGTTCGAAAAAATCTGTGATCGAGGGGGTCAACATTGGCAGCAAATCAGGAGCTATCAGAAGTGAGGCATTCAGTCTCCAGGTTTAGGGTCATGGTACAGGGGAACCAGTCTTCAGGGTCAAAGATATCAGGGCGTGATCCGAAAATGACTGTATGCCTATATGTGTTCCTGTCTAGTGATGAGCGGAATACGCCATATTCGATTTCGCGATATTTCACGAATATATCGAAGAATATTCGCAAAATATTCGTTAATATCGAATATTCGTGATATTTTATAAAAAAAAAAAATTTGCGAAATTTCGCTAATGCGAATGCGAAATTGATTGCGAAATTCTCGTCAACAACACGCGAAGACGGAAATCATTTCCTGGATTACTAAACTAATATGCACTAACTCTGACTAAACTAAAGCTAATTTTTTTTTTTTTTTATACACAAAACACAGAAGGGCAGAGAAAGTATTCGCGAATATTCGTAATACGAATATTCGCATTGCGAATATTCGGCAACATAAAAGGATCGCCCAGGGTCTCTAATCATACCAGCAATGCTTTTAGACGTCGATGGAGATCACTAGGATGTGATCTGTTTTAAAAATAAATTTTTAAATGCGAATATTCGTGAGCAACACTATTTCTGTCATCCGATCTAAGTCTTGTTGCGAAATAAAAAGGTAATCAATACGGGAATGTCTGTTGTGGGGGGAGAAAAGAACGTATAGTCATGCCCGTCAGGATGGTCAAACCTCCAGGTATCAATCAGATGTAGAGTCTGGAGCAGTGCCTTAAGTCGTTTAAGAATTTTGTAAGCAATGCACGTCTTCCCGTTTGAAGTATCAGCCAGAGGATTGAGAGGCACATTGAAGTCTCCGCCAAGTATTAGACAACCTGAGGAGAACCCCAAGAGCTCCTGAACTATGTATTGGCAAAAGGACACATGGGACCTGTTTGGGAAGTAGACATTAGCCAATGTCAGCTGTGCATTATTGTACAAGCCTTTCAAAAATACGAATCTGCCCTTGGGATCTAGCATTTTTTCTTGTAGGATAAAGGGGGCATCTTTGCTTATGAAGGTTGAGACCCCCCTAGCTTTGGATTCGCCATTTGTAGCATGGTACGCCTCTATGAAAAAAGCGTCTGTCAATCTGGGTACATGGTGGGTTTCTTGAAGAAACACTACCTTTTTTGAGTTCACGCAATAATGTTGAGCGTCTCTCAGGTATATTCAGACCCTTGACATTATGAGAGATCAAGGTTGGACCTCGGCCGAGGTCGGTGTAGGCCATGACAGGAACTCAGAGCGAGATAAGCCGGGGTAAGCCTGGAGTACGCAATCTTTTTTTTTTCTTCCTTTATAAAAGGAAAAAAAAGGAGAAAACAAAAATTAAAAATAATCCAAATCAGCAACAGTACAGCCAGTTGTGCAATATGATCAGATAAATCCAACAGCCAACAAATAGAAAGTAGAAAAGGATGAAAAGAGAGAGTGAAATGAAAGAGAATGGTGTAAATTGAGAGTAAACCTTAACAGGCAGGACCAGCCTACCTGAGAAATGAGCAATATAGTGCATCTAGCCCCCACCACGTAGGAACGGACACACTTGTTGGGGGTAGAGGGAGGTGACTGTCAACAGAAAAATGGTCAGTCCCTGGCCTCTAAGAGCCTGTGGGTAAGTCAGAGCACACAAAGAAAGAAGTTATAACAAAACAATTATTTGGAGTATAACACGACACACACAACCTGCTTAAAAAAAAGCTAGAACAGGTTCGTTCACAACTAGGACAAAGTCCAAAATAGAGTCCACCCGATCCCATGGAGAAAGGGTAATAATCTAAGGCTAAACTACTTTCCCATATCCGCTATACAGCCCCCTCCGTGACACCTGTAGAGGTAAAAAATAGGTTAGCTGTTGCCATCCCTGACCCCCCAAAGTCCACCCCATACCATGCATTCTATAAACGAGAAAACGAGAAAACAATAAGCTAACGGGGGGTGGCAGTCCAAAGGGTGTGTCAGATACTTCCTTAATCCAAGGATCCACAGCAGCCGCTGCAGACAAAATATGCGGATGTTGAGTAATAGGTATAGATCTACCTGGTACATCCCCAAAGTTAGTAAAAAAAAAGGGGGGGGAGTCACCGGGCAGAGCGTCAGAATGTCAGAAAGCCGATCCTTCCTAAGTAGCCAGATTGGCGGGCATACACAGCCGAGGGGAAAGGAAAAAAAAAAGAAAGACAAACCAAGTGAGCACGATTCAATAGGAAAAACCCAGCGGGCCTAGGCTAGTCCTCTTCCTGGTCTCTGTTATCTTCTCTGGAAGATCTCAGTGTTCCGGCCTTAGAGCTCCTGAGGCTTCTGCTTCTTAGCTGATCTCTTCTCAGGTGTGAAGAAGGGGGATCTCGAGGGTGACCTGTCTCGAGGGGGTCCTGGAATTCAGCATACCAGGCTGGCAGCAAAATCTGGTCAAGTCCCAGGGCTGAACAGAATTCTGGTAGGTCATCAGGATCGCGCAGGACATGCTGATGACCGTTGAAATGTACTGTCAGGGCAAATGGGAACCTCCACGTATATCTTAATTATTTCTCTCTTAGTGCCTCCAGCAGTGGGCTCAGGGCCCTCCTGTTCTTTAGGGTGATCTGCGATAGATCCTGAAACAACATGATGTTTGCCCCGTTAAAGACCACTTGTTCATTCCTCCTGGCATTGTGCATGATCTCTTCCTTGAGAGTGAAGCTTTGCAGGCAACAAACAATGTCCCGTGGAGGAGCAGTATCTGGCCCTGTCATGAGCAGCCTGGCCCATCGGTTGGCACATCGGCACGCACGGACTCGCGCATGTGCGGTAGCGGCGCATCGGCGCGCACAGACGTGTGCAATCATGGTACCGTAAACGCGCGCGGGAGCGTGCACCAGCGGCAGCGGCGCTCGTGCACGTGCGGACGCCGTTCTGGCTCCAAATTCAGTCTTAAAAGGGGTCTGAGCCCTGTGCTTCTTGCTGTCCTGTCTACAGCGTTCCTGTGAGTTACCTGCACCTGTTATCCTGATTGAACCTGTTCCTGACAACCCGGCTTGTACCTGTTATGCCTGCCTGCTGCCTGCCCTGACCTTGGCTTGTTCGACCATCCCTTTGCCTGATCCTCTGTACCTTCTGCTGCCCGCCTGTTGTTGACCCGGCCTGAAATCCGACCCTGCCTGTACCAGCTGTATCTGATCCTGACCCACCAGCCAGTCAGTGGACTTATCTGCTGAGACTTGTTCTATGGAACACCTCCCCCGCTCCTGCTATTGCTCCTGCTTCCAGCTGCTCTAACGTGTGCCTTTAACAATCAGCCTGCACCAGTTCTTCTACGTGTCTCCAGGGACTACTGACGCTTCTCACGGTCCCAGCATCAGCTTGCACCAGGCGCTTGTGCGACTCTGCAGTCCCGAACTTCCTGTCTGCTCTACCAGGAGTCCTGGGATCAGAGAAGCAAGGGCTGCTGCTCCCTGCACACCGGGCTCATCCACTAGGTACGTGACAGGCCCCTTTGGTCTAAAAGCTCTGTGTGCCCTGACAAAGTCAATCATCATGTTTTCCTGCCTGCCAAGCAGGCTGTTGAACACTCTCTGCAAGGCCTGAACAATCTGGGCAGGTTCCACAGACTCTGGGATGTCCCTCACACGAATATTGCACCTTCTGCTTCTGTTGTCTAAGTCCTCCAGGTGCCTATTTATTTCAATAAAGCGATGATTATGAGAGACAGAGACTTTCTCAAGTCTGTGTATGGCTTTATCCATGTGCTTGCCTGCCACCTCCGTTGCGGCCATTTTCTCATTCAAAGCCACCAGATTAGATTTTAAGTCTGTAATGGCGGCCGAGAACGTGGACTTTATGTCTGCAGCTATCACTGACATAGCCGCAAGCGTGAGGGATTGATCAATGTGAGGTGTCCCCCTACGTGAGTCCTCAGGCGCTGACTGGGAGTCCTCGCTGAAGTCCTCCTCATGGCGCTCCAGCGCCATCTTGGCCTTCCCCATGCTGCTGCGGGTCCCCGCCATGACTTCAAACAGGTCCAAGATGTTCCGGGACAGGTTAGCGGAGGTTCCTTTCCTTGAGCAAGAATGCGGGGTGCCGTTTACCCGGCATCTGGGAGCAGCGGATCGGGTGTTTAAGCAAGTGCAGACTGTGTGTGTGTTGGAGCTCCCTCACCAAGCGTCCATGCTCGTTGCGCGCCCAGCCACACCCCAATCAAGACATCAATTCTTATAGCGGGGGTGGGCGGTGTGTGTTTTGTGAAGCACCTGATTAGAGCCAGAGACTCTAATAGGCTTTCAAATAGGGTAGGCTCTGCGTCCTGATCCCACCCAATTGTGTGACCATGGCAAATAAATGTTCAGTATTTTCACACTACAGTTACTCCCTGCCAATCAGGAGGCAGGTCTGTGAGACCTGTTTCCCATCTGGCCAAAAATCCAGGCGATCCTATTGGATGCCTAGTGCTGTGGAAGAGGAGACATGCTGAAGCTGGACCTGCCACTGCTGCTGCCAGGACACAGCAGGGGAAGAGAAGGACACAGCCCACCACATAGTACATAGTAAGTGCCAGCCCTCTGGGTCGGGGGATGCTGGCTGACAGTGCCGTGAGCCACCCCTGTTGCGGAGGGTGCATCAATGCCTCACCGCCCGGAGGGGGGAGTAGTGCTGGTTGTCTGCCCCCCCCATAAGAAAAGCCCACCAGCTACCACTGGTTCTGTGTCCTGTGGGAGACCAGATATAGTGAATGCAGGGTCCTGGGTTTAGTAATACTTTAATGTTTAATATAGTTTTCAAATGTATCTGGAGCAACCGACACTTGCAGTTCACACAGAAGAATGTACTACAGCAAATATTAAGAAAACAGTAAGCTGTGAAGAAATTATCCACAATTCTGACATTACTTCGTATCGAAATGCACTTGATGTTAATGTCTGCCAATCATATTTGTTTTCATTAGATCAATAAACTGAAGCGGAGAAATCTAGAGAAGTGCAGCTAAGTGCCCTCTATTAATGCATTATTTATCTCAACGACTTCATATCAAAATAATCATATTTTCAACGGGTGTAGTGGAAAGTATGTAATGATGTATAATAGCATTATCTAGAGCTCTAAAGAGGTGTAGAATGGAAGCAAACTTACAAGTGTCATTTTCTGTTCTGAAAATTCTTAAGCATGTCCACCTAATCATTAAAGCTACATTTAAACACACGGCTATTGACCCACCTCTGAAAAACAATCCACAGTGGATCACATTTCAGAGGAATTTAACACTGTAAATGCCACCCCACTGTAGAACTGTCCTTGTAGGAGTTGCTGATGTCAGGGTTCCCCAATGATACACAACCTGTCACACAGCATTTCCTTCTTGCATCCAGACATATAAATCAGTCCTCTGGCTTGTTTTTGTTATTTTATTAGCGGATGATAACTTGGATGGGGTAAGGGATTATGGGATGCCCAACCTGTAAATGTCCATGAAACAGATCCAGGGACAACTTCCTCCCTATGTACAGATTCCTCTTCTTCCTTCCTCCTGCACAAACTCAGTTCTCTTTTTGTACAGCTTCAGCTGGATCACTCCTGGAGAAACTCAAGGAACAGCCCACATAACTGTTTTATATTCCCTCCTGACAGACACACACACACATGGAGACCTGTGTCCCCCAACATGGGGGATTGGCTAAGAGCCCTTAAATATTCAAGGCAACCACTCCTAGCTTCCACCCACTATCTTCCAGCACATTCTCCTACATTCTAGAAAGAGTTGGTGCCAACAGAGAGCTGCCAGGGTGAGTCATCCGCCTCTGGCCTTTTAATAAACATGAGCCAACCCAGTAACTGAATCCCTGGGCCAGACTTTAGTTTGCCTACTTTAATTCTAGTTGCACACACTAGAGGGTGCTACACTACTATGCCACAACTGCACACATTGTGGAGCAGTTGTGGCCTAGCCTTTTCACTTGAATGGATCACATTTAGTGGCAGTACTGCCCACCGAACATGACAAGGGAGATAATTTTAGCCATGGCAATGGCATGTGTACCCCCACTCGCCACTCTCTTTGCTGCTTTGGGGGGGGGGTCATTTGATGGGTAAAATTACAGCTCAGGTGCATAGTTTTAACTACCTCCACCTCAAATAAAAACAAGCCCTAACAATAAATAGTAACCTTGAAACAAAGCATTCTATTCTATCCAGCACATCATGAGTGCTTTCTAAACCATTCCCATGCTACCCCGATTGCCATATTACTCTCTCAGATCACAAACTTGTCAGTGATATTTTTTTAGAGGAAAGGAACACAGAGCTCTCTATATATCTTTGCTGACCCTGGGTGGTCACCATCATACAAAGTAATCTATTTATTCTTTACTCATAGTGCAATACACCTATAAGAGGTCCCCCTGGTAGGTGGTCTCCCCACAGGCGGTTTGGGATCCCCCCCCCCCTAACCTCAACTGTTCCCTCCTTTTCTCAGTTGATTAGTGTCTTTGATTAGCACTTGGATCTGACCTAATTAAATACATCTGTGAAGGTATGAAGATGAAGTTTTCAACCTATTTTGATATATCTATTATAAATGTGGAGACATGTATGCATGTTTATTTATGTATATGCATGTGTGTGCTTTTTGTGTGTCTGTGTTCTTGTTGTTGCATTTTCCTTCTTCAAATAGGGTTTAGGTTTGTGAAATTTTCTTAAAATTTTTATTATTTTAGATTTTTTCGCATTGTGATGATACATACTGTACATATTTTATGTGTTGTTTTTACATATCTTTGTAATAGTAGTTAATATGTATTTTCTCAATGTTATTGTAGTGATCATTCTGTTGGTGGAAATCCGAGGTCCTGAGGAAGCAGGTTTACCTCAAAACGTGCCGACCTATATGCAATAATCTCTGGGACGCTATACAGTTTGAATCCCTATACTCTTTTCAATCAAATTGATGTCAATATTTACACAATTTTAAAGATTTTGATATATACTTTTTTTAAACATGTATTAATAAAGATGTATGATTATTTTTAAAGTGGAGGTTCGCCTAAAAATACATTTTTAACATTGCATTTATGACATTAAAGATGATTAGAATCGGCTGTTTTAAAAAAAAAATCCGGGAGACACTGCATTCCTAGTCAGACAAGCCTGGGTTGATAATAGACCATCAGATGCACCGTCAGGCAGAGAATGGTCAGGATACAGGCAAAGTTCAGCAACAGGATAAGCAGTCTTTGAAGCATCACTACATACATCCTACACAAGCTGTAGAGCCATCATATGCTTTGCCTGTTGTTTTGGAGCCATTACATGCTTTACTTTGGAGAAGTCTGTCTGGGACGACTATAAACATCCCTAGGCTCATCTGACCGCTACTCATACGGTCAATCTATGTGGTAAGGAGACAACCTATTCACTGGGTGGCTCTTTGGTGGAAGAAGATTTTGGTGTGTTGATTTGCACTGATTATGGACTTTATTTCACTGGATCTCTCCTGATTTTCATAATCACATTTATTGTGTCTTTTTCTTGTCACTTTATTCATTTATGTATCACTATTTTTTTATTATCATGTATTTAGCGCTGTACCTATAATTTTTGTATTTCTGTGGGTTACTTTGGTTTAAGTAATTGGTACTGGCAGCTTTTTTTATTGAGATTTAATTCACATATTCATTCATTTATATCACGTTAGCACAGTGTTTTTTCCCCCCTAGGGGGGAGATATATATACTTTTGCTAGATCCTTTACAAGCCTGTTTATCAGCAAGCACAGTTTAATCCTGTGCATGCACTCTGTACTTCTTTTCATAGTCACAATGTTGAAGTTCTCACAATATTATATGAGTCTGTAGCAGCTTGAGAACATTAATCTTCCTTTGGTGGAAAGTCCAAGCAAAGTCCTTTCACGAGTATTAAATAGCTTTTCAGGACACTGGACACTATGTCACCTGATGTCTCTGATCTGTACTCACATATGTGGTTGGAAAATTGGTTCACTTCTTCCAATATCCTTGCTTCACTTTCACCTCATGATACCAGACTAGATCCTCAAATGGCAGTACTTCAGTCAGCCTTCCTCGGGCTTCCAGCAAAGCAAGTCTCCAGGTAGATCACCTGAGGCCTCAACGCCCTGCAGGCACATGGCAGGATGGCCTGGGGGGCCAGCAGCCCCCCTTTAGGCTGTGATCTCCTTCTAAGGAAAAGACCCAGTGGCTCCTCTCTGTCCCAGTTTATTTATACAAGCTCCCAGCTGCCTTTTAGGCAACCCTCCCCAGGGATTGGCCAGGGCTGTATGTATATTTACCTGCTGATTAGACTCTTTCTACACACTTATTTCCAGCATTTTCTGGACTAATTATATGGAAGCAGTCAATCCTGCAACTACTGAAATATAGAACAGCCCAAAGCAATCAACACAGCCACACTGGTTACAGTGAGCCTAAACTAAATTTGCCTAACAACAAACTACAGCTCCACTGGATACAGTGAGCCATGACTAACTTTACCTAATTCTAGCACCTATCTAGGAGGGTGCTACATTATCTCTCCTGAGTATTCAAAACTTTAATGCAGCCATCAGTAATGGTGGACAGGCAAAATCACAGCAGGGATAAGAGGTACTTGAAACTAGGTAGGAAATCAAATTCCCTTGGAAAGATTAATTTTATGTATCTATTTCTTCTTTTTTTTTAAGATAATAAGAATGCACAGACTGCAGTAAAAACAACACCTTGGCCCGGATTCACAAAGCACTTGCGCCAACGTATCTCCAGATACGCAGCGTAAGTGCAAATATGCGCCGTCGTATCTGTGCGCCGGACCCACAAACAAAGATACGCCTAAAAATAGGCTTCATCCCACCGATGTAACTTGCCTACGCCGGCGTAGAGTGGGCGAATATTTACGCTGGACGCATGTGGCGCTCCCATTGATTTTCTATTCAAATATGCAAATGAGGGAGATATGCCGATTTACGAACGTACATGCGCCTGATGCAGGCTACGCGATGTGCACGTAAGTTGTAGTCCAGCGCAAAGTTATTCCCCATAAAGCAGGTGTAACTCAGCAACAGACGTGCACATGTCAGCTGGAGAGCAGTTGCAGCAGCACTGTTACGGACGAGCTGAGCAACCACACTTGCATAACAACACATCCGTATGCCAACATGCCAGGGGCAGCCATGGTCATAGCACTACTGCATCCACAGGCAGGGAGGAGGGCACGGGAGAGGATATACCGAACGCGCATGAATGTCTTTGGCAAGGGGGAATCGGAGGTGTCTCGCATCTTCCGATCAACCATTCATGTTCTTCATGATACTCTCTGCGCTTTAAATGGACCTCTGAGACTATCACAGTGCAGGTGCATTTATACGGAGACTTGATTACACACAGGTGGATTCTATTTATCATCATTAGTCATTTAGGTCAACATTGGATCATTCAGAGATCCTCACTGAACTTCTGGAGAGAGTTTTCTGCACTGAAAGTAAAGGGGCTGAATAATTTTGCACGCCCAATTTTTCAGTTTTTTATTTGTTCAAAAAGTTTGAAATATTCAATAAACTGAATGGGGTAGCCCTGGATGGGGTGCCCCTGGAGGGGGTTCCCCTGATGGGCATGGAGGTCTCTGAGGGTCCAGGGGAAAAAGGAAGCCTCATCAAAATAGAGGCATTCTTCGAGATGGAGATCCACCAGCTCCTCCTCAACTACCTCTAGAGCGGAGGTGTGGGCACTCCCCTCCACCCATGGATCATGGCTTCCCAGGGGGTCAGGCTGAGGCTGATGTTCCAGGGATGGCGTGGGTTGGACACCGGCAGACGACGGTCCAGCTCCCTCCAGTAAAGCATTCACATGTTGGTGGACCCACACACTTGTCACATGTTCCCTTGCACCCCCTCACATGCTACACACTGGATGGGGGATAAAACACATTTACCTCTCCTCAAGTCCTGATCACTGGAGTCAAAGCCCTCCATACCCTCCACCTGCTCCCGCTCCAGACAGCTGGCGATGACCTCCTCCTCATCTGTCAACTTCAGAGCAGAAGCTGGTCCACCTCCCATTCCCCTGAGGTGCCTTCTGACTGAGGGGTGCCTTGGAACGGCTCTGTGGCTCATGCATGCGTTTGCAAATGCGTGCGGACAAAATCCCTGTTTTTTTTTTTAAATATGTTTTTATTGAAAAAGTTACAGAACACGGTATGACAAAAAAAAGCAGAACATATGAGAATGTTTTAAGGACGTTAAGCATAGAAAGCAGGAATGGAGGGATCATACAGAAAGAAAAACAAAAACAAAAAAAAAAAATGTACGTAGGAGTCCAAAAGGGTTGATACTGTACTCCGACCAGGTGGAGGGGGGAGACTGCGCACCCCATGTGACATGGGGGGGGGAGCCTCGTAAGGCAAGTCCAAAGTATAAGGGGGGGAGGAAAGAGGGGGGGGTGGGGGAGGGACATCAGTCCCGCGGGGGATCAAGGTAGAAAAAGGACATCTTCTCAAAGTTCAACCTCTCCGTGGGGGTGAGAGTGTACATCATGAATGGTTGCCATATATGATAGAAGCGAGTTTTGCTCCGTTCATGGGTCAGATCCGTGTTGAGCTTGTCCTTGTATAATAACCATTGCTAACTCTAAGGGGTAGTTTGAGCATCGGAAGGATTGGGTGATCCAATCCAGGCTCATTCGCAATAAGCATGCCAAATTATAAAGTCTGATGTTTGGCAGGGCAATGCCCCCCTCGCGCCTGGGAAGATGTAGTTTGGCAAAAGCTATGCGCGCACGTTTGCCACGCCAGAGGAACTTTGAGATGGCCGAGTTTAGGGATTTGATGTCTTTGTGCCGAAGAAGTAGGGGGATGGTCTGTAATGGGTACAATAGGCGCGCAAAGCTGATCATCTTGACTAGGTGGCATCTACCCAGTAGCGAGAGAGGCAGGTCCATCCAATTTCCCAGTTCTTGGGATATTTTCGTAAACGGGGGGGATAGTTAAGATGATATAGGGAGGAGGGCAGTTTACCTATTTTAATTCCCAGGTATGTGATATGGGACCTGGCCACAGTAAATAAAGAATTTTGGGACCAGGAGGGGACAGAGAGGGAACCTATGGGGAGAATTTCAATTTTGCTATAATTGATACGGAGCCCCGAGCACTGCCTGAATTCGTCAAAGGTGGTTTTGATCGTGGACATGTCCTGGGAAGGGCTGGATGTGAATATGAGGACGTCGTCGGCAAACAGTGACGTGCGAAGGTCATGGTCTCCAATCTGTATGCCATGGAGAGGGGCTTTCTGGGTCAGGTATCGGGATAGGGGTTCAAGTGCGATGTTAAAAAGGAGTGGGGAAAGCGGGCAGCCTTGCCTCGTACCTTTGTGTAGCCGGAATTCCTCTGAGAGGAGGCCCGCGGCCACTAATTTCGCGGCTGGGGCAGTGTACATGGACTCGACGAGATGTGTGAAGGGGCCAGAGAATGACGGATTGCACCTCCAGGATGGATATAGGGGCATTCAGAGCTTTGAGTTGAGAGGGGGATACCTGATCCAGGGAGATATTTTGGAAAAAATTGTGGGCCGTCGGTTTGTCAATAGGATCCGGGGCATAGAGGGAGGAATAGAATTGGCGCATAGCAGCATTGATACCTTTTGGGGTATTGTGTACTGAAACTGACGAGTCCCTCAGAGATGTGATATGGGTCGGGCGGTTGGGGCCTTTGCTCAGTCTGGAGAGGAGTCTCCCAGCCTTGTTGCCGAACTTGTGAAGGTAAGCATCCAGACGTGCCTTCTGGGTCTGCTCGAGGGTGGCTGCCCAAGTGTCAAAGGATTGTTTGGCCGTAAACCAGGTCTGCCGGTTGGGGGGGGAGTTGTCAGTGTAGAGGGCCCGCTGGGCCATGTGCAGTGTAGCGCTGGCTAGTTTGTAACGTCTGAGTGTGTTTTTCTTGAAAGTGCCGGCGTACGCTATTATGCAACCTCTGAGGAAGGCTTTACCCGCTTCCCAGAAAAGATTAGGGTTGTCTGTGTGTGGCGCGTTAGTCGAAGCGTAGACTGACCAGGCTTTTTCCAGGTGTTGTTGGAAATCGGAGTTGTTGTGAAGGTAGGAGGGGTACCGCCAGATTCTGGGGTTGGAGTTCAGGTCAGGGTCGTCCAACGTGGTCGAGACCGGGGCATGGTCCGAGATCACAATGTCATGTATGTCGGCTTCCGAGATCAGTGGAAGGAGAGAGTCAGAGCAGAATAGATAGTCCAGTCTCGTGAAAACATTGTGGGGGTTAGAGTAGAACGAGAATTCCCTGTCCGCCGGGTGACGCAAACGCCATATATCGTGAAGGTGTAGTGAGTCCATTGTCGATGCTAAAAAGGTCTGGGTGGGAGGAGCTGAAGGAGAACGAGAATGTCTGGTGGAGGATCTGTCATCTGTCAGGTGCATTGTGGAATTAAAGTCCCCTCCTATCAGATGTGGGTGAGACGGGTCCCGAAGCGCCCAGATCGTGAGGTCACTGAAAAAAGCATTTGTGGGGCTATTGGGTGCATATACATTAGTGATGATCATGACCCTAGATCCCAGTTGGATACGGGCAGAGACGAAATGGCCCTCGGAGTCAGACTCTGAGGACAGGATCTTGCAGGTAAGGTTTTTGTTAACGAGGATCACTACCCCCGCTTTGCGTCCGCAGGAGTCAGAGCCGAGGACCGTGCCCACCCAGAGTTTCCGCAGCCGTGGAAAGTCCGGAGTGGACAAGTGGGTTTCCTGGAGGAGGGCAATGTCGGTCTTGAGTCTTTTAAGGTGGCGCAAGACTTTCATTCTTTTATTAGAGGAACGGAGCCCTTTAACATTCCAGGAGACTATTTTCATGTTGGGAAAACTATCAGAGGGGTGTGGGCAGGATGTGGAGGTGAAATACATGGCAGCATGGCGTGTGGCAGGAGCAAGGTACAAGGAACGCATACAGAGTAGTGAATATCTGGGAGAGAGACTGGTGAGGTGACCGGATCACTTAAGGCGGGGGAAGTGTAAAAGAACAGGAACAGGGAGAAGAGGGGGGATGGGGGTGAACATAGGAAACAACAAACATCGGGAACTTCACTTTTTTCCGCATGGAGCCACTGAATAGGCCAGCTCCCAAACAGGACTCTCAATGCTGCATATCACCCGCGGTGTTGACAAGGGGGGCATAAGCGGCAGGAGTAATGCGTGGGGGCAGGAGCCAGACAGGTATCCCTGCAGGAGAATGGAAGAGCCTGATCAGACCCTATAAATGTAAACAAAACCATAACACAATGCACATGCTTAAGAAACTTTAACAGATAGTACCATAATGCAAAAGAACATAAAACAATACCAAATACGACAAAATAAAAAATAGCATTGAATAAAAAATAGCATTGGGCCTACCGGGGTGCCCTTGGGCGAGGAAGAGGGCGAAGTGTAGTAGAAAAAAAAAAACGAACGTCACGAGAGGGATCCAGGACGATCGTAGAAAAACATAGTAGCGCCAAGGCAGTGCGGCTGTCAAAATGGGATTCAAGAAGAAATTTGTTGTCGGCCAGATCCAGAGGCCTTGAATCTTTTGGGAGATTCTTTACGCGGGCTTCCGTGCTCCAAGGCCCAGTTAGAGGGCGCCGCTCTTGGAAATAGGTTGTTGTGAGGGCCTGGGCGATGGGAACGCAGATACGCCTCTGCTTCAGAGGGATCGTGGAAGGAGAGTTGATCCCCGTTGGGTGCTTTGAGCCGAAGCACGGCCGGAAATGCCAGGGTGAACTTGACCTGCATTCGGTGGAGCTCCGAGCAAATCGGTTGGAAGGCTTTTCTCTTTTTGGAGACGTCCACGGAGTAGTCCGCAAACACCAGGATATTCATGCCGTCTATCTGGAGGATCCGGGACTGCCGGAACTTCTGCAGGATGAGGGCCTTCTCCGAATAGTTGAGATATTTGGCGATCACCGGGCGAGGTGATTTGCGATCAGAGCTGAAGAGACCCATGCGGTGGGCACGTTCAACCGTGCAGGGGCCAGGCAGGCCCAAGGCCTCAGGGATGCGTTGTGAGCAGAGTTCTGAAAGAGCCGAGGGTTGCAGCGATTCGAGGACGCCAATAAAACGCAGATTACTCCTCCTGGATCTGTTCTCTAAATCATCCAGCTTGTCTAGGATATATTTATTTGTCTTGTCTTGTGCGTGTTCTATGGATTGGGCCTGGTACAGCTCCTCTTCTATGCTAACGATGCGGCTCTCGGCTTCATTCAGCCTGGATGCATGTTCCCCCAGCTGTGCCTGGATCTTTTGCATGCCTGTGTAAATGGCATTCTCTACTGAGGTGGTTATCATAGGTGACAACAGAGCAGCCACTGCTTGGGCTATGAGCTCAATGCTGTTTGCACCTGTGTCCCCAGTGTGTGGATGAGCTGAGAGGGTTGGGATGGCCTGTGGGGAGGGTGAGGGAGCTGGTGTAGTGTTCACCTCCATCGCGGGAGCTGTATTTGCGGCCGCGTCCGAGTAGGCCAAAGCCGGGGCCTCGATTTGCGGCTGCCCCGTCGGTGCCGCGGCGGCCGCGTACGATCGCGCGCCGCTCTTTTCCAGGAATTTATCCATCCTCACTCAGGGAGGGGTGGCGGATGGTAGTGGCAGGGTTCGGTGGCGGGTCTGCCTAATTTTTTAGGCCGATTTAGTGCCTGTCTGCGGGAGCTGATTAGGGTATCAGCTAGTCCATGCGGCGCTGAATCGGAAGTCCAAAATCCCTGTTTTTAACGCATACTGTTAGACAGGTTAATTGGTTGTTTTGAAAGCTGGTCGGTAAGTAGGCTTGGTTTTTCCCTGGGCATTCCCCAGGTCACTTTTATTATCTGCTTTAGCCTTCCATTGCTACTTACTGCTATGGCCAGCTATAGATGGGGGTGGTGGACAGGTTTATGCTTCACCTGTGGTGTTTATATTGGTCCAGCAATGCACCAACACCTTTGCAGCCATTAAGCTACATGCTGGGTGCTTGGTGTGCTCCTGTACCTTTAAGGAGGGGTGGCTCCCCTTCAGTTCACCTGCCCCTTTCTATCCATTAAAATGCATGTGCCTCCATTGTGGGGACGCTCATTGTTTAGTGTTAGGACCACAGATTGAGGGGTGCCTTGGCGCGGCTCTGTGGTTCACGCATGCGTTTGCAAATGCGTGCGGACAAAACCCCTGTTTTTAAAGCATATTGTTAGACAGGTTAATTGGTTGTTTTGCAAGCTGGTCGGTAAGTAGGCTTGGTTTTTCCCTGGGCATTCCCCAGGTCACTTTTGTTATTTGCCTTCTGATGAGGTCTTGTTTATCCCGGACAGAATCAAATCGACGCATTCTTGGAAGCATTGAACTTTTACCTCACCGCGTTCTGACACGATCGGTTTTTGAACTGATGGTGTGTATGCAAATCAGACCATCAGGCCACTTCAGCGGTGACCTGATGAAAACGGTTCGTCGGACCATTTTCATCGGGTTGGACCAATCGTGTGTATGCGGCCTAAAGAACACAAGTGCAGATTATATAATTTGGAGATTAATTATCTACTGAAACCAGTGGACAATGAGGGCTAAAAGAGTGCCTGAAAAGTTAGCATTTTAGGGCACCCAAGGAAGAATAGGGTTACTACAGTATGCATATGGGAGAGGTCATGGACCAACATCCTTCAAAATAAAGCTCTGGTGGATCTATATTGTGTCAGCTGAAATCATTTGTGAACTTTAAACAATTTTAAGGATTGTAACATTCGACTATATCATGGCCAAAATTAGGCTCCTGGTGAATCATACCATCCATGTGTTTTCCTAACCCTATGACTTCTAGCTGGATAAAACTGTAACTGATGTTTTTGCACTACGACTAAGTAAAGCCCTCAAGGAAAACATACAGAAATCCCTGACCTTTTGCCTCATGCGTTAATTCAGTCATGCATATTAGTTTAAAGTGATCCTTTACGATAAATTCAGTAATGAAAGGAGACCCTATGACATAAAACGATTAGCAAGTTTCTATGTATATGTATTTTAGTTCTGACAGTAATGTACTTCCTGCTTTAATGTATAGACTACAAAACATACAACTGTAATTTAATAAGTCATAGGCTGTTATACTCCACATTGACCTTTGTTGCATTCAATAGAAACTATAATGTATTATCAGTGAACACATATTTTGAGTTAATAGTATATTATACTATATAAAAGTGTAATGATGAGCGCAAACTTAAACGAAACTAAATAATCAATCCCAAACAAACAAGTGAGCATCACTATAAAAATGGTGATTAATGTAAAAATGGTGATTACAATTAATAATCCAAATATGTGCAATACAGTGCAGCAGCAAATGTCCCAAATAAGTAAAATGCAGTGGGGAGACAAACATAAATCAATCAGTGACAAGGCTTCTATCCATGTAACAACAAACTCATCCAGATGAGACTTCACAGATGAACGTGCTCACAGAGCGCTTACCTTCCACAAGGAAGAAAGGGGCATCAAACACATGCAATGATGATCCTGTAGGCAGCCGTCTCCAATGCAATCCTTAAGCCAGTCTCAGCCACATTCGACGTCCGGTCGAAAATGTAACGGATGTTCCAAAGAAAAAATGAAGCTCACATGAAGTACGTAAACTTAAAAATGGTTTAATAAGGTAAACACACTTACAGAAAGAGAAACGAATAAAAACACCAAAACAATGGCACTTCCGGTCGGACGGTCAGGGTGTCACATCACTTCCGGTTGACCTGAGCCTACAGGATCATCATTGCATGTGTTTGATTAATCACCATTTTTATAGTGATGCTCACTTGTTTGTTTGGGATTGATTATTTAGTTTAGTTTAAGTTTGCGCTCATCATTACACTTTTATATCTTATTCTTGTTGTTAGCACATACAAGATTTGAGCTGCATGTAATTAGTTTAAATTATTTTTCGTATTGGGTCTATTCACTGTTGGCTAGCGCTTTAGTTTCTCCTTTTTATAGTATATTATACTATATTATTATTAATAATATTTATTATATTTGCCTTAAAGTACAACTGAAGGCTCATGTATGACATTGTAAACTTCTGTGATGCTGACCCCTGTACCCTTCCCTACTTTCCTCCATCCTGCTGCTCTCTATCCTCTGCTGTAGTGACCCTTCTTCTCTGACAAACTGACCCCTGCGCCCTGACCTGCTGACCCCTGTATAAGTACAAGGAATCCCAGGATTAGTTTAACCACACTCCCTAAACCCCTCACACTGTTAAGAGTTTAACCACACCCACAATTTGCAGCGGTGCCGCAGAGCACTTTCTCCATCAAGCGTTCCTCATTTTGAAGTTCAAAAGTTGTGAGGTATGGTTCAATTGCAGGTGCCCAAAGGTCCTTGAGTATGTATCTAAATCCTTGAGTGTGTATCTAAATCCTTATGACAAACAGAGTATCTCTGTTCTATTGCTATCTCACATGCACAGTGCCAGGTCTGTGCTACTGTAGGTGTTTAGTGGTCACCTTGCAGTATATTGGTAGATGCTTATTGCAAATATACAGCTCCTGTTATTTTAGTTGTCTCTTCTGGTCTGGGATTCTATAGCTTGTTTTAGCTTAAGGCTCAATAACTACCAGTAGCATAAGCCAAAGCCAGGCTAGGCATCCAATGGTCACTTCGGGTTGTTAGGCCTCGTACACACGATCAAATCTGTCTGCTGGAAACGGTCTGCTAGACCGCCCCAGCAGACAGATTCGATCGTGTGTACGGCCGAGCCGACGGATTTGGCCACCCGACAGATTTCAAAGCATGCTTTGAAATCTATCGGGTGGGAATCCGTCCGCCCGACATGTCTGCTGGTTAGTACACTTACCAGCAGACATGTCGTCCCGCACCGCCGCCGAATGGATTCGGCGCATGTGCGGAAGTGTTTTACTTCCTGGTGCGGTGACGTGGCGGCGTCAACGTCACCGCCACGTCACCGACACGTCAGCGCGCCGTCTGCTGGCGGGGATTTTGGTTTGCTCGTGTGTACACGCGAGCAAACCAAAATCCGATCAGACAGATTTGTTCAAATCGGTCGGTCCGACCGATTTGAACAAATAGATTGCCTCGTGTGTACGAGGCCTTAGAGGTACGATTGCTTGACAGATTAGAAACTACTAGAAAATAATAGGCAGAGTAGATAAGTGAATTTGAGTTACAGAGCCACACCACAATTTCTGTTAGTGAGAAGCTGTGTTCCAGGCAGGTTGGACAATGGTTGACTGAACTCCCCATCACATTCACTAATGTCAGATCTCCAACACAAAGTCAAACTCCATATCATCCTCAGGGGCTCCTGTCGCTGAACTTTTCTGCAAAATTCATCTGAAGGTATTTTTATTAATAACCATAATAAGAGGGTATATGTGCACAATTGTATTAGGACTTTTGTTGGACCCTTTGCTGATAATACCTGTCTGTACTTTGGATGCATGTACTGTTACTAATCTCTTCTTATATAAAGCTTGTATTTTTGGTGGGCATCTATATACTTATGGTTACTAATATATGTTGGATCCTCTGCTCCCAATTATTTTGATAACATTATTGGTTAATTTCCCAGGATGGACATCCCCTCTGATCACCACAGCAACCAGATTTGCATTGTCTTCTAACATTCTGTTTTAAAGAGGATGAAATCTGATTGGCTGCTCTTAGTTACTGTACACGGGCGTTCCTTGCACAGTTTTTTTTTTAAACAGCTCACTATCTACAGAAAACAGATAATCAGTGAAACTAGAGTGCAGTTAGTCCATGGGTGCCACATCACGGCTGGTTGCCCTTTCCCAGCTATCTGTGCACTGTTGAAGATGAGGGATATCTCTGGTGAACAGACACATTAGCAATTCATTTTATCAGCTGTCGGAGGTAGAAGCACTTTCCATACACCCTCCCACATGTTTCAAGTTTCCTCTTAGATCCACATATATCCAGATATTAAATTATAGATAAAAGAGCGTGTGTGGGTGCAGAAAGATGGAAGGAGTGATATGACAACTGTACCAGCACATACTGCCACCCTAATGAGCTTTCCTTCGCAGCTTTGCTCACCTCGCTTTCTGTGTTCACATAAACACAGCTAAAATCTCATTTCATTGTCGGACGGGATTTGAGACTCGCTTTTCCTTCCCTCTTGTTCTGTTATTAACATGTAAAAGTCTTTATGCTTTGTCAGTCTTTTTATTCCTGCTGTAAAGATGTTTTTGTCACAATTACTTTAACTCCTTTAGAGCTCAAAAAAGTCCCATCTCAATCCATTTTGTATTGAAACTAATTGCCTTATATTGCTTTAAGCACAGGTGGGGAAAATTAGATATCTACAGTTATGTAATATAATGTGTATACCTCTGTTCTATTACAAAATGTCCAAATACTTATTGTTAAATGTACTTTTACACAAAGATACAGTAACATCATATAAGAATGATGCCAGGAGTCATACCACAGTTGAATAGTGTCTGTAAAGTGAACAATCAAAAGAGACGATTTTAAGAGAAGGAAAACAAATTAAAAGCTGTTTAAATGAGTTGGAAATGTTATAAAAGATTCTCTATTGGTCTCCATTGCAGTATCTCATAAAAGTGAGTACACCCCTCACATCTTTGTAAATATTTTATTATAATCTTTTCATGTGGCAACACTGAATAAATTACACTTTGCTACAATGTAAAGTAGTGAGTGTACAGCTTGTATAACAGTGTACATTTGCTGTCCCCTCAAAATAACCCAACACAGCCATTAGTGTCTAAACTGCTGGAAACACAAGTGAGTACACCCCTAAGTGAAAATGTCCAAATTGGGCCCAAAGTGTCAATTTTTTGTGTAGCCCCCATTATTTTCCAGCACTGCCTTAGCCCTCTTACGCATGGAGTTCACCAGAGCATCACAGGTTGCCACTGGAGTCCTCTTCCACTCCTCCATGACGACAGCACAGAGCTGGTGGATGTTAGAGACGTTGCGCTCCTCCACCTTCTATTTGAGGATGCCCCACAGATTTTTAATATGGTTTAAGTCTATAGCATAGGTGTCAAACACAAGGCCTGTGTGCCGAATCCGGCCCTCCAGGCCATTTCATGTGGCCCTCACACCTCTCCTGCAGTTGCAGGAGAGCTCCAGCCCTCCTATTGTGCTTCTCAAGACCCCTACTTTCTGAATTTAAGCAATGCATTCAGCTTCTTCCCAGCAGCAGCATAAGGAAAGGGGGTGCACTGTGATGTAAGGGATAGTGGGGGACTCAACTTCTGATAGTGGGTTGTCTCTTAACATCGAATGTAAGGGGAGGGAATGTGCTGGACACATAATCTTACAGATACAACCGGCCCTTTTGAGGGCAATCATAATGCTGATGTGGCCCACAATGAAATGGAGTTTGACACCCCTGGTCTATAGACATGCTTGGCCAGTCCATCACCTTTACCCTTAGCTTCTTTAGCAAGGCAGTGGTTATCTTGGAGGTGTGTTTGGGGTCATTGTCATGTTGGAATACTGCCCTGTGGCCAAGTTTTTTAAGGGAGGGGATCATGCTCTGCTTTAATATGTCATGGTACATGTTGGCATCCATGGTTCCCTCAATAAACTGTAGCCCCCCAGTGCCAGCAGCACTCATGCAGCCCCACACCATGACACTCCCACCACAATGCTTGACTGTAGGCAAGACACACTTGTCTTTGTACTTCTCACCTGGTTGCCGCCACACACACTTGACACCATCTGCACTCAACTTCTTTGGTCGACCAATGGCAAGGCCTGTTCTGAGTGGAACATGTCTTGTTAAACCGCTGTATGGTCTTGACTAATGTTCTGTAGCTCAGTTTCAGGGTCTTGACAAATAGTGTTGCTCATGAATATTCGCATTGCGAATATTCGCTACGAATATTGCATATTCCAGTATTCGCGAATAACTCAAATATTGCGGCGAATATTCGCTATGGCGAATATTCGTATTTTTTCAAATTTATTTTTAAAATAGATCACGTCCTAGTGATCTCCATCGACGTCTAAAAGCATTGCTGGTATGATTAGAGAGAGACCCTGGGCCGAGTAGCTGATGCGACTCTTTTATGTTGCCGAAAATTCGCATTGCGAATTGTCGGCAACATAAAAGAATCGCATCAGCTACTCGGCCCTTCTTTTGCATCAGAGCCAATCAGAATAACTCGAATATTCGGCAAAAGGAATATCGCGCAATATTCCTTTTGCCGAATATTCGAGTTATTCTGATTGGCTCTGATGCAAAAGAAGGGCGGAGAAGAAAATCGCGCAATATTCCTTTTGCCGAATATTCAAGTTATTATGATTGGCTCTGATGCTGCATCAGAGCCAATCAGAATACCTCGAATATTCGGCAAAAGGAATATTGCGCGATTTTCTTCTCCGCCATTCTTTTGCATCAGAGCCAATCAGAATAACTCGAATATTCGGCAAAAGGAATATTGCGCGATATTCCTTTTGCCGAATATTCGAGTTATTCTGATTGGCTCTGATGCAAAAGAAGGGCGGAGAAGATAATCGCGCAATAGGAATATTGTGCGATTATCTTCTCCGCCCTTCTTTTGCCCCCTTATTCTCCTTTCTTTTAAGTAGAGTTAGCGTAGAGTTAGTGTTTAGTGCATATTAGTTTAGTAATGCAGGAAATGATCTCCGTTTATGAAAATTTCGCAATCATTTTCGCATTAGCGAAATTTTGCAAATTTTTTTTTGGATAAAATATCACGAATATTCGATATTAGCGAATATTCGCGAATATTCTTCTATATATTCGCGCAATATCGCGAAATCGAATATGGCGTATTCCGCTCAACACTATTGACAATCATCAGTGTGCAATGGTGTGGTCAACCTTTCATGTAGCTCCAAAAAGAATATTGTTTGAAGCCTGTCTGTATGAGCACTTTCAACAAGTATGAAGTAATTTATTATAGTTCAAGTATTTTACTCTATTATTAACCAATGTACATTTACTAAATTTTCTGATTTTCTACACCTTTTCTGGAGATGGCTCCCAAAATGGTTGTGGAACCTTTGTTCTATAGGGATCTTGGGGTTCTTTTGATGGTTGGCTCTTTCTTTAGCAAATACAGTTATGCCGCATACACACGGTCGGAATTTCCGATGAAAAAAGTCTGATGGGATTTCCGACTGACTTAGATAGAGAGCTGGTTCTCAATTTTTCAGATTTGTCTGTACGGAATTTCGACAGGGAAATCAAACACGTATGCACAATTACTATTGTGATGGTAGCATCACTTGACTTGCCATAAAATGTCTCCTCAATCCGTACAAGAATGATCTATGTCACACATGCTCTGAAATGTTCATTCACATTTCTATGGACAAAAGGTAGGGATTTTTCATTGCTGGTACAGATTCAACCTGTCTTTCTCACTTTTATGTGTTTACCAACATACACTGACAAGAGACAATACCTTCTTTTCTGCAGTAACATGTAATTAGATGTAGCAAATGCTTTCTGTCAAAAAGGTTTGACAAGAGTGATGATAAGTTGTTTTTGTCGCCTTCCTTTTGACTGCTTAGCTTTCTAATCTGGTTTCCTTTATGACAAAAACCAACTGATTTATACCATGTCTGGTCAATAGCCACATTCCCTTTATCCTCACTAAGTAACAGTGCAATGTACTGATGGATGTTTGTCATGACAATTTTGGAATCTATCTTGTCATCTAAAGGAACTTTTTAAGGGTGCACAAGTTATATGTGAACTTTTGAATTTAGCCATGTTATGCCCTAAATTTGTAAATCAACTCTCTGCTGGCAAGTTCCCAATGTAAGCAGAGCTTTAAAAAAATCTATAGGTTGCATCTTTTGAGCTACAGAGGAGGTCTAGGGCTAGAATTATTGCTCTTGCTCTAACGATCGTGGTGATACCTCACTTGTGTTGTTTGAATACTGTTTTCATATGCGGGCGCTACTCACGTATGCGTTCACTTCTGCGCGCGAGCTCGTCGGGACGGGGCGCTTTAAAAAAAATGTTTTGGTTTTCTTATTTATTTTTATTTATTTTTACACTGAAAAAAAAAAATTGATCACTTTTATTCCTATTACAAGGAATGTAAACATCCCATATAATAGAAAAAAGCATGACAGGAAGGAGGAAGTGATGTGATCTCTCCCTCGGCGGTTTTTTCAACCACCGCTGAGGAGAGATCACATCTCACAGTAAGGCCGCGTACACACGATGGAATTTATCCGCTGGAAATGGTCCGACGGACCATTTCAGCCGAAAAATCCGCTCGTCTGTAGGGGCAAGCGGACGAATTTGGATTTCTCCAGCGGAAAATTTCCAAAGCATGCTTTGAAACTTTTCCGCCGGACACATGTCCATCGGATATGTCCGCTGGCAAGTACACAAAAGCATCGGACCAAAAACCCGCGCATGCTCAGTCAAAATGAGGGGACGGGAGCACTCGTTCAGGTAAAACTCGCGTTTGTTTGAGACATGGCACATTCGTCACTTAAAGCGGATCTCCACCCTAAAGTGAAGATCCGCTGATCGGAACCCTCCCCCCCTCCGGTGTCACATTTGACACCTTTCAGGGGGGAGGGGGGTGCAGATACCTGTCTAAAGACAGGTATCCGCACCCACTTCCGGCCCGCAGTCTGGGGCAAAAGACGGGCTTTTCCCGTTGTGTGCTGGGAACTCTCAGCTCCCAGCACACAGCGGGAGCCAATCGCCGGGCGCAGCGCGACTCGCGCATGCGCCGTAGGGAACCGGGCAGTGAAGCCGGAGCGCTTCACTTCCTGGTTCCCTCGCCGTGGATGGAGGGGGGAGCAGCAGGGTGATGAGCGATCGCTCATCCTCTGCTGCGGACGCCGCTGGACTCCAGGACAGGTAAGTGTCCTAATATTAAAAGTCAGCAGCTGCAGTATTTGTTGCTGCTGGCTTTTAATATTTATTTAAGGTGAACCATCCGCTTTAAACTATCTATATAGCGCGGCGACTGAAAAGCACGAATCAGCTCTAACCAAACCTTCGCTAACACGTAACTAGCAAAAGCGGAACAGAGGGCGGCGCCGTAGGCTTTGGCATTCCCCTTTATAGTGACGTCGTACGTGGTTTACGTGCCCGCGTTCTGGTCCGCTGGGATTTCTGTCCGATGGTGTGTACGCTCATCAGACCAACGGACAAATTTGCCTTGTCCGCTGGAAACTATCCGTCGGATATCTCCGACCAGATAAATTCCATCATCTGTACAAGGCCTAAGTGTACACAACACTACACTGACACCAGGACATGTAGGCACATTAACCCCTTGCGATCACCCCCCCCTACCCCTCCCCCCTGTCACAGTGTCACTGAATGCAGTGATTATATGTATGATCACTGCAGTTAGTGTCAGTGTGACAGGCAGTCAGTGTTAGGTTCAGGGTAGCCCCCGTACCCCCCCAATAAAGTTTTAACCCCTTGATCACCGCCCTAGTTAACCCTTTCACTCCCTATTGCCAGCGTCACTAAGCGATCATTTTTCTGATCGCTGTATTAGTGTCGCTGTTCTCGCTAGGTAGCTAATTTTTTTTTTATTGTGATTTTTTTTTACTAAAGACATGTGGCTAAATAAATTCTGGCCTATATGTTTGACTAAAATTTAGTTTATTTGATTCTTCTTATAAGAAAAAGTAAAAAATATTGATTTTTTTCTTTTCAAAAATGTCGCTCTATTTTTGTATATAGCGCAGAGGCGATCAAATACCACCAAAAGAAAGCTCTATTTGTGGGAAGAAAAGGACGCAAATTTTGTTTGGGAGCCACGTCACACGACCGCGCAATTGTCAGTTAAAGCGACACAGTGCCGAATCGCAAAAAGGGGCCTGGTCATTTACCCATTTTGGTCCGGGTCTTAAGTGGTTAAATATGAGATCTGGGGTCAAAAAGACCTCAGATCTCATATTTAGACTTAAATGCAAAAAAAAATAAAAAAAACTGTCATTTGAAAAAATGACAACAAGAAAATATTGCTTTAAGAAGCATGGGCGGAAGTGACGTTTTGATGTTGCTTCCGCCCTGCTATGCTATGGGGAAGGGTGGGGGCCATCTTGCTTTCACTCATATCCCTGTCGAGCAGGAGAGAGGTTGCCGCTGCCGACGGCTTCGGTAAGTGGCGGAGGGCGCGGTAGAGCAGCGGGAGGGGGGGCCCTCTCCCGCCACCGATAACAGTGATCTCGCTGTGAATCCGCTGCGGAGACCACCGTTATCGTTTACAGGACCGCTCACTGAAAAGATGGATATCTCAGTTGTAGCAGCAGCTGCTGCCATTACCGAGATATCCATCTTTAAAAACAGGACGTCTATATATACATAAGCGGGTCCTTAAAGGGCCACTAAAGGATTTTTTTTTTTTTTAGCTAAATAGCTTCCTTTACCTTACTGCAGTGCTGTTTTAATGCCCTCATTGTTCGTTTTTGCTTTGATGTTGCTGTAATTCCTCTCTGTTCTGAACACTTCCTGGTTGTCTGTTTCCTGATAACCACAGTACTGGGAGATTTCTCACTGTGGTCACTAATCAAGGAGGTGTGTGTAAAGCCCCTCAGCACCAATCCAGTTTCGTTTTAACAAACCATCACTGCCCTTTATTGGCTCTCTGGCTCAGTACATCAGAGAGACAGGACACAACAGCAAAAACGAAACTGAAAGTGCAGGCACATTATATGATTGATTTTTATCTATTTTTAATCATTTTTAAAAGGAATCAGTTAACTATTATGTCTCTATACCCTGTAAACAGTCATTTCAGCAAAAAAAATGTTTTTCCTTTACAACTCCTTTAAGTGTTTAAAAAGTAAGCATTTTTTTATATGGAGCACTGCATTAATGTTTTGTGGACACTGTAATGCTTGAGAAAGTATGCCTGAAAAAGTTTGAAGTCAACATGATGATGAACAGTATACAGTAGAATATTTAAATATTCTGAAAAGCTCTTTAAAACAAACCCCCATTTGTATAGGTTTCTATAAGCACTTTAAAGAAAATAATTTTCAAATGTAGCACCTCCTCACCCCTGAGTAGGGTTGAGCGAACCCAAACTGTAAAGTTTGGGTTCGTACGAAACTTTAGTTTTTTTTTTTGACACGGACCCGAACCCGAACAATTTTCTGAAAGTTTGGGTTCGTATTCGGTGTTTTCAGCTTTTCTTTTACTTGTGTGACTTGGAAGCCATCACAGCCATGCCTACTAATAGTATGGCTGTGATTGGCCAGTGCAGCATGTGACCGAGCATGTGACTTAGCCTCTATATAAGCTAGAGGCACACAGCACAGCTTGTCACTCTGCTTTAGCTAGGATAGGGAGAGGCTGCCGCTGCTCTCAGGGACAGATTTAGATAGGATTTTCCTGCTTCAGAAATCAAATTACAATACTCAGCGATCGATCTAGCGATCGATCTACATAGCATTAGCTACATTAGGGAAATTGATTGTGCTTATAGGGAGAGAATTAGTGAGGAGTCAGTCCTACTTCACAAATCTAATAGCAGCAGCACTGCATATGTTCCTGTCAGATACTCTGCATATTGCACCAGCACTGCACATGTTCCTGTAACATACTCTGCATTAGCTACTGTAGGGAAAGGTTCCTGATTGTGCTTATAGGGAGAGAATTAGTTAGGAGTCGGTCCTACTTCACAAATATAATTGCACCACAATAGTGTCTCATCATTGGTATCATTGGCAGGAATAGCGTCCCATAATTTGTGTCAGTGGGAGAAATAGTGCCCCATCATTGGTATCAGTGGGAGGAATAGTGTCCCATCATTGGTATCATTGGCAGGAATAGTGTCCCATCATTAGTGTCAGTGGGAGAAATAGTGTCGCATTATTGGTATCAGTGGGAGGAATAGTGTCCCATCATTGGTATCATTGGCAGGAATAGTGCCCCATCATTTGTGTCAGTGGGAGAAATAGTGCCTCATCATTGGTATCATTGGCAGGAATAGTGTCCCATTATTGGTATTATTGGCAGGAATAGTGTCCCATCATTAGTGTCAGTGGGAAAAATAGTGCCACATCATTGGTATCAGTGGGAGGAATAGTGTCCCATCATTGGTATCATTGGCAGGAATAGTGTCCCATCATGTGTGTCAGTGGGAGAAATAGTGCCCGATCATTGGTATCATTGGGGGAATAGTGTCCCATTGTTTGTGTCAGTGGGAGAAATAGTCCCACATCATTGGAATCAGTGGGAGGAATAGAGTCCCATCATTGGTATCATTGGCAGGAATAGTGTCCCATCATTAGTGTCAGTGGGAGAAATAGTGCCGCATCATTGGTATCAGTGGGAGGAATAGTGTCGCATCACAAGTGTCAGTGGGAGAAAAAGTGTCGCATCATTGGTATCAGTGGGACAAATAGTCTCCTATCATTGGTATCATTGGAAGTAATAGTGTCCCATCATAAGTGGCAGTGGGAGAAATAGTGCCGCATCATTGGTATCAGTGGGAGGAACAGTGTCCCATCATTGGTATTATTGGGAGGAATAGTGCCCCATCATTTGTGTCAGTGGGAGAAATAGTCCCCCATCTTTGGTATCAATGGGAGGAATAGTGTCCCATCATTGGGGAAGGTTCCTGCTTGTCAAGATTTTTTTTTATGTATTTTATGTTATTTTAAGTTATTTCCCTATCCAACTAACCATGCTCTTACCATCATTTTGCTGTCATTTGCAGCCCTCTAGCCCTTTCCCTTCATTTTTTAGAGACATTTTAGTAGTCTCGTCATTGATATCATTGGCAGGAACAGTGTCCCATCATTGGTATTATTGGCAGGAATAGTGTCCTATCATTAGTGTCAGTGGGAGAAATAGTCCCGCGTCATTGGTATCAGTGAGAGGAATAGTGTCCCATCATTGGTATCATTGGCAGGAATAGTGTACCATCATTTGTGTCAGTGAGAGAAATAGTGCCCCATCATTAGTATCATTGGGGGGGAATGGTGTCCCATCATTTGTGTCAGTGGAAGTAATAGTGCCACATCATTGGTATCAGTGGGAGGAATAGTGTCCCATCATTGGTATCATTGGCAGGAATAGTGTCCCATCATTAGTCTCAGTGGGAGAAATAGTGCCGCATCATTATTATCAGTGGGAGGAATAGTGTCCCATCATTGGTATCATTGGCAGGAATAGTGTCGCATCATTAGTGTCAGTGGGAGAAACAGTGCTGCACCATTGGTATCAGTGGGAGGAATAGCGTCCCATCGTTTGTGTCAGTAGGAGAAATAGTGCCACATCATTGGTATCAGTGGGAGGAATAGTGTCCCATCATAAGTGTCAGTGGGAGAAATAGTGCCGCATTATTGGTATCAGTGGGAGGAATAGTGTCCCATTGTTTGTGTCAGTAGGAGAAATAGTGCCGTATCAGTGGGAGGAATAGTGTCCCATCATTGGTATCATTGGCAGGAATAGTGTCACATCATTAGTGTCAGTGGGAGAAATAGTGCCGCTATAGCAGGCACAGCTAATGCAAAGGTATGGGCCAGGGAACGACGGCGTCAAATTTTACGTCGCGTACGCTGTTTACGTAGTACTACCTGAATAGGGCTGTGCATAAGTCACGTTCACGTCATAGGCATTTATGCCAACGTATCTTAGGGAGTTTATGTGACGTGATTCTGAATATGCGCGTGCACGCCCAGTTCGACCGGCCATTCATTAGCACAGGGTCATGCTTGATTAAAATAGATGCTGCCCACCTCCTTCCTACTTTGAATTAGGCGGGCTTACGCCAGCCGATTTACGCTAGGCCGCCGCAACTTACGGAGCAAGTGCTTTGTGAATACTGCACTTGTCTCTCTAAGTTGCAGCGGCTTGGCGTATATTCGATACGCTACGCCGCACAAAGATACGCTACGCTACCTGAATCTGGCCCATAGTGTCTACAAAATAGGGGATAGATTTATGGGATTTTTTATTAATATTATTGTTTACACTTTTTTGGGAATCATAGACATTATTACAGTAATCAGTGCTAAAAATATGCACTGTTATTGTACTAATGACACTGGCAGGGAAGGAGTTAACATCAGAGGCGATTAAGGGGTTAAATGTGTTCCCTCAGTGTGTTTATGGAGGATGGGCTTCCTGGGACAACACACAGATCCGTCTTCCTGCATAGCAGAAAGACAGGATTTCTGTGTCATTCTCAGACAGATAGGAGATCTGCCTTGTTTACTTTGGCGGATCCCCATTCTGTCTCTGCAGGAAACGATTGTGGGTGGCCAGCGGACATTGAGTCCACTCCCCCGCTGGCTAATCGGTGCTCACGCGCCCACCGAAGGCTATGTATGAGCCTGACGTACTTCTATAACGATTTGGTTAGCCGAGCCGACCTGCCGTAGTATAACTGTGGCGGCTGGTCAGCAAGTGGTTAATATTTATTGAGAACATTTTTAAGGCCCCTTTCACACTGGGGCTTTTTTCGAGCGTTATTCGAGCATTATTCGAGCATTTTTCAAGCGTTATTCGAGTGTCATTCAAGCGTTTTTAGGGCGTTATTCGAGCAAAGCCTCATCTGCAATCCCAATGTGCTGGTAAAGCACTGCTAAGACCGTAACGTTTTAGGGCGTTTTTGCAGTGCCTCGGTGTGAAAGAGTAAGGCCCTGTACACACGATCAGACATGTCTGATGAGACTTGTCCGACGGACCGTTTTCATCAGACAACTCTGAACTTGTCTGATGGTCTGATGTACGTACACACCCCCGGACCAAAATTCCCTCAGACCAGAACGCGGTGACGTAGAACACAACGACGTGATGACAAAACTAAGTTCAATGCTTCCAAGCATGCGTCGACTTGATTCTGAGCATGCAGGTTTCCATCGGACAGGTTTTGAAGCATGTTTTAAAACTTTTCATCGGAGATGTTCGATTGTGTGTACGCGGCCTAAGGCGTTTTTACAGCGCTTTCAATTCATTTCAATGGAGAGGGGCGTTTTTGGAGCTTTTTAAAGCACCCCCAAAAGCTGCTGCTTGCAGGACTTTTTTCAACTCCCCGCCAGTTTGCATGGCTCAGTGTGAAAGGGTAAGGCGTTTTTACAGCCCTTTCAATTCATTTAATTGGAGAACAGCGTTTTCGGAGTATTTTTTTCAGCGCTCAAAAGCTGCTACAAAGATGCTGCTTACAGGACTCAGTGTGAAAGGGTCCATTGAGATGCATGGAGAGCATTTTATGACCATTTTAATAGTGCTCTTTTTAACGCTAAAACGCTGTAAAAACGATTCATTGTGAAAGGGGTCTAATTGATCAATACAGATTAGTTGTGCTTAACACTGGTAATACTAAACCTCGATTGTTAAACATTACACAAGGCTAGTCTCCCTTAGACCTGCTAAACAGACACTCCCCCAGAGGACTTTAGGGACATCAAAGCACCACACTTACCCCATCTAGGATAGCATGTCTGGCAGCATTCATCCTCCTTATGTGGATCACAGCGGCTTCCGCCGTGCATCCCCCTCCTCCTTCTCCAAGACATCCAATAGGATCGCCTGACCTTTCAGCCAATTGGGAAAGGGGTGTCAGACCCACGCTTCCTGATTGGTGAAGAGGCGATTCAGTGTTAGAAATTTGTTTTTCTAGCACACTTGGGTGGGTGGGCTCTGAGCGCAATGCTCTGTACCACGAGTCCATCCTATTTTGAAACCTATTAGAGCCTAACCAGGTGCTTCAAAAAAACACCCCTGCCACCGTAAGGCCCCTTTAACATAGGGCAGTGGAGGTGCGCTGGCGGTATAGCGTCGCTAAAAATAGCGGCGCTATACCGCCAGAATTGCTGCGAGTTGCGGCCGCTAGCGGTGTGGTGGCTGGTCAGCATTGCGGGCGGTCTTGCTGTGGTTTCCCATTGTTTTCGATGGGAAGGAGCGCTGAAGGAGCGGTATACATGCCGCTCCTCTCACCGCTTCAAAGATGCTGCTTGTAACGTCTACCCAAGTAGGGAGAGGGTATCAGCCGTTGGAGACGTCCCTTTCCCTGGCAAGTTGCTATGCAAGTAAGTCCAGTATAAGCTCATCCACAAGAGCCAAAGGGAGAGTCAGGTCCAGTTGTAGGAAACAGAAGAAATATCCCATTGCATGCCCTCCTAAGAACGAGACGGTGCTACGTTTGGAAGGGTCAAGTATATCAGCTTTAATGGTACATTTCTTGGTTTATATCTTAGTTACAAACTGGTGAGTACTCAAGGAACAATGAAAGTCTCCGCCCCCTCCCTCCACAGGGGGGCCCCAAGTTAGACACACTGGCACCAGGCCAAAAGAAACCTCATTTCTTTCTCAATAGACTTCAATCACAGATAATCCCATCAGTAGATAAGCATTTCGGCACCGCAAAGCCTGACAAGTTCTTCTGAACACAAATGACATGCTAATTCAGGGGTCTCAAACTCCCGGCCCGCGGGCCAGTTGCGGCCCGCAGACCAAGATTTTGCGGCCCACTGTCAAGCCCTTCCCCCGGACAGTGTCATACTTTGCAGCGCATGCAGCAGGGCCGGTACAAGGCAGGGGCGGGAGGGGCGAGTGACCCTGGCGCTACCAAGTCTAACAGGGGGGGGAGCGCAATCAGCCGCGGCCACCAGATCAGTTGGATTGTCTGTCACTCACTTTCACTGAGTGACAGACAGCGCAGGCAGCGGCTGTGGCACACTGTGTGCCGACTGCGCTCCTCTGTCCTGGTCCTGGCTCCCTTTCATTCTTTGCGTTGCCTCTCGCCCCCCCCATGAAAGCTGGTATATTCCCGACGTGCGCCGTCACCGCGTGACGTCACGCCGGGGGTGAGAGGTGACTGAGGCAGAGAGGAAGGGAGGACTCGCGCGGAGCTGTGTCTGGAAAAAAAAAAGGAGGACAAGACACGAGGAGCCTGCTGCCTGCCTCAGCCTGCTACTGTCTGGAGTGGAGTGTGTGGAGTGGACTGTCTGCAACAGAAGAAGAAGTGAACTATAAAAAAAGTAAGAGACAACTTAAATTAGTCTGTATTGGGGAGGGGGGGGGGGGATTGGACTGAGGTGACCATCATATTTTTAATTAAAAAAAATGTCAGAATTATTTTTTTTTTGTGTTATTTTAAGCTTGCCTTCCTTGTCTGCATAAAAAAAAACCTTAATTGCAGCCTCACTGTGCCGTCACACGCAGCCACTGTGCGCATCACACGCAGCCACTGTGCCCATCACACGCAGCCACTGTGCCCATCACACGCAGCCACTGTGCCCATCAAACGCAGCCACTGTGCCCATCAAACGCAGCCACTGTGCCCATCACACGCAGCCACTGTGCCCATCACACGCAGCCACTGTGCCCATCACACGCAGCCACTGTGCCCATCACACGCAGTCACTGTGCCCATCAAACGCAGTCACTGTGCACATCAAACGCAGTCACTGTGCACATCAAACGCAGTCACTGTGCACATCAAACGCAGTCACTGTGCCCATCACACGCAGCCACTGTGCCCATCAAACGCAGTCACTGTGCCCATCAAACGCAGCCACTGTGCCCATCACACGCAGCCACTGTGCCCATCACACGCAGCCACTGTGCCCATCACACGCAGCCACTGTGCCCATCAAACGCAGCCACTGTGCCCATCAAACGCAGTCACTGTGCACATCAAACGCAGCCACTGTGCCCATCACACGCAGCCACTGTGCCCATCAAACGCAGCCACTGTGCCCATCACACGCAGCCACTGTGCCCATCAAACGCAGCCACTCAGCTGTGCCCATCAAGGTGGCTGTGTTTGATGGCACAGTGGCTGCGTTTGATGGTCACACTGGCGGCAATTGATGGGCAAACTGGCAGCAATTGATGGGCACACTGGCAGAACACACTGGCGGCAAACTATTATTAAGATTGCATCAGTTGTACATTTTAAAATTTTGGTCCAATACTTGATGCGGCCCAGCCTCACCCAGCTTATACCTCCAGTGGCCCCCAGATAATTTGAGTTTGAGACCCCTGTGCTAATTCAATACACGGACAGGAGACTGTTAATTGGTAATACAATACACAAAAGAGAGAAGAGACATTTAGAATTCAGCAGTGAAAGAGTCACTCTACAATTAACCTTCTAAACTCAGAACTAACAAACCCAAAACAGCCCTACAGATCTCTCAGGATATAATGTGGATAATCCATATCTCAGGTAGTAGTCCCAGATATCATTCATCCTATTGTAACACGTCCTTTAGTTCTTTGTATGTCCCACTGCATGATTTATTATAGATGTACAGGCAAAATACATAGTTCCGTTACACTGCTCCCCTTTTGTGGAACACTCCGGCAGACCCGGATTGATCCTTTTCGGGTCAACTTGGGGATGTCCGGTCTGCTGTTAGGGTAAAAGTTTGCCTGGACAGTCCATCGGCATTGCCATTAAATCTGCCAGGTCGGTAGCTGATGGTGAAGGTGAATAATGGAACTCAGTTCTGGAACAGTCACTTGCTTTGTTCTCTCAATGGCTCCCAAAACCTGTTGCTGATGCTCTTGGGAGAGATAAGGCACAACCTGGGCGCAAATCCCATTTAACCTTCTGACAATTTCAGCCTGTTTGTGCATTTCAATGTTCAACCCACGGGACATCTCATAATACATGACGTAGTGTCGTTGCATCTCCGATTTCTCACTGGCCAACTTGTCACATTCCCATTTTAGACTGTGATATTGGGCCGTATCTACAGTACATGTCGGGGAAGGTAGTCTTACCCGGGTCTCAGCAGCAAGCGAGTTGGTTCCAGCAATGTGGGTTGGGGCACAGGTAGTCACGGTGTGGACTTCAGCGGGGCACATCTGGGCGTACGCAGAAACAAGGGGGGGCAAATCATTCCCCAGTAGTACATCTGCTGGTAAATCCTTCATCACCCCCACATTCACATGTCCCGAACCCACCCCCCAATCCAGGTGAACCTGGGCAACGGGTAGCCGGAAGACGATGCCTCCTGCTACTCTTACGGCTACGGTGTCTCCGGTGTGCTGGCTCTCTGAGATGAGTTTCTTCTGTAGCAGTGTCATCGTGGTCCCAGTATCGCGTAGCCCGTTGGCTGCCTTTCCATTGACCCAGACAGTCTGCCTGTGTTGCTGCCTGTTGTCCTGGTTAGCTGCTTGTTTCGGATCTGCCTCGTGCAGAACACCCCAATGTTCTACCTCCCCAACGCCGTGGGCCGCAGGCATGGATGTGTGGGGGTTCCCCCTTTCTGGCTGTCTCCATGACTGTGACTGCCTGGGTGGATTTAATGAACAGTCTGACTTTTTGTGCCCTGGTTCTTTTTGAATCAGAGCGATAGTAGCCTCGGTATCTCTTAGGCCTTGTGCTACTTGTCCATTCACCCGTACCTCCTGACGGTGATGCTGACGGTTATCTGGAGAGGCCGCTTGTATTGGGTCTGCCTCATACAAAATTCCCAGACATTCCTCAGGGCCCACCTCGGTTTCTAGGCAGTGGGCCGCAGAGGGTCATGATGAAGTGACCTCTGTGTTGGATGTTGGGCGTCTCCAGTTGTTATTTATAGCTCTCAAAGGACAAAAACGAGCAATATGTCCCGTGTTGCTGCAGTGATGGAACGTCACCCTAGACGAATCCCGGGGGTAGTTGTTGGGTTCCTGAGGACGTGGTGGTCCTGGTGGGACTGGGGCCCGAAACTCTGGGCGTGAGGTGCTGGTTGGAGTACACGGTTCTACCTTATGAGCCAGCCGTGTAGTACCCTGGCTTACTTTCCTTGTTTCCGCGTACTCATCTGCTAGCCGCGCCGCCTCGTTTAAGTTAGCGGGGCGGCGATCTCGTACCCAGTCCTGTATGTCTGTGGCCAGGTCTTGGAAGAAATGTTCCATTAGGAATAGCTGCAATACTTTCTCCCCAGTGTTGGCCTTGCACCCTTGGACCCAATGGAATGCCACCCTTTGTAACTGGCTGGCCCATTCCATGTGGGAGTCCACAGCCTTCTTCTTGGATTCCCGGAAGCGATGGCGGTAGGTTTCTGGGGTTATGGCATATGGGGTTAACAGCGCCTTTT
Source organism: Rana kukunoris (assembly GCA_029574335.1). Classification (NCBI taxonomy): domain Eukaryota; kingdom Metazoa; phylum Chordata; class Amphibia; order Anura; family Ranidae; genus Rana; species Rana kukunoris. The sequence goes on from CM056052.1 coordinate 119,673,067, forward strand.
CACTTGCTGATATTATAAAATATCCTCTGGCGCAAGAGCCCTAAAAGCTTCATTGGCTTTGCCCGACAATTTCCCAGACAAAATAGTGACCCATTGGTCTGGTGGTACCTGGTGCAGTGAGCACTGCCTCTCAAAATCCGCCAAATATCCATCTATTTCCTCCTCACTTTCTACAAAAGCTTTAAATGCAGTGAATGGTATTTTCTTTCCTGTAGCAGCGGGTGGGGAAGTAGGAGCTGCGTGTGTAATGGGCTGTCTAGCTCTTACCAGTTCCAGTTCTTGTCCCCTCTTAGTTTGAATCTCCTCTCTTGCTTCCCGGAACAGCTGGTTTATTATTTCCGTGGACGTTTCTGGATACAAGGATAATCTCCGCTGTACAATATCCGTAATTACATCTTCCTCGCTGACAGGTGCTAGAGGCTCCCCTCCTTCCATGGATCCATCCATTTGGTCCAGCTCCAGTAAATCCGCTATCAGCTCCCTCCGTGTTCTGTTACTGGCACTCCGACCACGACTCTCCAATAAATCTTTTAGTGTGGTTCTTTTCAGCCTGGCGTACTGAGACTCCATTCAGAACTTGCTCCTTGGATAAAAGGACCATCCCACTGCTGCCACCAATGTAACGGCTACCCAAGTAGGGAGACGTCCTTTTCCCTGGCAAGTTGCTATGCAAGTAAGTCTGGTATAAGCTCATCCACGAGAGCCAAAGGGAGAGTCAGGTCCAGTTGTAAGAAACAGAAGAAATATCCCATCACATGCCCTCCTAAGAACGAGACGGTGCTACGTTTGGAAGGGTCAAGTATATCAGCTTTAATGGTACATTTCTTGGTTTATATCTTAGTTACAAACTGGTGAGTACTCAAGGAACAATGAAAGTCTCCACCCCCTCCCTCCACATGGGGGCCCCAAGTTAGACACACTGGCACCAGGCCAAAAGAAACCACATTTCTTTCTCAATAGACTTCAATCACAGATAATCCCATCAGTAGATAAGCATTTCGGCACCGCAAAGCCTGACAAGTTCTTCTGAAGACAAATGACATGCTAATTCAATACACGGACAGGAGACTGTTAATTGGTAATACAATACACAAAAGAGAGAAGAGACATTTAGAATTCAGCAGTGAAAGAGTCACTCTACAATTAACTCAGAACTAACAAACCCAAAACAGCCCTACAGATCTCTCAGGATATAATGTGGATAATCCATATCTCAGGTAGTCCCAGATATCATTCATCCTATTGTAACACGTCCTTCAGTTCTTTGTATGTCCCACTGCATGATTTATTATAGATGTACAGGCAAAATACATAGTTCCGTTGACAAGAGATTTTTTTCCGCTAGCGCATCACCTCAGTGTGAAAGCCCTTGGGCTTTCACATTGAGGTTGCGGGGGCAGGAGTTTTTCAGGCGGTTTAGCAGCGCTATTTTTAGCGCTGTACCACCTGAACAATTCCTCAATGTGAAAAGGGTCTAACTCATGCGCCTGAAAGGTGCCGGGTGCATGAATAAGAGGGTGGTCGCCGCGGCCATTGATAAATTCTATGCATGAATCTATCCACTATTCATATATGGGGGTGGCGTGGATAGAGGGGGCCATGCCGTGCGACCTTAATGGACAGGCCACCCCCGGTAAGTACAACATGTTCCATGACACTAATAATCTTGGGATATCATAAATTTGTAGTAGGACTCCATTGGGGTTCCTGGCAAATAGATTGCATACCTAGGCCATAAATAATTGATATCTTGGTTTATGGCCCTAGTGTTTATATTAGTCATTGAGTAATATGTTGATCATAACAAAAAAATAGCATTCATAGCATGTTCATTAGAGACCTGTTTTTTGCGAAATGTAAATATCTTGTGTATTTAACATGAATGATTTGCATATAGGAATGCGCATCAGTTGTCACTTTATCAATAAACATTCATTTTCTTGATTTAGTGGAGTGTTGGCAAATTCTGCTTCACATCAGGTGTATCTTATTGATCTGTCAGCGTGGGATGACATCAGCACTACCAACAGGGATTAACAGACTGTGTTTTGTCAGAACAGTATTACAGATTGGGATACACATAATACTGAATGTTCGGATCTTTGGATGCATCAATATTAGCTTATTTTACATCCTTTTCATGTCAATGCCTAAACATGAAGTACTTTAAAGGAGGGTGGATTTTAAAGTTGGCTGCTCCTGATTTCCCTTCTCACCTACCTATTGCCAAAGCATCAAGAGCTGGGGACCGAGCAAAGGTACAGCCGAGCCGTAGTGAGCTATGAGCTGTTTACTCAATACTCAAACAAGCTATGAATCAAGTGTAGGCCTCCAGTCAACAAGCGGCAGATACGATGTGTTCCCCTCTCTGTAAGGCAGCATCATGCTATGAATATTTTATAAAGACTCAGCCTTAGCTCCTGTGAGCTGAAACATCGCTGCTCTTTCCTGCTCAACAAGAAAATCAATAAGCCATTACAACGAAGGGGTGTGGACAAAAAGAAACAGAGGTGAGGCACAGTCAGCACGGCCATCGGCCGGACACTGCAATGCTGCAGCAATACTGAAATCCCAGCATCCCTGTGTCACACTGTAACAGTGGGAGTAGAGAGACATTATCAAGAATCAACTCGACTGTATGATTAGTCTAGCAACAGAAATCAATTTTTGTAGAGTCTGATATACACATATAAAATATAAAACGTGTTAATCCACTCAAGAATGAGAGTTTAGTTTTGAAAGATGCTGGTATATCCAATAGACCAATTCAGAAAAGAAAACACGGCAGACAAATAATAAGCTTGACTATCTACCTGAACAATCGCTTCCTTGCTATTTCTAGGACTATGCCCGAAAAACAACTTTCACTGCATCTAGTTTTGGAAGCACAAGATAAAAACCAGCAGCAAAATCAACGTAGTTGCAACAACTTGACCAGTTTTGTATTAAAGAGACCCTGGTGTAAGGTGACCTGAGTTTCAAAATGAAATCGGGGGGCCCCCTACTGACCATGTCCACTTATATTTGGGTGAAGCAGGGGCAGAGATAATAGTGGCACGCGAAGCATGCATTACCAAATGTTGGGTGTGTCCCTATTTGTGCCAACAAGGGGAAGAGCTTAACCACTTAACCACTTAAGACCCGGACCTTTAGGCAGCTAAAGGACCTGGCCAGTTTTTGCGATTCGGCACTGCGTCGCTTTAACTGACAATTGTGAGGTCGTGCGACGTGTCTTCCAAACAAAATTGGCGTCCTTTTTTTCCCACAAATAGAGATTTCTTTTGGTGGTATTTGATCACCTCTGCTGTTTTTATTTTTTGCGCTATAAACAAAATTGAGTCACAATTTTGAAAAAAATTCAATATTTTTTACTTTTTGCTATAATAAATATCCCCTAAAAATATATAAAAAATATATTCCTCAGTTTAGGCCGATACGTATTCTTCTACCTATTTTTGGTAAAAAAAAAAAATGCAATACACGTTTATCGATTGGTTTGCGCAAAATTTATAGTGTTTACAAAATAGGGGATAGTTTTATTGCATTTTTATTTTTATTTAATTTTTTTACTACTAATGGCGGCGATCAGCAATTTTTTTCGTGACTGCGACATTATGGCGGACTCTTTGGACAATTTTGACACATTTTTGGGACCATAGTAATTTTCACAGCAAAAAATGCATTGTTTACTGTGAAAATTACAATTGCAGTTTGGGAGTTTACCACAAGAGTGCGCTGAAAGAGTTATGTGTGACCTGATATGTTTTTCTAACTGTAAGGGGGAGTGGCTGTAGGTGTGATGTCATTGATTGTGATGCCCTATATAAGTGAACACGCGATCAATGACGGTGGCACACGGAAGCACGGGGAAGCTGTGTTTACACACAGCTCTCCCCGTTCTTCAGCTCCGGGGACCGATCGTGGGACTCCAGCGGCGATCGGGGTCCACGGGTCCCGCGGCCGCGGTCACGGAGCTTCGGACCGGGTCCCGTGCACGCGCCGGCAGCGCGCGCACGTGACCCCACGGCTGGGCTTAAAGGGCCACGTACCGGTACGTGGATGTGCCCAGCCATGCCATTCTGCCGACGTATATCGGTGTGAAGGGGTCCTTAAGTGGTTAAGGACCAAGTCTCTTTCTGAGATTTGGTGTTTAAAAACTTTTTTTTGTGCTAGAAAATTACTTAGAACCCCCTATTTTTTTTTTATATTGTGAAAGATAATGTTACACCAAGTAAATTGATACACAACATGTGACGCTTCAAAATTGCGCTTGTGGAATGGCGACAAACTTTTACCCTTAAATATATCCATAGGTGACGTTTTAAAAATTCTACAGGTTGCATGTTTTGAGTTACAGAGGAGGTCTGGAGCTCGAATTATTGCTCTCACTCTACAGATCGCAACGATACTGCACATGTGTGGTTTGAACACAGTTTTCATATGCGGGCGCTGCTCACATAGGCGTTTGTCTCTGCATGCGTGCTTGGCGGGACAGGGCATGTTTAAAATTATTTTATTTTTTCTTATTTATTTGACCTTTTATTTTTACACTGTTCTTTAAAAAACAATTATGTCAGTTTTATTCCTGTGTAGCGCTACCCCCGAAGGAGCCATTGGGATCGGCACATTAAGTTACCCCAGCGTTGTCTAGGGGTGTGATGCAGGAACAAGATAGTGAGCGGAGGTCCAGACAGTCAATAAAGGTTTTTTCAATGCTTTATTTGCAGGCCAACACAGCCAACATCAACTTCAGTTAGGAAGGAAAAAGGTTGATGAAAGAAGAGCAGAACTTGCAGTGTCAGGCCTGGATATGAACGGGCACGCCTGCCCTCAGTAGTACCAATTTTTAAACTCATCACCACTCCTGCCTGAGTGGGTGAAGTGCCCACGGACAGGTCTCTTTCTCTAACCTGGCAGCCAAGGTGTCACTTTGGATCCCTGGGAGGAACAGGTTTTTCACACAGACCTGGCTCTAGGGCCTCTGCCACAGGCCAATTACTTTAGATGAGTTTAGGTGAATAAACAGAGCGAATCCTCCCAGTAGACTCTACCACAGGTCACCGGGAGACAGTAAAGCGTACCTGTCAGCATCCCGGTCACCAGATCCCCAATTGGTTCGTTCAAGTCCTGTTGGACAACCTGCCTCCGGGTTCCCCTCAAGCCCATCCCCTAATCGCACGGCTGGGATCCTTTCAATAGGACTGGGAACCCAGTAGGTCACTGGGGTCCCCTTTCGCCTCCGGTTGAGGCTCGGTGAAGCCTGTAAGCTTGGCCAGGTGGGCCACGCCGGCGGGCACCATGGATGCGCGCACCCTAAAGGTGGATGCCGTACCTGGAACCGGGACCCCGCAAAGATTTTAGAGCACATGACATCTGTCACAGATATACCCCTCCCCAGCATGCCCCGCGAGGGAAGAACTCCTCCAATTGGCTGCTGGGGAAGACTTGCTCTGCCAGAAACCCCTCTGGCGCCAAACTGCCGACCAGAGATGATACTACATCCCTAGAATGCAGACTAACCCAGTGGACCTTCTGGAATGACAGAGGCCACAATTTAAGGAAATCATGACTGGGAGCAATGTAACTCTCCCAGTCCAACCAACTTTAGTGTAGTGCCCATACTGAAAGTAAGGGGGCACTACACCTATTATAAGGAACGTAAACATCATGTCAGGACCTCTTTAATATGAGATCTGGGGTCAAAAAGACCTCAGATCTCATAGTTACACAAAAATGCAATAAAAAAATAAATGAAATGTAATTTGAAAAAAAAAAAATTTCTCTTTAAGAGCTACTGTATACGCGGAAGTGATGTTTTGCAATGGTATGGAGATGGGTAGGGGCCATCTTCCCCTCACTCGTCTAAATAGTCCTCCAAGCCAGGAAGAGGACCCAATCACCTCTGCCGCTATCAACGGCTCTGGTAAACGGTGGAGGGCACCGGAGTGAGGCGGGAAGGGGGGGGCCTCTCCCGCCGCCAATAAAAGTGATCTTGTGGCAAATTTACTTTAATGCTATGTATGCTTTAAGGTAAAACAAATTACTTTGCTGCATGTTGCCCCCCCTTATATTTACCTGAGCCTGATCCAGCACCATGCTCCCGGATCTGTTCTTCCTCACTGCACAGATTGATAGCAGTGGGAACCATTGGCTACCACTGCTGTCAATATAATTCTGTAATAAGGGGACGGGGCCTAACCACCCTGTCTGTGTCAATGGACATAACAAGGGGGCTCAGGAGGAAGCATAAACTAATACCCCTATAAAAAGCAGCTTCCTATGGAGGCACTTGCTGAAGAGGAGGAACCCAGAACAGCTGCAGGGAACCCAAGAAGAGGAGGATCAGGGCTGCTCTGTGCAATACCATTAAACAGAGCAGGTAAGTATAATGTGTTTTTTTTTATTTTAACAGACAAAAATAGCCTTTCATGTTAATTCAAAGGGCATGGTTTATTATCAGCTAAGCCCACCTTGTTCTGGGTCAAGAATGCATAACACACAGAGTGTAGAGGCCAAAAGTAAGTAAAACACAGAGTGCCTCCCAAACAAAAATTCCTCCTTCCTACCAATACAATATTCCTCTTCCCTCCTTCATGACAAAACCACATTCAACACAAATTTCCCATTCCTTGAATTGTACTTGCTGGACCTTTGCATGGAATTGCTGTTGAGTCCCTGCAGTTCACCAACTATTGGTAAGTTCTCTAACCTCTGTAGTGGTAGTACATGTAGAGCTACAGAAGGGATCATATGCTTGCAGGATGGGACGTGGTCTGTGTCATCAGGTGGAGCACGTTACCTCTCCAACCCTGAATGCTCCTCTCTGCACCAACACGCTCATCTGAAAGGTCATGTTTGAGGCTGTGTCACTGTTTCTTATTTAATAAAAGTCCACATGCGGTGCTAGGATAAAAACTAACAAATGGACTTTCAGTGAGAAGGGAAAGATGAAATCCCTGCATCAGCTTCAGTGTGTAATGAAAGCACACCACGCCACAATGTCAATCCAATCTTCTTACCAGATAGCGGATAAGAGCATGCATGTAATCAGAAACTCAGCAGTTACTCCAACTCCACTCTCTTATTAGATGACTCATTGCGGTGAAATCACACAGAAAGGACTTGAATCAACCGCCGCTCTTGATAACCAAAGCAGCCAGGACTTCCAGCAACCAGGTGTGATCAAAACGCTTTCTCACAATCAGGTGGATGGTGTCACCAGTAAAACAATGATAAAGCAACACATAGTGAAGCCCGTACAGGTAGATTATATAATTTATTTAAGTTTGCACTTACATCAGGGAAGATAAAACTTAGCATGTAGTAAGGGTGATAGAACTGCCACGACTTTCAGCATGCTTGTGTCTCCAGGGCCCGCCTAATGTGTTTCATCCAATGGTACATCATCAGAGGTGTGACTTATTTACTTGGCCACACTTTACCCCTTCTCCCACATAAAAAAAAAAAAAAACTGTTTATAGGGCAGCTTATCCCCCTTGTTGCCCACCCACTCCCTTGTTCTGGCCCTGTACCCAAGTGTAGTGTTTACTTAACAGCTGCAGGCCCAGATGTCCACGGCAAGTCTCCATCACAAAGAAGAGCAAGGTGGCAAATAGTAGACAATTTAATATCATCATGTGAGATCAATAACCCCAGACACAGATGGAATTAGACACACTTCTCCCCTCCTTTCTCCTGTTCCAGGCCAATCATAGAAATGTTGCTAAGATGGATTACCTTGCAGCCACCCAGGCCAGGAACACAATTATTAAAGCTGGAGAAAAAGAGGTACATTCTTTTAACCAGGGAAAAAATTGGGGACACATTTTTCCCAGGGACAATCCTCTAAAATCATGGATTGTCCCCTAAAACTTGGGACATCAGGTCACCTTATCCTAGTGAGGTAAGAGAATGGCACTAATGCTATTCTGTTAGTTCTCAAAAAGCTCCTAAAGTGGTCATTGGTGGCCATCAACTTTGTGGCTTGCTATACTTTCTTATAACTATTTCTGGGGATTTAGATGGCTGCAAATGCCTTTGCATGAACCAATATGTTGCCTGGTAGCAGTATACTAGCTACAGGCAGGGGGGGGGGGGGTCAACCACAAGGCAAGCAAGGAGTCTGCACCCAGGCAACCATGCTATAGTTGAATGATGGCTCCAGCATGGTTGTCCAGTTCTGGGAGGGGATCTATTGAGGTCCTCCCAAAACTTCGCCCACCACGCACCTGCTGCTGAGAGCTCTCAGTGCACTCTGATCACTGTGTCCTTAAGGGTAAAGAGCAAATTAAAGCAGTTCTTTACCACTTGATCATCTGTGTCCAATAACAGCTGATCATGATGTAAACACACTTGCCGATTATCGCCATTCTTTCCTTACACTGTCACACAGTGAGGAGAGGACAGAGCAGGTAACCTGCCTGTGTGAAAGGGGACATCTACACTCATAATCAGGGCACTGATCATCAGTGTCCTGAATATCAGCGCATCCCCAACATTGCCCATCAGTGCTGCCTATCATTGCCAATCAGTGCCCATCAGTGCTGCCAATCAGTGCTGCCAATAAGTGCCCATTGGTGCTGCCAATCAATGCCTCCTCATCAGTGTCCATCAGTGCCGACTTTAGTCTTGCCTAGGGCAGCACAAAACCAAAATACACCACTGGCTAGAGTGGCATTATATTGTACAATATGGGCCAGATTCAGCATTAGTTACGACGGCGTATCTCGAGTAACTTCTAAACAGCGCCGGCGTATCTTTTTTTCTGTATTCAGAAAACAAGGTACGCCGGGTTTGAGCTAAGATGCGAGTGGCGTAATTGTATTACGCCGTCGTATCTTAACTGCTTTTTTAAGATGGCCGCTAGGGGCGTTCCTGCTGATTTACGCCTATGTTAAGTATGGACGTCGGGACCGCGTTGAATCTTTCATATTTTACGTTGTTTGCGTAACTCGTCCGTGAATGGGGATTTACGTCAATTATGTTCACGTCAAAAACAATGCGTTGTAGCATCATAATTTGGAGCATGCGCACTGGAATACGTCCACGGTCGGCGCATGCGCAGTTAAAAAAAAAAGTAAAAAACTTGGGGTCACAACACATTACCATAAAACACGCCCACCTCATTCAGATTTGAATTACCCAGGCTTACGCTGGCCCATTTACGCTACGCCTCCGTTACTTAGCTTGGTGAATACAGCATTTGCCTCGATAATTTACGGCGCGTAGCGTAAACAAGATACGCTACGCCAGCCTAAAGATACGGCGGGCTACATGAATCTGGCCCTATGTGTGTTCAATTACATGTCCTAAATTTGTCCACAACATTTACATTTACATCCACAGCTGTAACTCATTCCCCTGGTCTGATCACAGGTCGCAGAAATTAGAGGGAACAGGTATCAATGGGGCAGGGCCAGGGCAGGAAATTAGAGTACATTTTCCCATTTTTAGAGGTTCCAATGATCCCCTACTCTGTCCAAAACTCTGACAAAATGTCTTGCCTGAAATTGAACTTAAAAGATCGGATCGCTAAAGCATAAAATGCTGATATTACTAATTCAGGAGAAGGCCTTTATTAGTTCAAAAATGAATAAGAAACAATTCCACACACTAAAGATTATTAAAAAATGTTGATGAGAAAAAATATCATGGGATAAAATAATAATGCAGTCATAGAACCTTCAAGATTTAGTGAAATGATCCTTTGGTGAGCAGTTAGGTGTTATAAAAGAGAGTACTTGGTTGCCAGGCACTGTTGTGTTATATGGTTATGTGCTGGAGAAAACTGTCTGCAGATAAACTTACTGGTTATAACAGAAGCTGACTGACTGATCTCTAAACCAGAATGCGAGAGAGGCTGATTAAAAAGACTCATTAACATGCATTCATTACACTGTTCACAATTCTATTGCTAATGAGGCTTTTTGCTCTGTGGAACAGTACAGCCCTTGGCCCTTCTCTGCATGCGTGTTTTGTGCCGTCAGGAAAGTTTTCCTTTACAGTTCAGGCGTACAGGCAGTTTTACCATCTGCCGCCTGCACATCATTAAGCAACAGTATCCTTGCAGGCAACTGCTGGTCAACAGGGAGGCAGGAGGAAGACATCTTTCTTAAACCAAGATGGGACAGGGGAGTAATAGGTCAACTCCCAAAAGCCTTTGCTGAAAACTTCCCCTAGAGTAACTTAACAGGTATTGAGAGGTGACAGCAATTAAAATGCAGTGAAATACTACAGGGGATGGATTCTATACCACAAGTTATTAGTGAGGAACTTCCTTTGCAGTTTGTAGGCTGTGGGTGAATGGGGAATAGCAGAGGGCACTGGCCTATTGTCTATTTTTATAATAAAACTGATGTGATTAATGGTAGATTTCTTAGAGACCCTTGACTAAACTTAAATGTCTTTTACTATATTTGAAATAGAGAAAATGCATGCAAATAGCAAACAAGCATTAATGCTAACCTTTGTAAATCAGATTCATTATAATCTTATTGGTTACAATGTAAAATAATAATGGCCATAGTAATACTACTACTACTACTACTACTACTACTAATAATAATAATAATAACAAAACAATACGAGTAGTAATAATTTACATATTCAAGCCTAGCTCTGGTCAAAACATTTTTTTTTTAACCTGAAGGTTTACAATCATTGACAGATTTTATTGCTGCGTCTCCATTAGAGAGATTTCCACTCACTTCCTGTCCTGTTGATAGGGGTCAGAGATAGTTATCTCTCCAAATAAAAATGATACAAAAATAAAAAATGCATTTATTGTGTGTTTGGTAGTGTTGCTCACGAATATTCGCATTGCGAATATTCGCTACGAATATTGCATATTCGAGTATTCGCGAATAACGCGAATATCGCGGCGAATATTCGCTATTTCGAATATTCGAATGTTTTCAATTATTTTTTAGAACAGATCACATCCTAGAGATCCCCATCGACGTCTAAAAGCATTGCTGGTATGATTAGAGACCTTGGGCCGAGTAGCTGCAGCGCTCATTTTATATTGCCGAAAAATCGCAATGCGATTATTCGGCAATAGCGATATCGCGCGATTATTTTATATTGTAATATATCACGAATATTCTGAGCCAATCAGAGTGCTCCATTCCGCATTTCTCGAAATTTCGCAATTATTTTATATTGTAATATATCACGAATATTCTGAGCCAATCAGAGTGCTCCTTCCGCATTTCTCGAATATTCGCAATTATTGTGTATTGTAATATATCACGAATATTCTGAGCCAATCAGAGTGCTCCTTCCGCATTTGCCGAATATTCGCAATTATTGTGTATTGTAATATATCACAAATATTCTGAGCCAATCAGAGTGCTCCTTCCGCATTTGCCGAATATTCGCAATTATTGTGTATTGTAATATATCACGAATATTCTGAGCCAATCAGAGTGCTCCTTCCGCATTTCTCGAATATTCGCAATTATTGTGTATTGTAATATATCACGAATATTCTGAGCCAATCAGAGTGCTCCTTCCGCATTTGCAGAATATTCGCAATTATTGTGTATTGTAATATATCACGAATATTCTGAGCCAATCAGAGTGCTCCTTCCGCATTTGCCGAATATTCGCAATTATTGTGTATTGTAATATATCACGAATATTCTGAGCCAATCAGAGTGCTCCATTCCGCATTTCTCGAATATTCGCAATTATTGTGTATTGTAATATATCACGAATATTCTGAGCCAATCAGAGTGCTCCATTCCGCATTTCTCGAATATTCGCATTCGCAATTCGCAATTCGCATTCGCATTCGCATTCGCGATAGCGAAAATTCGCAATCATTTAAATTTCCAAAAAATATCACGAATATTCGTATTTAGCGAATATATGTCGAATATTCGACTATATATTCGAGATATATCGCGAATTCGAATATGGCATATTCTGCTCAACACTAGTGTTTGGTTAAAGGTTAGAACAGCTAGTAGTAATTATGGTAAGTTTATACAGAACACTTTTGGAAAGCAATCCGTGTATGGATCACATTTCAGATGCATTTAAAGGGCAGAGAGGAAGCTTCCTCACTGCCTGTTAAGCCGCGTACACACGGCAGAGAACCTCGACGGGCAGAACACATCGTTCCGCCCGTCAAGGTTCTCTGCCGGCCATCAGATTCGGCGACCCGCCCGTCGGGAACGGGCCGTCGAGCAAATAGAGAACATGCTCTCTATTTCTGCTCGACGCCATTCCCGACGGGATGCTCGCCGAGAGCGTACACACGGCCGAGGTTCTCGGCAGAATGCGGCTCCCAGCGAGATTCTCGCTGATTTCTGCCGAGAACCTTGGCCGTGTGTACGCCGCCTTACAGTATAAACCCATAAATGCCACAACTATGTGCCATACATGCTGTTGTGCGACAGCTGTGGCGTGTTTCCATTTGCTTGTATGGGTTGCGTTTGGCAGCGGTACTGCCTACAGAATGCAGAGGGATACATTTTGCCATGGACATGAAGCAAAGCATCACAACTTTGGTCTTTGTTGTCATTGTAGCTTAAGAGGGTGATTGGGGTACTAAAAATATGGCTCAACCACATGTTTTTTTACACACTCATCTGCAAATCTAAGAAATCCATAAGTCACAATCAACTAAACTTATTGTGCAATGTTGAGACTAGTGATAGGTAGGTCTGCTTGGATTCAATTCATAGACATGTTTGATGAACACATCCAAACATGCAAAAATTGCAAACTTTAATGTGAATCCCACTGACATTACTGTATTGGAGGGTAAATCTTAAAAAAGTATTCTTTCCATTTTTTGAGCCTAATGCTGCGTACACACGATAGGTTAGTCTGATGAAAACGGTCTGATGGACCGTTTTCATCAGACCAAACCGATCGTGTGTGGGCCCCATGGGTTATTTATCGATAGGTTAAAAAAATAGGAACTTGTTTTAAAATTATCTGATGGATAAAAAACCTATAGACAAAAGTACCTGCTCTATGCTCTATGCACAGGTTTTGCACAGAGCAGCCCGGATCCTACGCTTCGGTGCTCCTTGCCCCTCCCTTCTTTTGAGTGCCCCCACAGCAAACAGCTTGCTATGGGGGCACCTGAGTCAAGTCCTGCTCCCTGTGTCCATTTAGACATGGCTTATGTTCTGGCAACACTTTTGCCCGCAACACGTTGTTCCAGTTTCCAGTACCTGTCCAACGATCTACAGCCATCAGGTTCCTGTCAAGCCTCAGCTGGTGTCACCTGCTAAACCGGCCCTCATGCCACTCTGTCCTTCACTCTCTGTCATCTCTATCAGGGACGTTGGACCTGAGGTACAAGAGAAGCCCTCTCTACAGTTTGATCTCTTCCAGGTACGTGACAGTCACCTTTCTGTCACTGTCGTGAGTATTAACTGTTTCCTATTATGCTACAATCACAAATAACTTTAAGACTTTCCCTCTTCTACACAATTCGCAGTGCGAGTCAGAAATTATCTTTATTGCCAACTTACATTGGTCCAGCTTGGCAAGACCAAATATTTCATATCCTAAATCTGGAGGGGCAATAAAGATGTTGAGACCCACTGTGGAGGCCTAAATACCACAATAGCCATAGTCTTCCAGATATATTCCAGTGTCTTCCCCTTCTGCATACTCACTGCCAATATTTACAGAATGTCTACTATTTTTTTCCGTAAATAAAATGGGGTTGATTTACTACATTTGGGGAGTGTAAAATCTGCTGCAGTTGTCTATGGAAATCAATCAGCTTTCAGGTTATTTTTTTTTTGTCAAGCTTAAAGCGGAGTTCCACCCAAAAATTTAACTTCCGCTTATCCCACTCCTCACCCTCATACATGCCACATTTGGGGGGAGTGGAGGCTTCAGGAGGAGTGGGACTTCCTGTCCCACTTCCTCCTTCCGCCGAGGGGCTGGTAAGGCGATTAGGCTTAATCGCCTTATTGCAGCCCCTCCCTGTAGACGATCGCCTGTCCAATCAGCGGCGAGCCGCGTCGTGCGCGCATGCGTAGTGCGGCTCGCGCATGCGCAGTGGGTGTCCGGCCGTGAAGCCGAAGGTTGTCACGGCCGGGTGCCCACAGTAGAAATGAAGACGCCGGACGGGGAGTGGGGGAGAGGAGCGGAGCCCCCCGGCGCGTCGCTGGAATGCTGGAGCAGGTAAGTGATTGTTTATTAAAAGCCAAAAAGTGTAGCTGCTGACTTAATAAACAAAACTTTTGGCTGGAACACCCCTTTAAGGCTGGGTTCACACCTATGCGAATTGAATGTGCATTCAATTCGCATAGCAGGAGAATATGACTGGCTCTCTATGGAGACGGTTCATAAATCTCTGCAGCGGGTCCGGTGCAGTGTTCCAGAAAAATGTGTGCCTTTTTTGGTGCATTTCAGGTTCTATTTCAGCCAAAAATTCATGCTGAAATCAGACCTGAATCGCTGAACCAGCTGTGAGCCACATGTGGGGATGGTGTGAACCCAGCCTAAAGGATAAGTTTACCTTTTTAGGAAAAAATAATAATAAATGTACATATTTTTGCAGGTAAAAAAAAATGCATTTTTTTTTATGGTAGTTCATTGAGAACTACAAGCCATCAGACACAATAGCTGATGGTACTTGTAGTTCTAACATCCACAGAACTCTGTGAATGAATGATGTGGCAGGGTGGGCATAATTTTTATATATATATAATTGTGTCAGTGGGTACTGGGCGAAAATCCCTGTCCCACTGTCACAACAGGAGCTAATGGGGGAGAGGAGGCTGGTCAGCTAGTAACATATAGATGTTATACCCTAAACATGTAAATCAAGTGTAGTTGGCCTCCTTTTATCAGAGGGGGGTCAAACAATTGAGATTAGCAGATACCCATAAGGTGGGGTAAATGATCTGGTGTGCATGGTGTGGAGACTGATGCTTTCTTGCACTTCCTGAAGATTGACTTAATTGCAATAGGAGATTGCACAAAATTTGAATGGTGTATAGCACTCTATAGTTTATTCATGGACTTTTTCTTTTATTTATTTATATAGATTTTTTTTTTTTCTATCACTGTTGAACTTTATCATTTTTTATTGACTTTGGAATGAATGTATTTAATATCACTGTGACATATGGATTGATTATGCTATTATTTATTTAATGATTTACACATTGCACATTTTGTTTATGGTTTATTGTAGATGTATTGAGGTTTGATTTATTTACTGAATAATCATATGTTAATATATATTATTTAGGTAATGTTTATGATTTATTAATTTGGGATTGTTTACTGATAGCGCTTTAATTTTTTTAATATTATCACTGTATTGTACCGTGCCAAGCTGGACCAATGTGAGTTGGCAATAAAGATAGTCTGGGAGTTCTGTTTTAATCTAATTGGGGAGTTTGAAGAAATAAAGAATAAACATTTTGTAAGGCAATTAAAAAATTAGGACAGTTTATTGCTAAACCAGTTGAAATGGATGTTGGTTCAGTTATATGTTAACAAAAACATCCTGGAATCTTTCTGAAGTATTGCACTGCGTGGTTTTATTAACCTAATAGGTTTTTGGGCACTGGAAGAAGAAGGTATATATTATTTGGATGCTTATCATAAAAAGGGAGTATAGCAGAAGACCGCAGCAGTGTGTTGATGCCCATTTCTTATCCAGTAAGCAGCTGATACAAGAAAGTGCAATCGGAACCAGTGGTACCACCCTGCCTGCCAAAGCAGTGTGGTAGAAATGTGTGAATTCTAAGAGTGGCTAATACTTTGAGTAACATTTGGCCAATCACATATACACTGTATGTGACAAGAATAAAAAAAAAGAAGGATCACCACTCTAGTGCATTACCATTACATCTTGTATTAAAGGGGTAGTTCCCCCAAAAAACTTTTTTTTAACATTTATTCAGGCTCGTTATGTCAAGGGGAATCAAGTTTTTTTTTTTTAGAAATGAAGCCATACTTACCGTTTTACAGATGCATCGTCTCCGACGCTTCCGGGTATGGGCTCCGACTATAGGCGTGCCTATTTGATTGACAGGCTTCCGAGGTCGCATACATCGCGTCACGATTTTCCGAAAGTAGCCGAACGACTGTGCGCAGGCGCAGTATAGAGCCGCACCGTCGCTCGGCTTCTTTCGGCTACTCGTGACGCGATGTATGCGACCGTCGGAAGCCTGTCAATCAAATAGGCACGCCCAGACCAGACGATCATACCCGGAAGCGACGGAGACGATGCATCTGTAAAAAGGTAAGTATTGCTTTGTTTCTAATAAAAAAAACACCCGATTCCCCTTGACATAACGAGCCTGAATGAATGTTAAAAAAAGGTTTTTGGGGGAATTACCCCTTTAATTAAAAAAAAAAAAATTTCATGTACTAACAAAAAATACAGGGTCAAACGCATGTTTCACAATCCAGTCCAATCCTTAAAGAGGGCACAGCCATTGAAACGTGTAAGCCACAGCTTTTTGGATGAATGAGCTACAGTGCCAAGGATTGAAGTGGATTGCGAAACATGCGTTTGACCTTGTATTATTCAAGTTTGTTTTATTAATAAAAGGTGTTACTGTAATGCACTAGACCAGTGCGCTTTTCTTCTTTTTGGTTAGTGAGTGAGTGAGTAAAAAACGTATATAGCGCAACACATGCAAACTGAATCGCCTCTGGGCGCTTAGTATCCAATCCCTGAGTAAAAAAAAAATTGACCTCAGAAGAGATAGGTTTTGATCTTTCTTCTGAAGGTCAAGTGGTTCACCTCCAATCGGATGGTGGTTGGTAGAGCGTTCCATAATCTAGGTCCTTGGACAGCAAATCTTCTTTCTCCTTTTGATTTATATCTGGCTTTGGGTATCTGGAGTAGATTCTGGTTGGTGGATCGCAGAATGCAATTGGGGTTGTGAGCTTTTAGTTGTTCACATAGATATTGGGGGTCATTTCCTTGAATACACTTATGCGTTGAGCCTTGAAAGTGATTCTGTCTTTTACTGGCAACCAATGAAGGGATCTCAGAGAAGGTGAGATTGATTCCCATGGTTTTTTCCTAGTCGCAAGTCTAACGGCCGTATTTTGAACGACTTACAGATGAGTGATTTGGTATTTGGGGAGTCCGAGATAAAGGGCATTTGCATAGTCAAGTCTGGAGTTGATAATTGTTCTCACCATGACTGCTTATGTTTCAGTTTGGTTTTCCCGATCTGAGGTGGGCAGCAGGGTCACAGTCGTATTTTAGCTGTGGTGTGATTGTTCGTTACTGGTTCCACAAGAGGGAAGAGCTTACTTTGGACCAATTTTGGACCCCTAGCATTGAGAGTTTTTCCGTCTGTAGCACTAACATGAATACAGTATTTATTTTGTTTGTAAATCACATATATGTATTTCAGTTGTGTTTTTAAATATCTGGCTGGAGTTCCACCTCTAATGCCGCGTACACACGATCATTTTTCGGCATAAGAAAAAAACATTTTTCAGCATGTAGAAAAAACAACGTTTTTCCAACTTCATCATTAAAACGACTTTGCCCACACGCCATCGTTTTTCAAAAATGCTCTAGCAAAGCTCGGTGACATACGACACGTTCGACGGTACTATAAAGGGGAAGTTCCATGCAGATGATGCCACCCCTGGGGCTGCTTTAGCTGATTCTGTGTTAGTAAAAGACAATTCGTGCTTTTCTGTCTGTTACAGCGTGATGAATGTGCTTACTCTGTTATGAACGGTAGTTTTACCAGAACGAGCGCTCCCATCTCATAACTTGATTCTGAGCATGAGCGTGTTTTTGACGTCATTTAAGCCCACACACGATCATTTTTTGCAACCCGAAAAACGACATAGTTTAAAACGTCGTTAAAAAATGCAGCATGTTCGAAAAAAAAAATTGTAGTTTTTCAGAACCCGAAAAATGATGTGAAGCCCACACACACGGCTGTACACGGCATAAAGCTCAACTCTAGGCTCAGCACTGGTGCCTGGTAATTTTGCTACCAGTTTTGAGGCTCCCTCTTACCCTGCCTCACCCCCAGTGTTAAAATAAAACTGCATATGCATCTTCTTAAGTTTTGGTCACATAAGATGGAACTACTTTTAATCATTATGCTGCTAGCTTTAGTATAAAGATAGAAAGGTGTATTATATTTCAACTTTTTTACCCTCTTGTTGCCTTCTGGTTTCTGGCCTTGGCCAAAGAAGTGTCATACATCCCAGGAGTCTCCATTGGCTTTTTTTTTTTCTTTCACCTAGGGGTGGGGAGAAGGGTTTTTCTCAGCTAAGCACATATTCCTGCCTGCATGCATTAGCTAAGGGCAGGTGGATTCCTGGAAGTAAATGCTACATGAATCATATGCCCTTACTCAAGATGGTCATGACTAGAGGGATGATTTTCAAAGTAAGTTAGCAACAAAATAAAGCCTGGAGACATGGATGGAGGGATTTTAAAAATGAATTAAATAGCGTTGTTAGTTTGTGGTGCTGAAACAGTTTAGTTCTACTTTAATGTCATGTAATGACTTGCTGCTGCTCTCTATAAACCAGGCCAGCTTGTTTAAATATTCAAGGGTCTGGTCTATGACAGTCTGGGCTCACAGGAAGTGAGTTGAATGACAATGGGCATTTTTTAATGCAAAAGATGAGTGGTTTTGGACTTTGAAGTATTCAGGGGACAGTTCCGGAGAGGAAATATTGAAGCTAGAGTTTTTTTTTACATTATTTTACTTACTGGGCAATATATTTAACATTTTTGTTTTTATGGTGGCTTTTATTGGTAGCTTTTGGCCTTTTTATGTTTACACTCTTATAGATATACACTACACTTCTGTAATCTATATAAAATATAGAAAACAAATGAACACAGACTTTCAGGGTCAGTAAAAAAAAAAAAATATTTTCATCATATCAGAACTAAATTCAATACAACTCACTAATGTAACTAAGAAAATATATTAATAGAGTGGTGTTGACAGCATAGCACAAAAATAAATATATATTCTGCACTTTGTAACCTTTATCCCCATTTTGTTATAGTTACTTTTATCTTGACAAGCTGCTATTGATGTTTGTCAGTGAACCTCACTGTCCAGGCAACATACTTTCTTATCTGCTTATCTGCATGTGTAAGGGAAGGAATACAGTTTTTGAAGATTTGTTTTATGTTTTTTTATGTTTTTATAGAAATTATTGTTTCAGAGAGCTTGACAACTTTTTGGTATGCGCATTAAATATGATTTTCTCATTGGGGGAGGGGGTTATCAAAACTGGAGCGTGGATAGAAACAAATCAGCTTCCAGGTTTTATTGTCAAAGATGAATTGAAGAAGCTGAAGTTAGAATTGGGTGCAGGTGTGCATGGTAGCCAATCAGCTTCTAAGTGTTTCTGTTTTAGTAGACACCCCCCGCCCCCTTCATTGTGTCTACCATAAGCTGGTGAGATTGGTGGTTACAATCATACTCTCTAGCACACTCAGTTCTGCTCATGCCATGAGGAAAGTTTAAAATCTTGTATTTGCTGGCATTTGGATAGAAAGATGCAGAACGTTCCCAAGTACGACTCCAAAAATCAATTTCCTTGTTTTTTGTTTTTTTTTATCTTATTTAAAGCAGAAATCGAGCACAAAATGCATCTCACCTATATGCCTCATATAATTAATAGGTGAATGGAAAGAACCAAGTCAATAAAAAGTCTATATAACCGTTAATTCTTGACAACAAAATCACAACCAATAGAAAGGAAACACCCAACACGTTTCAGGGTCCAAAGCATCTCCCTATATCAGGGCTCAAGCTGGTAAAAATCCAATATGACTTGACAGGCCGGTCTGATAATGTGGAGGTTAATAAATTAACTACTAATGGCTATAATTACTTGTGATTGACTCTCCACCTAGCGAACCGCTCCACTGTTCAATTGACAGAAGGTGATTGCTATGGGGGGACAGGGTACCTGCTCGTGGGGTGTCCCTCTGGGCCCCCACGGGTCGCCGGCCTCCATACCCGTGGGCTACCCTCTTATAGTACCCGCACCTGTTTTTTTTTTTTTGCTGAACTCGAGCCCTGATGGTTCTGGGAGGTGGTGGGACGCGGGCGACCAGTGGCACGTCCCTGGGACCTATAGGGCCCCATATGTATGTACTTCCCGCTAGTCTTATGGTGGGCCCATTAGTGAATGCCCACTCGGTAGATCCTACCCTCCAGTTGAGGCGACTGTAGCACCCAGACCATTCAATCTACTATTTGGGGTCTTGACACAACGTTGTATCATTGTTCTTGAATACTATGTGTGGACTGTCCTTAATAAGGTTCGTCTTGTTCATTCTGGCATGCAAATTTTTGCTGTTTTGTGAGGGATGTTTATTTGCCTGTTTATGTACGCTTCCTGCAATGTTTACCGCTTACGGGTGGGCTCCGGGGTTGTTGTGGTTTTATACATGTATTATCATTCAATGTCTAGGTTTTACTCGACTTCCATTTGCCTAAGCCTACAAAAGGTTGATCTCTCTGCTCCTCTTCACATATCGTTCCCTGCCCTGCTTAGGCCCTCTTCTTCTCTGTCTCGCCCGACCTACCCCACTCACATGCTTTTTGCCCTCCTCCTTTCCTTTCTCTGAGTTCCCCATTACGATACCATTCACTGATTCCTCTGTCTCGTGGCAGCCTATGCTCCCGGTTAGACTTACTGTCCCCCAGCAGCAGAGCTCTAAAAGGCCTGCTGACACTCCGGCCCTCTAACTCCCAGGTGGACTAGATTCTCTATCCCCACCTCTGGTGTCTGTCCCTCTTTACCTCCCTCTTGTGGGGTGAGTCACTTCTTCAATACTTTTCTCTCGCCTCTCTTTTTCTCACCCTCATATCTTTGCCCCTTCCCCCCCCCTTTTTTTTTGTCTTGTTTCCCCCCCCCTTCCCTCCCACCGACCCGTTTATCTACATTGTCGGGCATCCCTCCAGCGGTTGTCGTTCATACCTGTGCCTGTTTCAGTGGAACTCTATTACTAACTCCTTTCCTTCAACTAAGCTATGCGAAAGGCCTCGCAGCCCCCTCTTCCCCTGTCGCTGAAGTGTGTGTCTCTTAATTTAAGAGACTTGAATGTGCGATCGCAGGTCCTCTCCGCGCTGTCTAAGCAGAAGGCCCAGTTTGTATTTTTACAGGAAACCCATTTCCGATCGGACTCTGTCCCTAAACTTCGCAGCATCCTATACCCCACCGCTTTGCACTCCACGAATCCTTCCGCAAAGACCAAAGGCGTTTCCATCTTGGTCTCCAAGCATGCTCCCTTTCGCCTGTCCGACTCTTTGGTTGACCCGGAGGGTAGATTTTTGTTTATCAAGGGCCACTATGCCTCTAGGCCCCTGACCCTGGCAAATGTGTATGCTCCGAACGAGCATCAGGTCTCTTTCTTTAAAAAAATTCACAAGCTTCTACTCTCGTTCCAGGAAGGCATTGTCCTCCTAGGAGGCGACTTTAATGTTCCCCTGAACCCTGACGTTGACTCCTCGTCGGGGGCCACCGCATTGCCCTACCGAGCCCTCCGACAAATCAAATTACAGTTGCAGGGTCTCGAATTGCATGATACGTGGCGCATGCTTTTCCCCACGACTAAAGATTTTACTTTCTACTCTGCTCCTTGCCAGAAATACTCTCGTATAGACTATTTTTTTTTGTCCCAACCTGACTTGACCTACTTAACCCAAGCTACCATAGACCCAATGTTTTTGTCCGACCACCACCCCATCTCGGTCACCCTGACCTTCCCTGAGTCGGTTCCCAGGACCAAAACGTGGCGGCTAGACTCAGCCCTGCTCAAAGACGCTGGCTTTTCTGCGCAACTGGACTCCACGATCCGCAATTACTTTGCCGAGAACTCCTCCCCCGACCTGTCTCCGCTCACCCTGTGGGAGGCCCACAAGTGCGTGGTGCGCGGGGACCTTTTAGCTCAGGCTGCAAGGCTCAAACGAACCCGACAAGAAGCTATAGCCAGCCTGCTTCACAAAATCGGTAGGCTGGAAGCCTCTCATAAGGCTTCTCTCTCCAGCAGTTCACTACAGGAGCTCACGCACACCCGTTCACTGCTACTGGATGAGCTGGGCAAACGCTCCAGACGGCGGTATGTTCTCCATCAAAGAATTTTCTACGAGCAAGGCAGCGGGAAATTGCTGGCAAGGGTGGTGCGGGCATCTAGGCCCTCCACTACGGTCCACCAAATTCAAGATCCCAACGGTGCGGCCTTGTCTAAAAATGAGGATATAGCGAAATGCTTCCAGCAATATTATACTAAGCTTTATAATTTAGAGCCCTCCACCCGGACCCCGGTCCAGGCAGCAACCAGGACGGAAGCAATTAGGGATTTCCTGTCCCAATATTCCCCAGGACAAATTCCAGAGGCATGCGCTGCAGGGTTGGATCTACCCCTCTCAGCTGGAGAACTCCAAACCGCAATCCGTCAAATGAAACCAGGTGAGATCTGCAATACTATAAAGCATTTCTACCTGCTCTTTCTCCTGGGATGTTAACTGCCTTTAACGCCCTAGCCTCCCCGTCTGCCCCTATGGGTCGTCTGCTGGAAGCACATATTGCTGTTATCCCGAAGGATGGTAAGGATGCCGTGCTTGTCCAAAACTACAGGCCGATCTCCATCCTCAACGTGGACATCAAGCTGTACGCCAAGATCCTGGCAAATCGGTTGTCCCCGCTCTTGCCCGGACTGGTTGCTCAAGACCAGGTGGGGTTCGTCCCTGGCAGAGAGGCCAGGGACAACACCATCAGAGCGTTAAACCTACACCATTGGCTTACTACCTCCAAGACACAGGGCTTTTTCCTGTCCCTTGACGCGGAGAAGGCGTTCGACAGGGTGGCCTGGGACTACATGCGGGAGGTTTTGGGCGCATTGGGCCTTCGCCCTCGCATGTTGGCACATATATCTGCGTTATACTCCAGTCCCAGCGTGAACGTGCGGGTTAATGGTCACCTGTCGGACGCCTTCTCCATAAGTAACAGTACTTGTCAGGGCTGCCCCCTGTCTCCGCTGATCTTTGTTTTAACCCTGGAACCTTTTCTTAATAGACTGCGTCGCAACCCTGATATCAAGGGTCTGGCAGTAGGCGACAGAGAATACAAGGTGGCGGCATTCGCCGACGATATACTTCTTTCCCTGTCCCAACCGAGGATATCTTTGCCAAACCTCCTGAAAGAGAGTTTTGGGGAATTATCCCATTTCAAAATCAACTACACAAGGTCCCACGCCTTGAACGTGTCGCTCCCGAGAAGCGAGGTGGACAGCTGCCGTGATTCCTTTCCTTTCCTTTGGAAGGACAGAGCCATTACATACCTGGGCATCCAAATCACGTCAGACCTGACCAACCTCTTCACTGACAATTTTCTACCCACCCTTGGGAAGGCCAAGCAGGATCTAAAAGATTGGGGGGCCCTCAATGTTTCCTGGTTTGGCCGTTCTGCCCTCCTGAAAATGGTCAGCCTGCCGCGTCTTTTGTATCTTCTGCAGTGTGTTCCAATAGGCCTGCCCCCCTCCTTTTTTGCGGCATACACGACGGCTGCCTCTGCATTTCTCTGGAGGAACGCTCATCCTCGTATCAAGTACAAGCGACTCACTCGCCCTAAAACCAGGGGCGGCATTGGCCTCCCGGACTTGTTCCTTTACTATCTGGCGAGCCATCTTACACGTATTGTGGATTGGAATGTGCATGCAACCAGAAAAGGTTGGATAGAGCTGGAAAACTCGTTCACGCGATGCCCTCTTGACTCACTTCCCTGGATTACGCCGCGGCACTGGCCCACGGAGGCTAGGATGCATCCACTCCTCGGGCCCACCCTTAGAGCCTTTGTCCGAGCGACGAAGGATCCGTCATTCTCCTCGGTCCCAGGGCCCTTAACCCCCTTGAGGGGTAACCCTGGCTTCGAGCCGGGCCTGCCCTCTTCATTCCTGAATCGTGTTTGGGTGCACGATCGGGTCCAAGCACGCCATTTTTCCCCCCGTGGCACCCTCGCCCCTACGAGGACTTAGTGTCCGCCTCCCCATCCACTTTTTTCCCTTTCTGGTCTTATAGGCAAGTGAGACACTTTCTCTCCTCGCAAGCGACCACGGAAACATGGTCAAGACGATTGACACCTTTTGAATCCCTTTGTACGCAGACATCCCCACAAAGACACCTGATCTCCAGTATCTATCAGATCCTATTGGACAGTAACCCGGACTTGCCGGCCCCTGCTCACTCAGCATGGGAAACTGAACTCAACATCTCCCTTGGAGAGGATGATTGGGCCCGTATCAATGATTATACCCACAAGGGGTCCCTCAACGTAGCTATCCAGGAAAACTGCTACAAACTACAGACACGCTGGTATAGAACTCCAGCTCTCCTACACAAATTTGCACCAGCGGTTCCGGATATGTGTTGGAGATGCGGTAAGGGACGAGGGACCATGCTCCACATTTGGTGGGACTGCGAGTCCATCCAGCCTTTTTGGAAAGAAGTGCATGATCTTATCGCACACGTGACTACTTATGTGCTGGATTACTCTCCGGCACAATATCTCCTGCATCATACGCATCTGACCAAGTCCGAGTTCCTTAGGTACTTGGCCATGCACATGGTGAACGCGGCGAGGCTCTGCATCCCGGTACATTGGCGCTCCTCGCACACTCCGACAATTGGGGAATGGTTTAACAGGATTTCTAGAATTGAAGAAATGGAGGAGCTTGTCCATATTTCACAAGAGCGCATCACACAATTCTCCACTACTTGGGCCTGCTGGACCCACTTTAAAACGACTCAGCGTTTCCGAACCCATAATGCTTAAAGTGCATCCAAGCCAAACTTAGGCAAAACAGGAACTCTATTGAACCGACGTTTTGCTGCCCGACTGGGATTGGCCCTTTGGGGGGAGACCACCGGCACTGACGTCACTCAATCGCACCTTCCCCCTTCCATGCCTCCCCCCTTCACCCCCCCTTTTTTTTTCTTTTTTGTTTTTTCTTTTTGTTCTGCCTTCCTCGTTCTCACTCCCTTTCTGCTCCTCCTTCCTCCCTTTTTCTTCTCTCGCTTTTCTCCTGCGCCCTCTCTTTCCTTCCTCGCAATAGGATTGTACAATGACAAGTGGAAACGACCTTATGGTGGTTTCGTGCAAGATGACAATATTGTTATAGCCTATCGGGCTCAGGCCCTAAGTTTTGACCCCAACCTAATGAGTCAGCCTTGGTTCTTTATTACTTGTTTAATTGCTTGACTCTATTTCTGGTATTCACATAGGCTGTGTAACCTTAGATAAATTCTTGTATCTGTACTTCTCGTCTCTGTACGACGTATTGTTCATTTGTCTTTCAATAAAATCTTTATCAAACAAAAAAAAATCCAATATGGTCTGTGGTGTTATCTTCCGTAAGGATATCTCAAGTGAACACAGGCAGGCATGCAGAATGCAGTGGCTGTATAATAGCATTGTCAGTAGTAAAATATATTGTATATGTCATATCTTAGAGCTGCAAGCATCCTCAATGGGCACAGTTCAACAATCTTTTACCTCAAGTTCTGCTTCCTTAATGCACATCTAAAACAATTTACTGTATTTGCTGGCGTATAAGACTACCTTTTACACTGAAAAATACTGGCCAAAAAGAAGGGGTCATCTTATACGCCGGGTCAGCTGTTCGGATGCTTGCTGGATGTGCGGTTATACTCTATGTAGCTTCGATTACATATAATATATACCACTTAGCCAATCCCGGTGAGCGATGTATTCAAATTAATGCAGAGCCTGCTCGGATTGGAGTAACAACCTCTGCCAATCCGAGCAAGCTACATACAGTAGCCTGCTCGGATTGGCTTTGAGAGTCAGAGAGGCGTGGGCTGATGATGTTACAGCCTCTGCCAATCCAAGCAGGCTTTGTATTCATTAATAGAATACGTCGCTCACTGTGATTGGCTCCAGCTCCAGCAAGAAGGAAGAAGAATATGGCTCCAGCAAGAATGGAGAAGAATATGGCTCCAGAAGGAAGAAATATAAAGCGTCGGAAGCCTTGGAAGCCTCGGAAGGGGGGTCGTCTTATACCGTGAGTACAGGCAAAAAATCTTTAAAAACTGTAAAATTAGGGGGTCGTCTTATACGCTCGGTCGCCTTATACACCAGCAAATACGGTAGCTTACTGAAGGGTTCAAACCTTTGTCAAGTATTTATTGTTGGGTCCCTGCTGGGGAGCTTCACAATCTCCATTTGTGACCTTTGTTACCAAGAAAGTGAAGACAAAATCCAAAATTTTGACTTGTCATCAGAACAAAAAAGAAAATTTCCCTACTTTGGAGACAGTTTTATCTCTTTTATTTTGTTCAGCCTATGGCCTAAATCAGGGGTCTCTAAACTTTCTACACAAAGGGCCAGTTTACTGTACTTTAGACTTCAGGGGGGCGCACTGTGGCAAGTCAGAGTAGATAATACCTCAGTCTTGGTGGTCAGTGGGAATAAAAAAAATAGAGCACCCCTGTGGTTAGGAGGAGGAGGAAAAGTGCCCAATCATTGGTGTCAGTGGGAGGAATAATTCCCCATTGTTGAAGTTAGAGGGAGGAATAGTGTCCCAAGGGACAGATACCGGCAAGCAAAGGGCCAAGTCCTCTCCACAAGCCGCAGTTTGGAAACCATTGGCCTGATTGAAAGATTCCTCCATCCGCATTAAACAGCACAGATGGATGAATTCCCCTGCTGGGATGCTGTCCAGCCAAAAATTTTACAGCGTGACTCCTTGACAAATTTACAGCAATCGACTTCTTTGGAACAGAGCAAGTCAACAAACAGAACATTTTATCGGGAACCGTCCAAAATCCAAGCAGAGTATGGCCAGACTCTCCCTTCCTGTTGTCTCAAGACAGAAAGTCAAGGAAAATCCCCCACCCCCCAATGGGGGACAGACAGCAAAAAAAAATGAATTGACATGAGTTTTAATCTTAGGATTACTTTAATCACCTTACTAATACACAGGCAAGTAGCAGAGTGGGAAGAGGCATTGACAAGATCCCAATAAGCTGATATATTTCAAAGGAAACCTTTCAGCAGAGAACCACGCATGCTTTCACTACTGAGCTCTCCTTTTGAGAACAATAATTGCTTGGCTGATGATGCTTTCTGAGTCATTGCCCTAATACAAGTATGGTGATGACTTTTTAATGTATTATTTGCTACATGCTAGAACCATATCTGTGGATTAGAAACATTGATGTCATCCATCTTTTAATGTACTTTTAGTGTACTTTTTAAGAGCAACTCCACTTTCATAGCAAAAAAAAAAATCACCTCTGGTTAATCTATTTGCTCTGCAGAGATTTTATCAAACAGTATTGCAGATTCCAACCTTTTTTATTCTGGAGAAATGGCTGTTTGTTTCTTTGTGTCCATGAGCAAAGTCAATGCGAATGGAAGTGAATGGGAGTGATTTTTCATTTTTGATCATCTGCTGCACTTGCAAGGTTCTTATGAGAAAAGTGTCAGGGTCTGAATCCCTTTATACATGATAACCCTTTGGGAGTATCTCACCAAAAATGAAATGTTTGTTTCAGGATGTGAGCATGCCCAAAATCTGTCTTGCATCTTGCTGCAGACTTCTGGGAAAATCGGCCACAATCACACAGACAGGATATGACATTTCTAGGGGGTTGTTCCGTATACCGTCTGTGTACAGAATGCCTCCAGGTAACATTTTACAGTGCTTCAGGTTAAAAAGGAAAGGTAATTTTTAATGACAATACATTGTATTGATTTTTACCTAATCAGGATTTACATTCAACTCATTTTTATTTTTAAAGGGTAATTCCACTTTTGTGGAAAAAATATTGCAAGTAAAAATATAGCATATACAATTGTAACACAAACCATATTGTCATATAGGGCAGCCCTCAAAATTTGCACTCACCTACTCACATTTGGCGAGTAAAAAAAATGAGGAGGGCGAGTATGGACAGGTCACAGACCAGGCACACAGACCGTGAACTTCAAGGGACATAAAGAGCCTCCTGGGACCGCCCCTCTCCGCCTCCCTCCTGCTGCACATCCCTGCCCAGTTAGACAGACCGTGCACTTCAATAGGCATAAAAAGCTGCCTGGAGCCGCCCTTCTCCGTCTACCTCCTGCTGCACATCCCCGCCCAGTTAGACAGACCGTGCACTTCAATAGACATAAAAAGCTGCCTGGAACCGCCCCTCTCTGTCTACCTCCTGCTGCACATCCCCGCCCAGTTATACAGACCGTGCACTTCAATAGGCATTAGGAGCCATCTGGGACCAGCCCTCTCCACCTCCCTCCTGCTGCACATCTCGGTCCGCCCTCAGTGTGTGCAGATGACTGATCCCTGTTCCTGCAGAATGGTAAACATGACAGTGTTCTGGAGGCATTGGTACAATGAGGGATTAAACAGAATGTGTGTTGGGAGGAAAGCATGGGATTGAGAGCAAGCATGTGCTGGATTTGGGGGGGGGGGTTCGGAAGCATAGATAAAATGGATTGGGAATGGAAATGTAGATCTGAATCTATGCCTCCAATTTCCCCCTCCCCCAATCCATTATACCTATGCCTTAAATTCCACCCCCAAATCCATCATACCTATTCCACCCCCCCCCCCCCCCTATCCATCATTCCTATTCAACCCCCACCCCCAATCCATCATACCTATTCCTCCAATTCCAAACCCCACCACCACCACCCCCCCAATCTATCATACCATATGATAGCTTGGGGGGGAGGGGTGGTGGAATTGGAGGAATACGTATGATAGACTGGGGAGGGGTGAATTGGAGGCATAGGTATGATGGATTGGGGGGTGGAATAGGTATGATGGATGGGGGGGTGAATTGGAGGCATAGGTATGATGGATTGGGGAGAATATTGAAAGCATAGATGTGCTGGATTTGGGGGGGGGGGGTGTTTAATATTTGTAAAGTTGTTGTTAATATTTATTTTTGTAACTTAATCCTGAATAAAGCATTTAACAGTGTAATTTCATGAGATAATTTACAAGGGGCGTGATTAGGGGAAACTGGTGGCGAGTAACTCTTAAGGCCTGGCTAGTAGCTCAGGACTTGAAATTTTGAGCCCTGGTATAGGGGTTGATTTGCTAAATCTGTAAAGTGCAATATCTGGCGTAGCTGTGCATATAAACCAATCAGCTTCCAGATTCTTTGTCAAAGCTTAATTGAACAAACTGAAGTTAGAAGTTAATTGGCTACCATGCACAGCTGCACCAGATTTTGCACTCTCCGGATTTAGGAAATCGACACCTATATGACAAAATGGTTTGTGTTGCAAGTTTACTGTATAGACTACATTATAATTTTTATTTTTTATTTGCAATATTCTTTAAAAAAATAAAAATAATGTAGAGTTACTCTTAACAAAATAAAAATCAGTTAATTGGAAAACCTGATGATTAGGTTAAGAAACAGATATTTATGCCTTGTACACACGATCGGTTTTCCCGGCAGGAAAACTGCCAGTTGAGCATTTGGCCGGGAATCCCGGCCGTGTGTATGCTCCCTAGCAGTTTTCCCATCAGGAAAACAGCCGGGAATCCCAACGGGGAAATAGAGAACCCTGCTCTCTATTTTCCTGTTAGGATTCCCGACAGAGTGTTTCCTGACGAGAAAACCGTTCGTCTGTATGCTTACCTGCAGGGTAACGAAACCACGCATGCTGGATAACACTTCGACTCATGCGCGGTAGCATACAAAGTTAGTGTGGGGTGTAGCAAGATGGCGGCGATGGAATAGAATGTAACGAGATGCCGGCTCGCCGCAGTAGATGACGTCACCGCGTTCTTGCCATTCAAAAGAACGGCGGCTCTTTTGAGTGGCTGTCTGTATACACGGCTTTGCAAGGCAAGCTTGCCAGGAGAACCAACGTTTTTTTTCCTGACGGGATTCCCAGTCGTGTGTACATGGCTTCAGAGACAAAGTTGCATGAACCAAGGTTTATCTAAAACCCTCCCATTCTGAATATGATTTTGACCATTTCTACACCAAATGTTTTATTTTTTATTTTATTTTAAACAGTACCGTTTCTTACAGTCTCACTGAATTTTCATTGTCTTGCAGAGCTAGATGCTCAGGGAGAATCTTCAACATCTGACACTTCTGTCCCCAATGTAGTAGCCAGCAATTCACCAACTGTTTTCTTCTTTTCTTTTGCATCAGTCTCTATACCCAGCTTGTTTTGCCATATATTTCAAAGTGTTTATTCCATTTAACATATGAGAATAGAGTGAGGATTTGTTGCTAGGTTTATAAAATTCAGAAAGAAAACTGCAATGAATAATTTATCTAGTGCAGCATTTCTATTTTTCTTGCTGTAGGTGTAATTCTAAATTCCGAACATGGTATTTTTGTAAAAATGATATGTTCATTCAAAGCTGTACACAGGCAGATAAAAAAAAAAAACACCAAATCATGCATGTATGTGTTCATTTAAAAACCCATAAAGCCTCCTGCTTACAAATATACTTATTTTTTATCCTTGACCCATTACAAAAATATATTGGACTTTCACTGCAATACATACCTTCCCCTTGGCGTTGTCCTTTCAACGAAACTCTGTATGGTCCTCCAGCAAGCATCACACTTTAATACTGAATGATGCCCAGCAAAGTCAATGCACAGGAAGTCATGGCTTAACATCTTGTAGCCCTCTGGACTGCAAAAGGCCTATGTGTTACTGGGTGTGATCATGCTACCATAAGATTTCAGCCATCTTAAGCTTTTAATAAGTCCTCCCTATGTACACTGTAGTCATAAAGGGATGGACATGTTCATCAACAATACTCAGGTAGGCTGTGGTGTTTAAACAATGCTCAATTGGTACTAAGGGGCACAAACTGTGCCAAGAAAATACCTCCTACAGCATTACTCAGGTCTTTAATAGTGCTGGTAATTGCCGGTTTGCGGTGCTAGTTTATATTTGTACTCATGCCCTCTTTCTCCTCACTGCAAATATTGTTTTTCATAGATGGTTGATTGCAGGGTCCTAGATACCTATTTTCTTTACTCAACGACACTTTTTCACTTGTAAGTTCACCTTTTATAGCAATTTTATAGCAACTGTAGCTTAGGTTAGATTTTTGCACTACTACGGTCCGCTTTCCCGGATTGCGCCCAATTAGTTTCTCTGGGGACCACAACTCTTAGGAAGGAAGACCCATTTTCACCAAATATGGACTTACCGTTTTTCTTCCCTTCCTTTTTATATTATTATTTTTTATATTATTTTTTCAAGGGTCTCCTGTTTAAGGCCTCATGCCACACCGCAAGGCTGGTTTTGAAAACCTCTGCAATACATCCTAGGGTTTAGAACACTATGGATTGGTTTATCATTTCTCCCTAATAGACTTTTTTTCTTTTTTTTTTTACCATATCCATCTCCTTTTCTGTATCCTATACTCTTATTTCTTCCAGGCTTCCTCATTTCCTCGCCTTGATTTTTTCCTTTTCTCCCTCCCTTTTCATGCATGCCTCCCTTCTTTTCTCTCTTCCTCCCTCCCCTCTGATGGTATGCAGAATACAATACAAAGTTTATGTACTCAGAAAGATGACAACAATAGTAGTATTAGCACATTTGATTTGCCTATACACAGTTCCATCTAGCATGTTAGAATTTTGTATAAATTGTTCCATTTATAGCAATAGAGCTACCTTCAATATGGTTTTTGCTAACACCACTGGTTTACTGCACAGGTTCTTTTTTTTCTAGCACTTTTTTATGGTGGTATCCGCTTCATGCCGCCATGATTTTCCCCCACTCAGATAGAGCTTCCCCTCTCTCCCGGAGGGATGCTCACAGCCTCTTCAAGTGCGAGTCCTTATTTTTTCTCCTACTATTCGGTTTATCATTTTTTTTTTTATTAACGACTTGATTCGCACTCGTCGGCTACCAAATCTGAGTTTTGGACCCCCCGGTCCAATATCTTATCTCTGTCAGTTGGGAATTTTTTCTTCCCCCAACCCCAAATGTTTATTTTACTTTATTATTGGTTCACGTTGGAACAAAATTTTATTGAGTTTGTGTTTTATATTATGTTACAATTGGTGGACATTTTCTATATTTATCCTCAATTCTCACATCACAAACACTAAGTCACG
Organism: Rana kukunoris; assembly: GCA_029574335.1. Lineage (NCBI taxonomy): Eukaryota > Metazoa > Chordata > Amphibia > Anura > Ranidae > Rana > Rana kukunoris. The sequence goes on from CM056052.1 coordinate 119,705,160, forward strand.
ATGGTACATTACATCCTCTATCACACAGACCATTTTTAGACACTTTCGCCATATACATTTGACCCCCATAAACTCTAGATCCCACTCCTTGCATCTTCTCCTGTTGATCTCCCCATTACATGATAAAACATGACTATCAAAATAATTTCACACAATGTTCAGGGTTTCAACTCCCCGAACAAAAGGAAAAAGGCCTTTCAACAGTATAAGAGATTGGACGCCAAAATAGTGATGCTCCAGGAGACTCACTTCATGAAGGATTCCCACCCTACATTTTTCCACAAAACATTCAACCAATCATTCTACACATCTTCTCCTACTAAAACCAAAGGAGTAGCGATTTTCTTTCACCATTCATTCCCCATAGAAGTGCAACAAGTATATAAGGATCAAGAGAGCAGATTCATTATCATCAAAGGTACGCTCTCTGGCAGAGATATCACAATCGCTAATGTTTATGCTCCCAATGAAGCTCAGTCCACTTTCTTCACACAATTCTTCATTAAATTGCAACAATTCCACTCCACACATCTTATTTTGGGTGGATACTTCAACTCAGTCCCACAGCCAAATCTAGATAGAAGTAAACAAACCCAAAACTCCAAAACATTCTCAAAGACAACTACCTCTCTCCTTCATGAACTGCAATTGATAGACACTTGGAGAGCACTGAATATTGGCGCGAGAGACTACACATTTTATTCACACCCACATGACTCATACTCTAGAATCGACCATATCTTCTGTACTCCAATCATTTTAGCAAATTCCCTTGACTCCAATATACACCCCTGCACTTGGTCCGACCATCATATAGTCGCTCTGAGCACTAAATTTATTGGCCTTTCCACCACCCCTTATTCTTGGAGATTAAACGAATCTCTATTATCTGACCCATCCCATCAACAAGAAATTGCGATTGAAATCTCAGAATATTTCACACTTAATGCAGCCCCGGATGTCTCTTCCGCTACACTCTGGTCGGCCCACACAGCGGTTATGAGAGGTCATCTTATTAGAAGGGCTGCACAATGCAACAAGTACAAACTGGAGAAAATTAATTCTCTCACTAGGGACCTACATAACCTATACAGAGACTACACGAATACTCATGACCCAGACATTTTCAAACTGATTTCACATAAACGCAACGAATTGGACTTATTACTGTCCTCTAAAGCTGAAAAAGCTCTCCGCTGGTCCAAAGCTAGATTTCTCTTATCTAGCAATTCTTACTCCACAATGTTCGCACGGAAACTTAACCACTCAATAAAACCTACCCATATTTACAAACTGAAAAATAATGCTAACCATATGGTCACACACCCCCAAGAAGTGCTTTCAATATTCACTATATTCTACTCCGATCTCCTCTCCACGCCAAACACCTCCTCCCCCTCGTCTTCAACCCCTTGGCTGGATAGTCTCCCTCTTCCAAAACTTAAACAAACACAGATAGACAGTCTTAATGCACCATGCTCAGAAGAGGAGATAGCTCAAACAATTAAAACACTAAAGAGAAACTCTGCCCCAGGCCCAGATGGCTTTTCGTCGTTATATTACAAACAATACTCTCAACTATTAGTCCCACATCTAACAAAATTATTTAACTGCATCCTGAAGGGAGAACACTTCCCGGAAGAGATGTTACTCGCTAATATGTCCCTCACCCCAAAACCCAATAAGGACCACACATTACCCCAAAATTACAGACCAATTTCAGTTATTAATAACGATCTCAAAATCTTTAGCAGACTCCTTGCAAACAGACTCTCTACAATTATCCCCACCCTAATCTCCCCTTACCAATCAGGCTTCATCCCAGGCAGGCAAATCACTGACAACATTAGACTGGTCACAAACATCATTCAGGACGCAAATGTACACTCTAAATCACTCTTAATGCTCAGCCTGGACATCAATAAGGCTTTCGACAGTGTCACCTGGTCATATCTTGACACAGTACTTCACAAATTCGGCTTTAGTAGTGAATTTTTACATGCATTTCATGCACTCTACCATAACCCCTCCACTAGAATACGTTTACCAGGTTGCAACTCAGAGTTCTTCAGGGTAAGAAGGGGTACCAGACAGGGCTGCCCCCTTCCCCCTTACTGTTCACATTAGCTATTGAACCTTTATCCACAGCGATCCTACTTAATACCAACATCACAGGGTACTCAACAAGCTCCAACACATACAACTTGAGTATGAATGCTGACGATATGTTATTATTCCTATCCCAACCTGAAACCACTTTACCCAGCCTCCTACAGACCCTCAACAGCTTTGCATCCATTTCGGGCCTCACCGTCAATGTCACCAAATCAATAGGCATGCCGATAAACATCCCCCCCTCTAAGATGGAATCCTTGCGTTCCTCCTTCCACTTCTCCTATTCGTTAGAATCCCTCCCATATCTAGGCATACATCTAACCCCTAATCTCAATGACTTAGAAGCCAAAAACTACATCCCAATGATACAAAAATTAAGAGCTACTCTTAAAATGTGGAAATCCTTTAAGATCTCGTTTTTGGGCAGGATCACTGCAATTAAGATGACACTGCTACCCAAAATATTGTACCTTTTCAGAGCACTCCCCATTAGAATCAATAAAACCCTTATCACCAGATTCCAATCGGACATTAACAAATTCGTATGGGCAGACTCCCACCCACGCTTATCAAGACCAATTTTATACAAATCCCACAAATGTGGTGGCTTCGGCCTCCCAGACTTCTGGCTATATTATTTATCTGCCAGGTGGACCCAAATAGCACAATGGCATATTCCGAATTCTTGAATCCCATGGGTGGAATTTGAGAGAGCTTCGATTTTACCATATTCTATCTCAGGTTTACTATGGGGGAACAAAATCCCGATTCCCTCTTTGGCCGCTCGTAATCAATTAGTTGCACACTCATACCAACTATGGAAGCTACACAACCATAAGTTTAACCTTAAATCCAAATCCCCCCCACACGCTTCATTCCTGGGCGACCCTAAATTTAACCCTAACGCTCGTGAGCCTATAGATCTTACTTGGTGGATAAACAACAACCTGACCTCACTCTCCAAGCTCATAATGGGCGCCAATTTTATCTCCTTCCCCGCCTTGAAATCAAAATATCACGCCCCAGATTCAGAATACCGCAATTTCCTTCTTATTAAGCAGTTCTTCGATACACACTTCCAGACCCTGAACACCCAACCCCCATCCCTTTTCGAAAATCTATGTCTAAACTCACCCAGAAAAAGAGGTTTCATCTCCATACTTTACTCTTTCTTAATTAACAACCCAGACGTCAACAAACTTCCATACATGATCAAATGGGAACATGAAGAGAATTTTACATACTCCACAGTTAATTGGAAAAATTGTATAAATAATCTACATATGTGCATTAAATCCATTTCTATCAAAGAAACGGCCTTGAAACTATTTACAAGATGGTACTATACACCCACCAAACTTCACTCAATATTTCCCTTATCCTCCCCGTCTTGCTTCAGAAACTGTAACTCCTTGGGCTCATTTTCCCACACATTTTGGTATTGTGACAAAATTAAAAGCATATGGCTACAGCTAGAGAAATGTGCATCCACAATCTCAGACAAGAACATTACCCTAACATTGCATAACTGCCTTCTTTTTTCTCCAATCTCGGGTCTCCTCACCTGTTATATGAGACTGATACACACAATATGCGTAGCCATACAGTGGTTGATAGCTTTACATTGGAAATCACCGACGATACCAATAGATCCACTCAAATCGAGGATTAACAACATTTGCCTAATGGAAAAAATATTCCATATCCTATAAAATACCAGCCATATATATGTCAATAAATGGTCTCCCTGGTTCGAACATTCCCCACAGTTCTTTAACCCTATCTAATCTTTTTAAACGTCTCATACCCCAGCTGTCTCTGTTTTATTCCTCCATGATGTTTTTGTTACTCCTGCCCCTAAGTTTTTTCCTATCATGTATAACTATCTACGGTCCTCACAAGTTGTCTTAGACCTTGTACACAGACTGACTCTGTATATATATTACATTCTTTATATATATGCTTTAATTTCCTGGATTTGTACCACCACTTACCTTTCACAATAAAAGTTTGTAAACAAAAAAAAAAATAATCCCCCACACCATTTCGCCAACACCACCAGCCTGAACCCTTGATACAAGACAGGATGGATCCATGCTTTCATGTTGTTTACGCCAAATTCTGACCTTATCATCTGAATGTCGGAGCTGAAATCAAGACTCATCAGACCAGGCAACGTTTTTCCAATCTTTTATTGTCCAATTTTGGTGAGCCTGTGCGAATTGTTGCCTCAGTTCTCTGTTCATAGCTGACAGGAGTGGCACCCAGTGTGTTCTTCTGCCTCTGTAGCCCATCTGCTTCAAGGTTTGATTTGTTGTGCATTCAGAGATGGTATTCTGCATTCCTTGGTTGTAACGAGTGGTTATTTGAGTTACTGTTACCTTTCTATAATCTTGAACCAGTCTGCCCATTCTTCTCTGACGTCAACAAGGCATTTTTTGTCCACACAATCGACACTCACTCAATATATTTTTCTCTTTTTCTGACTATTCCCGGCAAACCCTACAGATGGTTGTGCGTGAAAATCCCAGTAGATCAGCAGTTTTCTAAATACTCAGAACTTCCCGGCTGGCGCCAACAGCTATGCTTTGTTCAATGTGACTTAAAGCTGGATTCCACCTGCGATTTTTCTTTTTAACACTGTAGCTGCTGACTTTTAATAAGGACACTTACCTGTCCTAGGCATCCGTAATGTCGCCCACCCCCCCCAGGGCAATCCCTCGATCCTGGCAGGTCCCGATGCCTCCATCCTCACTAAGGGTAACAGGCAGTGAAGCCTTGCAGCTTTGCTGCCTGTTTCCTACTGCGCATGCGCGAGTCTTGCAGCACTTTGTGAATGGGCGGCTGCTTTCTGGGATACACACAGTTCCTATAAGGGAGTGTGCCCCATTCCCCAGTAGACACTGCGAGGAGGACGAGGAAGAAGACCTGTCGAGGATTAAGAAGAGGCAGATTAGGAACATCTGCATAGCAATCGCTTTTTCTGGTGAGTAAAAAAAAAAAAATGTTTTCTATTTTTTTTTTTTTTTCATTTTTCTGCAGGAAATATATATGTATATGTATATTACTTTTAGGGTGGAACTCCACTTTAAATCCCCTTTCTTCCCCATTCTGATGCCCGGTTTGAACTTCAGCAAGAATGCCTAGTTGCTGCCATGTAATTGTGTGTTACCAAGCAATTGAACAGGTGTACCTAATACCTAATAGTACCTAAGTGACATGTGAGTGTACTGTATATGTAAAGTGCTGTGAAATTGATGCTATAATACTATGCCTACGGTTGACCTTCCTCCTAGCCAGAAAGTCATTTTCTGTGTGATTCTCTAAAACTAGTTTAATTGATTAACTTTCTCAATAGAGGCTTGCCTGTTTTGACTTTGGGGCTGGAGGTCTGCATGGTACTTTTTTTACTATGCTATATTATTGTGTGATGGTGATGACAGTTAGGCTCCCTCTGGAGTACTGATTTTTGCCCCTAATCTGTACTGTGTAAGACACACAATTGATGGCCATGGTAGTAGTGGCAGTAAATATGCCAAATGTCATTGACTATCTGCCATATAAACCAGCTGAACAAATATTTATACAAAACGTAATATTATAAGATGCATAGAAGATTTTATTTTTTTATTAAAGCAGTAAAACATTTGCGCATTCTCACAGCTGTTCAATATATTATATGGTCATATGGATCTTACACTCTTAATTGGGGTGCCTAAGGCACAGAGATAAAATTGCTTGCTCAAGGCCACCAGAAACTTTACTTGGACTCAGACCAAAGTAAATAAAATGTGCAGATGAGCTAGCCAGGATATCTAGGTGTAAAATGAAAATATACCCAAAAGATACATCTGCCATAATTACCTTGACTAATAGCAGTTGGATGCACAATATTTAGTGAGAATAATGAATGAACTATGACCACCGGGACAACTGGTATGCTTGAATGCAAGTCCTGGATTAGATAGTTAATTAAGTTGAAATTTGTTGCATAAACAGGCAAAATACCATGATTCATATATTATACTCTAATTTTCCTGCTTAAAAAGGAAGTAAACCCTGATCGGTTTCACTTCCTCTTTATTTCCCTGTAGAGGTAAAGCATAATGGGCTTTTCAGGAGGGGATGCTTGCTGTCCTCCAGACTGCATGCTCTGAAAAGGGTCTGGTATGGATTTTGGGGGGAACCCCACGCCAATGTATCTGCTTGAATTTTCATCTATATTGCCGGAGACGGCAATACATTACAACCCCGAGCAAGTTTAAATAAAAAAAAAAATTCTATAGACATTTTGCTACACATCGCACAGATGTGCCACTTTACAGGCAGACTAAGGGGACACCCCAGGCAGGATATTTAAAGGAATATTTCATTTTTATTGTTTCAACTCTATTCCTAAACTATGACTTCTGCATCCCCACAGCTCATACTTTTGCAAACCCTCCTCCACTGTTCCCTCTGCAAAAAATCACCACTCAACAGCCACTCTATCTTCTCCATTGGCCATTAGCAGCAGCAAGATGATCCACTAAAAAGCATCAGCATCCAGGCAACAGGCTGCAACTCAGCACAGGAGGCCTCATCTGCAATGTACCCCAGCAGTTGTCCCTCCCTTGTCCTTGCCCTGAGTGCAGGACATGGAGGGTTCTGTCACTTGTAAACACAGGACGTGGGCTTCTGTGTTTACAAGGGACAGTAGACAGCAGTGCACACAGGGCCAGTGTTAGAGATGCAGAACAGTTTCCCTGAATTCTGGATGAAAAAAAAGTATATATATCTATATATATATATATATATATATATATATATAGTGAGGGATTAACTCGTGCAAGCATCAAAACAGCATAAACAAAACATAAAATAAACCCTTGCCACTTGGGGCGTCTACCTTCCCAACACAGGAACCTACCTATGGAGTCTGGCGCAGCCTACTGCTGGGCAGACACTGCTGGTCATACAGCAGAAAACAACAACAAAAGTCTCTTTGATATTTCTCACACAGAAATATCCATCAGCACCTCACCTCTTCAGAAGTGCTTGTGTCTGCTCCTTCACTCACAAAGCCCCCAGGATGCAGCAATCAGCCGTTATCCTTAGGCTTTATTTATAGTGGCTTTAATTGCTTAATTTTGAACAGCTGAAGGCTTCTAACTCCCCAAACCTCTCTGGCCATTTCTACAGCCGACGCCCAATAGTATATGGTGTATTGTCTACACAAGGCAGAAAAGTATCTTCCGTCAGGGACAACACACACAGATTTACTTGACTTCCTGTCACAATATATATATATATAAAAACAACAAAGGCACATGTGCTTTAGTTGCAAACAATTTTTACTCAAACCTTCAAGTCATTAAAAAACAGCAAACAGCTACTGTACAGTTGCGAGCATCCCTGCTATATATATATATATATATATATATATATATTGCAAAGGTATCATGATGCCTGCCTTTACATGCACATGAACTTTAATGGCATCCCAGTCTTAGTCAGTAGGGTTCAATTTTGAGTTAGGGCTCACTCTTTGCAGCTAGAACAGCTTTATTTCTTCTGGGAAGGCCGTCCACAAGGTTTAGGAGTGTGTCTGTGGAAATGTTTCACCATTCTTCCAGAAGTGCATTTGTGAGGTCAGTTACTGATGTTGGATGAAAAGTCCTGGCTCGCAGTCTCCACTCATAATGTATCCCAAAAGGTGTTCTATCGGGTTAAGGTCAGGTCTGTGTGCAGGCCAGTCAAGTTCCTTCACCCCAAACTTGCTTATCCATGTCTTTATGGACCTTGCTTTGTGCACTGGTGCGCAGTCATGTTGGAACAGGAGGGGCCATCCCCAAACTGTCCCCACAGCATACAATTGTCCAAAATGTCTTGGTATGCTGACTCCTTAAGAGTTCCCTTCACTGGAGCTAATATTGTTTCCCAAAGTTCTAATTTAATAAGACATGGTTGCTGTGCAGTGTTCAGTAACTTAACGCAACCTACCTGATTTCATCTGTTATTTGTGAAAACATGTTTTTTTATCAAAATAAATGCCTTGACATATTGCTTTTAGATTAATGAAATATGTGATTTTGCATAATGGACAATACATTTTAACAGTTAACTTATAAATAGATTTCCTTAGAAATATTCTAAATCTAAACAATGTTTTTTAGTGGGAAAAATAATGTTTTAACAAGAGAGGAATGTATAACCGTGTAAACCAATTTTTCTGTTATGATTTCTCTAGACTATGAAACTTGGCATAAAAATGTCAAGGGGGATTATGGGTTGTCATTAATGTCTATGAAAGAAAACAAATGTGAGGTAAAGTATGATGATTTTATAAGTGAAGTACATGGCTTATCATCGGCCTTCATATTAATAACATTTCTTCATTCCTTGTGAGGGCGGATGATAGATCATGTGAGGTGAAAAATGTTCCCTATACAACATGTCAACCTCTTCGTCCTTCCATCAGGACTTATTCCACTAGCATAGAATAAAGATGTCAGCAATTATACTTCTATAAGTCATCATCCACAGGAACATGTCAGCAAAGTGACGTACGCAGTGTGCTAAGAGCAGTGTTCAAAGGCAGAGGTGTGACATTATAATAAAACAGGGTGGAACATCATAAAAATCTTCATACTCTCTCTCATCACAGCGCATATCTATTATGAACAGATATTTTTTTTAACAGGGTTGTAAAGGTTCATTTTTTATTTTCTAAATAGGTTCCTTTAAGCTAGTGCATTGTTGATTCACTTACATTTTCCTTCGATTTCCCTTCTAAATGTTTTTTTTTTTTTTAGTTAGTTAGTCAGCCAGAACAGCTTACTGATGAGGAACAGGAAATGAGAAATTTAGACAAAGAAAACAAAGAAAAAAAAAACATTTATAGAAGGGAAATCAAAGGAAAAGGTAAGTGAACCAATAATGCACTAGCTTAAAGGAACCTATTTAGAAAATAAAAAACAAACCTTTACAACCCCTTTAATGTCTAGTGACGGACACAGGACAGATTTAAATATTGTACATGTGGGTTATACTGCTGCCTTCAAAAGGGTTGGGCCTGGGAAATAAAAATGTTACCCCAGTCCTTGAATACCTCCAGCTCCAAAGATCATGCCTTAGCTCTGCTGTGGAAAATTCTACTAAGTTTTTAACTGTGATTTTTCTCTTCAATGAAGATAAACTGTCGAAATTTCTAGTCTATTCACAGTAGCTATCTGGATTGGTGTATTCTAAGCAATGGCTTTGGAGAACATACCCAAACTCTGCTGGTCCAAAGATTGTGGGGCTAGCCTGGATTATAACCTTCAGGCACTGGGATCTACTTTAAAGACCTTTGTGTACTGTGTTTTCAAGGTTCATAGCCATGGCTCAGCCTCTTGTTTGATCCATTCTCTGAAGACTGTCTTGGTGAGCAAGCTTACAGGCTAAAGCATATTGGTATTTCCTCCACCTAACTGCTGCCCTACCCACACCCTACTGGTATATTGTGGGCTAGCCTGGAATGTGACTTTGACACACTGACCTCCATGTACTGTGTTAGTTATCCACAGAGCATTCTACGAGACCAGAGCCATGGCACAGCTTACCCAGTCACTGTAGCCTCACTTAGTAGGCAAGGCTACCTGACCATAAATATTTTGCCATTTACATATCCATATCCAGATCCCTTTGCACTGTAAGCCGATGGGACTTTAAAAGTGTAGCTTCCTCCGAGATAAGCCCTGTACACATGATCGGTTTGTCTGATGAAAACAGACCAATGGACCGTTTTCATCGGACAAACCGATCGTGTGTGGGCCCCATCGGTTTGTTTTCCATCGGTGAAAAAAAATGCTCGGAAGCATTGAACTTCATTTTTCTCAGCACGTCTTAATGTTTTACATCACCACCTTTGGACACCGTCAGATTTTTGACCGATGGTGTGTAGGCAAGACTGATGAAAGTCAGCTTCATCGGATATCCGATGAAAAAATCCATCGGATTAGATTCCATCAGATATCCGAACGTGTGTGCAGGACTTAAGGGTATAAGATGTTACACAAGTTTGTGGGGACGCAGCCAATCCCTGGGGAAGTGTGCCCAGTAAGTGTATGTAGATCCCATGGAAACTCTGAGGCCTGGAGCAGAAATTGAGTTAGTCCGATGGAAACACTGTTTGAGGGTCATCGAGGTGTAGCATAGCTGGGGGGCCTATTTTAAGCCTGACCTGGAGAGCTTGCTGAAGAGTTCTCGTGGAAGTTGGAGGAGAGTATCTAGCTGTCCTGTAGTATTGTAGTATTGTGAGTTTTGTTATTCCCTCACTGAAGAGTGCCGATGGATATCAGAAGGAGTCAACTGATGATCCTCTGGCATTGTGAGTACTGACTTAAATCCAGACCCCTAGTGACTGTGTGAATCTCTGCCCCCCTTGAAGGCACTAGTCATTATTCAATCAGTGGTGAATCATTTAGGAACTTTATCTTATCTGCTTCACCTGTCCTGACTGAACTAGAGCTCTTGTGGGGTATACTGTGTTCCCCCTCACCCCATCAAAGTTTAATCTGCAATACAAAACTTAATTAGATATTCCTTGTACTGTTGTTGAGCCAGATAGAGAGGAATGCTATGAGCCTGTCTGTGTTTGTTATAAACTTGAGGAAGGAATCTGTGCATCATCAGCAGCACCTTAGGGGGTGCGCTACAAAATAAACTTCAGGCTTTGGGCTTTGCTTATGGCATTGCTCAGACTTTGGAGTACTGTGTTAGATGCAACGTTCTTTTCAGTCTATGATCCATAGCAGTCTCAGTTCTTACCCGGTCAATGATCTGCTCACAGTGGTTTTGAAAATGCTTCAGTGCATTCCAGAACAGAACTGAATACTGTGCTTCTACCACTATGTGTGACTGAGCCCCCCCCCCCCCCTTACCATCTCTTCTTCTGAACAGAGGGATTGATTTAGTAAAGGCAAGTAGGTTGTTCATTTTGCAAGTGAAGTTTGCAAGGGAATTATCCATAGAGCTTAGTGAATGTGGTGAAGCTTTGCTGACTTAAACCAATCAATGTGCAAGTGTAGCCAGGAGTTGGCTAATGTTGCCTGCATTGTCAATTGACACTGTACAGAATTGCTGCTGTAAAGCTGTTTTCTCCTAGTGTTCAGCCTGGACTTTGTCTTATCATATCCTGAAGATAAAGTGACTGAGTTCTAAGAGTAAAGCAAAGCATCTTTGGACGTGTAGTCCAGGGAGCCAAGATTTGCATTCAACTAAACTATTTTAAATGACAAATACGGGCCAGCTGGGGAAGAAGAACAGGATGCTGGTAGAGGTGATTAAAAGCCTGTGTGCAGGCAGGATCTTCCTCTTGGGACCCCAGACTGGAACTGTAAGCAAGTGACTCTTTGTCATTGTGTGCTGTGGCCGAGACACGTCTTGTGCAATAGGGGGAGAGGAAAGAGAGTTATTGCATGCGGGTGTAGAAGCATTCATGGCCAGCTACTTCTGACTGTTCAGCAGAAGCCTGGAGGCCGCTCTTCACACATCCATGCCAAAGCACAGCGTGTCGCTGGACCACATTACCCTTTTAGCTGGGCTCTACCAAGTCCTATGATGGAGAACCACCCCACTTTTCGCTACTGACAGTAATTGGGACTGGTGAGCGGGCATTTGCCCGTTCTAATACCACAAGAGACACTGCATGCAGACACCATTGTCTTGTTCTTTTGCCTAAGTCTGTAGGGCCTGGTACTACACTTACACTTTGTGGAGCAGCAATGGCATTCCTCTTTCCACAGGACACTATAAGTACACTTTGCTATACACTGTTTGTTAAGACATCACCAGGCTACTACTTCACCTCCTCCTAATATCAGGATATCTCAAAGACAAGGGGGTTTCTTTCTTTTGAGAGACTAAAACATATTCCCTCCCCACTAAGGGATTAAGTACCATAAGCACAGGTTTCTTTGCCCAGGACTGTACATGCTAATTGAGCAGGTTTAAGTACTCTTAATAGTTTGATCAATTTAAGAACTGTGTTGTAACTTTCTGTCTTGTCTGGCCTGTGGTGTTGAGACACAGAATTGAGAAGTTTGACATAAGAAAGGTCAGGCCTTTCTCCTGCCTGTTCACATAAGTTTCCATCTTAACAGAGTATTGTGTGAGTAGTCTAAAAACCCTAAGTTACTGTTTCTGTTCTACTGTCTCATATTACTATATTGGAAGGGAAGGGAGGAAACAAAATGGTAAGACTAGGGAGGGGAAAACAAAAGAGAACACAAGGGAAGCACTCACATTAGCCACATCCGTATTATAGTAGAAAAGGAGAAACAATCACTAAGAGTTGTAATTGATGGTCGGACTTTGAGGCAAGACGGAAGTATATAAAATAAAAATTATTACATAGTAGAAAATTACAACAGTAGTGAAAATAATGATATATAAAAACCATATAAATTGGTAAAAGAATATGGACAAAATCCTTTGAAGTCGACTACGAGTTTCGCCGTTGGGCTTCCTCAGGACGAAATAAAGAGGATTTTTGACAGTGTACAGATATTATTTCATAGTCTAGAGCACCATAGTGGATATATCCACCCAAAGTGTCTGAAGCATTCCACAAGGGTATATAGGAGTACCAAAAATATTTTTTGTGGGGGTTCCGATTGTGTCACAACAATGTGTTGACCATCAATAGTAAGAATCAATTGCACCTGGAATGGAATTCCATGGTATAGCGCCGGCTAGTACAGGCTATTACCCTGGGGCACACATATCTACTTTGGGCTTTAAGAGCTGCTGGCTCTTTGGACTATATTGACAGTGTAATATCTGTACACTGTCAAAAATCCTTTTTATTTCGTCCTGAGGAAGCCCAACGGCGAAACGCATAGGCGACTTCAAAGGATTTTGTCCATATTCTTTTATCAATTTATATGGTTTTTATATATCATTATTTTCACTACTGTTGTAATTTTCTACTATGTAATAAATTTTCTTTTATATACTTCCGTCTTGCCTCAAAGTTCTCCTTTTCTATCTCATATTACTGTTATCACTTGCTCCAGTGAAACTTTTTCTAGGGCTAAGCTTATGTCGTTTTTTCTTTTTTCCTTGCACTTGATTGGGTAGGTATCCCTTGCAAAGTGAAAAAAAATCATGACACTTACTAAGCTCAGGGAAAAAATCCCTTGCAAAATGCAAGGCCCCTCGAGAGTGAACAGCTAGTTTGACTTAAAAAGAAAAATCAGCTCCAGAAGTTGCCATGCCACACATTTCACAGAGCTTGCCGTTTAAATTACAATGGTGCTGAGAGGAGGAGTTTCAGGAGGCGGAGTCAGTACAAGAATCATAGCCTGCAGGCAAGAAGGTACCATGGGATATGTAGTTCTTAGAAATCAAAGGTAAACAACAATGGTGAAGCTGCAAAGTTTGCAGGGAATGCAGGAAGTTGTTGATAGCAATGACCGACAAACAGGAAGAGCTCACAACATAAAAAGAGATTTTTCAAGTAAGCTTATATTGGATTGTCAACTATAACTATTGTTTGATATTGATGTTATAAAATAAAATAGCTAGCACTGAAGAATACAAACTCTTTTATTGAATAAGGCCATAAAAGTTGGTAATCAATTTTAAAATGCAAGCGCAACAATCATATGGAAAATGCAGACACCTCTTCAAGATTTAAGTTACAAAAATCAAATACCAGATGACTGTTAATTGGTTGCTATAAGTTATTGCATTTTTTTTTTAAGTGTATTTTGTGCGTGTACTCGAGAGAGGAGCCGGACTGCAGGAATTGGGAGTAGGCAGACCTCCCCCAGAGGCAATCTTCTCCATGCCCCCGGGTGGCAATGGCAGGTGTGAGGGAGTCCTCCCACACAGCCCGCCCTACCTGCTCTGCTTTGAAGCCCAACGGGGCAGAGGGACTCCCCTATGAGGGAGTGAGAGGATCTAGACTGCTCAGCCAGCCCTGTTAGTCCTTCGCCTCTCTTTTTTAGAGACCACGTGGCCAAAGTGGGTGCATGTTAACCCAATTTCGAGTGCGTGTAAGTGTGGTGGTTTTGTGGGAGGGGGGTGGGCGTACTAAGCGCAGGCTTACCTTGCATAGCACACCCACCAGGAGCCAGGCTGAGACCACCAAACTCAATTCACATGCAGCCGAGACCGGGATCCGAACCCTTGGCTGCAGAGGTGAACGGCTTGTCAGCGCAGTGCCAATCGCGTTGAGCCACCGCAGCTCTCAGGGGGGTTATTGCATTTAACATTTTCATTTACATTTTTATTTACTGATTAAGCATTAAAATATTTATGTAGCACTACCCCCTGGAGGAGCTGCTGGTTTGTTTTGGGTGGCACATTTACCTCTTGGCTCTCCGAATTCCTAGGGGTGTATGGTGCATATAGCTGTAGTAAAGGAATGTCCGCAACAGGTGTCTTTTGCTGTGCTCTTTATTACCCAGCCGGGTAAAAACAATAAACTGGTGGTGAAAGAATAGAATTAAAGGAAGAAGAACATCAGATTCAGGCGTAGTATTTGAAAACAGTCCTGCTCCCATATGTAACACTTTCTGCACCACTCCTGACAGAGTGGGCTTAGCGTACCTGGACAGGCCTCTCTCATTGACCTGGCAGCCGGAGTATCACTCAAACCTTTTCTGGGGAAAGTCTCTGCCACAGACCCTCCTGGAATGGACTTGAACTTGAGGAAAAGTCTCTGCCACAGACCCTTCTGGAATGGACTCAGGGAGAAACCTCTGCCACAGGCCCTCACTGATTACAATTACGGAGACAATCCTCCTTGATGAATTGTGCCTGGATCTCCTTCTTATAGTCGCCCAGGTACTGACTGACAGGTGATCTTCAAGAATGGGAACCCAGTCGATCACTGGGTCCCCGCCGCTGCTTAAATGTTCCGAACCAACATGGTCCCGGAACCAGGAACACCATGTGGCACACACGCGCCGGCCAGGTAGGCCATAACGCTGGGGTGCCGTGATGTGGTCACCCTAAAGGTGGGTGCCACACTGGAAGAAGTCCCAGAACTAATGGCGTCTGCCCCATAAATACCCTCCCCCAGCATGCAAAGCGAGGCTCAACCCTCCTGATTGGCTGCTGGGGAAGATCACAGAATGAGCCCACAGCACAGCCAAGCTGAGACAGAGACCCTGTTTTAAACATAACAATTTGGATCAGAGTCTACTAATACTCTGATCACCCTCTAAATTTCAATAGCACCGGTACTTGGAAGTAACCAGGTGCTACATTTATAATATAGACAATTAATGATTAAATCATGCAAGCAGGCATTCCTGCTGTCTGGGGTAGAAGGTGGGAACTTTTCTGCACAACCGCATGATAAGATAATAAAAAATAGGCCAAATTAGGGTAATATGACTATTATTTTTTTTGCTAGTAACATTCACATTAAAAACAAAGATTACTTTTCACTTATAACACAAATAATATGGCTTGATATCGAAAAATTGTCAAGTACTGTATAGCCCTGTCATGGGCGTCCGCTGAAATATTTTCAGGGGAGGGCAGCGGCGATACACAATCACATTTAACCCTTTCTTCAAACGCTAGCGGGGTTAGCACAGATGGACACCCCCTTCAGTACAGACCCCCCTTCAGCACAGATGGACCTCTATTCACTACAACCCCCCCCTTCAGCACAGACAGACCCCCCCTCCCCCATCCCATTCAGTACCTAAGGTCAGCCATCAATGCGGCACAGGCCCAGCACAACACTGGAGGGGGAGGCGGCTTCACTCTGCTCGCTGTGCCTGTGTGACATCTGGCTTGGGACCGCTCAGACAGCCCGCAGCCATGAGAGAAGGGGATGGTTGGTCAGGTGCCCTGGTGTCACCAGACCATCCCCCGCCCCCCCCCCCCTCTTGCAACACCACGGCCAATACCTCACCTCTCTCTCCCTGTTCTAACCTGCCTGTCACCGCAGCGCTGTCACTGCTTTAGTTGCGGAGGGGTGTCTTCAGTCTTCAACACCTTCTCGATTTTCCAGGGGGGTCAATTGCCCCCTCTTGCCCTATGGAGCGGATGCCCATGAGCCCTGTGTTCTCTGGAATAGAACTAGTCCCTGTCCAGCTGAGAACTGTATTCATACTCTACATATGTTATTAGCAGCCCCTTTCACATTAGTTAGACACGGGAAAGACCCCAAACCTCCCACAATAGGCAAGGTTATCCAAACCGTCCAAACACATGCTACATATTAATTGATATTTGTCCCAGCCAATGGCAACTTTCAGAGGGCCTCTGGGTTATGGGAATCATTGAAGATTTGGTATGAGAAAGCTATGGAAAAGACAAATGGGTACATAACTAATTCTGTTTGAAAATACGCCTGTTTGATATGAGAATGTTACTTGACTAATGTTATCAGTATTCCTATATCTATTGACTGTGACCTCTTTATTTTATTATTATTATTATTATTATTATTGTCCTTTTATTTTATACCCTTATTTTATGAATTGCCTTGCAAACTTTTATGTGCTTTAAACACTATTTTGGCCTATTCGCCTTTTGGGCGTGTTGTTCACATTGGAACTTCTTTTAACCACTTCATTACTGGGCACATAAACCCCCTTCGTTCCCAGGCGAAATTTCAGCTTCCGGCACTGCGTCGCTTTAACTGACATTTGCGTGGTCGTGCAACGTGGCTCCCAAACAAAATTGGCGTCCTTTTTTCCCCACAAATAGAGCTTTATTTTGGTGGTATTTGATCACCTCTGCGGTTTTTATTTTTTGCGCTATAAACAAAAAAAGAGCGACAATTTAAAAAATATATATATTTTTTTTACTTGTTGCTATAATAAATATCCGATTTTTTTTTTTAAAAAAACTTTTTTTTTTTCACAGTTAAGGCCGATACGTATTTTTCGACGTATTTTTGAAAAAAGAAAATAAAAAATCGCAATAAGCGACTGGTTTGCGCAAAAGTTTTAGCGCCTACAAAATGGGGAACAGAATTATGATTTTTTTTTATTATTATTTTTTTTACTAGTAATGGCGGCGATCTGCGATTTTTATTGCGACTGCGATATTGCGGCGGACATATCGGACACTTTTGACACAAATCTGGGACCATTCACATTTATACAGCGATCAGTGATATAAAAATGCACTAATTACTGTATGAATGTGACTGGCAGGGAAGGGGTTAACACTAAGGGGTGAGGAAGGGGTTAAATGTATTGCCTGGGTGTGTTCTAACTGTGTGTGGGGAGGGGGGTGACTGGGGGAGGTGACCGATGCTGTGTCCCTATGTAAAGAGACACAGATCGTTCTCCTCTCCGCTGACAGCACGTGGAGCTCTGTGTTTACACACAGAGCTCCACGTCCCTGCTGACATCTGTTCGGTTTCCCGCCGATCGCATGTACCCGACGGACATCGCGGCCGCCAGGTA
Organism: Rana kukunoris; assembly: GCA_029574335.1. NCBI lineage: Eukaryota > Metazoa > Chordata > Amphibia > Anura > Ranidae > Rana > Rana kukunoris. Next base: position 119,722,682 of record CM056052.1, read on the forward strand.
CATGCATCGGATCCCCAGCGATGCGGTGGGACAGTGTTTACCCGCCGCGCGCCACCCAGTGGCGCGCGCGGGTAATGCACAAAATTCACGTCCAAAGACGTCAAGTTGGCGCCTCAGATCCGCGCTGTTGACGTATTATGTCAATAGCGCGGGTCTGAAGTGGTTAAAAATTCAATAAACAGTAATTAAAAACAAAGATTAAACTGCAGAATTGTGAAAAGACACAGTACTAAAATGATCACATTGTTTATTTCTGAGATACTAAAACATTTTATGATCAATGATCTCATAATTTCACAGATCTTGTTTAATATGTTGGACACCAGTATGACGTGTTGTAATACTATTCTACAATTGTACCAACATCTCACACTTCTAGAGTGTACAGCAAGATGGTAATCTGTTGTGCTAGAGCCCCTTCCAAGCTGAGAAGGATTAAGCAGCTCTTTTCCTACTTCTGCCTCAGAGAACAGCAGAGCATCACCTTGGAGAGACTTGAAGAGAAGCAGAAAAAAGGGAAAAGGTTAGCATATCGATTGCTGCTGTTATTCCTTTGTATGGAGAATGGATTCATAGATTCAGGTCATGTCCCACCAGAGGCATTGTGGGGAAGTAATAAGCCTTACACAGAAACCCTCTATGTGCGACATTCTGAATTGATAAGTCAGCTCTTGTTCACTTTCCTTAATTATGGTTCATTTATTAATGCTGCGCAGCATGCTTCGGTGATGGTGTAGATAAGTGCTCCGTCATTGTACTAGCATTGTGCGAAGGACATCACCAGGCATGCTGGTTTATCAATATCAGCTTTTTTTTTATTACTCTTGCAGTTTATCATGGCACCATCATGGGTTACTGTGTTCGAAAGCTGAGAAATGTCATGCCATGCGTGTATATCATCAAATAATACATATCTATATCTTCCAGCGTTGTTGTACCCTGCCAATACAGTTTCCTAAAGACTGTGTCCAGAATCTCACTGTCTGTGTTGCAAGAATTTTAGATCATGCACATCATGCACAGTGGCGGCCAGTCCAATAGGGGTGCACAGGGTGGCATTTTTTAGGGGGACAGAACCACTGGCCAAACCACTGATCTGTGTGTTTTGAATTTTTTTACGTGCAGAAGAGGGATTTGAGGTCTTATGATTATTGCTGTCACAAGGATGTTTACATTCCTTGTGACAGCAATAAAAGTGTAAAAAAAATAAAAAAATTAATAATAATAATGATAATAATAAAAAAAAAGGATGTCCTCCATCCTCCCATGCTCGTGTGTTAAGGCGAATTAATTGTTGGTCCCGCACGCACGCAAACAGCGATCCTCTCACACATGTGAGGTATCAACACGAACGTCAGATCATGTAATTCTATATATGACACTTGGACTAAACATTTGTCAGGGTCTGATGAGGAAGCCACAGCTGTTCACTGTGAAAGGCTGCAGCTTCCCCATCAGACCTTAAGACAGGGGTGCCCACCCAGTGGCCCAGGGGCCACATGTGGCCCACAGAGCCCTCTGATGTGGCCCGCGACCTCCTGCTCTGGGATGGAATTAAATAGAATACTGGTATTAAAGGTCACTTTATTACTAAAATCACAGTGTATATATGGGCATATCTGTTCTGCAGTGGTTACTGGGCTGCTTTCAAACTGATTTACAGGTGCAGAGCAGAACACCGGCGGGTTACTTGCAATGAGCCCTATACTTATGTTATAGGTAATAACCTGTGAGTTTGGTGAGCTTTGTGAAAGTGCACCAAATGGTAAACTGCAGAGCATCAGTGTGAATGCAGCCTTGGGCCCCTTTTACACGGTCAGTCTGACCAATTGGACCCTCCATTTACCTCTAAGTAGTGGCAGACATAAACCGACTACCTCCAATACAATTCGCAGAAAAAAAGAGTATAGTAGGCTGTGTCCGTGTCTGCTCTGCATATGCAGAGTGGACACAGACATGCCATCCACCCGCTCCACTCATTGTGGCCCATGATCAGTTACCAAGTCGCTTAAGTGGCCCTCACTCTTCAAAAGGTTGGGTACCCCTGCCTTAAAACAAGAATGGTATACCCCGGCTGGAGTGAGACAAATTTAGATGGGGCTGGCGCCCGATTTTAGTCATGCCTAGAGCAGCACAAAACCAAATTACACTACTGACTACATCAAAGCAGAACAGATATACCTAAGGCCTAAATCTTGTATCTTGGCTGAGCCTTTCAATGGTAACAACTGATAATGTGGATCAATGGCACCCTAGAGTTTTTCAAAAGAAGGTGAGTGAACTTGGTGCTTTTAAGGGCTTAAGTGGAAAGGAACAGAAATTGTGAAAAGGTAATTTATATATTGTTTTTTTTTTTTTTCTCACTGGAAAGGATTTTATTATTTAGCTGAGTATGAACTCTGGGGAGTCTTTCTCCTTTAGCCTCTGTTTATTGCTAAACTGAGGTAACTATCTTTAGGATTTTCTCAAATTCATTGATATCCTCTGTAAATCCTCTGAAAATTGTTGTATTTATTGTAGATAATAATGAAAAGAACTTCAACCAGGGTGAACCATCTGTGGCTGATTGGCCTTTCACTTGATGGTGCCTGCATAATTTCAACTTGGCACCAATGAACTTTTTAGCTGTTTATAAGGTTTTCGCATTTTGATCACCACTGTAATGGGATATCCTTCCCACTGACCCCAAATTTTTATTTTAGCTGGGTTCCTCGGAACCTGAAAAGTATTTTAAGGGTTTCCATAGTGTAATAAGGTTGAGAAAGTCTGATTGCGAAAATTACAATAATAAATAACAAAGGGAAATTAAAAAAATTATCTTTGTACAAAACAGACATCCTTATTTATTTCAATTCCTCCCGATCATGGTGCTCCTGCATATCGCATATTGCATATATCTGGAACCATACTCCAGCAAATTTAAGAGTGATCATACATTGTACACTCTAATTAAACAGTCTTTGCATTATTTTCCCTAAATATACCAAAACTGTAATATGAGGATGAACAAAAAAAAATGAATTCAGTATGTATCCAATGTGCTGGTCCTTGCATTTCATAGTTAGAGGTAGATCTAACCGATGTTACATAATTGATGGACATACCAACCAATACTTGCCTTTGGAACCCAATTTTATAGATCTATAAACACCTGTCATCTCTCAAAGTTCACAATTCCAGAATCAATCTTCATGTCCCGCATTGGGATACTCATTTTTTTTTGTTTGTTTTTTTTTTTTTAACATGTATGACCCTGGTCCCCAGACATTGGAAAACAGAAACTGTACCCTCAATTAAAGAATTGATATCTGAGGTCAACTGTTTAATGCAGAGGAACCTACCACACACTTATTTGACAAACATCCACATTTATTGAAACCTGGAGTACCTGGATCACTTTCATGAACTCCAACTATCATCGCACTTACATGGAATGAATGTTTTTTTGTTTTTTTTCTTAACGATAAAACCTACTAGACACACAGCTCCCAAATATCTGCATTCTTCTGGTCAAGTGTTTAGGGTTCATGACCGTTATTTTCCCCTATAATTGGCAGGATAGGCCTATTATGGTAACAACCTCCTCTACTGTTGTACATGTGTCTATAAAATATGGTTATCACTGGTTTGTAAGTTTCTTGTTGCAGAAACTTTTTTTCAAGAAAAAAACATTCCACTCAGGGTAATCTATGTACATTACAAGGATTATAACAAACTTTGTTGCAGATTCCTACCTTTTGTTATTCTGAAGAAATCCCTCTGTATTTCTCTGTTCTGATTGGCTCTGATGGGAGTGGTTTCATAATTAACTGTCAGGTGTGCAGCTGTAGATCACTAACGAGGAAATCTGCTTGGGCTGCATCCCTTTAGACGTGTTCCTATTCAAAGTATCTCTCCAAAAATGAAATTTTTGTTGCAGGGGATGCCTGAAATCAGACTTGTATCTCAGACAGACTTCTGGCAAAATTTGCCGGCCAATCACAGAAGCAGAAAATTATATTTCTAGGGGGTGGTCAGCACACATTCTGTGTACAGAACAACTCCAGGCAGCCATATTTCAATGCATTCTCAGAAAATTACATTGACTGCAGATTGAAAAGGAAAGGTAATTTTGAATAACATTAAATTACAATATGATTAGTGTCGCCTTTATATGCGCTATATTAGTTTTGTTTTTTTCACCGAAGTGGAGTAACCATTTAAGATTACATTTACTGTACTAGCAATCTTCAGTTGCTTGATAAAATGTACTACTTACACTTGAAAAAACACCCAAAGTGGGAAGTAACACATCCAAAAGCACAAAAGGGAAGAGTTAAAAGACATAAAATGTTTTTGATAATGGTTCTACAATATAGTTACATTTTTAAATCACAGTTTTTTTCATCTGGCTCATAGATAAAATTATAATTGTACGTAGATTGCATGAGTTTACTTTTATATTTTGATAAGTGCTTAGAGACCCATGGACATGCGGGATGATGCTATTTAGGTGTACCTCTACACTACTATTTTACAGGACTTCAGCTAAATGCACACCAATAAAAGCTGCAGTGTGTCTTTGCCTTGTCCTTTCAGTCCACATATAGGGTGCTACAAAAGATTGGCTGATGAGTGTGAGGTCCTGGTGGTTGCACTTGCATGACTCTCAATGTGTCAAAACTAAAGGGTTACTTAAAGGGTCACTAAAGGAATTTTTTTTTTAGCTAAATATCTTCCTTTACCCTACTGTAATCCTGGTTTCATGTCCTCATTATTCGTTTTTGCTTTGAAGTTGCTGTAATCCTTCTCTGATCTCCACACTTCCTGCTTGTCTGTTTGCTTATGAAACAACTGATGGGAGCTTCTCTCTGTGGTCCCTGATCAGGGAGGTGTGATTACTGTGTGTCTAAAACCCCTCAGATTAATTTTAAAAACAAACACTGGCATGTGTTTGTTTGTTTTTGTTCTGTGTGTCTCTGTAATTCACAGAAACATGAAACTAGATTAAAAACTAAACTGAAACTGCAGGCACATTATATGTTTGTTTTTTATCTATTTTTAATCATTTTTAAAAGGAATCAGTTAACTATACTCTGTAAACAGTCATTTCAGCAAAAAAATGTTTTCCCTTTACAACTCCTTTAAGCTGTTATGACTTTGTTACAGTGTTAGAACTCTTTGTGGGTTAAAATAAACATAAAAACTGGATTTAATGCTGCCAGACAGCAAATTCTATGCAATTCGTATTTTCGACCCCCTGTGAATGCAATCCTGAGCAGCATACTGAGACAGATTTGTATAAAGTCTACAGATGCCTGCATAGATCTGCAGGTCCCCTGCAGACATACCTATCCAGCGATGTGGTGCTTTTCCATTGAAATCATCATTTAACCCACTGTGAGCCCAGTTTCTGAAGGTTTCTCCCCCACAAGATAATGCTGCAGAGCCACATGCACTCTGCAGCATTTAGGATTCACACACCGCAGGAGGAAGCAGTGAGTAATTAAGACCTTAAAGAGGAGTTCTACATCCCTACGGGGAGACAGCATCTTAACGCAGGGATGTAGTCCCAAGGGAGGGGGCGAGCATGCTGACTAACCCCCAGGCAGAACGGCTCGTATGATGGGGCAAGCTTACTGAGGAGAAACAGGAAGTGAGAAATTCAGACAAAGAAAAAAAAATTAGAAGGTAAATCGAAGAAAAAGGTAAGTGAACCAACAATGCACTAGCTTAAAGGAACCTGTTTGGAAAATAAAGACCTAAGGGCCCTTTCACACAAGCGGACGAACGGTCCGCTTTTCAAATGTTTGTTTACGGACTCACAATGCATCCCTATGGGATCGCGGACATTAGCAGTTGATGCATCCGCTAACGTCCGTAATCATCCGCCTCCGTCAAGATCCAGTTTTCTTCCGTCTATCAGATCGGATGAATACGGACACACAGTCCGTATTCATCCGATTCCCCATAGGGGAGAGCGGAGAAAAGACAGGGCGGTCCCCGCACGCTGTGCGGGGACCGCCCTGTCAGCTGACAGCTCAGCGTGGATTTACGGATGATCCCCGCTGAGCAGACGGACACACACGGGGCAGATCAATACGGATCCGCTCCGTGTGAAAGAGCCCTAACTTTTACAACCCCTTTAATGATAAATAGATGAGTCACTGTGGTAATAACAAGTGCTTGGTAATTCACTCACACCTGAGCAGCTTCTGAAAGAAAAAAGCTTCTGGTTAGGTAGTAGGAGCACAGTCCTGATACCCAGAAGAGTCAAACAACTTGATTAATGCAGTAAATATTCCAAAAGCTATCCAAATGGAAACACATGGTTTAAGCTATAAACCTGTAATCCTAAGGTGACAGAGGACACTGTTATGTGAACTGTATTACACCACCAGACTCCACACATGTTCCAGTGGCAGAGCACAACAGCATTCTTGGAGAACAAATCAATTAAATACGGTAAGTTAGAAAACCTTACTCAAATGAAACTGTTGCTCTCCCTGGTGTTTCGACTGTATGTGCATGATTCCTACTTCCTCCACAGTAGCTCTTGTGTAGAAAATATGCTCTTGTTTAAAGTAGACTGTGACGAGACCCTTGCTCGCCAAGGTCTTGCTCTCCCGACACTCCTCTGTTTCTATCGGATCAGATTGCAGATTGCAGCATCTGATGGTCCAGTCATCCAAGATTCCGGGATCCAACCTACAGCTATGTGCCGATTGGAATATAAGGAAAGAAGAATGGACAGCCACACTCCAATGGATGAAAAAACTTAAAAATAGTGCCTGTTTATTCCAGTCAAAAAATGTAACTAAAACAGCAAAAACAGCAAACAGTGGGGTAACAAAAGCTGACACGTTTCACATCGACAACCGATGCTTAGTCATAGCTAAACATAATGATAAAAGAAATCTCATTTATAAAAGGAAAAAGTCACAGAAACCATCTGATAGTTCATTAATTAGCCTCCTGATGGGGCCTGGCTAATGCCGGTAATCGTGCACACCTGTTGAAAAAATGCAACAAAGAAAAAACAGCATCCACCATGGCTAGATGGGAACACAATGTATACAAATACATCAGCCGATTAAAATTGGTTACACCAGTCTAATGGCAGCAAACCTAGCTTCAACCCCTTAGAAAATATATGAAATGTATATATATATTGAGAACATATGTGTTACGATATAAAGAACCCTTATTTTCATCCCAATAGAAAGATGACATTGTATATTCTACATCATTGATAAACGAGTGTAAATATGTGTGGGATAAGAATATATAATGAAATAGAAACCCAACCAAAGCGTGTGAATCATATTGCACGGGACGTGTAAATAATTATTAAAATCTATAACCCATGAAAATGGTGTTTTACCGTGTGACGTGCTGCAAGAGGGGAAGAGGGGGAAAAGGAGATGATTGGCGATTGCTGGTTAAACCGATGTGAAAGTGTAGCGTTCCACATAATATGAGATGGAAACAATATGTTAAAAGATCAAGTGACCAAAATATATGTGTTAAGTTTCCTCAAAGCAAAGTTACTGAATTGAAAAAAATGTGTACTACCCTTGCCCTGTAAGGAGATTAGATGTCTTCAGTGTTTAACCCAAATCCCTAACGACCATAGTGTGAGAGGGATATATATATAAGTGAAGTGAATGATGATAGAAATAATGTGACGAAAAGATATGTGAATATACCATTTAAATAAACAGGATGGAATGATGGGGACCGTGTACAATGAACACGGAACATACAAGATATGAAGTGAAGGGAAAGTAAGATCAAACAATAAGAATAACAGCATTCTTACTTCATACTGTGACCAGTACCTTCTATGGATGGAGGGGAGAGCTTTTCCCTGGTGTAGCTGCTCACGGGCTAGCGCTTCCTTCCAGAGTTCGCAGCGGATCGAATCAGACCATCCAAGCAGGACTTCCTTTGATACTGTTCCTCTGTACTGTATCTGCTTCTCTCGCAACCTCCTTCTGAATTCCTCTTCCATGGTTACCGCCGGTATCTGTACCTCTCCTCTTCTTTCATTTGGTGCTGCTTCTTTAGGCGTTGTGACCGATCGCCGTATTTCTGCCATTCTCTGCTCATGTTGTCGCTCTCGTTCTCATTCTCTCTGTTGTCGTTCTCGTTCTCTCTCATCCTGCCACTGGAGGTCTCTAATGGTATTCTGTCTGGCGGTCTCTGATGGGTTAGCACCATATAATGCCAACCGCTGTTGAACTAGCTGCTGGAACAAGTCTTCAACCGACCGGGGTCCTGCATCACCATCCCTCTGATCCATCTCGGCTAGCGTAATGATCAGGGTGGCCTTGTTCTTCCCACGGGTCCCTCCACGGCTCTCAAGCAAGTCTTTTAGCATGGTTCTCCTGCAGGCTGCAAAGCTGGTCATTCATGGTGGTGGTTTGGAGTTGTCCCAGTAACTGGAGAGCAAATCCCACCGCTGTCAACCAATGTGACGAGACCCTTGCTCGCCCAGGTCCTGCTCTCCCGACACTCCTCTGCTTCTATCAGATCAGATTGCAGATTGCAACATCTGATGGCCCAGTCATCCAAGATTCCGGGAACCAACCTACAGCTTTTTGCCGATTGGACCCATGAAGAACACACACCAAGCGAGTTGTATGTATGTTCAACCAGAACTCTTTTATTGAAAGTACACAGCACACTTTAATACAGAATTTGGAACATCCCGCCCCCAACAACCGCTTTTCTATTGGTCAATTGTAAAGTACATTTGTGGTTTCACTCAGGTCCTCTTCCATGCAAATGAGGACTTCAAAATGACTCAGCACAAATTGGTCCTAAAGCTTGAATAGCAGGACTATGTGTATTGAGACAGAAGCCCCCAGGGGGTAATTACTACAATGAAGCAATGAGTCAATTATCTAATCAGGTAGCCTGACGAGGTGTCTAGGCGTCTCGTCTCTGACAACGGCTATTCACCTGCAACACAATGGACAATGAAATGTCTTTCACAAGCCATTTAGCATTTCAATAGTCCTCAATAGTCTGAGCTAAGCATTGAAGGGTCATTGTCCTAGTGACCTAGTCAGGACAAATTAAGCCGCTTATAATATTCCAGTATCTCTTGCAATATGTACTATCCACCATGTCTCATTTTCTGCAATACATGAATTAGGATTTCACGGAGAAACATTTCAGTATTTCACGGTCCATGGTTCCCCTTTTGGATAGAGCAAGGGTGGGTTATAATTTAAAAGAGATTTTTTTTTTTTTTTACCATCTGTGTTACATTGCAGAGATTTTCTTTCACTTCCTGTCCCATAGCCAAACAGGAAGTGACAGGAAATGCCTGCAAATTAAAGTAATTCCTTGGTGACCCCCAAGTCACCAAAACTAGTGCCCCCTTTAGAATATTTCCCCTTTATTACTTTTCTGGGGACAACCCATTTTATTTTACTTTCAATTATAATGGTAAACAAGAAAAATAGAGAGGGTCAATCACCATAGTGGCTGCACAGACAGCAACAAAAACTGACAGGGGTTCTAATCCCTCTTCACGCTATCCAAAAAATAAATACAATTCTGCCTTTTTTTTATACTTTAAGTGAAAAACTGGACAAACGTGTTAGGAGCCTCTTGGTTTCTGGTTTGTTAAGCCAGTTCTCGGACATGGTTGCCAAAGCTTTTCTTGGACTGTAAGCTGAAGCTCCAAACTTGTCCCTTCAGCTCGAGAGTCCATCCACTATACGGGTTATTTTTTTCAGGCCTAGATTGAACGACTTAATTTACTTCAGAGGCCTTTGCTGTCACTGCAGAAAATTTCTCCAAACTATGATGGCAGTCATTTCCACAAGAGACTACTACTGTACCTTCCCATACATAGGCTGGGGCAGGAATTCCATGCCAAGTGGAAAGGACAAACCCTAGAGGGTAATAACCTGTTACAAACAGACATATTAAGATGTTGGATAGTGTATGTAGGAAGGACCCCTTCTGCTCAAAATCACCACCCCACATCACCCATCATAAAGTGGATTCCTAATTCACAACCTTAGATTATGGACTGATTTTGGAATATACATTCACACACTTTTTTTGTGCTTCTACGTGAGCATGCATATGGATCCATACCTAGGAAAGTGTTATATTCAAAACACAATGCAATATGAGCACTGAACAAAGTAAATCCTGTTTTTGTATCCATGTATAATGTAGTTTAGGATATCTTTATAAATAGTTTAACTCTTTTAATGCTAAGGGGCTCTAAAGATTTTAGCCATTAACTAACCCCAAGTGAAAATAAAGGAGCAGTGGGAATTTGGCTTCCTTTAGTCCTATCTTCCTCCTTCCAGTCATGCATCGTGGTATGTGAAGCACAGTGGGATTAATTAAAACCTCTACCAGTATAAACAGTAAAGATACTTTGTTCTTCAGTTTTATCTTCCCAGAAATGTACAGTAACCCTTTGTAACTTTGAAGAAATAAGCCATTTTTAAACAACAAATGTTTGAGATCCAGTAAATACATGCAATTTCTACAGTGCTGGCTAAAAGAAAAGAAGGAATTCGGCCCCAAACTCCTCCAAACATGCACCTCTCCCTTAGATCATATACAGATCATTTGCAGTCAAATTGTCTTAATTCACAGTAGAAAATGCCTGAACACATTTTATTGCTGTCTGCATCCCTGTTCGGGTGTTTTGGGTGTTGGGGTGTTTTTGTTTTTTTATCAGAATTTTTTTTGTTCTTGTCTATATTGAGTGTTTTTTTTTCTCTTACTTCTTTGGCTACCGGAACAGAAAGTAAGGGGAAAGTATTTGTGCTGGAGTTTCACTACATTTTACCTCCTGGAGGTCTCAGAATTAGAAAATACACTATTTATATTATATATATTTTTAATTTACAGTTTAAAAAGAAAAAACAATTCTGTGTTTTGAAAATTTATTAAAAAGCTCCCCACTGAGAGCTTTAATATATTACCATACGTGGGGATGTGTCTATTTGCAGCCACACATCTTTCAAGACACGTTTTACCCTAAATTTTGCTGCAGTATGTCGGCTGAATAAATATGTCAGAATGTTTTTCAAATTAGATTGCCCTCGACTTTGTTGTATTTTAAGGGTTTAGAACGCAGCAGACAAATTTGCAGCAGAGTTCTTGGAGGTGCTATACTGTACATGGAATTGGATCCATGGAATTGGAGCCTCAGTGAATGTGCATGAAGAGATCCTCTCCAGAGGTGTCTCGTTTACAGCCTAGTCTAACAGGAACTGGGTTGGATGATGTTGGGTGACATTTAATCCAGAAGATTAGCCATGGCCAGTGACAGTGAGTCTGTAGGAGCAGGGCCAGAAAGGAGGTAAGTCTTGCAGTTCTCTAAGGCCGTGTACACACGATCGGTCCAAACCAATGAAAATGGACTTAAGTCCAGTTTCATCGGTCCAAACCGACCGTGTGTACGGCCCATCGGTCCGTCGTCCGTCGGACCAAAGTTTTAAAACTTGCTTTAAAATCGGACTGATGGACGCCTGACCATCGGTCCAAACCGATAGTTAGTACGCAAAAGCATCGGTCCAAAAACCCACGGATGCTCAGAATCAAGTCGACGCATGCTTGGAAGCATTGAACTTTCTTTTTTCAGCACGTCGTTGTGTTCTACGTCACCGCGTTCTGGCCCGATCGGATTTGGGACTGATTGTGTGTACGCACATCAGACAATCAGGCCACTTCAGCGGTGAACCGATGAAAACGGTCCGTCGGACCATTCTCATCGGTTTGAACCGATCGTGTGTACGCGGCCTAACAGATATAAGACAATGTCATTTTTAATTAAGGGCAACACTGGAGTTCTGTAATTCTTTAACTACTGATCAAGTACAAACATTATTCACTAACACAGATAGATTGATACACTATGTAGCACTACCCCCGGAGGAGCTGCTGGTTTGTTTTGGGTCTACACACTGTGATCAACCCCTTAAAGTGGCTCAAAACAGGGTACCTTAAATGGAAGGAATCCTGCAGTATGAAAGATAGGCTGCACACAGACTTCAAGATAACCAAAGTAATGCTTTACTTAAGGTTAGGGATGAGCTTCGCGTTCGATGCGAATACATGTTCGCATCGAACATCGGCTGTTCGATCGTTCGTCGAAAACGAACAAATCGGGTCGTTCGCGCCAAATTCGAATGACGCGCAACGGCCCATAATTCACTGCGGCGTTGCGTGCTGATAATTGGCCAAGCATGCACCATGACCCCGCATGCTTGGCCAATCACAGCGCCCAAAAAACGAAGAGACCTAATTGGCCAAAGCCTGGTTGCTTTGGCCAATTAGGGCTCAGGGCTTTAGCACACGCCCCACACTATAAAAGGCCGCCTCCCGGGCGGCCTCGTGTAGTGTGTTCCGGCTTGCTTAGAGAAGTGAGACAGACAGACAGAGAGAGAGAGAGATAGATAGATAGAGACACAGGGCCAGATTCACATACACTTAATATTGCGCTGCGTAATCGAAATACTTCTACGCTGCCGTATTTTACCAGGCTCTACACCGAATCCTGGTAGATTTTTGCCCATACGCTACGGCGGCGTAGTCTATTTCTCGCCGCGTAATCCAAATACGCGATTAGGGGGCGTGAAGCATTTAAATTAAGCGTGTCACCGCGGCGATCGAACTGCGCATGCTCCGTTCAGAAATTTCCTGCCGTGCATTGCGCAAAATCACGTCGTTAGGTCATTCGTTGTTTGAGTAGCGTCATTTACGAACATTCCTATTCCCGGACGACTTACGTAAAAAATAAAAAAATACGTCGGAAAACGTAGGAATTAGACGCGGGAACGACGGCCATACTTAACATGGGCTGTCTAATATTAGAGCAGCAAAAAGCTGGTATAGTGTTACGCAAATAAAAGATGACTAAAGGTGCCGTAAGAGATTGCGATTGAAGATCGCAATTTCGGGGATCGCCGGCAAAAGCTCATTTGCATACCCCGACACGGAAAACGACGGGAAGTCCACCCAGTGGCCGCAATTTTATTGCAGCGTAGATCCGAAGGCGTATGAACACGTAATCCAGTCGAATTGAAGCCAGCAGCCGTCTATTCATGGTTTGAGGTTTTCGACTAGCTAAAAAACGTGCGTAATTTGAATTTACTCCAGTCTAACACCAGTTAGACAGGCGTAATGGCTCTCTGAATCTGGCCCACAGTGTCTTTTCACATAGATAGATAGATAGATAGATAGATAGATAGATAGATAGATAGATAGATAGATAGATAGATAGATAGATAGATAGATAGATAGATAGATAGATAGATCAGGGAGGCTACTAGTTAGTATAGTTAAATGTACAGTTTGTAGAGAATATATTGACATCCCTAGGAGTTGTCAATATATTTATAAACTGTATAGCTTAGCTAGTTCTGCTATTAGTATCTGTCAGGCAGGAGATTGTGCTTGATGCTCTAACGTGTTAGGCCTCGTACACACGAGGCAATCGATTTGTTCAAAACGGTCTGTCCGACCGATTTGAACAAATCTGTCTGCTGGCATTTTGGTTTGCTCGCGTGTACACACGAGCAAACCAAAATCCCCGCCAGCAGACAGCGCGCTGACGTGTCGGTGACGTGGCGGTGACGTTGACGCCGCCACGTCACCGCACCAGGAAGTAAAACACTTCCGCGCATGCGTCGAAATCATTCGGCGCGTGTGCGAGAAGACATGTCTGCTGGTTAGCGTACTAACCAGCAGACATGTCGGGCGGACGGGTTCCCAGCCGACAGATTTCAAAGCATGCTTTGAAATCTGTCGGGTGGCCAAATCCATCGGCTTGCCCGTACACACTGTCGAATCTGATGCTGGGACGGTCGGGCCGACCGTTTCCAGCAGACAGATTTGATCGTGTGTACAAGGCCTTAGTGTACACGTGTTAGTTAATTGCACATAGACGCAATAACTGTTACTGCACGTGTGCTATTTATTTGCACAGAAAGGCAGTTGCTGTTAATGCAAGTGGGCTATTGAATTGCACAGAAACACAGTCGCTCTGACTGTGCGTGTGCTGTTCAATACCACCTTAGCGCATTTGGGGTCACCGCACGTGTGCTGTTACATACCACCTTAGCGCATTTGGGGTCACCGCACGTGTGCTGTTACATACCACCTTAGCGCACTTGGGGTCACCGCACGTGTGCTGTTACATACCACCTTAGCGCATTTGGGGTCACCGCACATGTGCTGTTACATACCACCTGAGCGCATTTGGGGTCACCGCACATGTGCTGTTACATACCACCCTAGAGCATTTGGGGTCACCGCACGTGTGCTGTTACATACCACCTGAGCGCATTTGGGGTCACCGCACGTGTGCTGTTACATACCACCCTAGCGCATTTGGTGTCACCGCACGTGTGCTGTTACATACCACCTTAGCGCATTTGGGGTCACCGCACGTGTGCTGTTACATACCACCTTAGCGCATTTGGGGTCACCGCACGTGTGCTGTTACATACCACCCTAGCGCATTTGGTGTCACCGCACGTGTGCTGTTACATACCACCTGAGCGCATTTTGGGTCACCGCACGTGTGCTGTTACATACCACCTGAGCGCATTTGGGGTCACCGCACGTGTGCTGTTACATACCACCTTAGCGCATTTGGGGTCACCGCACGTGTGCTGTTACATACCACCTGAGCGCATTTGGGGTCACCGCACGTGTGCTGTTACATACCACCTTAGCGCATTTGGGGTCACCGCACGTGTGCTGTTACATACCACCTTAGCGCATTTGGGGTCACCGCACGTGTGCTGTTACATACCACCTGAGTGCATTTGGGGTCACCGCACGTGTGCTGTTATATACCACCTTAGCGCATTTGGGGTCACCGCACGTGTGCTGTTACATACCACCTTAGCGCATTTGGGGTCACCGCACGTGTGCTGTTACATACCACCTGAGCACATTTGGGGTCACCGCACGTGTGCTGTTACATACCACCCTAGCGCATTTGGTGTCACCGCACGTGTGCTGTTACATACCACCTGAGCGCATTTGGGGTCACCGCACGTGTGCTGTTACATACCACCTTAGCGCATTTGGTGTCACCGCACGTGTGCTGTTACATACCACCTGAGCGCATTTGGGGTCACTGTACGTGTGCTGTTATATACCACCTGAGCGCAGTTAGTGTCACCGCACCTGTGCTGTTATATACTGTACCACCTGAGCGCAGTTAGTGTCACTGTACGTGTGCTGTAATATACCACCTGAGCACAGTTAGTGTCACCGCACCTGTGCTGTTATATACCACCTGAGCGCATTTGGTGTCACCGCACCTGTGCTGTTATATACCACCTGAGCGCAGTTAGTGTCACTGTACGTGTGCTGTTATATACCACCTTAGCGCAGTTAGTGTCACCGCACCTGTGCTGTTATATACCACCTGAGCGCAGTTAGTGTCACTGTACGTGTGCTGTAATATACCACCTGAGCGCAGTTAGTGTCACTGCACCTGTGCTGTTATATACCACATGAGCTCATTTGGTGTCACTGCACCTGTGCTGTTATATACCACCTGAGCGCAGTTAGTGTCACTGTACGTGTGCTGTAATATACCACCTGAGCGCAGTTAGTGTCACTGTACGTGTGCTGTAATATACCACCTGAGCGCAGTTAGTGTCACATCACCTGTGCTGTTATATACCACCTGAGCTCATTTGGTATCACCGCACCTGTGCTGTTATATACCACCTGAGCGCAGTTCAGTGGCGTAACTAGAGTTATGGGCGCCCGGGGCAGAATTTTTTTTCGCCCCCCCCCCCCCTTGTATAATCATCCACTCTGGTTCTAAGGATCTGTAATGTATCCCTCTCAGGGCTTTCAGCATGTAAGGGGTAAATTATTGCAGGATTAATCATTTAACCCCTTACTGTAAGGGATTAACAGACTGACCCCCCCCCACAACCACAGATCCCCTATCATAGACTGAACCCCCCCCCCCCACAATCACAGATCCCCCATCACAGACTGACCCCCCCACAATCACAGATCCCCCATCACAGACTGACCCCCTAAATAACAGACCTCTCATCACAGATGGATCCCCCCAATCACAGATAGACCCCCCACAATCACAGACCCCCTATTTAACAGACCTCAGACAGTAACCCCCACCATAGTGCAGACCTCAGACAGTAACCCCCAGTAGTGCAGACCTCAGACAGTAACCCCCAATAGTGCAGACCTCAGACATTAACCCCCAATAGTGCAGACCTCAGACATTAACCCCCAGTAGTGCAGACCTCAGACAGTAACCCCCAGTAGTGCAGACCTCAGACAGTAACCCCCACAATAGTGCAGACCTCAGACAGTAACCCCCACAATAGTGCAGACCTCAGACAGTAACCCCCACAATAGTGCAGACCTCAGACAGTAACCCCCAGTAGTGCAGACCTCAGACAGTAACCCCCACAATAGTGCAGACCTCAGACAGTAACCCCCAGTAGTGCAGACCTCAGACAGTAACCCCCCATAATAGTGCAGACCTCAGACATTAACCCCCAATAGTGCAGACCTCAGACATTAACCCCCAGTAGTGCAGACCTCAGACAATAACCCCCAGTAGTGCAGACCTCAGACAATAACCCCCAGTAGTGCAGACCTCAGACAATAACCCCCAGTAGTGCAGACCTCAGACAATAACCCCCAGTAGTGCAGACCTCAGACAATAACCCCCAGTAGTGCAGACCTCAGACAATAACCCCCAGTAGTGCAGACCTCAGACAGTAACCCCCAGTAGTGCAGACCTCAGACAATAACCCCCAGTAGTGCAGACCTCAGACAATAACCCCCAGTAGTGCAGACCTCAGACAATAACCCCCAGTAGTGCAGACCTCAGACAGTAACCCCCAGTAGTGCAGACCTCAGACCTCAGACAGCGGCGTGTGTGGTTTCCCTCAAGCGCGGGCTCCTCCTCCTCTGTGGGTGTGAACAGAGAGGAGGGCCGCCGCCGGGTGTACCAAGATGGCCGCCGCTCCGGAGCTAGGCCGAAGCCGGGGACTTTCCTAGGCCGAGGCTCCGGAGCGCTCCGCGGAGCTGGTGGATGGATTCGCCCCCCCCCCCATTTTTCGCCCGGTGCGACAGCCCCCCCTGCCCCCCCCCCCGCTACGCCAGTGGCGCAGTTAGTGTCACTGTACATGTGCTGTAATATACCACCTGAGCGCAGTTAGTGTCACCGCACCTGTGCTGTTATATACCACCTGAGCGCAGTTAGTGTCACTGTACGTGTGCTGTAATATACCACCTGAGCGCAGTTAGTGTCACTGCACCTGTGCTGTTATATACCACATGAGCTCATTTGGTGTCACTGCACCTGTGCTGTTATATACCACCTGAGCGCAGTTAGTGTCACTGTACGTGTGCTGTAATATACCACCTGAGCGCAGTTAGTGTCACCGTACCTGTGCTGTTATATACCACCTGAGCTCATTTGGTGTCACCACACCTGTGCTGTTATATACCACCTGAGCGCAGTTAGTGTCACTGTACGTGTGCTGTTACATACCACCTGAGCGCAGTTAGTGTCACCGCACCTGTGCTGTTATATACCACCTGAGCGCAGTTAGTGTCACATCACCTGTGCTGTTATATACCACCTGAGCTCATTTGGTGTCACCGCACCTGTGCTGTTATATACCACCTGAGCGCAGTTAGTGTCACTGTACGTGTGCTGTAATATACCACCTGAGCGCAGTTAGTGTCACCGCACCTGTGCTGTTATATACCACCTGAGCACAGTTAGTGTCACTGTACGTGTGCTGTAATATACCACCTGAGCGCAGTTAGTGTCACCGTACCTGTGCTGTTATATACCACCTGAGCTCATTTGGTGTCACCACACCTGTGCTGTTATATACCACCTAAGCGCAGTTAGTGTCACTGTACGTGTGCTGTTACATACCACCTGAGCGCAGTTAGTGTCACCGCACCTGTGCTGTTATATACCACCTGAGCGCAGTTAGTGTCACGCACCTGTGCTGTTATATACCACCTGAGCGCAGTTAGTGTCACCGCACCTGTGCTGTTATATACCACCTAAACGCAGTTAGTGTCACTGTACGTGTGCTGTAATATACCACCTGAGCGCAGTTAGTGTCACTGTACGTGTGCTGTAATATACCACCTGAGCGCAGTTAGTGTCACATCACCTGTGCTGTTATATACCACCTGAGCTCATTTGGTGTCACCGCACCTGTGCTGTTATATACCACCTGAGCGCAGTTAGTGTCACTGTACGTGTGCTGTAATATACCACCTGAGCGCAGTTAGTGTCACCGCACCTGTGCTGTTATATACCACCTGAGCGCAGTTAGTGTCACTGTACGTGTGCTGTAATATACCACCTGAGCGCAGTTAGTGTCACCGCACCTGTGCTGTTATATACCACCTGAGCGCAGTTAGTGTCACTGTACGTGTGCTGTAATATACCACCTGAGCGCAGTTAGTGTCACTGTACGTGTGCTGTAATATACCACCTGAGCGCAGTTAGTGTCACATCACCTGTGCTGTTATATACCACCTGAGCTCATTTGGTGTCACCGCACCTGTGCTGTTATATACCACCTGAGCGCAGTTAGTGTCACTGTACGTGTGCTGTAATATACCACCTGAGCGCAGTTAGTGTCACCGCACCTGTGCTGTTATATACCACCTGAGCACAGTTAGTGTCACTGTACGTGTGCTGTAATATACCACCTGAGCGCAGTTAGTGTCACCGTACCTGTGCTGTTATATACCACCTGAGCTCATTTGGTGTTACCACACCTGTGCTGTTATATACCACCTAAGCGCAGTTAGTGTCACTGTACGTGTGCTGTTACATACCACCTGAGCGCAGTTAGTGTCACCGCACCTGTGCTGTTATATACCACCTGAGCGCAGTTAGTGTCACGCACCTGTGCTGTTATATACCACCTGAGCGCAGTTAGTGTCACCGCACCTGTGCTGTTATATACCACCTAAACGCAGTTAGTGTCACTGTACGTGTGCTGTAATATACCACCTGAGCGCAGTTAGTGTCACTGTACGTGTGCTGTAATATACCACCTGAGCGCAGTTAGTGTCACATCACCTGTGCTGTTATATACCACCTGAGCTCATTTGGTGTCACCGCACCTGTGCTGTTATATACCACCTGAGCGCAGTTAGTGTCACTGTACGTGTGCTGTAATATACCACCTGAGCGCAGTTAGTGTCACCGCACCTGTGCTGTTATATACCACCTGAGCGCAGTTAGTGTCACTGTACGTGTGCTGTAATATACCACCTGAGCGCAGTTAGTGTCACTGCACCTGTACTGTTATATACCACATGAGCTCATTTGGTGTCACTGCACCTGTGCTGTTATATACCACCTGAGCGCAGTTAGTGTCACTGTACGTGTGCTGTAATATACCACCTGAGCGCAGTTAGTGTCACCGTACCTGTGCTGTTATATACCACCTGAGCTCATTTGGTGTCACCACACCTGTGCTGTTATATACCACCTGAGCGCAGTTAGTGTCACTGTACGTGTGCTGTTACATACCACCTGAGCGCAGTTAGTGTCACCGCACCTGTGCTGTTATATACCACCTGAGCGCAGTTAGTGTCACTGTACGTGTGCTGTTATATACCACCTGAGCGCAGTTAGTGTCACCGCACCTGTGCTGTTATATACCACCTGAGCGCAGTTAGTGTCACTGTACGTGTGCTGTAATATACCACCTGAGCGCAGTTAGTGTCACTGTACGTGTGCTGTTATATACCACCTGAGCGCAGTTAGTGTCACCGCACCTGTGCTGTAATATACCACCTGAGCGCAGTTAGTGTCACCGCACCTGTGCTGTTATATACCACCTGAGCTCATTTGGTGTCACCGCACCTGTGCTGTTATATACCACCTGAGCGCAGTTAGTGTCACTGTACGTGTGCTGTAATATACCACCTGAGCGCAGTTAGTGTCACCGCACCTGTGCTGTTATATACCACCTGAGCTCATTTGGTGTCACCGCACCTGTGCTGTTATATACCACCTGAGCGCAGTTAGTGTCACTGTATGTGTGCTGTAATATACCACCTGAGCGCAGTTAGTGTCACCGTACCTGTGCTGTTATATACCACCTGAGCGCAGTTAGTGTCACTGTACGTGTGCTGTTATATACCACCTGAGCGCAGTTAGTGTCACCGCACCTGTGCTGTTATATACCACCTGAGCGCAGTTAGTGTCACTGTATGTGTGCTGTAATATACCACCTGAGCGCAGTTAGTGTCACCGCACCTGTGCTGTTATATATCACCTGAGCTCATTTGGTGTCACCGCACCTGTGCTGTTATATACCACCTGAGCGCAGTTAGTGTCACTGTACGTGTGCTGTAATATACCACCTGAGCGCAGTTAGTGTCACCGTACCTGTGCTGTTATATACCACCTGAGCTCATTTGGTGTCACCGCACCTGTGCTGTTATATACCACCTGAGCGCAGTTAGTGTCACTGTACGTGTGCTGTTATATACCACCTGAGCGCAGTTAGTGTCACCGCACTTGTGCTGTTATATACCACCTGAGCGCAGTTAGTGTCACTGTACGTGTGCTGTAATATACCACCTGAGCGCAGTTAGTGTCACCGCACCTGTGCTGTTATATACCAAAAATGTTCTTTCACAAAACAATAATGGCCCCCCACCACCGCTAAAATATTCGACATAATGTTGCCACACAGAACTTGCGCAAGTAACATTAATTACTTTTTTTTTATAGTCCTCTCATGTTGTGCAGGGACATTTCTAAACACGTGCCACTACTATAGACACCCAGCAGGTGTGATATTTATAGGATTTTTTTTTTCACTTTAAGCATCATTAAAATGGCTGCTCCTGAAAAAACGGCCGCTTTTGAAAAAAATAAATTTCCATTGATACATGTTCCCTGAACGACGTTTTCCAACATTTAATTGAATTTTGGTCTTTAAAACGACCGTTTTTGAATTCGAACGTTCGGGTCCCATAGACTTCAATGGGGTTAGAAATATTCGTGCGAACCCGCGGTCTGTTCGAACGTTCTGGTGCGAACCGAACCCAGGGGTGTTCGGCTCATCCCTACTTAAGGTGGAAACAAAGGAATATGAGTAAAACAGTGATACACTAGTTGCAGATCCCTGCAGTATGAGTAACAATAACAAGGCTTAAGCGTGAGCTAGACTACAATGTTACACAGACCTGTGTAAGCACACAGCAAGGGGAACACCTTCAACAAAACATACACATTGAAATGCCACCTTGCCAAGCCTCACCCAGCTCTTTGCCTCTCTACAATATTATATAGGGTAAAAGAACTGATTATTCGATCAACGAGCAATGAAATGAATATTAACAAAATGCAACACTAACTAGATAACTCTAGGGTCCCATGCCAAACTTCAAAACAGTTTAATGCTAATAGTTTGTGCTCTTGTGCGTTGGCATGCATTGGCGTGCATAAAGTAATTTATAATCCAAAAGGGTAATAGTAAACTGTTTAAATTTTCCTGAATAGTCAAACCGCAAAGATGGATATCAACAATCCGCCCTCCCACAAGACAATCAGTACTCACCCAACCGATTCAGGCCTTGTCCTTCTGTAACACTCCGTCACCGATCTCCAGCCAAGGTACTGTTAACCTGCAGCCTCCGGTTCTCAGACAGGTTGCAGGGGTACTGAAAACTCGTCCGATTACTCGGGCAGGGGCTCCGTCTCTTCTTCTTAAAGGCTCTCCGCCCGGGCGTAAGTAGGCCTTAGCTGCAGCCTACTCCACATGGAGACACTCTTGGCAGTGTCCTCCTGGGTTGAAGAGGCAGTCCAGAGAGAGCGCAAAACTCGTCCTCTCCCTTAACTTACCTCCCCTTGCAGGCGGCGCAGAAGGCAAAGCATCTTGGGGTTGTACAGCTGCTCTCTGGGTAATGTAGTTTATTACAGGCCAGGGAAAATGGAGTCTCTTCTCCTCTGAACTCAATTCCCCAACATTCTCTTCGGTACCAGCACAAAATGTAAACAACATGTGGCTCTAACCCAACTCGGCCACAAGAAGGAGCTGAGATCCTTCACGATCAGCAATGGTAGTCTTTATATCACATTGAAAAGGGTGTTAGCCCGCTACAACTATATTACCAAAAGTATTGGGATGCCTGCCTTGACACACACATGAACTTAAATGGCATCCCAGTTTTAGTCCATAGGGTTCAATATTGAGTTGGCTCAACCTTTGCAGCTATAACAGCTTCAACTATTCTGGGAAGGCTGTCCACAAGATTTAGGAGTGTGTCTATGGGAATGTTTGACCATTCTTCCAGAAGTGCATTTGTGAGGTCAGGCACTGATGTTGAACGAGAAGGTCTGGCTCACAGTCTCTGCTCTAATTCATCCCAAAGGTGTTCTATCTGGTTGAGGTCAGGTCTCTGTGCAGGCCAGTTAAGTTTCTCTGCCCCAAACTCGCTCGTTCACGTCTTTATGGACCTTGCTATGAGATCTGGTCCAAACCATATGGTTGAGGGGGGATTATGATGTGGGGTTGTTTTTCTGGGGATAGGCTTTACCTCTTAGTTCCAGTGAAGGGAACTCTTTAGGTGCCAGCATACTAAGACGTTTTGGACACATATCATGACTGTGCACCAGTGCACAAAGCAAGGTCCATAAAGACATGGATGAGTGAGTTTGGAGCTGAAGCTGGATAGAAGAAGATCCTGGACTGCTGCACTTTGGAGCTGAAGCTGCTATAGCTGCAAAGGGTGGGCCAACTCAATATTGAGCCCTATGAACTAAGACTGGGAACCCAATACTTTTGGTGATAGATAGATAGATAGATAGATAGATAGATAGATAGATAGATAGATAGATAGATAGATAGATAGATAGATAGATAGATAGATAGATAGATAGATAGATAGATATTATTCTTGGTCATATGCAAAATGTTTTATAAATTGCACCTGTGTTCACACATAAGACACCCCCATAACATGAAGTCCAAATTGTGTCAAGAGGAAATTGAACAAGCATTTAGCACATCCCAGTGATGGCCATGCACGCCAAGGCAAGTGAAGGGGCAATATTCAGGTCTATGTAATAGATCAGGTTGAACCAAATCAAAAATGTGCACTGGTTGATTGTTGTTTTTCCTTTACTGTTAAATACAGGGGTCAACGCATGGCGCAAACACTATTTGGATGTTTACAGTCTTTCCAGGAGAATTATCCTTTTCCCCCAGGCTGGATATGTTTGGGGTCTGGCCTTAAATAAGTCTAGGGGGCTCATTTGTGACCAAACAACGTTTTCTGGAAAGGCTGTAAAAATCCAAGGAGGCCATGGTTGGACTACTGAGGTAAGTGGGCGTATGTGGAGAAGGGGGTGTATAATGTAGAATAGTCTGGGATGTCTAGGAAGTTTGGGGTAGTGTTAATTTTGTTAACAGTACAGCTGTGCTTTAAGCTCTTATTTACAGCATGTTAATTTGGATGCCTATATGGTCTACTTGCTTCCTACTACATGGGCATAAAATTCCAGATGGAAGAAAAGTCTGCATACATAAAAGCTTCTAGTAAACAGTAGTGCAGTTGCACACTAAATAAATTCTAAGTAAGACATAAGAAACACCTGCCTAATTTCCAGCTCAATTGCCTCCCAATTCCCCTGATTAATACCAGTGTCTTTCCTCTGGGGAAATCAAAATGGCTGTTTCCCATGAGGCCTCTAATTGGAATCCTTAAAGTCATCTAGCATTTCTCGATATACAATGTTAAGTATGCTTAATGATTCCAGTGTTTACGGTTTTGGTTTCAGCATCCCTCTAATGATCAGAGTCACAGGTTACAAAACCATGTGCTGGTTATTTACATGTGCGCAGGTGTATGCATATATACAGTATGTTTATATGCTTTAACAGAAAGAGTGTCTCATGATGTAATGGAGTCTGATGTGTATTAATGACAACACAAATACAGTGCTTCGGTTTTTTCTCAATGTCCATCCCATCATATATTATTGTGCCTGAAGCCGCGTACACACGGCAGAGAACCTCGACGGGCAGAACACATCGTTCCGCCCGTCAAGGTTCTCTGCCGGCCGTCGAAATCGGCGACCCGCCCGTCGGGAATGGCAACCAGCCATTCATCCAGGCGGGCCGTCGAGCAAAAAGAGAGCGTGCTCTCTTTTCGCTCGACGGGAATCCCGACGGGCGGGGCGAGCGCTCTGTGTACACACGGCCGAAATCCTCGCTGGAATGCAGCTTCCAGCGAGGTTCCTGCTGGTTTCCAGCGAGAACCTCGGTCGTGTGTACGCCGCCTGATGCTTTGCTAGAATTTTAATTAAACAGCATTTTATGTCATAAGTGAGTCGGGAGACAAAACACTCATTCAATTTTCTTTTAATCAACGGTGTACGTATGCCGGGTGTATGCTAAATGGTTATTAAAAGTAAATTTATTCTAGTTAAGCTTTAACACTAAGGCCATTAAACTTGGCTGTACGTCTTCTGTGAATGTAGCTGCTTTATGATCTATCCGTTCTATATATAATTACCACACACGGGTATCACTTATATCAATTGCATTAAAATAGCCATAGCAGGTCAGGCTTCTGTATGAGGCCTGCTAGTGGAAAGAGCCCCATTTGGGGGGCTCTTGAAGCCAATTAAACCTAGAAGATTTGTGTGCATATGGAGACAACACACATACAGTATAGTATTGTATCATTAAGGACTATAGAGGTTGTTCTTAACACTGACCCTGTACACCATGTGATATATCCAGTCAAGAACAGTGGTCATCAGACAGGAGGAGACTTCACAATTGTTGTCTCTGTTAACAGATCCCTCTTTGCAGATTGTGCAGCAAAAAGAATCTGTTTAAGTATCTTGGCTGTGTAGATCTATTGCCCCCAGAGCCTCTGGTAATCCCAGCCAGCACTGAAATAAAGCCTGTGTGCCTAATTCACTCTTCCTCAGTTTGTAAAAAATATCCTAAGGTAAAGAAATGTAGGAGTAAGATTTATAACCCATGACCATAACAAACAATTAAAAATATAGAGTTTATTCAAAAGACACTGGTTCATCCTAAAGCAGGATCCCCAATTAAAACCCACTCTTTCTACAGTTTCTCAATTTTCTTATAGGAAGGATCCTAATGACAAAGGGATCCACTATATCTTCGACTGACAAAATTCCATTGATACCTATTCCATTGGTGGGCATGTTTCAGTGCAAAAAATCGTTGTGATTGACTTGTGCTCACATCCAACATGACCAAGTTTATTCCGACAGGAAATCCAATCGTGTGTACGGGGCATGACGCTAACAAGTCACATGACACCGAGGAGGGAAAATGGCTAATTGGACCTTCACTTAGGGGTGTACTCACTTTTGTTTCCAGTGGTTTCGACATTAATGGCTGTGTGTTAAGTTATTTTGAGGGGACAGCAAATTGACACTGTTATACAAGCTGTACACTCACTACTTTACATTGTAGCAAAGTGTCTATTCTTTAGTGCTGTCACATGAAAAGTTATAATCACTTTTATGACATACTGTATATATACACACTTGTGTTTGAGCTTTGAGGTGCACACCTTAATGACATAAGCTGAACACATCAATGGGATGTACTTGTTGCTGATTAAAATTGTACCGGAAAGGGTGGTGGGGTGTGGAATACTCCAAAGTACTTAACACTGCTTGAGGAGGACAGTGTTACAGTAGTACAAGGACAAATTGACCAATACGGTGTGTAGATGCAAAGCTGGGGACTGTGCAGAAGTATGCAACATGAAAAGTTAAAGACTTGGACAGTCTATGGGTGCACAGCAGGTGTACAGTAGCTAGCATAGAGGCTCTAATCAACAAAGTCCCAGCTTATAGTCGGTTTTTGGGTGCAGCTCCCATAAGAGCATCCAGAATCCAGTACAGGAGGGCTGACTCATTCCCCCACTGGGGAGAGAAGACTCTTCTGTTCAGTTCAACCTATTTAACAGAACTCAAACAACCATGTTGGCAAAATCCCCTTGTACTACAGGGGTTGACTGTGTCCTGCTAAATATTCAGGCTGGATACCTAGACTCTCCTGCTGTAAACGCTAGACAACGTCTCCTAGAGGCAGAAAGAAGCAGTCAAGCTCTGGCTTGTGAAGCTTAGAACAGACCAGATTAAACAATTACTTATCCTGTGTTTACAGCAGAAGCAAAAAACAAAATGTGCCTAGCAACCTAACAAGGTGGGTGCTATACTTGTCAAGGTCTTTTTTTTTAAAGGAGTACAGTACTTGCAACACAATTATTTAGAATGAATATGCTGTCAGTTTTTGTCTATAACAGCACAAACAGTATTCCATATAGTTTTGGACCTCCATTAGGAAATGAATCGTGTCTCTGAAGACATCTTGTTTTATCTGTTTGTAGACAATATACTGAGAATTATGCACAATGCAGTGTCAACCAACTGGTCTATTCAAAAGACAGTCCAGGAAGCAAATGCATTACACCATAACAAGCAAATAAAATTTGGTTTACAGGGGGAATTATGATTGGTTGTTTGAGCAGTGCTTTTTTCTGCTTGTATTTTGCACTTTTTTTTAATAAGCCTGCACCACTTGATATTACATAAGTTTATTTGTGACCTTTTCGATGACTGGAGTTTCCAACTCAATTAAATAAACTTTGATGTAAAAGTGCAATAAATGCATGGTGCCATGTTGTGTTTAAATACTATAACATTTAATGTTTGACTTTGGATAAATCCTTCTGATTTATAAAAGTATTTTGAGATGTGAAGACTCGTGGTGCTTGGAAATCTGCCACCGTCTCATCAGGGCAAATCTGATTTAAGGAGTTAGTTAATGAGATTGCTCTTTTCAGTTGTAGAACGGGTCCCCATCTCCTCAATCAGAGTGCACACATTTGGGGTTGAAGTACCTCCTATCACTCAGGGGACCTCTCCTGACTCACACGGATCATCCATAATGGCTCCATTAATATGATTTGCCAGGTAGTCGTATATCCTTGAAATAAATTGCTCCCAGAAAGGATTTTATCAGAGTTTATTTTTATTTTCTACTCAGCGCATCTGTTCCCTAGATAGTGACACACAATATAGTCTACTTTTTATAAAAGACTTTATTTATCAAAAGTAGAATATTACAGGTCTATATCTGAAAATACATTAACAGCAAAGCTAGCAAGCCTATGTGTTAGCATTCAGTAAGCTAGACAATCCACTCCTTCAAAGTCAGTGATAAATTCTGCATTCTTCCCTTTCCGAAAGACCCATGAGCTTTTTAATAACGTAGGAGGAAGACCAAAGAGGGAATGCAAAGTACAGAAACACAGAGAATTCTAGACGATTTTAATTCTTTGTTGTCAGACCACTCAAAAAGATGAATTTTGATTGGCTCTTGTACATTTGATGCGGCATGTACACTTTGTATTGTTGAATACATCCCTTCGTTTTGGTTTCTGTTTGGTTTGTCTGCTCTTGAAAACCCATGTTTGTATGAAGGTTCTTTTGCAGATTGAAATGAATAGAACATCTATCCGCAGAACTGAATTTTTTCAGGAGATCTTTTCACATGTCTGTGAAGATAACAGAATTTTGGGTTTATGCACACTGGAGGGCAGCGGAAAAGTGTCGGATGCTGGTAAACGTGTGTACTGATTTTTCCCCGCATTTATCATCATCAAGCACTTGGGTGTTAATTAATTTAATTGGCCAGAATAAATCATTTACTATTGCCATTGAAATAAGTTAATGCTCAATCGCTAAATGCATGTTTACACTTGTTTTTGCCACATCTAGCGTTTTTCTGTCAGAGCTCTCTTCTTCTGAATGAGATTCTATTACATTCTTCCGCTCTAAAACATGCACTGGTTACTTGAATACTTAAAAAGTAGTGATGAGCGGAATACGCCATATTCGATTTCGCGATATTTTATAAAAAAAAAAAAAAATTGCGAAATTTCGGCAATGCGAAATTTCGCTATTTTTTTTTTGGATAAAATATCACGAATATTCGATATTTACGAATATTCGCTATATTTTATGAAAAAAAAAATGCGAAATTTCGCTATTTTTTTTTTGGATAAAATATCACGAATATTCGATATTTACGAATATTCGCTATATTTTATTTAAAAAAAAAAAATTGCGAAATTTCGCATTGACGAAATTTCGCAATTTTTTTTTTTTTATAAAATATCACGAAAAAAAATGAATGAATGAATGAATGAAAAACTTATATAGCGCAGCACATGCGAAGTAAATCGCCTCTGGGCGCTTGTTGTTCCTGTCTCCTTTGAGATCAAAAGAGATGAGTCTTAATCTTTCTCCTGAAGACCAAGTAGTTCTCCTCCAGCCGAATACTCGCTGGTAAGGCGTTCCATAGTTTGGGACCTTGGACAGCGAATCTCCTATCACCTTTGGACTTGTATCTGGCTTTCGGTATCTGAAGCCGATTTTGATTGGTGGATCGTAGAATACGATTGGGCTTGTGAACTTTTAATTTTTCGCATAGATAATGGGGAGCATTCCCATGGATACATCTATGCGTTAGACAGAGAGCTTTAAAGGTGATTCTGTCTTTAACTGGTAGCCAGTGAAGAGATCTCAGTGAAGGTGAGATGGATTCCCAGGGTTTTTTCCCAGTCACAAGTCTGGCGGCCGTATTTTGAACGACTTGAAGACGAGCGATTTGGTACTTGGGGAGTCCGAGGTAAAGGGCATTTGCATAATCCAGTCTGGAGTTTACAACTGCTCCCACCACGACCGCTATGTCTTTCTTGGGAATAAATGGCGTGAGTCTGCGTAGTAGGCGCAGCAGATGGTGAGACCCGCTGACTACTGACCCTATTTGTGCGTTCATTGTCATGTCGGAGTCAAAGATGACCCCAAGACTTTTGACTTTGGCGCTAGGGGTGATGATTTTGCCCAGAATGGGCGGGGGGATCCAGGTTGTTGTCGCTTGATTCCTACACTTGGCATGAAACAGAAGAAGTTCTGTTTTCGCTCCATTGAGTTTGAGATAACTCTTTGTCATCCAGTCCTCTATCAAAGAGAGGCATGTCTCTAGGTTGAGGTGGTGATCCTTTTTATTGCAAATGCGGAAGTACAGTTTGCGTGTCGTCTGCATAAGAGTGATATAGCAGTTTTTGGCTGCTGATGATTTCGAAAAGAGGAAGCACATAAATGTTGAATAACATTGGCGACAGGGGAGATCCTTGAGGGACCCCGCACGATAATGTGCGTTGTTCAGAAGAGAAGGGTCCTAGCTTCACTATTTGCGATCTGTTTTCCAAAAAAGAGGAGAACCAGGATAGATCGCTTTCTGCGACTTTGGCTATTTTAGCCAGTCGAGACAATAACAGCTTGTGATCAACTGTATCAAAGGCTGCGCTTAGGTCCAGCAGAACCAGAAGAGAAGATTCTCGTCTGCGGCCTCGAGAACGTCATCCCATATCTTGAGCAATGCTGTTTCCGTCCCGTGTCCGGGACGGAATCCTGATTGAAATGGGTCGAGTAAGTTATGGGTATCTAGATGCTGTTGCAGCTGCTGTACCACTGCTTTCTCCATTACCTTGGAGAGAACAGTTAGGCCTGTTATGGGGCGCCAGTTGAGTGGATCCTTAGGATCCAAAGTGGCTTTCTTCAAGATAGGTTGAATGAAGCCCTCCTTCAGCTGGGAGGGCATTAGGCCCTCCCTGAAGGATTGGTTGAAAAGCTGCGTGACAGGAGGTGCCAGGATGTCGGCGCATTCCTTCAGCAGTTTGGTGGGGATAATATCATTTGGCGCAGTGCTGTTGCGCAGAGTGCCGATGATATTTTTAGTGGTCTGAATGGAGATGGGTTCCAGCGTGAACTCACCTACCTGTGGTGAATAGCTGTCGGTGCTGTGTAAATGACTACGGGGGGGGCTGGGCGAGAAATTGTTTTGCCGAATGCTTTGCCGGATTGCCTCGATTTTGTTAATGAAGCAATCCGATAACTCATCGCAAAATTCTTGTGTATCCAAGTTGGGGGCCTCAAGACATCTTGGATTCATGGTCTGAGTGACCAGCTTGAAGAGTTCGCGGGGACGATTTAGGGCACCATTGATAGCCTCAGAAAAATAGTTTTTCTTGGCTTCGAAGATTTGCTTGTAGTATTTTCTGGTTATTGCCTTGTAGATCGAGAGGTTCTCGTCTGAAGAGCTTCTTTTCCAGGCTGATTCTGCCCTTCTGCGCTCTTGCTTCAGTAACGCCAGCTGGTTGTTGAACCAGCCGGAGTTATTTTTCCTGATCTGGGTCTTTCGTTTCGGCGCTATCAAGTCAGCTGACTGCAATAGTGCTGTGTTTATGGCCTCCAGTGTTTCTTCCGCTGTTTGGTGCGGCTGAATTGTGTTTATTTTTCCCCCTAACGTGACTTTGAAGAGTTCCGAGTGGAGCTTCTTCTGACATCTGGTCCAGTGTGTTGTCGCTGGATTTGATGTTTTAGTTAAGGGGGGGAAATCAGAAATAATGAATTTAATTGCATGGTGATCTGTCCATGGCAATGGTTCATTTTCCAAGATTTTTATTTCCAGATCTTGTCTGAAAATAAGATCAAGCGTGTGACCTGAAGCATGTGTGGGCCCACATACTAGTTGCTGAAGCCCTAATCCTTCCAGATGGTTGATGCAGGTGTCGGCAATGGGGTCTTGCGGGGAGTTGGCCCAGAGGTTGAAGTCCCCGAGCAGCAAAAGGTGTTTGCTGTTCAGGGTATAAGTGGAGACAAAGTCCGTCAAAGATGGGAGCAGCTGCGATTTGGGGCCAGGTGGCCTATAGCAGAGTAGAATCCGGACGGACTCCTGGCCGTTTACTTGCATTTGAAGAGTAAGGGTTTCCATGAATGGAAGAGGGTTTTGGAGGCTTGGTTTTGTGATCGCAAGATGAGTCTTATGGATCACCGCCAGTCCTCCTCCTCTTTGCCCTATTCTGTTTTCCGTTATAATACGATAGTTTTCTGGCACCAATTCTCCTAGAATGGTGTTACAGTCGGCTGTGAGCCAGCTCTCTGTAATAAAGAGGCAGTCTAAGTCATGTTGTAGTAAGAAATCATGGATTTCTAATCGGTGTTTTACTGCCGATCTCGTGTTGATCAAAGCACATGATATGTGCTTGGGCCGGGGTAAATGGCGATTTCTGGCAGTCGATCGTCGATCGATCCTCAAAAGCCGCAGATTTCTTAGGGCTTTTTTGGTGGCGGCCGGCAGAATTGCGGCAAATCGACCGAGATCCCAAATGTTCTCTGCCGAGTATTGCCGATTAACCATGACCGCTGTGGAACCAGGGGCGGGGGGGGGGTGGATTCACAAGGATAACTGAATCCTCTGATCCTGGTTTGGTCCAGAGGAAGGCGAAAAAAACCCTGACCACGCTGTGCCAATATGCTGTGGTAGGGAAAAAAAAATCCTTCCTGACCCCTAAAGAGGCGATCGGGTTAAGCCCTGGATCAAGTTGTAATGACTTTGAGAGGGATGGGGCAGGGTGGAGCAAGATGGCCGCCGACCTGGCAGCAGAATCCAGGCTGGGGGGTACCAGGTAGAGTGGCGCCTGGGGGGCGAACAGAGATGATCGGAGAGCAAGGGGGCTCTACTCGGGTAGGGGGGGGCTATGTGGCTCAGTTAATGAGGTAGAGCCGACTGTTGGGGGGTGGCCGCAGCCTTTCCTGAGTAGCGGCTGCCGCGAACCTCCACCGATCGGCGCGGATGAAAGAAAACACTGCTCCCGAGGGCAGCGGTGGTTTGTAGGGCTAGCTGCCGGCAAGGACGCCCGCGGGGGGTGGAGGTAAGGAGCGGGGAAGAAACCGTGGTGATTGGGGGAGGCTGCTGCGGCTTGTCCTGAAAAGAGAAGGCTTACCAGGTCCGGTGCACCGGGGGAAGCCGGGGAAAGCCGGGGGAAGCCGTGGAAGCCGTGGAAGTCCTGGAGGGGGGAGAGAGGCTCGTCCGAGTGGCCAGTGGAGGGTGGATGGATGACAGGGAGGTGGAACTCCTGCCTGCCTGTCTGTCTGTGAGGCCGAAGCCGCACAGTGGGAGGACCCTGCACTATCCCTGAGAGAGAGACTCGTTTGAGAGCGTCCTACTCTCTCGGTGTCTAACTCTGAACTCAGGTGATCGGGTGGCGCCAACCAATTAGAACCGATGTAGCTTGTCCTCTCAGTGGGGAAACTATCACGAAAAAAAAATTGCGAAATTTCGCTAGTGCAAATGCGAAATTGATTGCGAAATTGATTGCAAAAAAATACGAATATTCGCCGCGATATTCGAGTTATTCGCGAATACTCGAATATGCAATATTCGTAGCGAATATTCGCAATGCGAATATTCGTGAGCAACACTATTAAAAAGCCGTCCTGGGACCCTACCAATCTTAACAATCTCTTTGCTCCTCTTTTCTTTTCCTCTAAACTCCTTGAACGCCTGGTCTACAACTAACTGAGTGACCACATCAAAAGTAATAACCTTCTTGATCCCCTTCAGTCTGGATTTCGCCCTCAACACATAGAAACTGCTCTTCTAAATCTCACAAATTACTTACTAATGAATGAATGAATGAAAAACTTATATAGCGTGACACATGCAAACTGAATCGCCTCAGGGCACTTGTTGTTTCTGTCTCTCTTGACATCAAAAGAGCAGAGTTTTAATCTGTCTTCTGAAGGTCAGGTGGTTTTCCTCCAACCGAATGCTGGTTGGTAAAGCGTTCCATAGTCTGGGACCCTGGAAAGCAAACCTTCTTTCTCCTTTGGACTTGTATCTGGCTTTGGGTACCTTGACCAAATTTTGGTCGGTGGATCGCAGAACGCGATTGGGATTGTGGGCTTCTATTTTCTCGCAAAGATATCGCGGGGCACTCCCATGGATGCACTTATGCATCAGACAGAGTGCTTTAAAAGCAATTCTGTCTTTTACTGGCAACCAGTGAAGGACTCTCAGTGAAGGTGAGATGGATTCCCAGGGTTTTTTCCCAGTCACCAGTCTGGCGGCCATATTTTGAACGGTTTGCAGACGAGTGATTTGGTACTTGGGGAGTCCGAGGTAAAGGGCATTTGCATAGTCCAGTCTGGAGTTCACAATTGTTCCCACCACGACTGCTAAGTCTTCTTTGGGAATAAATGGAATAAGTCTGCGTAGTAGGCGCAGCAGATGGTGAGATCCGCTGACTACTGACCCTATTTGTGCGTCCATTGTCATGTAGGAGTCAAAGATGACCCCAAGACTTTTGACTTTGGAGCTAGGGGTGATGATCTGGCCAAACATGGGCGGAGGTGTCCAGGTTGTTGCCAGTTGACTCTTGTGACTGGCATGAAACAGAAGAAGTTCTGTTTTTGAATTGTTGCGTTTGAGATAACTCTTAGGCCTCGTACACACGAGGCAATAGATTTGTTCAAATCTGTCCGTCCGACAGATTTGAACAAATCTGTCTGCTGGGATTTTGGTTTGCTCGCGTGTACACACAGCAGAGAGCGCGCTGACGTGTCGGTGACGTGGCGGTGACGTTGACGCCGCCACGTCACCGCACCAGGAAGTAAAACACTTCCGCGCATGCGCCGAATCCATTCGGCGGCGGTGCGGGACGACATGTCTGCTGGTAAGTGTACTAACCATCAGACATGTCGGGCGGGCGGATTCCCACCCGATAGATTTCAAAGCATGCTTTGAAATCTGTCGGGTGGCCAAATCCGTCGGCTCGGCCGTACACACGATCGAGTCTGTCTGCTGAAACGGTCCAGCGGACCGTTTCCAGCGGACAGATTTGATCATGTGTACGAGGCCTAAGTCATCCAGTTTTCTATCAAAGAGAGACAATTCTCTAAACTGAGATGATGATCCTTTTTATTGCCGATGCGAAAATATATGCATATGAGTGATAGAGTAGTGAGTGATAGAGTAGTTGCTGACTACTGATGATTTCAAAGAGTGGGCGAAGATAGATGTTGAAGAGCACCGGTGACAGGGGGGATCCTTGAGGGACTCCACATAACACCGTGCGTTTTCCAGAAGTGAACGGTCTCAATTTCACTGTTTGTGATCGGTTTTCCAAAAAAGAGGAAAACCATGGTAAAGCACCTTCTGTGACTCTGGCTACCTCAGCCAGCCAAGTCAGTAAAAGTTTGTGGTCTACAGTGTCAAAGTCTGCGCTTAGGTCCAGCAGAACCAGAAGACAAGATTCCCCTTCGTCTGCGGCCTCTAGAACGTCGTCCCATATTTTGAGCAATGCTGTTTCTGTCCCGTGCCCGGGACGGAAGCCCGATCGGTATGGATCAAGTAGATTATGGGTATCTAGATGCTGTTGCAGCTGTTTTACCACTACTTTCTCCATTACCTTGGAGAAAACATTTAGCATTGTTATGGGCCGGCGGTGAGTTGGGTCCTTGGGGTCCAGGGTGCGTTTCTTCAAGATGGGCTGGATTGTGCCCTCTTTCAGTAGGGAAGGCACTATGCCTTCCTTAAATGACTGGTTTATAAGCTGCGTGATGGGAGGTGCCAGGATATCGGCACATTCCTTCAGCAGTTTAGTGGGGATAATATCATTAGGCGATGTGCTATTGCGCAACGTGCTGATGATATTTTCTGTGGCCTCGATGGAGATGGGTTCCAGAGTGAACTTTTTTTGTTGTAGAGAGTTTCTATGGATGTTGTGTGGTTGTACGGGGGAGGAGGGTCCTGTTCTGCTGAATGCTTTCCCGGATTCTCTCAATTTTATTGATGAAGAAATCCGACAATTCATTACAAAATTCTTGGGTATCTGAATTGGGGGCTTTAAGACAGCCAGGATTCATGGTCTGACTGACCAGCTTGAAGAGTTCCCGTGGGCGGCTTAGGGCGCTGTTGATAGCCTCGGAAAAAAAAAATTCTTTGAAGATTTCTTTGCAGTATTTTCTTGTTGCTACTTTGTAGATGGAGAGATTCTCCTCAGAAGCGCTTCTTTTCCAGGCGGCTTCTGCCCTTCTACGCTCTTGCTTCAGTAGTGACAGCTTGTTGTTGAACCAGCCGGCCTTGTTTTTCCGGATAAGGGCTTAGCGTTTCGGCGCTACTAAGTCTGCTGACTGTAGTAGAGCTGCATTTATGGCATCCAATGTTTCTGAGGCTGTTCGAGATAGTTGAATTGTTTTAATTTTATTTCCCAAGGTAGATTTGAAGCGTTCCGAATGGCGCTTCTTCTGAGATCTAGTCCAGTGTGTTGTCACCGGCTTGGGTGTTTTTATCAATGGGGGAGTTTTGGAAATTATGAATTTAATTGCATGGTGATCTCTCCATGGCAACGGTTCATTTTCCAAAATACTTATTTCCAGATTTTGTCTGAAAATTAGGTCAAGTGTGTGACCTGAAGCATGTGTGGGCCCACATACTAATTGCTGTAGCCCTAATCCTTCCAGGTGGTCAATACAGGCGTCGGCCATGGGATCCTGTGAGGAGTTGGCCCAGAGATTGAAGTCCCTGAGCAGCAAAAGGTGTTTGCTGTTTAGGGTATAAGAGGAGATGACATCTGTCAGTGATGGTAAAAACTGCGATTTTGGCCCGGGTGGCCTATAGCATAGAAGAATGTGGATGGTCTCCTGGGGATTTGTTTGCAGCTGTAGAGTAAGGGTTTCCATGAATGAAAGCGAGTACTGAAGAATCTTGTGGATCACTGCCAGGCCTCCCCTTCTTTGCCCTATTCTGTTTTCCGTGATAATACGGTAATTTTCTGGCACCAGTTCTCCTAGAATGGTGTAACAGTCGGCTGTGAGCCAGCTCTCTGTAATAGAGACAGTCTAAGTCGTGTTGTAGAATGAAATCATGAATTTCTAATCGGTGTCTTACTGCCGATCTAGTATTGATCAAAGCACATGATATGTGCTTTGGTTGAGGTGGGTGACTGATTTTTTTGACAGTCGATCGTCGATCGATCCTCAAAAGTTGCTCCATTCTTAGAGACTTTTTGGTGACGGCTGGCAGTATAGTGGCAAAATGCCTCAGGCTCCAAATGGTTTCTGCCGAGTACTGCCGATTAGCCATGGTGGTCCGTCACTGGGGGGGGGGGTTGATGATCAGATGGCGGTGGGGAGAAGAATCCTTGAATCCTCTCTCCCAGCTATTATCTATTTGATCCAGAGGAAGGCAAAAAAACCCTGGCCAAGCTAAGCCAATGTGCTGGGAAGGGAGAAAAAATTCCTTCCTGATCCCTAAGAGGCGATCGGTACAGACCCTGGATCAAATGCTGATACGATTGTGAGGGGATGGGGTGAAAGGTATTTCTGATGCTGGGGAGGGGGAGGTGTACCAAGATGGCCGCCGACAGAGGGCCCAGGCCGGGGAGCTAACACTGGCTGGAAACAGCCAGAGAGGGCTGGTTGGGTGAATCGGGGATGGATGGGGCCTTCCAGGGGTAAGGGTGGGTATGCTGGGCGAATCTGGGGGTGATCCAGAGCACTGTTGCGGTGCGCCGGTAGGCCGCGGTTGAAGCCGCAGACTTTCCTGAGCTGCGGCTGCCGCGGACCTAGCATAGGCCGGCGCGGACCGCCCAAAAAGATGGGAATTTACTGTGGGGGAGGGGTGGCGAGGGGGGGATGCCTCGGTTGTGGTCCGTGGTGAGGGTGGGCTGATTCCTGGCTTGAGACAAGCTGCGGCTTGTCCTGAAAAGGACGGCCGCCCTTGCTCCCAGGGGGGGGCAGGTTTTACCTGCCAGGTGGAGCCCAAAGGGGGGCGAAGTCTGCTGGAGAGAGGCTGGAGGAGGCTTGAGGAGATCCGGATCCAGATGCAGGTAGTAGATACAGGTAGGAGCTGAGGCTGGGCTGGACTGGGGGAGAACCTACTTACTTAGACTTACTAACTTCAGAAACCAACGGACACTTCTGTACTCCTACTTCTGGACCTACTGGCTGCCTTGGGTATGGTTGACCACCCCCTCCTCAAAAAAAAAAACTTTACTCCCTCGGTATCCGTGACTGCTCTCTTCAGTGGCACCGCACCTTCAGTGTCACTTACAATTCTACTTCCTCCTCTCCTCTTCCCTTCTCCATCGGGGTCCCCCAAGGTTCTATTCTTGGACCTCTCTTAATTTCAATCTACACCTCTTCCCTGGGTTGGCTGATAGCCTCACATAGCTGTCAATATCATTTCTATGCTGATGACACCCAAATCTATCCCTACCCCTCAACCCACTCTATCAGTCTCCTCACCTATCACTTACTTACTAACATACATATCTGTCTAGATGTCAAACCACCAGACATGTGCAGTTTGTTATGAATTATTATTCAGACACATTTTTTGTTATTCTGATATATCCAAATACCCGAATTACAATATAAACTAATTTTACCGAATGCTCCGAATAACGTAATGAAATTAGTCGGAATTTCAGAAATTCTGACTCAAATTTTACATTGAACTCCAGTCGAATTCTCACTACACATATTGCTGAAATCAAAGACTGTGCGTGTTATTAGAGTACCATTTTGAAATAATGTTATTTTGTTAAGCCAAAGGTGACTTAACCGCTTCAATACTAGGCTTTTATACCACCTCCATACCGGGCCTATTCTGACACTTCTCTCCTACATGTAATAATCATCATTCTTTTGCTAGAAAATTACACAGTACCCCCAAACATTATATATGTTTTTTTTAGCAGACACCCTAGGGAATAAAATGACGGTCATTCCAAAGTTTTATCTTGCACGGTATTTACGCAATTATTTTTCAAACGCTTTTTTTTGTAAAAAAAATTGTTTTATGAATTAAAAAAATAACAAAACACTAAAGTTAGCCCAATTTTTTTGTATTATGTGAAAGATTATGTTACACCGAGTAAATAGAGACCCAACATGTCACGCTTTAATTATGCGCACACTCATGGAATGGCGCCAAACTTCGGTACTTAAAAATCTCCATAGGCAACGCTTTATTTATTTTTTACAGGTTACAGTTTAGATTTACAGAGGAGATCTAGTGCTAGATTAGTTGCTGGCACTCTAACGCACGCGGCGATACCTCACATGTGTGGTTTAAACGGCGTTTACATATGTCGGCGGGACTTGCGTGTGCGTTCGCTTCTGCACGCGAGCTATCGGGGACAGGGGCGTTTTCATTTTTTTTTTATCTTTTTTTTTTTTTTTTTACTTATATTTTATTTATTTTTACACTTTTTTTCATTTTTTTTTTTTTCCACTTTTATTCCTATTACAAGGAATGTAAACATCCCTTGTAATAGGAAATGTGTGTGACAGGTCCTCTTTATGGAGAGATGTGGGGTCAATAAGACCTCACATCTCACCTCCAGGCTGGAAACCATGAGATCGGTGAAAAAAAATTCACCGATCTCATGAATGGTGACTTACAGCCGCAATCGCGGCTTTGTTTACATACGGGGGCCCGGGCGTGACGTCATCAGATCGCGCCCGGGTCCTCCGACGGTCATAGAGATGACTGGTGACCATCTGGTCACCAGTCATCTCTATGCTTCCTGCCGCCGCCGACGATTCGTTCTCCGGGCCCCCGAAGGTACAGGTAAGCCCGGAGAAGCACCGGATGGCGGCGGGAGGGGGGGGATGTCCCCTCCCGCGGCCTGTAAGAACGATCAAGCGGCGGAACCGCCGCTATGATCATTCTAACTTTGTGCAGAATCGCCGGCTGAAGAGATGGATATCTGGATGATGCCTCTGGCTGCAGGCATCGTCCAGATATTCGCCTGCAATACCCAGGCCGTCAATTGAAGGCCACTTAGGATGGTAAATCCCATCCCAGGCCGTCAATTGTCTATGGCTGGGTATTGAAGTGGTTAAAGAGTCACTGTAATCATTTGATAACAATTTTTCTTTTGTTTGTTCACTGCTGAATTCAAATCAAAAATAATATAACATTTTTGTTATGACAAATATGAAAATGTATAGATTTGATCGTTTGAAATCAAAAATCTGTAAATTCTAAGAAAATTAGAAAATTCCAAATACGAATTCCGAAAACAAATTCCGAAAACAAATTCCGAAAACAAATTCCGAAAACAAATTGAATGATTCGACCAAATTTAATGAAACAAAATAACTAGATTAACGAATCAAAACAAAACAAAACGATTTCCTCAAACTCAACTTGTCCAAACCGATCTCATAATATTTCCTCCCCCACATGCCTCTTCCTCTGACTTCTCTGTTAAGAACAATGGCACAACCATCCATCCATCCCCACATGTCAGGGTGCTAGGTGTTATCATGGACTCTGAAATCTTCTTTCAGCCCCACATCCAATCCTTTTCCAAAGGTTTCCGCCTCAACCTCTGCAACATCTCCAATAGGGATGAGCTTTGAGTTCGAAGGCCCAATTTTTCTGACCCTGTTCAACAAGGGCATGTAATTACAATTCTTGATCTAATATTTCACAGCAGGGCCTGTTCCAGCACCCACCAAGAGTAGCTGTGAGGGCTTACAGTGTTCTGGTACCACCAACACCTAAGGCCCAAATTTCTGCAGAGTATA
Source organism: Rana kukunoris (assembly GCA_029574335.1). Taxonomy (NCBI): domain Eukaryota; kingdom Metazoa; phylum Chordata; class Amphibia; order Anura; family Ranidae; genus Rana; species Rana kukunoris. Next base: position 119,762,172 of record CM056052.1, read on the forward strand.
TACGGCAGGCCCCTACTTTCAAACATACGACTTACAAACGACTCCTACTTACAAACAGAGGCAACAGGAAGTTAGAGAAATCTACCCCTAGGAAGGGAAATTCTCTCCTGTAAGAGTTAATATGGAAAAAAGGTGTCTCCTCTCCACTGATGCTTTATCACCAATCCTTGTTTCCCTAAAACCCCATTTTTTTTTTTAAATCTAATTATCATTAGTACAGAAAGTGAGGTGAAATCTTCTGAACAGGGGCACAGGAAGCAACACAAATGTTGCAGGGGTAATGATAACCCTTCCCTATGTTATCCAAAAAGCTTTAAAATCTATTTTTTGGCTGGAGTTACACTTACAAAATGTACCTGTTCCAAATTACAAACAGATTCAACTTAAAAAAAAAACCTTTCTTTGGACAGCCTGTATACTGCTGTTAAGAGTATATAGGGCCTGGGGGCCCCACACCTTTTCTTTTTTTAATTTGGGTGTGGGATTCCCCTTAATATCCATACAAGACCCAAAGGGCCTGGTAAAGGGCTGGGGGGGAGGGGGTACCCCTGCCGTTTTTCTCAATAATTTTCATCTATATTGCCGGGACCCAAGATTACATTAAAGCCGCAAGCTTAATTGACTTGTATTCATTTAGAAATGTAATTTTGTGCAGGGACTGTTCTAAACACAGGAAACACACGCCACTTCACAGGCATACTATAGACACCCCCCGGGTACAATATTTAAAGGATTTTTTCACTTTAACTACTGCCGACCAGCCGTTGCAGTTATACGGCGGCAGGTCGACTCCCCTGCGCAAGGTCACGTAGATCTACGTCACCTCGCAAAGGGGCCACTAGGGGAGCATGTGCGTGGCCTGCTCGTCCCTGATCATCGCCGGGCACCCACGACAGCTCGTTACAAATCGAGAACCGGGAGCTGTGTGTGTAAACACACAGCTCCCGGTCCTGTCAGGGGGAGAAATTACCTATCGTCTGTTCATACCATGTAGAACACACCCAGGGAACATGAATAACCCCTTCCTTGCCCCCTAGTGTTAACCCCTTCTCTGCCAGTGGCATTTTTATAGTAATAAATGCATTTTTATAGCACTGATCGCTATAAAAATGCTAATGGTCCCAAAAATGTGTCAAAAGTGTCTGAAGCTTCCGTCATAATGTCGCAGTACTGATAAAAATCACTGATCGCCGCCATTACTAGTAAAAAAATAAAAATAAATATGCCATAAAACTATCCCCTATTTTGTAAACACTATAACTGCGTAAACCAATCACTAAACTCTGTTGCGATTTTTTAATGAAAAATATGTAGAAGAATACGTATCGGCCTAAACTGAGGGAAAAAAAATTGTATATATTTTGGGGGAAATTTATTACAGCAAAAAGTGAAAAAATATATTTTTTTTTAAATTGTCGCTCTATTTTTGTTTATAGCGCAAAAACGAAAAACCGCAGAGGTGATCAAATACCACCAAAAGAAAGCTCTATTTGTGGGAAAAAAAGGACGCCAATTTTGTTTATTTCTCACATTCGAGTCCCATAGACTTTAACAGTGTTCGAACGTTTGCGCAAACTTTCGGTTTGTTTGCATGTTCTGGATGCGAACCAAACCGGGGGGTGTTTGGCTCATCCCTAATCTCCAAACTATGTCCCTTCCTAACCAATTAAACCACAGAGCTCATGATTCTCTCCCTGGTTATCTCTCACCTCGATTACTGCAACTCCCTCCTCATTGGCTCACCTTTACATTCACTATCCCCTTTCAGTCTCTCATGAATGCTGCTGCAAGACTCATCACTAGCCTAGTCTCAAAATACCAACAAAATTGACCTCTTCGTTCCTCACAAGACCTTCTGCTCTCTAGCTCCCCCGTCACCTCCTTCCTATATTTGCCTCCAGTACTTTACTTGAGCATCTCCCATCCTCTGGAATACCCTACCACAATTTGCCAGACTATATCGAAATCTATCTACTTTTAGGCGATCCCTGAAAACTTTTCTTTACGGAGAAGTCAACCCTGCCTCCACCTAACAACTGTTCTTTTATTTTCTTCATCAGCTAACCCCCCCCCCCCCCGTTATTACCCTTTGCATTACTTGAGGTGCATTTACTGCCACTAAACTCTGTTGCACCTAAACTCTGGTAAAAGCCTATGGGCCAGATTCTCAAAAGAGATACGACGGTGTATCGCAGGAAACACTGTCGTATCTCAGTTTTTTTTACTGGGTATCTATGCGTGTGATTCCTAGAATCACTTACGCATAGATACAGTGAAGATCTGACAGGTGTAAAACACTTACACCGTCGGATCATAGATGTAATGACTTCGCTGGCCGCTAGGTGGCCTTTACGTTGATTTCTCATTTGCCTATGCAAATGAGCCTAATACGCCGATTCCCGAACGTTTTTACGCCGCCCCGTCGTCATTTACGTTGTTTCCGTAAAAGCGTAAACCTACCCCTGCTATATTAGGGGTTGGTTTACGAAGTTACGTCGTTGCCATGTTAAGTATGGCGTCAGGTCAGCGTCATCTTTTTCCGTCGGTTACATTGTTTTACTAAGTCGTTCGCGAATAGGGATTTACGTAAATGACGTCGGTTTCATTCACGTTTTCCGACGTGAGCTGGAGCATGTGCACTGGGCTATTTTTGCGGCCGGCGCATGCGCAGTTCGAACGACGCGGGGGAGCGGTTAATTTAAATACAAGCCGCCCTCTTTGAATTACACGGCCTTACGCCGGGCCATTAACACTACGCAGCCGCAACTTACAGAGCAAGTGCTTGGAGAATACGGCACTTGCTCTGTTAAGTTGCGGCGGCGTAGTGTAAATGGCTTACGCTATGCCGTCGCCCATTCTACGTGAATCTGGCCCTGTGTGTGCATGGTCACATAGGCTTTTATTGAGTTGAGGCTTTGGCAAAAAAATGGCAGAAGCTTCAAAAATGTGCGTTTAGGAAGCTTCACTTTTCTGGAGGCCTTACCTTATTTACTAAACTCTGGAGCAACTGCACATGCAGAGGTCAACTTTGCACAGTATTTTTGCCTTTAGCAAATCAATCCCATTGGCTTTTTTTGGAATTGTGTTTAGCAGCTCTGGGAAAAAAATGGCAAAAACTTCTAAACTCAAGTTTAGGAACTGATAGTGTACATGAAGACCTAGAAGGCACAATTTCTTGGCAAAGTAAATCATTATTATTTTTTTGAATAACTATTACTTGGAAAGCTTCCCTAGCTGTGCCACATCATGAGTATCAATAGATCTATGTGAACAAAAAGTTATTAGGAGGCCATTTGAAGCTCCACAACACTACAAGTCTGTTTCCATAAATATATTATAGCTTTATTTATACAAAAGTATATATAAAAAAGGTTTCGTAGGATAAAATAACAAGAGCAATATGGATATAAAGACCCGAATTTAACACAACTCTATCACCCACTTAACTTGAACACATATAAGTAACCTGGGGAAAAAACATTATTTTGTAACAATCATTTACTCCTCAAGTGGTTATGATAGATTATTTAATGGGTTTCTTGGATTTAGAAAGCTGACTTCTTCAGGAACTACTTGCTCTAAAGTAACCAAAATTGACATATTAGAGAACATATACAGTACATCCATATATTAAAATTATACACACATATTGCCTGACATAAATTGGCTCTATTTTACCAGACTTAATCCTTAACCTTGGTCTTGCATTCTAAAAGAGGCGGAGCATGCTCCGAATTCAAGTTCTACACAGGTACATGAATTTGGTGCAGACTGCATCAGGTTTAAAAATATGTCTGTGCCAGGCTTTATAAATTCGAGGGAGTGTATTTTTTGGGCTAGTGTTGTAGCCCTATATAAGACTCTGTGTCAGCAGCATGCTGGAGATGTGGACCACTGCTCTCACACAGAATGTAATAGCATAGATCTCCTGCAGTCTGAAATAACCGCATAATGCTCCTATCAACAACGCTGCAGTTCTCCCTATTGCACTAAACAGTGATCCCATATTAATGTATGGGCACAGACTAGTACAGCAGGACTGTGAGCCCAGGCTTATATATGAACAACCCCCAAGGGGTGTGTCAATTACAGCCTGGGTTCACAAGAAATAAGCTGAATGACTGTCCATTATTTAACCTGGCAGAGCAGTACCAAATACTGAATAAGCAGACTTTCTGCTGAGGACTGCATATGAGGGAGGGGCTATTCATGGAGACTGTCTTCATGCAACCCTTTACAGCACAGTCCCCCCTTTATATCAGTGCCTTTAGATGCCCTTAACATCACAGCCCCCCTTTACATTACATTGACCCTTTACAGTGCAGTCCCCTTTACATAACAGTGCCTCTTTACATTAATGTAATATGGACTGTTCTGTAAAGAGAGTACTGTAATGCCAGGGGGAGCTGTGATGTAAAGGGGGCACTGTAATGTAAAAGGGGACGTCTCTGTCAGGGGGGTAGTGTAATGTAAAGAGGGGCTGGGATGTAAAGGGAACTGCAGTGTAAACAGGGCACTGTTCTATAAAGGGGTCTGCACTGTAAAGGGGCACTGTAATGATTACAGTGCCCCCTTTACAGTGCAGTCCCCTTTATCTTACAATGCCCCTAGCAATCACAGTGCCCCTGCAGTCTGCCCCTCCCCCTTTCCACTGTAACATAACACTTCCCTATTCTAATGTCTACCTCCCCTACACAGGACCTACCTTTGGCAGAGCAGAGGGTGTGATCAGCCTTAGTGTCCTCTCCCAGCTATACCGCCTGCCCAAAGATGTCATCCTATCAGCAGGGCAAGGGATGGGAGGAGCTCTCCATTCCGATCTGCATCTCCTCTTCTCCTTGCCCTGCTGATTGGGTGATATGGGGCAGAGTACCTGAGAAAGGACAAACAGGCATGGCCACACAGCAGGAGGTAAGTGGCGAATGTGGTCTGTGCTTTCCCTGTGCGGACCGCGGTCGCTGCTCATTTTCTGCGACCCGGGGGTTGGGGACTCCTGTTCTATTGTGTTCTGACAGAGGGGGTTGGTCATGAGCCTTCAACAGAAGCTGGCTGAATGCCCCGCTTTTGTCAGACTAACTGCAGCACACAAGGGTAGGGATGAGCTTCGTATTCGAGTCAAACTCATGTTCGACTCGAACATCGTATGTTCGATCGTTCGTGAATTACGAAAGTTTTGGGCCGTTCGCGACAAATTCAAGGGTGGCTTTGGCCAATTATGGCTCAGGGAGTATAGTACATGCCCCACACTATAAAAGGCTGCCTGCGGGTCGGCCTTGTGTAGTGTGTTGCGGTGGTTAAAAGAGAGAAGACAGAGAGAAAGAGAGAGTGTAATTTTTAGTAGGTAGATAGAGCAGGCAGGCAGGCAGGCTAGTCAGTTAAAGTTACAGTGTGTAGAGGATATATATGCATCAGAGGTGTTGTATATATATTTATACACTGTATATTTTAGCTAGATCTGCACTTCCTAATTTACTGGCAGGCAGGTGATTGTGCTAGCTGCAGTATTCTCACGTGGTGTCCTCTGCAGTGTGCACCTAAAGCTACATGGTGTGTACTACCTGTGTCCTCTTCAGTGTGTACCTAAAGCTACGTGGTGTGTACTGCCTGTGTCCTCTGCAGTGTGCACCTAAAGCTACGTGGTGTGTGTACTGCCCGTGTCCTCTGCAGTGTGCACCTAAAGCTATGTGGTGTGTACTGCCTGTGTCCTTTGCAGTGTGCACCTAAAGCTACGTGGTGTGTACTGCCTGTGTTCTCTGCAGTGTGCACCTAAAGCTACATGGTGTGTACTGCCTGTGTCCTCTGCAGTGTACACCTAAAGCTACGTGGTGTGTGTACTGCCCGTGTCCTCTGCAGTGTGCACCTAAAGCTACGTGGTGTTTGTACTGCCTGTCCTCTGAAGTGTGCACCTAAAGCTACGTGGTGTGTACTGCCTGTGTCCTCTGCAGTGTGCACCTAAAGCTAAGTGGTGTGTACTGCCTGTGTCCTCTGCAGTGTGCACCTAAATCTACGTGGTGTGTGTGTACTGCCTGTGTCCTCTGCAGTGTGCACCTAAAGCTACGCGGTGTCTGTACTGCCCGTGTCCTCTGCAGTGTGCACCTAAAGCTACGCGGGGTGTGTACTGCCCGTGTCCTCTGCAGTGTGCACCTAAAGATACGCAGTGTCTGTACTGCCCGTGTCCTCTGCAGTGTGCACCTAAAGCTACGCGGGGTGTGTACTGCCCGTGTCCTCTGCAGTGTGCACCTAAAGCTATGTGGTGTGTACTGCCTGTGTCCTCTGCAGTGTGCACCTAAAGCTACGTGGTGTGTACTGCCTGTGTTCTCTGTAGTGTGCACCTAAAGCTACGTGGTGTGTACTGCCCCTGTCCTCTGCAGTGTGCACCTAAAGTTACGTGGTGTGTGTACTGCCCGTGTCCTCTGCAGTGTGCACCTAAAGCTACGTGGTGTGTGTACTGCCTGTCCTCTGAAGTGTTCACCTAAAGCTACGTGGTGTGTACTGCCTGTGTCCTCTGCAGTGTGCACCTAAAGCTACGTAGTGTGTACTGCCTGTGTCCTCTGCAGTGTGCACCTAAAGCTATGTGGTGTGTACTGCCTGTGTCCTCTGCAGTGTGCACCTAAAGCTACACGGTGTGTACTGCCTGTGTCCTCTGCAGTGTGCACCTAAATCTACGCGGTGTGTGTACTGCCCGTGTCCTCTGCAGTGTGCACCTAAAGCTACGCGGTGTGTGTACTGCCCGTGTCCTCTGCAGTGTGCACCTAAAGCTATGTGGTGTGTACTGCCTGTGTCCTCTGCAGTGTGCACCTAAAGCTACGTGGTGCGTACTGTCTGTGTCCTCTGCAGTGTGCACCTAAATCTATGTGGTGTGTGTACTGCTCGTGTGCTCTGCAGTGTGCACCTAAAGCTACGTGGTGTGCGTACTGACCGTGTCCTCTGCAGTGTGCACCTAAAGCTATGTGGTGTGTGTACTGCCTGTGTCTGTGCTATTTTTCTCAATGATTTGCATAAATATTGCAGGGACCAGACATTACATTAAAGCAGCAAGCAGTTTTAAATTACTTTTTTCTTATAGTAATCTCATTTTGTGCAGGGAAAGTTCTAAACATGTGCCAACTCACAGGCATACTATAGACACCCAGCAGGTATGATATTTAAAGGAATTTTTCATTTTTTTTTTTCACTTTAAGCATCATTAAAATCAATGCTCCAGAAAAAACGACCGTTTTTCCATTGATACAAGTTCCCTGTGGAAAGACCTGGGTTCTCAAAGACATTTTACGACAATAACTTGCATATTAGGCTTTAAAACTAACATCTAAATGTTCGCGCGAACGGTCGGTCCATTCGAAGGTTCTGGTGAGAACCGAACCGGGGGGGGGGGGGGGGTGTTTGGCTCATCCCTACACAAGGGCCAAATGTCGGGCGGTTTCTATTGAACTGGCCGATGCCACCAGACATTTGGCCCGTGTGTATGGGACTTCAACAAATAATTCTTTGGATCAGGAGTTGTAGGCCAGGCTTGCCTTGTTTTGGTGGCCAGTAAATATTTGGACGTATTCTGATCCAGTTAGCCAGTACCTTTTCCAAAATCTCAAAACAGTGCTGCCATTAATATGCATAAAAAAAAAAGATTTTTATTTGTTTCAGGCTGTGAGGAGGGCTATCTTGCTTGGCAGAAAAAATAGATAATAATGGCCAAACAGGATTATTATGTAGTAGTACTTAGCTGCTTTTTTTGCAGTAACATGTATTTCGCGTGATAGACCTCAGAATACCTACAATGAATAAAATGACACTGAAAACAAATAAAAATGTGCCATTTATACCTCCGTAAGCTTTTCAACTCAAGAAAGAAAATGTGGCATCTTTTTTCTTTTCAATTGGAGCTATTCTGAACACGCTTTTGAAAGCATTTATAAAGAAATGCTCCATTTGACAATATTGCTGCATGTCCACAGGGCAGAAGGCAAGCTTATTTTAAACTCAAAGCAGGATGCTTTCCTAGAAGATGGGAAATATTTTGCGAGGGATCTTGAGGACTCTGCTTTCTCTTCTTCTACCATACAATAGCTGTTGTTGCTGGGTGCATAGACTACGTTGTCCTTCATGCAAACAAAATTAGAAAGATGATTCTATGAAAAATAGGCAAAAAGGTTTTTGTGGACAGGTACATAATAATACATCTCGTAAAAGAAACACAATGTTGGAAAATGGAGCAAAATTAGCAATGTAGCAAATCATCAGCTATTGTTGGAGGTGACGACACCAGAAATCTAAACATGAAAATTATCAGGCTCAGATAATGGATGAGTTATTTTACCTATGATTGGTATTTTCTACTAACAATGTTTACTTCACAAATACAAACATCTATTGTGTAGGTAAGGAATCAGCATTTTTTCTTTTAGCATGGACATATGGGCCTGGATTCACAAAGCACTTGCGCCGATGTATCTCCAGATACGCTGCGTAAGTACAAATATGCGCCGTGGTATCTGTGCGCAGGACCCACAAACCAAGATACGCCTAAAAACAAACTTCATCCCATCGACGTAACTTGCCTACGCCGGCGTAGGGTGAGCGCATATTTACGCTGGACGCATGTGGCTTTCCCATTGATTTGCTATTCAAATATGCAAATGAGGGTGATACGCCAATTCACGAACGTACTTGTGCCCGGCGCATGATTTAAGCGGTTTTCGTAAGTTATTCCCCATAGATGAGGCGCAACCCGTGCAAAGGTATGGACCAGGGAACACAAGCCTACGTATTTTATGTTGGACGTCTGTGAATATGGGCCGGCGTGGGTCTGGATGGGCGTAGGTTACGTTCACGGCATAGACAGTGATCCGGTGTATCTTAGGCAGTTTTTCCGACATGGTTGTATACGTCCATGTCCCGACGCATGCGCAGTTCATTTTAAGTACTTGTCTGGCGCCCGGCACATCATTTGCATGGGGTCACGCTTCATTAACATGGATCACGCCCACTTCCAGCCTATTTACGCCTACGAAATATACGCTACGCCGGCGCAGAGTTGGGAGCATTTGCTTTGTGAATTCCATGCTTGCCTCTCCGTGCTGCGCCGGCGTAGCGTAAAAGAGATACGCTACAGCGGCATAAATATGTGCCGATGTCTGTGAATACGGATTGAAATGTTTAAAAATCTGACATTGTTTTATCCCACAATGCATTTATCACCCTCTTAAATGGCTCCTGTTATCAGACACCTTAGTGAATCCTGCAGGCCATGTTGGGTCAGGCATAATCTATTTAGGGTTCCACATTTGGCAGGGACAGTAGGGCAGTGGATGGTGTCAGTAGGGCAATAGATGTGTAAGTAGGGCAGTGGATGGTGGCAGTCAGTAGAGCAGTGTATAGTGTCAGTCATAGGGCAGTGAACAATGCCAGTCAGTGGGGCAGTGGAATATGTCAATAGGGCAGAGGCCGGAGTCAGTAGAGCAGTGGATGGCATTGGTCAGTAGAGAAGTGGATGAAACATGTAAAGTCAGTGTATCGTGGAAAAAGTAAAGAAAACACCAGCTAGCACTAAACGGTCAATAAACCAACCCTCCCCATTAAAATAGTCAAAACAATGTGGCTCTCAAACACAACAATAAACAAAATCAACAAAAACTATGTCCTAAAAATAAATATATCAAGTGAAGAATCCAAGTGAATAATTGGCTGCTGTGGGAGTAATTTTCCCATAATGATTTTTACCTATAGGTAAGTCTATAATAAGACTTACCTATAGGTACAGTAAATATCTCCTAAACATGCACCGTTCCATTCCTTCAGAGCCATACCTGTGCTGTTTTTCAGAGCCGTGCCAAAAACAGTGACTCCGGCGCGCATGCACGAGAGTGACATCATCGCCACTTTGGCCATTCATATAGCCGAAGCCCGCAAACCTAGACTGGGTGAGCATGGAAGTGCCTTCAGCGGTAACAGTGCACCTCTGGAGGGATTTGTTTTTGGGTAAGTCTGAAATAATATACTAGTATGCGATGCATACTAGCACATTATGACCTAAGCTGCCCCGGTGCCAATTTATTTTTAATTTTTTTGATGTGGTTTACTACCGTTGTAAATATAGGCAGCATATGGGCATTTTGATATTTTTCCAAGAAAGATTAATCACATCAACTCGTTCTTAGGAGCGGTCTATTAAGGATAGTAAACCCCTGGTGCTGGTATCGGTAAGGCCATCGCTTTCCCAGGATTAGTTGATATGTAGTCAGCTGTGCAAAAGAAGTGCTCACCACAGGCGCCAAAAATGCTAAAATAGTGTATTATTTATCAATATAAAAAGCAAGTATCCAAAGACTCACAAAGATGGCTGCCACATGCAAAGCCAGGCACTGTGGGGGGGTTGGGAGTGGGATAACGTGCAAAGAGGAAATGTGGCAAATCTTGATATATGGAAAAAGAGGAGTACTCTAACTGGTGATCATAAATGACAATATCAAAAAATGACAGTGGTATTTTGCATATTGATATTGTCATTTATGATCACCAGTTAGGCCTTGTACACACGAAGGAATTTTTCCGCTGAACATGGTCCGACGGACCTATTTAACCGAAAAATCCGCTCGTCTGTAGGGGCAAACGGACCGTTTTGGCCGGATTCCTCCGGCGGAAAAATTTCAAAGCATGCTTTGAAATTTTTCTGCCGGATAGCCGCCCGTCGGATATGTCCGCTGGTTAGTATGGCAAACCAGCGGACATATCTGCCCGTACATGCGTCGTATCCTGTGAATGGATCCGACGCATGCGCGCGGAAGTGTTTACTTCCTGGTGCAGTGACGTGGCGGTGACGTGGCGGCATCAACGTCACCGCCGCGTCACCGCGCTGTCCGCCGGCGGGGAATTTGATCCGATGGTGTGTACAGCCACCGGATCAAACAGCCCGGCAGACATATCCGATGGAAACGGTCCGTCGGACCGTTTCCTTTGGATATATTACATCGTGTGTACAAGGCCTCAGAGTACTCCTCTTTTTCCATATATCAAGATTTGCCACATTTCCTCTTTGCACGTTATCCCACTCCCAACCCCCCCCCCCCCCCCACAGTGCAGCACTACCCCTCTACTCTTATTTGCTTTTGGTTGATACACCATTCAGTGCAGCAGCTGTCCCGCACTCTTGTGGAAACGCGGTAATATTCACCCCACCATATAAACAGGACAGCTTGGGTCAGTCATGATTATTTTTTGTTGCTACAGAGAGGCATGTGGGAGCTAAAATGTGGATATGGAAGATGTTTTCAGCGCCATTTTCTGTATATTAAGGCAACAGCTATTAGAACAGTTTTGTGTAACCTACTTAAAGAGGAAGCAAACCTCTAACGCCTTTCTTTAAAAACAAACCCCTGCAAGAGAAAGACATAATGAGCTAGTATGCATTGCATACTAGCTCATTATGAACTACTTACCTGAGATCGAAGCCCCCGAAGCGACTCTCATTCATCCACCCCTACCAACAACTTATAGAGTTTTGAGGTAGTGCCTTTTGTGTTTTCTGCTATGCAGAGTGTATCCAGAGGTGTAAGTTCCTCCCCCGACCTTATTGGCTGGGGCAAGCTCTGCACAAAATGAGACAGCTGGAGATACCGCCATTTATTTATTGTCATTAATTCTTCTTTACCTTTCAGCTCCTGGAGTGTCATAATTTTTCCTTTTTTTATAATATATCTTAATTGTGCTTTATCCTTTTTTATCCAGTTCCTCCTACTATTTTTTTCCCGGTGCAAAATAATCATTTTCTTTAAGTCTATAAGGGGTGAGTTATAATCCCTATCTATTCGTTTGTGCAACCTATCCCAAATTCTTAGTGTGTTTCATGTCAGAACATGTGTCTTTTCATCTAATGCTCTATACTGCGGAGGATTCCAAATTACACTTCCCAATTGTGTTTTAGACAGTGCATATTCTATTTTTACCCATCTTGTTTCTTGTTTATCTTTGGCCCACTCCACTACCCTAGTCAAGACAGCCGCCTCATAGTATTTCCTAATATCAGAAACAGCCAGCCCTCCATGTTTCCTGTCCTGTTTCAATACCTTTAAGGAGATTCAGTTTGTTTTATTCTTCCATACAAAGTTCATCAGCAGGGTATTTAACACTCTAAAGCAGGGTTGGGTTATTTCCACTGGTAACATTTGACAATATCTTTGGTAGTAATACCATCTTCAGAATGTTAATTCGTCCTATCCATGAAATCGGTCTATGTATAATTTTTTTAATTTCTCTTTTAATTTCGTCTAAGAGAGGTATATCATTTATTTTATAGATTTTGTTTATTGAGTTTGCCAATTTTACTCCCAAGTACTTAAGTTCCTTTTGCCATGGGAAGTTAAACTTGTCTCTCAGGAGCTGTTCTTCCCTTCTACAGATATTAACATTCATAATCTCCGTCTTTGTTACATTGACTTTAAAGTTTGATATCTCGCCATATTGTTTCAGGGTTTGAAGTAGATACGGTAAAGTGGTCCTGGGGTTGGTAATATAGAACAGTATGTCATCTGCAAATGCTGACAATTTGTGTTCTTCTTCTTCTACTTTGATGCCCTTTATGTCCGGGTTGTTTTGGACCATAGCCAGGAGGGGCCCAAGGGATATCAAAAACAGGAGAGGAGACAAGGGGCATTCCTGTCTCGTCCCGTTTTTCATATCAAAGGCATCAGAAAATGTACCATTGATTTTGACCCTGGCAGTGGGGTGGAGATATATAGCCAGATTCACAAAGCACTTACGCCGACGTATCTACAGATACGCGCCGTCGTATCTATGCGCCGGACTCAGAAACCAAGATACACCAGAAAATAGGCTTCATCAGACCGACTAACTTGCCTACGCCGGCGTATCATGGGCGCATATTTACGCTGGACGTATTTGGCGCTCCCATTGATTTTGTATTCAAATATGCAAATGAGGGAGATACGGCGATTCACAAACGTACATGCGCCCGACGCAGGCTAAGCACACTGCACGTAAGTTGTACGTCCATCGCAAAGTTATTCCTCATAAAGCAGGTGTAACTCAGTAACAGACGTGCACAGGTCAGCTGGAGAGCAGCTGCAGCAGCACCGTTACGGACGACTTGAGCATCCACACTTGCAGGACAACACATCTGTATGCCAACATGCCAGGGGCAGCCATGGTCATAGCACTACTGTGTCCACAGGCACGGAGGAGGAGGGCATGGGAGAGGATATACCGAACGCGCATTAACGTCTTTGGCATGGGGGAATCGGAGGTGTATCGCATCTTCAGATTGAGCCCTGATGCCATCCTGGAATTAGCCACAGCCCTGCATGATGAAATCACCAGCCAGACACACCGCTCACATGCAGTGCAGCCACTAGTCAAGGTACTGGCAACACTCTATTTCCTTGCCAGTAGATCTTTCCAACGTACAAGTGGAGTCGTGTCTGGGATGTCACAATCCACCATGAGCAGATGTGTGCACCAGGTTGTCCCCGTAATCCTCATCCACCACATCATCAAACCCACCCATGAGCACCTGCGGCAGAAGACAATGCAGGATTTCTACAGAATTTCCGGATTCCCACACACCGTCGGGGCCACTGATAGCACACATGTGGCACTACGCCCCCCCCCCCCGCCCCGTGCCACAGAGCACATATACCGCAAAAGTAAGCAGTGGCATTCCATCAACGTCCAGGTGATAGCCGATGCCCAATGCCTCATATGGCACGTCCGTGTCAAACACCCGGGGCCAGCCACGACAGCTACATATACCGTCAAAGCACCATCCCAGCAGAATTCGAACAGAATGTGTACAGGTACAGCTGGCTGGTTGGTGAGTGACATGGGAGTCAGGCATGACTGTCTGACCCCATGATGCAGACATCACAAGGGCACATGCACGGCTAACATTCTCCTGTCTTTTCCCTTCCAGGTGACTCGGCATATGCACTTGGGCCCCATCTCATGACTCCATACCAGAATCCCAAAACCAGAGGAGAGAGAAAATACAATGCTGCACACATACGCACCTGTGCAGTGGTGGAGCACACATTTGGCATCCTGAAGTCCCGTTTACGATGCCTGGATAAGTCCGGGGGGACCCTGTTGTATTCCCCAAACTTTGTGTGCCAGATCATCGGTGCATGATGCGTGGTGCACAACTACGCCATGAGAAAGGGCCTGGAGATTGACATATGTGATGACCTGACCCCCGAGCCACACATTCCCCCCCTGCCTGAGGAGACCCCGTCTGCAGGAACAACAGTCAGCAGTTGCCTCGTGGAACGTATCTTTGCACTTTAAAACACACACATTCATCATGGCACACAGACAATGCACGCATGCACACCACTGTGGTCCCTAGCTCACACACACCACATCCACCTCACATTGGATTAGCCCAAGTCCACCGCACAGGACTTGGGAGCAGCAAGGCCATGCCAAGGCACCAATAATGTTGCTGTCCATTCATACCACATTCACACGGTCGTGGGGATAACCTCTCCCCGACGATCCAAGGTGACACGCCTTGCTGGCAGGAATGTCACCCACACATTCACACACCAGTCACACTGTAGCCTGCACTCCTAACCGTGTGCAGTTACTACAAAAAAAAAAGGGATCATGCAATTGGCCGACATGGCATGCCCTTACAGGAGGACGGCACATACCTCTGTGCATGTCCAACCTAAAAAAAAAAGCTCATAATCTGAGCATAAAAAAAAAGAGAGCAGTCATTTGCCCTCTCGTGGGCCAGGCCTGGTGCCACGGGAACGGCTCCTAAATTGTCGGGGGAGCCTCGGGTGGGGGGGTGAGGCATCAGGAGGAGGTTCATCCCCTGGTCTGTCACTCCTGGCAGATACTGGCTGCCTGGCCTCCAACGCAAGGGCAATGCGTGTGAGGACAGAGTTCGTCTCCGCCTGCATCCACAGCTGGCAGGTGGTGGTCTGCTGCTGGTGGCGCCTGGTCTGCCTTCCCTCCGCCTCGATGGCAGCAGTATTGGTCTGGACAGCCACTCTTCACCTCCGCCAGGCTCTTCACCTCCGCTGCTTTGGCCTGCTGCTTTGACCTACAGCTCCCCAATTGCCTGGGTATGATGCTCCAGGCTGGCCTGCACATTGGAGCCCTGGTCACCAGATGGTGAGGGACCCCCTGCCACCATGTGGTGACGCATGGCCTCCAGGGTCTGGGCTTGGTCACCCATGCAGGTCACCATGGCAGCGCAGTTTGCACTCACATTCTGCAGGCAGTCAGAGATCAAGCTTCTCTGCTCAGCCTGCTGTGTGAGGCACTGCTGCACAGCGGCTGTGCATTCAGCCTGGGTCTTGGCTGAGGAGGCCAGGCTGTCTGCCACACAGCGCAGGTCACAAGCAACAGCACCCATATGGCGTGTCTGCCGGGCCTGCTCTCTCGCCAGCCCTTCCTGGAGGGATCCGGGTATACCCCTGGTCTTTCTTAAAGCCTTCCTGAGGGGTGGAGAGGCTTGTGCCCGTCCAGATGGGGTAGCCCTGGAGGGGTTCCCCTGGATGGGGTAGCCCTGGAGGTGGTAGACCGGGAGGGGGTTTCCCTGGATGGGATAGACCGGGAGGGGGTTCCCCTGATGGGGGTGGTGGTTTGGGAGGGTTCGGTGAAGTTGTTATCCTCCTCGAGGTAGACACATTCCTCAAGTTCACAATGCTCCTCCTCAACTACCTCTAGAGAGGTGTGGGCACTCTCCTCCGTGGGTCGTCCAGCAGCAGACGACGGCCCCGCTCCCTCCAGCACATCTGTGGATGACACAAAGCATTCACATGTTGGTGGACCCACACACTTGTCACATGTTCCCTTGCACCCCCTCACATGCTACACCAGGGATTAAGGATAAAACACACTTACCTGTCCTCAAGGCCTGTTCACCGGAGTCATAGCCCTCCACCTGCTCCCGCTCCAGATATTGGGCAATCACCTCCTCATCGGCAGTCAGCATGACATTACTGGCTGGTCCGCCTCCCGTGCCCCTGAGGTGCCTCTTCACCTTGGCCAGCTTTTCAAGGACATGACGACGCAGGTCATTGATTTTTTTGGCAATGTCCTTATAGGTCCTTCGCTCATGCCCAATGACCTCCAGAGTGACCTCCTGTATGATCTCCATCTTCCTGGCCTTACTGGTCATGCGACTATGGGCGCCATGGAGGTACACATTGTACCTTGAGATGGCAGAGATCAGGATGGCCCTCTCCTGATTTGAAAAGTTATTTTTTCCTCCTCTCCCTCTCAGTCACAGGAACAGACATCGCTAAGAAGGCAAAAGTACCTGCACCACGGAAGAAAAGCTGCTGGTGTACTTTTGTGCTTGACGGGTGCATGTTTGGGCGTATTTATGCTCTCGGCGTAGGCGGTGGGCTGGCGTATCTTAGGGGTTACGCCGGGCGTAGTTGTGAGCATGCGCAGAGGGGAGCGGCAAATACTTTCAAGTCACGGTGCATGCGCCATTCATGATACGCCGGGCATAAAACACTGCACCACGCTCGGACCATCATTTGCATTGGGTCACACCCACTTCCACTTACGCTGGCTTACGCCTACGAAATTACGTTACGCCAGCGCAACGCTGGGAGCATTTGCTTTGTGAATTCCATGCTTGCCTTTCTGCGTTGCATCGGCGTCACCTAAAAGAGATACGCTACGGCGGCATAAATATGTGCCGATGTATGTGAATAATAGTGTTTTTATCCACTGGATCATTCTCGGTCCTATTCCCATGGTTTCTAATGTTTTAGTCTACCCAGTCCCCAGTCTACCCTGTCAAATGCTTTTTCTGCAGCAATTGACAGGAATAGACCTGGGGACCCATCCTCTTTTATTTTCTGGAGAAGGAGTAGAGCTCTCACCCCATTGTCCCTCCCCTCCCTTCCTGAGGTAAATCCCACCTGGTCTGGGTGGACCAGGGCGGTCATCACCCTTTTCAATCTTTCTGCTAAGACTTTCGCAAACAATTTTGTGTCTGCATTTAACAATGATATTGGCCTATACCCGGAGCATAGAGATCCGTCCTTCCCTTCTTTTGGGATTACCATTATAGTGGCAGCTGCGGCTTCTCATAGACTTATCTCATAGTCCGATCCCAGCCCATTCATATATTTACACAACCTAGGTATCAAGATCTCCCTGCATTTTTTTAAATAAAGTGTTGTGAACCCGTCGGGTCCGGGACTTTTCCCTATTACCGTATTCCTTAGGGCGCTACTGATTTCCTCCTCCGTAATGGTTCGTCCAGGATTGATTTTTCGATCTCTTCAATTTTTGGTACTCTAGCTTTTCCTAAAGATTCATTTATCTTTGCCTTTTTTTTCTTCTGTGTCCCACTCCTTTTGTTCCACTGCATAAAGCTCCTCATAGTAGTTTTTAAAGGCTTCTGCTATGTCCTTTGTGGCATACAACATGTCCCCATTATTTTTTTTTCTTTTCAATGTAGTTCCTTGTTTTCTTCTTTTGTACCATTTTAGCTAGATGTTTACTCAATTTTTTCCCCCATATATACCTTTCTCTGGCAATATGTTTTTTAATCCCTTGTTTCATAAGTTCTTTAAGCTCTACTCTTTTTAAGACTATTTTACTCCTCTCTTGTTTCCTCCTGGCTCCTTCCGATATCATGATCCCCGGATGTAGACTTTGTGTGCTTCCCATAGAGTTGCTCCCGATACTCCTTCGGTATCGTTTATCGTGAAATATTGTTCTAGCTTTTTTTTCACCCTTTCTAGTCCTTCCTCATTTCGGAGTAGTTCTTCATTCAGTCTCCAGGTATACAGTTGTCTTTGCTGTCCCGGGGTCTCTATTTTCATACTTATAGGGGCATGGCCTGAGTGTGATAAAATTTCGATTTGTGTATCTATCACCCTCTCCAATAGTCTATAGTCTACCCAGATATAGTCAATCCTAGAGTATGTCCCGTGCACAGGGGAGTAAAATGTGTAGTCCTGTATTTTTGGGTGCATTATCCTCCAGATATCCACCATCTGGCTACTGTGCATCTTTTGATTTATCTTTTTCAACTGTACGTTATTGATCCCCTGTGTCTGGGACATACTATCTATCTCCGGGTTCATGTAGAAGTTCAAGTCCCCCATCAAAATTACATTCCTGAGCTAAACTCCCTCAATTTTTCCAGAATTCCGTAACATAAATAACATATTTAATGGGGTTCACGTTGGGTGCATAGATATTTGCCAGGGTGCACTCCATATTCCCTATTTTTCCTTTTAGGAAGAGATATCTTCCTTCCGTATCTGTCATTCTAGCCTCCAAGGTGAACCGCATTTTTTTTAAAAACCTATTGCGACTCCTGTTACTCGCTTTGAAATTGTATCTTCATAATACCATTCCGGAAACCTACAATCTTACATTTGATTCGAGAGTCAGATGGGTTTTCTGTAGGAAAACCACATCTGCTCTATACTGCTTCATCTGATTTGGTATCTTATGTCTCTTGAGGGGGGTATTTAAACCGATAACCTTATAGGACATAAACTTTATTGCTGTCATCTCATCACATTTATCTTTCTCTTTTTTTTTCTTTTTACTGCCTACCCTAGCCTTTTTTTTCTTTTTTTTGAGGAATCGATGAGGTGGGATTCCCTCTCCCTCCCTCCCTCCCCCTTTCACCTCTCCCCCTTCCCTCTCCCCTCTCCCCCTCCCCCCTCCTCTCCACCCCTCTTTGGCCCCTTCCTGGCCTCAGAACCTTTGGTGGTCTCCTCCTCCACTTTCACCACCGCTCTCCCATAGCGGGGTAGGCCTTTTCAGCGCCCCCTTCCCCCACCCTCCTCTCCCCCTAAAGATAGAGTGCCAGGAAACCAATAGCACAGGCTCGGGCCCCGGAGACCGTACTCCATTCCCCCCTACCCGTCCCCTCCCCCCTGCCAACCGTAACCCCCTCCCCCCATTTTTATTTTTATTTTATTTTATCTTTTCATTTTCCCTATTCCACCCATCCCGGGAGTTCAGAAACCTGTAAGTCAAGCTTATTGCAGAACCCTGCCAGTTCTTCTGGAAATCTTAATCGAGCGGATTTTCCTTCTTTCTTGCCTATAAGGCAAGCCGGGAAGCCCCAATTGTATTTGATGTTCTGTGTCCTCATCTGTTCCAATAGGAGTTTTAGATGTCTTCGCCTTGTTAGTGTTTCTGAGGCTAGCTCTGCAAAAATTTGTATCTTCACCTTGATATTTAATAGGTAGTTTTCCCCTTAGTCTCTCCCATATTTCTGCTTTTTCTTCATAGTTCCTAAACCTCACAATTATATCTCTCGGCCATTCTTCCTCTGTGCTCTTAAATTTTCCTATGCGGTGTACTCTCTCGATTTTTAGGGGGTCCTCCGTTTTTTGGTCTAGGAGCGGATTGAATATTGTATTCATGATTTTCCTCAGATCTTCTCCTCTTTCTTCGGGGATTGCACGGATTCTTAGGTTCTGTCTTCTGTTCCTATTTTCTTGGTCTTCCAATCGATATAGAATCATCCTCTGATCTTGCTGTATTGCTTTGACATATTCCTTTAACTTATTGAATTCCTGGTCCTGTTTTTCCACTTCGACCCTCATCAGGAGGTGTCCCAAGTCCGTTCTGAGAGAATTGATTTTTGCCATGATCACATTTTCCAGCCTCATCAGCATCTCATTCATTTCTCCTTTTGTTGGAATTTGTGCGTCTGCCCTTCGTTCCTCCATTCTGCTAGTTTCTTGTTCGCTATCCATTGTTGAATCATCAGTTGATTGGTCTTCTCCTACAAACTACTTTTTTTTGCATGTTCTTTTTCTTTTCTATTTTTTTATTACTTTTTTCTTGCTGTTGGGTAGTCGATACTGGAATCTTTGGGCTTAACTCCTGAGTCAGGTACTGTTTAATCGTACTTCCTGCTGTGTTTTTTTTTTTTTGGGGTTAGCCCCACTAGTGGTTATACTTGTAGATCTATTCATGTTGTTTTTGTTAGTCACTCCCCCAGTTTTAAAGTCTGCAGTTTTAATTCTTCAACCACCAGATGTTAGCGGGTATTCTTACCCTTTTTGGTTGGGTTGGAAACTCCTGGGACTCGAGTAGTTGAGTCCACCCCGGCCTCTATTCTTTGGTGTGTAGGGGAGTTGTATACTTTTTTATGTTTACTTCTTTCCGCTACTATGGCGTCCAACCTGTTATGTGGATTTTCATGGGGTTTTCAAATCATGTGCGCTATTAAGCAAGTTTTTTTTTTTTTAATACAAGAATGTGTAAGTCAATGTCCCAACTCCCTGCTCGGTTTTTCCCGATCGTCTCCCTCTGGATGGGGTATTTTTCCCAGATTAATTTACTTCTCTGAATTCACTAGGGAGATAAGTTCTATTCAAGAGACCACCACTCATATAATTAGGCTTGTTCAACCATAAATAGGTCCGCACAACATGAAGGAAGAGACCCCCCCCCAAAAACACAAAAAAAGGAAGAAAAGACTAGGACACAGGATCAGTTGTTCCTGCCCTTCCCGCATTAACCCTATGTACATTGCTAAACCACACATCCTTTTCCAAAGAGAGAACAGAAAGTCTCTATGCAGTTTTTCCCCCCTTTTTTTTTTCAGTCTCTCCCTTTTAGGGGGTTTCACAGTCTGTCAGCGGTACCTGTTAACTTCTGTGCCATATGTGTCCCGTTCAAACAATTGCATGAGAAGGATTCCCCACCTTGCTCCCTCAATACCAGCAGACTGACAGGCCAAACACTTCAGAATTGTTTTTAATATTCGGCATTACCTTGTCTTCTTCTTATTAAAGGTTTCTTCTGTACCGAGGTACTCCTATCCCTGCGACTGTGTTGTCTCCTGTCCAGCTCCTGCAAATGCTTATAGCTGGTCACAGATGGTATAGAGAGGGGGGTCTCCAGAATCCCGGGGGATCGCGCAGGGGAGTGCCTCACTCAGATCCTTAACATTATACGCCGCTGTCCTCCTTCCCACCAGTGTTCCGGCATAGTGTTGAGGGTCGTTGGGGAGTGGGGAGTGAGGAACGGGGGAATATAATTTGTGGTGCGTAGCCTTTAATGCTGCGCTGCTGCCACATCCACGGTCCCCCCGGAGCTCCTTGCCGACCTTCTTCCGATGACGCATTCGGGCCCCTCCCCTTCCGTGAGGGCTCACGTCCTCACGTCTATCCTCCCCCCGTTGTTAAAGACACTGTTGGGAGAGTAGGCGACACTTAGATATGACCTTTCAGAGTAGTTGTCCGTCTCCGCTTACCTGCAATACAATACACATTATCACAGGACATCTTCACACAATACAAGAAAAACAGAAAACTGCGCTAACCAAAAATTTAAATGTACAGACTAAAAAGCTGCGGCAATCGTGTGAAAACACAAGGTAATACAAAAATGGCAAAGCCGCGCTCATAAAAACAAAAAATTAGTAAATATATGTATATGAATGAGGACTGCTGAGCAGTACTCTCCTATGCTGCAGCCAATGACATAAAGTAACATATAAAGGCTCTCCTAGGAATGAAACCACAGAAAAAGATTACATAAATCACTTGTATCCAATGGTGTAATAAAACGTTCATAAAGTCCTTATATTTAAATTTTGACTTGGAAACCCCAGTATCAGGAGGCAAACCAGCGATAGATCATATTGATTCACTCCACCACAGTGACGAGATGTAAACAACAAAGTGATCCCTTCACCAGAATAAGGGGGGCTGCTTACCAGAGGGCAAGCTCAATAAAGCGATTGGCTATAACCCAGCCGCGGCCTTTAAAATCCTGTATGGTTCCTGAATACAGCTTCCAGCGGATAGCTAGGTTAGCGGTGCTCACGGATGGTGAGATGTGGGTGGAGAGAGAAAAATGGACTAATAGTGTGATTCCGTATACCAAAAGGTTTATTTTAAAACATAAGATGATACTCACAATATGTCAAAGCATCACAGGCATATAAAAACAAATTGCCGGCCGGCAAACAAAGCGGAGCCCTTCCTCCGTGTGTGCGTTTGAGTTTGGGTTTGAGAACGTCCCTTTGATGACGAAACGCGTCTGGGAAGACACACAGTGACGTCACCACGCACGCACGGAGGAAGGGCTCCGCTTTGTTTGCCGGCCGGCGATTTGTTTTTATATGCCTGTGATGCTTTGACATATTGTGAGTATCATCTTATGTTTTAAAATAAACCTTTTGGTATACGGAATCACACTATTAGTCCATTTTTCTCTCTCCACCCACATCTCACCATCCGTGAGCACCGCTAACCTAGCTATCCGCTGGAAGCTGTATTCAGGAACCATACAGGATTTTAAAGGCCGCGGCTGGGTTATAGCCAATCGCTTTATTGAGCTTGCCCTCTGGTAAGCAGCCCCCCTTATTCTGGTGAAGGGATCACTTTGTTGTTTACATCTCGTCACTGTGGTGGAGTGAATCAATATGATCTATCGCTGGTTTGCCTCCTGATACTGGGGTTTCCAAGTCAAAATTTAAATATAAGGACTTTATGAACGTTTTATTACACCATTGGATACAAGTGATTTATGTAATCTTTTTCTGTGGTTTCATTCCTAGGAGAGCCTTTATATGTTACTTTATGTCATTGGCTGCAGCATAGGAGAGTACTGCTCAGCAGTCCTCATTCATATACATATATTTACTAATTTTTTGTTTTTATGAGCGCGGCTTTGCCATTTTTGTATCTTCACACAATAGAAGGGTCAATTAACACAGAGAACAGAGAGATGGCTGGAGGTGATGGCATTAGCATCTAACAGTATGAATGAGTCACTCTTACAATTAACCCGTTGAGTTCAGAATCAACAACCAGTAAATTGTTCTTTACAGATATCCTGGAATATATTGTGGATAATAATTACATAATAATCCCATCTCAGGTAGTCCAAGATATAATTTCTCAGTCATCCTATGCCCCTAGTGGACATAGGATGATTTTAGACATAAGAGGGTCCGAGTCTGTCACAGGGTTTACAACCACTTTAATGCATAGTACCTGCACATAGCCACCCACTTGTGGGATCAGGAGACTACATTCCTGAGATCGTCTCTTGAACTATCTGAAAATGCCCAAATCAGACAACAATCAGCCTATGCCTATGGGTACATAAATCATATGTAAAAAAAATTGTATAAAATTATGTAATTTATACAATTGTATACATCATATTAAGTAAATAGTGTGTACTCTACCTTGAAACTGAATTATATTTAAAATGGCCTACAGCATGCAAGCCCAAAGACATGCTCAAAAACAATAAATGATCTGAACTTTGCTTCATGCAGACAAATCCTGCAGGATCAAAAGGGTCCATTTAACTAACACACCATATCTATGATTGAATCTAGTCTTCTATGAGTAAAGACAGCAGAGGAAGGCTTTTCTGATCAGAGGCCATCGCCTGCCCAAGGCTTTCTTCAAACCACAAAACTATTCAGCCTATTCAGTCAGCAAAGAAACCTTATAATGGAGGTCATTAATCTCTTGACGTAAGAGATGATCCATTCAATTTATTAAGAGTTCATCCAGCCTTTTGGCAGCATGCAGGGAAGGTAATTCCGATGTGCCATAAAGAATTGCTAGTGTGCGTGCTTTTTACTTCCAGCCAACTCTCCTCAGTGTAAGCTGGCAGTGGAAGAGAAAATATTCAGAACTGATTCCAGGAGGGATTCATAAGATGTGAGACATAACATCTGTGTGTGGTTAATGATTTTTTTGGAAAAAAATATTGATAATAATATGGCCAGTACTGATTACAGTACATTCACCATGTTTCTGGTGAAGAATCGTGTTTCATAATAAGAATTTCCCTTTAACAAGAGCTTCTCAAAGAACCACTTGCATGTAAATTGGCCTTGTATGACCTTTTACACAAAGAGTTTTGTTCTTAAAGTGAGCATCCATTAGCAACCAATTAGAACGTTGTACTGATCTGGCTCTGTAATTAATGCAGAACTCCAGCAAAAAAATAATAATAATATTAGCAAGATGAAAATGAATAGAACATTAACTGGAATGTATAGAATGTTTGGGCTGCTGTGCTAGTACTGTTCTGATCATACAGGTGCTCGAGGTCCAGAAAAACCACCCCTAAAAGCATCCAAAGAAGCACAACATCAAACATCAATGTTCATTATTTAGTAAACATTTTGTTAGTGCATTTAAAGCATTTACGCAACAGTATCTTATCCCTTAATGCAAAATAATCTCTCTAGTGGAAAATAGAGTAACTTTAATTGTGTAGCGGGACAGAGTTATTCTACCAACACTATCAATGAAGGAAGAAAGATCTGCCACACACTGCATAGATTATTGACATCCACCTTCATTTTATACAATGATAGTCCTTTCCCTAGGACCTCCTCCTCTAATATGCTTCACCCAATACAGCATAGCCATAGAGATTATCCATTATGACTAAACCTTATTGGGAAAAACGCATTACATGGGGTGGTTCTAGAACAAGGACTGTCATTGGCATGCTTGTGGATATCTAAGGGCGCGTACACACGATAGGTTAGCCAGAGGACAGCGGTCTGATGGACCGTTTTCATCGGTCAAGACCGATCGTGTGTAGGCCCCATCAGTTATTTAACCTTCGGTTAAAAAAAAGCCAACTTGTTTTAAAATTTAACCGATGGACGCCTAACGGATAGGTCAAAACTGATCGTTAGTAGGCACGACCATCGGTTAAAAATCCACACATGCTCAGAATCAAGTTGACGCATGCTTGGAAGTATTGAACTTCATTTTTTTCAGCACATCGTTGTGCTTTACGTCACCGCGTTCTAACACGATCGTTTTTTTTAACAGATGGTGTGTAGGCACATCAGACCATCAGTCAGCTCCATCGGATCACCGCTAAGAACGGTCCGAAGGACTGTTCTCATTGGATGGACTGATTGTGTGTATGAGGCTTTACATGATAAATGTGGATATGAGTGATTTAACTTGTATGCATCGGCCCTTTCTTCCGGCATTGAGTCTATAAGCATGGATGGCTTTTGGTCGGAAATTCCGACCGTGTGTAGGCCCCATTGGACATTTGTTGTCGGAATATTCGACAACAAAAATTTGAGAGCTGGTTTGAGATTTTGTGATTCTTGAGATTTTTGAGATTTTCCGTTCTCGTAAATTCCAATCGTGTGTGGACAATTCCGACACACAAAATTCCAAACGGAAGCGTTTGTAATGGAGATAGCACATTTGTCAAGCTGTAACGGACCGAAAAGCATGAGGCTGAAAAGCGTGAATCGTCTCTCACCAAGCTTCTACTAACATGGTATTGGACTTCCCTTTTCTAGTGCCGGCGTACGTGTTGTACGTCACCGCGTTCTTGACGTTTGGAATTTCCGACAACATTTGTGTGACCATGTGTATACAAGACAAGTTTGACCCAACATCTGTCGGAAAAAAATCCACAGTTTTGTTGTCGGAATGTCCGATTGTCTGTACACGGCATAACAGTTTATACTTTTATATTATGCTTCAGCTATGAGCTATAGCAACAGATCTAAAGTACTCCAATCAGGTAGCAGAAGGCAATCATAAGGTTTTCAGATTAGGGCTCTCAAAACGTTCTAAATGGCCAGTTGTGTGAGTCGAAAAATTCCCTGGCATCAATTGGACAAAAAAACAATGCCCCATCATTGGTATTAGTTGGAAGAATAGAGCCCCATCATTGGTATCATTGGTGTCCTTGGAAGGAATTGTGCCCCATCATTAGTGTCAGTGGGAGGATTTGTGCCCCATTGTTGGTGTCAGTGGGAGGAATGGTGCCCCATTCTTGTCTTCAGTGGCAAGAATAGTGTCACATCATTGGTGGCAATAATGCCACAAGGGCCGGATATAGGCAGGCAAACGACCGCAGTTTGTAGACCACTGCCAGAAATAGGCCCTCAGGCGGCTGTTTGGAGACCACTGCCATAGACTTAAGGGGATGGTCAGACAAAGAGGCACAGGTTTTACTGTTTTCCTTTCTGTCTGATTCTAAGGTGTACTTAAACTATTTGGCCCCTTTTTCTACCACAGTAGTGTGTAACTGAGGTCCTGTTCTGTGGTTGGAGGAATTCCTCCTACGATCTAGAGAAGGGTACTGATTACTGGGTGAAGACGGAGTTCTACAGAGGCATTTAGAAGATGTGTTCTCTCTAGCTGAGAGACCAGGCTTCCCAAGGTGACCAAGAAGTGAGTCGTCTCTCCTTGGGGGAATATAGATCGGGCAGCATGTCCCCAATGGGGCATCTGAGAGAATGGAGAAAGAGATATAGGTTTATCTGCAGTAGATGCTATATAGGAGCGTTTGCACCAAACTAGAATCTACTGGTAAATTATCAATGAAGATGTTGTTGTTGGGAGTGTCATGTTACTTTCTTTGAATATGTTCCAGTGTGTGCATGTTCTCAGAAAGTTCAGAAAAAGTTGCAAGCAAAAGCAGTGGTCTGGTTCCTTGTATCCAGTAGCACTGTAAAATAACTTGTATACAGGGGGGTGGCATAAAACCTTGCAGCACTGATGTACCCAATATTATTGCCAAGGCCATTGGAAACATTGTGGACAGCATCTTAGTGTTTCCTGAACTTCAGATGCTGCTTACTGGCTGTTACTCCACCACTGGTATCCACTACTTCCCTCTGCTGGGTCCCATTGCCTAGTGCTTTAATTGATATAGTGGGAGTCCTTCCTCAAAAAACTCCTTAAGAGTGAGGGTACCACTGTGCCGATTACAGAAACTTGCAGAAAGACTTCTGCAGGGCAAAGCAAGCTATTTGCAAGGAATCCAGGCAGGACTGTTGGGGGCTTTGGTAGTGGGTCCCCTACCCTGGTAGGTCTGGGTCAAATGTATGATTTTTATTGTGGTTTTAGAGACCATGAATGCATTAAACCTGGTGAATTTTTACACTCCAGGTAAAGACTATAGGGGCATAGGATTTGTCAACCAAAGGCAAATCTCAATCCTCTTAAATGTAAGGGAATATGAATGTAGATGTATTTGATAAGGAGTCCATGAGTGAGACTTTTGAGATTGGAAGTAGTCATTTTAGATTATCACACAAGTAGATATATAAGGATAATGTATGAGAAATTTGTAATTTTACTAACACACACACATATATACATACATATATATGAAAGCAAACTAAAGTATACACATTTAAATGTTTGATTTCATTTTTTTCTATAATGAAGTCCTTTAATATATATGTTAATATATTTTAGAAAAATTACATCAGTTTGCAAGAAGATTCTTTATTAGAAACCCTGCAAGTAATGAGGATTCTGGATAATTGATTACTGTCTATGTAATACATCTCCTCTCCTACATGCCTCTGGCATTTCCTGTAAATGATGGCTGTATAAACAGCATATATTGATGACAGAACCTGCTGTTTACAGAGTCTTCAAATGTGTATATCGTGTTTTCCCCCAAAAATGTATTAATTTAGCACAGGACTAAAAATAAAATAAAATAAAAGTTGTATTTATTTAGTCAGGTAAATATACAATTTTGGAAATGATGTTCCCATACTTACCAGTGGCATCCAGCAGTTGGTTCCCTTGAGATAGTTCACCACTTCTTCTGAGTCATTCACTGCTGTAAATAGCTAATTCTTGATTTGTTTATTAACTTGGAAACATAAAAAAACTAAACTGATTCAAATATAGTCTCTCAAGGCTACCTAAACCCCCATCCACTAACAAGGCAAGTTCTGCCAAGTTCTACTCACGTTCAGATGACTTTTTGCTCAATAAATTATGTTGTCATAGTTTCTGAGTATATAGCCTGTTCCTTTCAGAATGGGGCTTCATATATAGAGAAGAAATTACATATAGGAGTTGATTTACTAAAACCGGAGGGTGCAAAATCTGGTAAAGCTCTGTGTGGTAGCCAATAAGTTTCTAACTTAAGTTTGCTCGAATAGGCTTTGACCAAAAAAAAAATGGAAGCTGATTGGTTTCTATGCAGAGCTGCACCAGATTTTGCATTCTCTAGTTTTAGTAAAACAGCCCCATAGTTTATCAACTTAAAAGTAGCAAGCAAGACATAGGGATTGTGCAGTGTATTAAACAAACCAAAGCCTACATCTTATTATTACACTAAAGATGTCAGTTGCATACACTTGCATTGTGGAAGCTATGGACTCCTCTCAAGGTGATGGCCATTTCTAATGCCCCCAGCTTTTGCCCGGCCAAACTCACATCGGAATTCTGACGGAATTCCATTGGACGAAAAAGGGAACATGTTCTCTATCTAAACTGGAATTTATTCGTAATATCCGATGGAAAAACTCTGATGGAGCATACACACTTCCGTTCGTTCCCATGCCGGAGGCGCACTCTACCTCTCTGGCTGGGGTTCTCGACTCTTGATTAGATAGATTGATAGCAGTGCAGCCATTGGTTCCCGAATCTAATGATGTGGGCACCTGGGGGCAGGGCTGAGTCCAGCATTTTGTGTCTATGGATGCATGGTAACCCCCAAGGAGATCGCTCCTCCTAGGGGGTTTACCGATGTGGGGAGGAGCCGCGATTGCCGTTGGGGGACCCCAGAAGATGATGATTAGGTCCAAAAGGAACTGCACATTATAATCAGCCATATAATCTTTATCATTCATATGTGTTTATTTTAATGGCATGAGATCCCAACCCTTCTCTCTTCACCTTCCTGAGATCCTTTGTTTCCACAGTATAGCGCATACTTCAATTTGCAGCCATATAATATGCTGATGTGCACATCTCTCACTAGGCTTCCCATCTAAGTAATTTCCTCTTGTTGTCAATAACTGTCCTTCAATTCCAGAGTCATTCAGTCTGTGACTGTCAGCCTGCATGCTAGTTTTAGTGTATAAGGAACAACTAGTCCGCTGCAATAATATATTAAGGCTGAACTCCAGGCAAATAGCTTAATCATAGTTAGAATTTGTAGATGTAAGTGGTTTATCTTTTATTACTGTTTATCTTGTCCTGAAATGAAGCAATCCAGCCAGAATGATGATCAGACTTTTCCCTATTGAAGGTAAAGTGGTTTTAGACCCTTACATATACCCAGTGAAGTGACTAGCCCTAGGTGATATTAAATAAATCCTCCTACTTACGTTGTATGTGTTTGTCTGCAGCTATCTCTTCTGTAAAACTTTCTAAAACACACAGAGCAAAGGATTTTTTTTCTTAGCTGCATTGGGGTGGGGATCTGACATCACACAAACTGCAGAGCATAGAGCATAGAGCTTTCCTAATATCTGGTAGCTGAGTAAATGGAAGGGACACACAACCTTGTACACGCTGACATAGAAAACATACAGAACCAAGGTTAAGAGTAGCCTGCTTTGTGCTAGGGGAGGCTTTTCTGTCGGATTAGAGTCTTTTCATGCAGATAGCAGAGGGATCAGCGATCAGAGAGGAACCAGACTCTCTTCTTTGGATTTGGCTAGTACACCTTACACAGGGGTGTGCTTTGTTCATTTTTCATGCTTGACGTTTAAGTAATAAAGTCTGGTCATCTCCCTGATCCCAGCAGGTGATTGGACTGTGAAGAAAGAGCAGTATACTGATGAGCTCATCGTTTTACCTTCTCTTCCTGTTCTGTGTAATCACATATACACTTCAACATACTGAATGGCCTTTAGTGCTGCCCCTCCAACCTAGTCTGATTGCTTCCATCCATGAGATTAGGAGATTTCCATGGTTCAAGTACTTGCAATAGTTGCTTTGAAAAATGCATTCAATACTTTTGTTTTTAAATGCATAACTACATTCATTTATTGTTTTGTTTTTTTTTTGCTATATGTATCTGCATTCCCTCTCCTTTATACATTTTTGAAATTTAGAGTTTGGATTATGTTAACCCATATATCTTTGTTTACGTTGTTATACATAAATGTGTTATGGTGCACAGCAAAGAATTGTAAGAGGAGCACTAGAAACTAAAGAAGACAGTAAATAGATGAGGTTATGTGATGTACAAATCACAATGGCCTATATCCCACTGTAAAACTAGTAATATACAACATCCATTCTGACACTGGCTCCTAGGGCTACAGATAATGTGTTTATACGCAAGGGATTATGGGATGGAACCTCTCTGACTGAATCTATCGATGGCAATAGAAAAATGTAATAGATGCTGACACAACAGTTAGTGACCTGCCGTCCAAGTTATTTCCTGTCGGCTGTATTTGTGAGATTCCTTTAAGATGTACACTGACAAGCCAGCTATGCTGTCATCAATATACTTATGTACTTAGCTTAATTTGAAAGCATTGAGGTATTTATGACATATTTTGCATAGCGCAATGTACAGTTTGGAAACAACAAATCCAAGAAATTATTTACTACAGAGATAAAACATAAATGTGACCATTAGGAAGATTAGCCTGCAGAGATTAGAGACAGCATGATCTTCTAAATGGACATGAAAAAAACAATTTGGTTGGGAACTTTGACTTTCCAAAGTATTTTGTTAATGAAATAAGAATGTAAGAATGTGCTTGGAAAAGAGCCATATTAGCTATATAAAAATGAGTAAAATGAGATAAGGAATATGTTATGTGTCTGGTGTCCCTTTTGTGTATTGGGGCTTCCTGTGTTAGGTACAAAAAAAGTGTTCTTAGTTCATTATTTTTTCCTCATTTTTTCCAAAGTCATATATAACACAACCCAAAGAGGTGCTGTCATTTTGTACAATGTTTTCCCGAAAATAAGACCTACCCCAAAAATAAGACCTAGCATTATTTCCCAGAAAAGCTGCAATATACTGTAAAGTCATGTACACACGATCGGACTAAACCGATGAAAATAGTCAGACGGACCGTTTTCATCGGTTCACAGACTGATGGCCTGATGGTCTGATGTGCGTACACACCATCGGTTCAAAATCCGATTGGGCCAGAACGCGGTGACGTAGAACACAACAGCGTGCTGAAAAAACAAAGTTCAATGCTTCCAAGCATGCGTTGACTTGATTCTGAGCATGCGCGGGTTTTCGGTCCGATGCTTTTGATTACTAACCATCGGTTTGGCCCGATGGTTAGGCCTCCATCGGTCCAATTTTAAAGCAAGTTTTAAAACTTTGGTCCGACAGACGACGGTCCGATGGGCCGTACACACGATCGGTTTGGCCCGATGAAACTTGCCTTAAGGCCAGTTTCATCAGACCAAACCGATCGTGTGTACGCGGCCTCAGCCCTACACCGAACATAAGCCCTACTGTGTCCTTTGTTGCCAAAATGTATATAAGACCCAGGCTTATTTTCAGGGAAACGCGGTAAGTAAAATAGTGTGGCAATGGAATAAAGTAAGCAATAAATTACAGATAATATTTATTAAAGTATGGATGCTCTTACATATGTTTGTGATTTGATATTTAGGCCCCTGTCCCTTCTTAGAAAAGATTTTGGAAGATGTATAGAACAAAATTTAGGAAAAAACAAAAAAGACAGAAACAAACTCTTTGTGAAATCTCACGCCTCTATTTAGACTATAAGGAATTTTGGGGGAGACTCCAGAGAGATTTCAGTGCAATGTTAGGTGTTCTTTAGGTTGCAGTTTAACTAGCTGTTCGTTTTGTCTTAGACCACACTGAGGTGCTTTGAGGGCGCTATAATGCTAAAAATAGCGCCTGCAAAGCGCCCTGATAGAGACGCTCCTCACACTCCAGTGTGAAAGCCCGAGGGCTTTCACACTGGAGTGGTGCGCTGGCAGGATGCTAAAAAAAGTCCTGTGTATACTGCTCCTCCACCGCTCCTGCCTATTAAAATAAATGGGCACCACGGCTATACTGTGGGCAAAGCGCCGCTGCAGCGACACCTTGCAGGTGACTTTAACCCTTTTTAAGCCTCTAACAAGTGTTAAAAGTGCCCCGCTAGCGACCCAAATACCTCTGCAAATACGATGGTAAAACGCTGCTAAAAATAGCGGCACTTTACCGCCGATGCCACCCGCACCCCAGTGTGAAAGGAGCCTTAGAACTGCAACAAAAATATTTGCAGAATGATAAGTGTATATATTTGGTGGTTTATTTGCATGACTCTTTTGATTCTATGTATGTTTGTGCTCAAAATTGTACTATAAAAAAATAAGCACGATGCTTATCCTCAAGCACTGGTAGACCAAATACACACTCCGGAAGGACATCTGTTAAGCCTCTGCAGTATACTTAGGGCAATGCCTACCACTATGGGTTACTATTCCTCTGCAAACTTACAAATAATCTGTGAAGCACTTCATAATCTGCCTTTCTGCAAAGCCTCATACGTATAGGCTGAATGTTGGGTGGCATTGGCTGGTTCAATAGTAACCAGTTGACATGTGGCCCGTGTGTACAGCAGCCGGTCCGAAAGAAGGCGGACGTTGACCAGCTTCTGTCAAAGGGTCATGACTGAAAAAGGTCAGCCGACCAATTCCAAACAGCCAGTGTCTGAGAGCGCTGATCGTGGTGTTCTGGTGGGCGGCCACCCCCCTGTCAGAATACAATGGCACATCACATTGAATTATTAGTACAGTGGCTCCGATCTGAGCTGTGAGTGTGTGTACGAGTGCGTACGAGGCTTAAGAAATATTTAGGCACCACCTAACTAAACTATCTTCCTGTTTTACATCAGGTGCCCCCACGGTGAGCTGCTTTTTGTGGGGGCATTTGTGCGGGCACACGTCCAAGTCCTGCTGCTGAGTCCATTGGCAGAGATATCAGGTCTCGACCCCACCCCCAGCTCTCGTGTCACTGGATTTGATTGACAACAGCCAGAGTCAATGGCTCCCACTGCTATCAATCTATCCAATGAGGACCAGAGACAGCGGCTGGAGCTAGAATGATAGGGTTCACATAAGAAAAATGGGGACCTAGGGGGCTGCTGTAGCACAGAAGGTTTTTCACCTTAATGC
This sequence comes from Rana kukunoris, assembly GCA_029574335.1. Classification (NCBI taxonomy): domain Eukaryota; kingdom Metazoa; phylum Chordata; class Amphibia; order Anura; family Ranidae; genus Rana; species Rana kukunoris. The sequence continues at coordinate 119,795,027 of CM056052.1, forward strand.
ATATAATGCATTAAGGTGAAAAACCTTGAGGGTTTACAACTCCTTTCAGCATAAAATAGTTGTTATGTACAAAGCACAGGGTAATTTTTATTTTTGTCTGGAGTTGCACTTTAAAGCTTTTCTCCCTCTAGTGTTTAGAATAACAAGTATTTATTGCTGTGGGTAGAGATTGTCTTGAAAAATAATGATGTACTCTGTAGTTCATTCGCTTTTCAGAACTCATGTTTAAGAAACCGGTAAAAAATCGAATTTTGGAAGACTAGTCTATCTATCAGGGTTTATATAAAAAGCAGGAAAATAAAGAGGTGTTCTCTTACTTCTTACTTACCTCTATACAACTAATTTCTTAACTTGCATAACAATTTATCAACAAAGTCATCTTAATCATCTACCACTGCCACCAGTTATCTGGGTTGATCACTTATGCTTATCATGTCCCGTTTTTTGACATCCTTTAACCAGATTGTACAGTACGTGTCCAACATCTCTGGAATCAGCTGTAAATTGCCCATAGAGAATTTCTTTAAGGAAGACTATCCGTTATGCACCACACATGTCCAAGTCAATGGAGATATCATTATCCTAGGGCAGAGAACATATTGGTCCTATCTGCATTAGCCAGCATTTCACTCTGAGGAATGAAATCCTTCTGTGTGGTAATTAGAATATAATTAAGCATTGCTTGTGAAAGCTGTTGAGATGGCAATCTCAGTGCATGTAGGTGGTCCATGTTCACCACGGTAGAGCATTTCAAGGAAACAAGACTTTCAAAATACACAACCTGGTGTTCACCGAACTAGCCAATTGATCTTGGTCCTTTATACAATGTTGGCCATTGTTGTTTCTGCCTCCCTTATTCATATACCAATCTTATTATCTAAGAACTAACTGGTAGGGATCAATTCTGTAAGATTTAATTTTTATACATTCTTAACAGAACATGACTGACTGACATTCTGGGCACTGACACATGTGCTCCTCTAATTGTGAACCAAATACTGTGCATGCTAATGCAAGGGGATCAGTTTCTGAAGAACCTCCTTGGTATGAGATATGAGCACAGCATTGTCAATAAAAATAAATTCAGAGAAGCTTAAGAGATCAACTAATCTTCACCACAAGTTGGAATAGTTATTTTCTGCTTACAAGATCAGATATTAATGTCAGTTAAGTGACATGCAGAGGGAGGTAGGCACGCAGAGGGCACCATATTTGTTGTTGATTTGTCATCATACAGCCACACAGGGACGATTGAGGAACATATTGATGGGCAATACTTGTGATGGCCATATTGGAAATACAAAGGACAATTTTGGCTTGATTTACTACAGTATAGGGTTGGATTGATTTACTAAAAGCAAATAGGCTGTTTGTTTTGCAAAGGAAATTGGTGTTGGAGATACAACAAAACTACAGCTTAGCCTATTATATTGGATTCAGTTTACAAAAAGGACACAAGATGTCGCTAATGCTTAATGATATGCTATGTATACTCTATGATGTTGTATTTCCCATCCACAGCGATGCACTTGTTGGTTTTCTTTTTTCCTGCCTGTGAGCTGTGTGTGTGTTCTTCTTACCATGTGCAGAGAGACATATGTGTCTGTGTGACAATGTTCCAATAAAGAAGCTAGTTGCTGTTACTACACAACGTCTGATCTCAACTGACTCCGCTGCACCTATCAATCGTACTTTGCAACAATTGGCACTTTGCAAGGGAACTTTCTCCAGAGCTTAGTGAATGTGGTGAAGTTTACTTTGCAAAGAATATCCAATCGCGTACAATGAAAATAAAAAATAAAATGTTTGCTGTCATGATTAGTGTTGAGCGGAATACGCCATATTCGATTTTGCGATATTTCACGAATATATAGAAGAATATTCGTGAAATATTCGCTAATATCGAATATTCGTGATATTTTATCAAAAAACAATATTTCGAAATTTCGCTAATGCGAATGCGAAATTTCGCTAATGCGAATGCGAAATTGATTGCGAAATTCTCGTCAACACGCGAAAACGGAGATCATTTCCTGGATTACTAAACTAATATGCACTAAACACTAACTCTACTTACACAAACTTATATGACTAAACAAAAGCTAATTTTTTTTTTTATATACACAAAACACAGAAGGGCAGAGAAAGTATTTGCGAATATTCGTAATACGAATATTCGCATTGCGAATATTCGGCAACATAAAAGGATCGCCTCAGCTACTCGGCCCAGGGTCTCTAATCATACCAGCAATGCTTTTAGACGTCGATGGAGATCACTAGGATGTGATCTGTTTTAAAAATAAATTTGAAAAAATATGAATATTCGCAATATCGAATATTCACAGCGATATTCGATTTATTCGCGAATACTCGAATATGCAAAATTTGTTACGAATATTCGCAATGCGAATATTCGTGAGCAACACTAGTCATGATTGGATAATGTCAGCAGAGCTTCACCACATTCACTAAACCCTTATGCCTTAAACCCTTAAACCCTTATACAAACTCCCTTGCAAAGTGCAACTTCCCTGGCAAACTAATCAGCCTGTTTACCTTTAGTAACTCATACCCATTGTGTGTTTTTCAAATCATCATTCTGGAGCAATAGACAGCCTAGAGCTGCATCCACAGCAAATCCATTGCACATGTCACATCTTAATTCATGACAAAAAATGCAAATGCAAAACGAAGTTGGAATCAAAGATCTCACATCTGCAGACAATTAACTGTGAAACTGAGTGTAATAGACACCTGCAATGCAGAAAGCTAATGGTTAATTAGCTAAATGACAGTCTAAAGTGAGTAAATAATGTCATCAGAATACATAGAAAGATAACATCCAGCTTGAGAAAAGAGTAATTAAATTAGGACTTATATACAGCAGAAAGAAGAATGTACTTAAACACACAAACATACATCATAATTGTGACAGTGTTGCTTAAAAAATTTAGATAACCACTAAATGTCTGTCTTGTACAAATAAGCTATACATAATTTTCACAGATTTCTATGTTGATAATATGCCACAGTATCCAGAATCCATTTGGGTTTTTTCCATGCGGGATGGTCATGATGCTCAAGAGAAGTCATTTGAAAACCATACAGAGGAAAATCCAATCTATTTCAATAAAGTATATGTGCGGGCACAACATTTTTACAATAGACATGCTCTAACTTCTAAGGTGTTTATTGATCATCCTATATTTTTTTTGCACCAAAAGAGTAGACAGCAATGTATTGTAAAACCAAGCTGTCAAAAAATGCACCAAATACAGGCCAGACCAAAGGGGTTAGATATCATAGAGATAACTTTTAGACTAACATTACTGAAAAGATAGATAACTTCAGCCGACACAAGAACAATCAGGAATTAGTAATTACATTCTAGAAACAGGTCTTTACTAGGGATGAGCTTTTTGTTGTGAACCACCTTGGGTTCAAGGCAGAAAACTTTGAATTTATGATAAGAAATGTATTCCTGAACACATAATGCATTGCATAATACTTGTCCCTGGTTAGATAGCTAATAATCCTATAGAATAGACAAGCCAGGCCCCTAACTATGAAAGAGTGGGCTTCCAGCAGCCATATTGTCTGTGTGTTGGAGTTGGTTAGGGAAAGCCAATTAATTGTATAGGGAGAGATACTGTGCTATTAAAGCTATACTGCATATTGTAGTGTAGTGAGCTACATACTATTGCCTTGTGTTCACATTTCCATCTCAGATAGCAAGGATAACTTTCCACAAATTTGTAGCAGTGTTGAATTGTAAATCTGTTAACTTGCTGCACATTTTCACTGGCAAATAAATTGTACACTTGCAGAGCGCTTAAAGAACAATTTCTAGTTCACACTTTTCCAATTTGTAGCAAAGAGCAAAGTTGCAGTGGCGAGTCTACAGCAAGAGCTCTGCAAGTCACAGTGACCCCTGTGGTGGGATGACTATTGCAAACATAACTGAACCAGAACTTGCAGCAGACTTGCAGAAAATATGATCTGGAGTCACGCAGTTCGGACCTGCTGCAATTGTGTAACAAACTTGTAAAGCCTGGCAAGTCTAGCAATAGTTTAGCAGCAGCTTAACTAAGCAATAGTCAAACAATAGCTTAGCAGCAGCATAATTGCTTGCTATCTGGGATAGACCTAACTGTCCCTTTTAGGACTCTTTTCTGTATCAGCAGTAAGTGGGCTTGCTGGTTAGCCTCTTCACCAACCCTTTGCAGCTTTTCATTTTTTGTGATTTTTTGTGATTTGTTAGGTGTCTTTTTTCTTTATTTAACATTATTTTATGTTATTTTATCATAGGGTTAAAAAATAAAAATATATTAAAAAAAAACAATAGAAAAGGTATCCCTAGCCTAATGCATTAGGGTGTGCACACTTAAGCGCAAACACACATGCATGTGTGTGTATCTACATATATATGACCCCGGCACATTGATCTCCCTGCTGGCACAGTGAAAGAGAAGAGCATAAACACTTCTCTTATGGCCGGTAAGAGGGAGATTTTTCCCATGTTCCTATTGCTACATAGAGCACTAAGCTGCATGGGGTGATTAGGGTGTGCCAGGGCACATCCGGCACACCCTGTACGCAGGCCTATGCCTAGCACACTTTTAAGCAATCCAGCAAATTAAAAACAAACTAATCTGTTTCAACAACTCAGGTTCAAAACATAGGCTTTAGTTGCATGAAGCCCTGTACACACGGCCGGGAATCCCGTCAGGAAAAAAACGTTGGTTTTGCTGACGGGATTCCTGGCAAGCTTGCCGTGCATGCAGACAGCCATTGAAAAGAACCGCCGTTCTTTTGATATTTCTTTTGAATGGCAAGAATGCGGTGACATCATCGACTACGATGAGCCAGCTCTCGTCACATTCGATGCCGTCGCCGCCATCTTGCTACGCCCCACACTAAACTTGTATGCTACCGCAAATGCGTCAAACTCTTATCGAGCATGTGCTGGTTTCCAATGGAACAGGTAAGCACACAGACGACCAGTTTTCTCGGCAGGAAACACTCTGCCAGGAATCCCGATGGGAAAATAGATAGCAGGTTCTTTATTTTTCCTGAGCAGTTTTCCTGTCAGGAAAACTGCTAGGGAGCATACACGTGGCCGGGATTCCCAGGCAAATGCTCTCCTGGCAGTTTTCCTGCCGGGAAAACTGGTCTTGTGTACAAAGCTTAAGCTGCAAAAGCTGTACATGCAGAAGCCACATTGCCACATCTAGGCAGCTACAAAGTGTGCCAAGGACCCCTTTTGTACAGTTCTCTATATTGCGCATGTGCACCTCTCCTTGTTGGCGAGTTTCATACAGATGAGAATTGCCAAAATCTTTGCTTTTGTTGGATTTGGTGTGAACACACACCCAAGGCCTTCAGGACAAAAGAGGTTTCCTCTAGGTGGGCATGCTCTCCAGTGCTGGAACAAAGCCATTTGGTGCCCAGGGCGAAGATGGCAAACTGCACCCCCCCCCTACAAAACCTGTAGTTTCTACATTCAAACATATCACCCCACACAGTATTACCCCTTCACATATGACCTCACACAGTATTTCCCCCTATACATACAGTGGTGTCTCCAGCTTTCAAATTTAGGTGGGGCACATTGGGGGACAGTGAAAAAAGTAGGGGGCCAACTATAAAGTACAATTCTATATATATATATATATATATATATATATATATATATATATATATATATATATCCTGGGGCCATTTACTTCTGTTTAGGGCCCTTTATTATGATCCTGCAAAAGGACCCTTTTATATGTTTTGCTGTGAGCCCCCTTCTTACTGTATTGGGGCCCCCCAGGGTGGCAGAAAACAAGAGGTATGTCACCAGCACATCAGGAAAATATAAGGGTCCAAAGCAGTGTGAGAACTACCAGGGTTGCTATGGTTGCACTCGTCACGAGGCCCTATTGTTCTGCCACTGTAGGGTTCCCCAGCCTCCTCTTGCTGTCCTGCCCCTGCTATTGATAGCGCTGGTCTGTCATCTGTCTCCTTGGCAGCATCGGCAGTCTATTCGGACTTGGTGCTGGTGACATTATGGGTGCAGGGGAAGGCTGGCACTATTGGTTATAGAGATATGTGCCCCTAGCTGGTTATCTAGCAGCAGTAATGCTGTATAACCTCCTCTGTTGACATGCTGATCGGGATGTGATCCAGGTGATGCTCCCAGTCAGATCTAATAAACACAGTATTTATTAGCATCAAGAGTAAAACCACATATATATAATCGAAGGTAAACAAAAAAACGTGCTATCAATATAAAAACGACAGAACAAGAAATAGTACATAAAACCTAGGAGAGGGCTGCGGCTGTCGTGGGATAACAAAGAGATATGAGAAAACAAAGGCAAAGCTGCGCCCTTTAAACAAACATAACAGTGTGGCAAGAGTTAATCAAAATCCGTGATCCCTTTAGAATAGGGCCGCCACAAAAGAGTCCATGGAGCAAAGTTCATAACTTAGATATGGCTATAGATTTAGTTAAGATCTTTCACAAACTGCATCACATAAACGAAATCACCCAGTGACTGATGTAAATCAATATGTGATCCCTTCACCAATGAATAGATGGGCGCTTACCAGAGGGCAAGCCATAAGAACAGTCGGCTATAGCCCAGCCGCGGCCTTGTAAACCTGAAGATGGTAATCAAGGAAGATCCGACGGGACACTAATCTGCAACACTCGCGGTCATCCAGGGAAGAAGATGAGAAATGTGCACCATAGTGTAACTCCGTTTTTGGTAATAAAATTTTAGTAAAATAAATGTAATCACATACAAAGATGTAAAAACAGCATGTACACTAAAATGCCGGCCGGCAATCGATGGGAACCCTTCCCTCTAGAGCGTGGTGACGTTACTGCAAAGTCCCCCAGACGCGTTTTGTCATCAACGGACGTTGTCAATGGGATCCCATTGACAACGTCCGTTGATGACGAAACGCGTCTGGAAGATTTTGCAGTAACGTCACCACGCTCTAGAGGGAAGGGTTCCATTCGATTGCCGGCCGGCATTTTAGTGTACATGCTGTTTTTACATCTTTGTATGTGAGTACATTTATGTTATTAAAATTTTATTACCAAAAACGGAGTTACACTATGGTGCACATTTCTCATCTTCTTCCCTGGATGACCGCGAGTGTTGCAGATTAGTGTCCCATCGGATCTTCCTTGATTACTATTTCCAGGTTTACAAGGCTGCGGCTGGGCTATAGCCGACTGTTCTTATGGCTTGCCCTCTGGTAAGCGGCCATCTATTCATTGGTGAAGGGATCACATATTGATTTACATCAGTCACTGGGTGATTTTGTTTATGTGATGCAGTTTGTGAAAGATCTTAACTAAATCTATGGCCATATCTAATCTATGAACTTTGCTTCATGGACTCTTTTTTGGCGGCCCTATTCTAAGGGATCACAGATTTTGATTTACTCTTGCCACACTGTTATGTTAGTTTAAAGGGCGCAGCTTTGCTTTTGTTTTCACATATATATATAATCAACCGTATGTTCCGCAGCCATGTGGGCTCTATGCCTGTAAGGTGCGGGCTTTGGTCAATAAAACCACTATCATATTTAACACTAGGATTTGACTAGGAGCATCACCCAGATTGCATCCTGATCAGCATGTCAGAGAAGGCTCCACTGCTGCTAAGCAACCTTCAGGGAGCTCAAATGTCTACAACTATAAGAGATATACTTGGGTGTGTTTGAAACCCCACATGCCCGATCCCGCCAGGAAGCTGGCACTTCACACAGCTAATCACAGGCAGGGAGACATTTCCTGATCTGTGCAGCTGTGAACTGGGAAATGTCTCCCTGCTTGTGATTAGCGCTGTGCAGTATGGGCTTCCTGGTGGGATCAGCCAAGTGGGAATTTCAAGCACGCCAAAGCCCATCTCTAACAACCAATTGTACTGGCCCTCCTGTGCATGAGCCCGTCAGCCCCATAATGTAATCAGCACTGGGTCATAATGTGCTGCTGCCATGGAGACAGAGACCAGCGCTGTCAATAGCTGGGACAGGACTAGGGTTGCCACCTGTCCGGGATTCACCCGGACAGTTTGGATTTGGAATCATGCATCCGGGTTTCAGACTCTGTCTAAGCGGAGTGTGTCTGCTGTTACACTCTCTTTTACACTGCCCAAAGTTAGCACTAACCTAAAAATGACCACACACACTCAGATAACCCCTTAAATCAGGGTTCCAAGAGCATCCCGTATGTTAGAGTCCCCAGAGTTTTCCCTTACATCAGAGTCTGCAGAGTCCCCCCTTAAAGTGTGTGAGAACTCTGTGGACTCTGATGTAAAGGGGGAACTCTTGTTGTTAACTTCATACGATTAGAAATGTTATTTTATAGCAAAATATATGTATGGTTTATACTATAAATAAAATAATTGCTGTTCGAGTTTGACTTGAAGAAAAGGTGGCAACCCTAGACAGGACAGGACAGGACAGCAACACTGATAGTTCTGTCGCAGGTCCACCACTGGGAGGATTCCCACATCCACCTATAATTTGTAGATGGTGGGATTGGAACTTTTTTTTTTTGTATTATTCAACCTAATAGTTGAATGAAAATAGTGATCACTGTATGGTCTGCCCAAGTGCTAAGACCAGCCATAGACAGTTTATATCTCAGCTGGTTCAGCAGTAACTGGCTGAGATTTAAACCATTAATGGCAGGCTGAATGTACCAAGATGATCGATCAACTTGGGTACAACCAGCCTGCCGGATTCTCTTATGATTATTTCTAGCGGTTGCTATATCTGCTAGTGATAATCATTGTTTGTCGGGAGAATACAATTGCTCAGTGGAAGGGATTCCCTTGTCAGCACTGACTGTACTATCAGGGGAATCATGTATGTTGCTTCCCTGCAATCTGTGGTTGCTGGAAAGAAACTTGTACCATCTATTAACAGCCTAACTGAAAGTGAAAGTAAATTAGGTGAATGTCTTGAAAGAACATGGGGGGGGGGGGGAGACAGGTGGGGGAGAGAAGACAGAGGGATGGAGATAAGGACAGTTCAATGATCACAGTGGACTGCAGTGTACACTCACCCACATTTCCAGGCAAAATGATCAGGCATCTTTGGCACACAGAGGCAGCTGCTGTTTTCATATTTGATGGGGCAGGGCGGGAAGTCACTGGAAGAGCAGAGGTGGGAGGATCTGTATTGCTCTCTGATCTCTCTCTTTAGTGAAGGGGAGGGGGGCTGATGTTCCACTGGGCTGTGTAAGTGTCACAGACACCCAGAGCTGCAGCCAGCCTCAGAAACTACAGACTGATTCTCCTGCCCTACGGACGGGAGGAATCAGCCTGTTTCTTCTTGGTTACTGAGAGTAAGCCTCCCCCCGCTGGTGGAGTCCTTTATGAAGTGCTCTCCTACCTGCCAGATGCAGGGGGAGGGAGCAGATTGGGTGACCGTAGCTCCTCTGATATTATGCTCAGTAAGTGAGCAGAGGGAGAGAGAGAAATCCGCCCCCCCTCACACTCCGCCCAGGGCACCTGGCCCTCCTGCCCACCCCTTGTATCGGCCCTGATGCTCTCTATTTGTTTATTACTATATATGTGACTATAGTTGGGTAACTCAGATAGTTCAAACTTCAGGAACACATTTACCAGAGGTGTCTTGACACAGCAATGTGGCTTTCAAACATGCAACTCAAACCTGTTTTAGTTTATAGTTCTGTTTAGATTAATAGTTGAGTAGTTAAAACAGATTTCTTTGTGCTGGCTAGCTTGAAGGTGTGCTGTGTACCCAGTGGCAGCTGGTGCTCAAATTTTTGTTGGGGGGGGGGGGGCAAAAGCAAACTGAAAAATTCTGAAACAAAACATCAATTGCAGCCCCACTGTGCCCATCAAATGCAGCCACTGTGCTATCAAACACAGCCAAAGAGAAACACTGCAGGTAGAGTAGATTTCTCTCCTCCAAGAGTGGCCTTTCACCACTCCGTCTGCTCCGGTCGGGGCTGGACTGGGACAGAAATTTGGCCCTGGACTTCATTCAGACTGGCCCACTTTGACAGGTCTCTCCCATGGCGGCCGGACAACTCCCGCACCCCCCTTGGCCACCCAAGCCCCCTCTCTACCTTCATTAGCCACTAGCCATTCTACTTTATTAGAGTAGAACGGCTGGTACTGGTACTCTTATAGGCAGTACCAGTGGGGAAGCTAGACATTATTTCACCCGGGGCAAAGAATCAGTTTGGTGCCCCCCCTAATGGGACAAGATTAGGCAGAAGTGAGAAACTCCCAGGCCATAGCTGTTGAGTCAGCTGTCTGTCCCCTCCCCCATGCTCCTCTGTCGTCCCCCCTGCTCCTCCCCCTGCTTCTCTGTTCCCCCCACGTGAGCGCTGCGGGAAGGGAGAGACAGAGGAGCGGAGGGGGGCGGCGGTCCGCTATCACTAAAGCCGGCCCACTGAGCCATCGGCCCACCGGCAAACTCCCTGTAGTCCCAATGGCCAGTCCATCCCTGGCTCCGGTACTAGGTATAGGTATTCCGCACGCTGCTCTGTCTGGTCTAGTACCAGGTACTCAAGTGTGAACGGGGGCTTTTTTGGTAAGCAGATGGTATGATCTCTGTCTTGGTGATGGCACAATGAAGTCAGTGCAAACAGATTGCAGTGCATCTGCACACGTTTATCACGGCACAATTTTTTTGAACGTGCTGTATGAAATCTATGTATGTATGGATATTACTTACTGAGCTAGCACTTTGGAATGTACATGTATTAATTAGTCTTGATATATATCACATTGCATTTTAAGCTCCTTTCACACAACTGGTCTGATCAGGTTCACCTGTCAGTTTTTCAATTGGACCCATTTAGACCCTCCATTCTTCTCTATGGAGTGGTGGGTGTAAATGGACATGTGTCAGTTTACATCCAATGTGATACAATCCACCAAAAACAAATGGAAGGGGATCTGTTCCCCTCCGTTTGGGCAGTTATAATAGAAGTAAAGGAAATTTTTTTTTCCTGATTAATACTTACCTAGGTGGGTGCTGTATCTGCTCCCTGGTGTCTCTAACACTGAGAACCAAGCAATCAAACAACACCGATCGATCGGTCCTCTAAACTCCATGAGCAGAGAGCTGTAGACAGTCACAGCTCTCATACTCGCTGAAAGATTGAGCCGGGTGTCAGTCCAGACACCTGGCGGATCCAGACTTCCATTGTCGTGATGACGCAGTGCCTGGACTGATAGCAGTGACGTCAGCAGAGAGCGGAAAGGGGGTCACAGGAGTGCGAAACTAATTGCACTCCTGTGATTCACAGGAGAGGCACAGCCAAACAAGATTTTCCCCGTACTTCTGCTTTAAGTGTAAAAAAACACAAGTCTGTTTACACCTAACAACCCATAGAGCAGAATGGGCTGTGTCCTCTCTGCATAAGTGGAGTGGACAAGGACCAGTGATCTACCCACTCTGATCAACAGGGAATCAGTGGACAGATCTGGAGATAAGCAAGAGGATAGGAAGCAGATTTTGCCCCTCTGTAATAACCTCTGACTGCCCCCATCTTGCTTGTTCCCTTGTTGTGTCCCTATGTTCCCATCTATTGCCCATGTGTACATGTCAGCTGTCTGCACAAAGACATAATAAAGCCTGAAGTACAAGGTGTGTCTTCCAAGTTCCACTAAGGCTCCAGGGATCTCTCTGTCTCCACGCTGATCCCACTCTTGTGCCTGCTGGTTCCTCCCCCTCATATGACATGCCACCAGTTCAGGAGTGATTGTCATCTTTGTGCTGGACTGGTGGGCGGGAATTGTTGTGAATTGGAGGGGCTGGAGCCTACTGTCTGGAGGGAAAGAAGCAGCGAGTGTTCGGAAACAGGTCTTATGCCTGTTACCTGGGAGGGAGGAGAAGTAGCAGTGTCTCAAGTCCATAAAACCCCACGGGGGGGCTGTGTTGCCTCTCATGGTGAGTCCTGTTGTACCTGTGCTGAGCTAGATAAAGATGAGAGCGGGGTCGGCGGCAGCATAACTTTTCTTCAGGTACAGTCATACTTGGATTTAGCGCCCTCCCCCCTCCTAGCTGCCTTATTCTAGCGCCGGTGATCAGTGACTGTGTGTGACACAAGCAGAGGTGAAGGGAGGGGAGCAGTCTGGCACTTTGGTTCCTCCCCTCTGCGGAGCTTGGGTATGGTGCACCCCGCACACCCGCCAGGATCGACCCTGCACATTCCTCAAACCAATCATTTAAATAATTTTTATATCTTCAATGTTACCCACAAAGCTACATAAAGATCCTCTCCCTGATGTATGCTTTTAATTTATTTAATTAACATCCTCCATGGCAGTGCCCAGATGCCTATGCCTTTTGTATGCCATATGGAGGTTATGTACATCATGATAATATGCAATCCAGAAGGATATGAATGCCACAGCATGACAAATATGTGAAAACAGGCATCTTTAAACTATGAGTGTACATTGACAAATCATGCATCATATAATATAAAGCAATGTTATTTTGTGCATTAACAGTTTAACCACTTAAGACCCGGACCAAAATGCAGGTAAAGGACCTTGCCCCTTTTTGCGATTCGGCACTGCGTCGTTTTAACTGACAATTGCGCGGTCGTGCAACGTGGCTCCCAAACAAAATTGGTGTCCTTTTTTCCCCACAAATAGAGCTTTCTTTTGGTGGTATTTGATCACCTCTGCGGTTTTTATTTTTTGCGCTATAAACAAAAATAGAGCGACAATTTAAAAAAAAATGCAATATTTTTTACTTTTTGCTATAATAAATATCCCCCAAAAATATATAAAAAAACATTTTTTTTCCTCAGTTTAGGCCGATACGTATTCTTCTACGTATTTTTGGTAAAAAAAATCGCAATAAGCGTTTATCGGTTGGTTTTCGCAACATTTATAGCGTTTACAAAATAAGGGATAGTTTTATTGCATTTTTATTAATTATTTTTTTTTTACTACTAATAGCGACGATCAGCGATTTTTTTCGTGACTGCGACAATATGGCGGACACTTCGGACAATTTTGACACATTTTTGGGACAATTGTCATTTTCACAGCAAAAAATGCATTTAAATTGCATTGTTTACTGTGGAAATGACAGTTGCAGTTTGGGAGTTAACCACAGGTGGCGCTGTAGGGGATGTGTGACCTAATGTGTGTGTTTACAACTGTAGGGGGGTGTGGCTGTAGGTGTGACGTCATCGATCGCGTCCCCATATTACAGGGATGACGCGATCGATGCTACGGCTACAGAGAAGCACGGGGAAGCCGTGTGTACACACGGCTCTCCCTGTTCATCCGCTCCAGGGACGGATCGCCGCACTCCAGCGGCGATCGGGTCCGCGAATCCCGCGGTCCCGGTCCTGGAGCTTCAGACCGGGGCACGGGCGCGCGCCCGCGACCCACGGTTGGGTACTAAAATCAACGTATATATACGTTGATGTGCCCAGCCGTACCATTCTGCCGACGTAAATGTGCGCGCCCGCGACCCACGGTTGGGTACTAAAATCAACGTATATATACGTTGATGTGCCCAGCCGTACCATTCTGCCGACGTAAATGTGCAGTAGGCGGTCCTTAAGTGGTAAACTAAACCAATAAAAAAGAAAAAGTGGAGACCATTTACACCATGTCCGACCTGCATAATCTAATGCCGCGTACACACGATCACTTTTTGTTATGAGACGGAGCTTCAATGGAACAGAGTGATGTCGAACGTGTCTTACGTAACCACGCTTTGCTAGAGCATTTTGGAAAAACGATGGTTTGTAGGCCGTTTTGTTTCATCACATGAAACGTCGTTTTTTTTCATCACAAAAAGTGATCGTGTGTACGCGGCATAAGGCAGAGGTCTCCAAAAGTTTTAAAGAAAGGGCCAGTTTACTGTCCTTAAAACTTTAGGGGAGCTGGACTATGACCAGTGGGAGTAAACAATGCTCAATCTTTGATATTAGTGGGAGAAATAGTGGCTTTCCTATTTTTTTGCAAGTGGAAGGAATTATGCCCCATCATTGGTGTCTGTAGAAAGAATAGTGCCCCATTGTTGGTGTTAGTGGCAGGAATAATGCTTCAAGGTCTAGATAAAGACAAACAAAGGGCCGCATCAGGCCGAAGGGCCACAGTTTGGAGACCACTGATCTAAGGGAACAAGGACCTATCATCTGCTCTCTCTGCTGCTCAAATCAGCAGAAAATCAGTGGACAGATCCCCTGCTGATCCAAACAGGGCCCGCCTCATGTAAATGGGGCATTAGAATGTCAAAGTTTCAGAGGGTTGCTAACCAAGAACGTATAGATTGAGGAAACACTATATATATATATGCCATTAAATTTCATGTGCGTGTAAAGGCAGGCATCCCAATACTTTTGGTAATATAGTGTATGTATATATATATATATATATATATATATATATATATACACACTATGGGCCAGATTCTCAAAGACTTACGCCGGCGTATCTCCACGCACGCCGTCGTAAGTGCGCGCCTGATTCTCAGAATCAGTTACGCATAAATTCGGCCAAGATACGAGCCAAGATATGAGCGGCGTAAGTCTCCTACGCGTCATAATCTTGGGTGCATATTTACACTGGCTGTTTGGTGGCGCTTCCATTGATTTCCGCGTTGAATATGCAAATGAGCTCAATACGCCGATTCTCAAACGTACGTGCGCCCGTCGCAATTAGTTACGCTGTTTACGTAAGACATACACCGGTGTAAAGATAAAACTGCTCTCTAGGTGGCGCAGCCCATGCAAGCTATGGACGTCGGAACAAGCGTATCTTTTTACGTGCTTTGCGTAAGTCGTACGCGAATAGGGCTGTGCGTAAGTTACTTTCACGTCGTAGGCAGTTTTCGACATATCTTAGGCATTCTATCCGACGCATGCACACTGGGATATGTCCACGGACGGCGCATGCGTCGTTTAATAAAAGCGTCAATTACGTGGGGTCACGATTATTTTGCATAAAACACGCCCACCTCTTCCCCATTTGAATTAAGCGCGCTTACGCTGGCACATTTACGCTACGCCGCCGTAACTTAGGACGCAAGTGCTTTGAGAATACTGCACTTGCCTCACTAAGTTGTGGCGGCGTAGCGTAAATACGATACGCTAAGCCCGCTGAAAGTTACGCCGCCCTAAGTGAATCTAGGCCAATATTACCAAAAGTATTGGGATGCCTGCCTTTACACGCACATGAAATTTAATGGTATCCCAGTCTTAGTCTGTTAAAGTTCATGTGCATGTAAAGGCAAGCTTCCCAATACTTTTGACAATATAGTATATAAACAGTATGGCCCAGATTCATAAAGCAATTACGCCTGTCTAACTGGTGTTAGACAGGAGTAATTTCAAATTTCGCGCGCCGTATCACTAGTTTGAATCCTCAAACCATGATACGGCGGCTTCGGGCTTCGATCCGAGAGGCTTACGTCTTCGTAAGCCTTCGGATCTACGCTGCCATCTATTTGCGGCCGCTGGGAGGTGTTTGCGTCGTTTTGATGCGTCGGGATATGCAAATGTTTTTTTACGGCGATTCCCGAAGATACGAGTGGTCGTCGCAATCGCTTTCGTCTATTTTTTTGTACGTAATGTTAGAGCAGCTTTTTGCTGCTCTAACGTTACGTAGCCCATGTTAAGTATGGCCGTCGTTCCCGCTTCAAATTTTTTTTTTTTTGTTTACGTAACTCGTTCGGGACTAGGATCGCCCATAAACGACGCTACCTAAACAACGAATGACGTCACGACGTGACTCGTTCGGGACTAGGATCGCCCATAAACGACGCTACCTAAACAACGAATGACGTCACGACGTGATTTCGCGCAATGCACGGCGGGAAATTTGCGAACGGAGCATGCGCAGATCGATCGCCGCGGGAACGCGCCTATTTTAAATGATTCACGCCCCCTACTCGCGCAGATGGATTGCGACGGGAGAAATACACTACGCCGCTGTCGTTTACTGGACTAAATCTACCTGAATTCCACGTAGAGCCAGGTAAAAAACGGCGGCGTAGTGTATTTCTGATACGCTACGATAATCCATTTCTGTGTGAATCTGCCCCTATGTGTGTATATGTGTATATATACAGGGCTTTTTTTCTGGGGGAACTTGGTGGAACTCAGTTCCACCACCTTTGGCTCAGACCCTTTGGTGCCCGCTCACCACAATCACTTGTGAACACAGAAGTCTGGTTTCTGTGTTTACAAGTGACTGCTTTGTAACCCCCTGAACTCTGCACACTGTATGTAATGCAATTCTGGTATTTAATGCCCCTTTAAGACCCTTCTACTGTTTGTGAAATCTGAACGGGTCGTGGTTGAGTTCCTGCACCTATTTTCTGAGAAAAAAAGCTCTGTATATATATATATATATATATATATATATATATATATATATATATGGCTTTTTTTTACAGCGGGAGCTAGGGGGAACTCAGTTCCACTACCTCTGGCGCTGGTCTTCTGCTCCCTGCTTTCCACTATCACTTGGGGAATACAGAAGTCCAGCTTCTGCATTTACAAGTGATAGCCTATCTCGCAGTAGCTCCCACAGGTCAGATATCCTGAGCAGATCCCACTGAGTGCAGGACAGGGACAAGGGAGATGCAGAACAGGTGCCCAGCATTCAGTGGAGTCATGGGCGGTAGGGGGCGCATGGTGTAGACTGCACCCTCTGTGGTCTCCATTTTTTTAATGCTGACCAGTTGTTGCTCCTACTGCATGATCTCCCTTGTAAATGTCTTCAGTATAGTCTAGTAATCTGGGAGGTACTACAGATGGATTGTTGCTTCAGCTTAAAATTGCAACAAAGGTAAGATGTGTGGCAATAATGAAGATTTTAAGCAGGGGGTAGAAGATCAGGGCTGTGGGGGGAGGGGTTGTACGCAGAGGGAAGAGCTATTTACCATTTAAATGCCATTTGGCAGGTATGTAAGTGTGGTGGGCATGGTTAAGTTCCAGCACCTGAGAAAAAAAGCCCTGTGTATCTATATCTATATATATCTATCTCTCTCTCTCTATATATATATATATATATATATAGTATATACTGTTTTCACAATTTTTTGATTCATAAATTCTCTTTATACCTTCCAACAGAATGTCAGAGCACATGTTAGAATGTTAGAGCACATACCTTCTAACAGAATGTCACATCTTGGTACTTATTAATTAGTATCATCCGTGCAGGCTTCTCATTAGTTAACTGCACGCTCTTAAACATTCCATAATAGCAGGTTAATGTGGGAGAGTCTCTCCTATAGCTCTTAATTGATACACATTGTTGAGTGCTCTGACCACACATTAAAGTTGCATTTTTTTCCCTTACAGCTAATTACATTAAAATTGCATTCCTTGAATCAGATTTTTTTTTCTTTATTATTAAAGAAGGAGAAATTTATGGCCCTCTCTCTAATTACGGATCACCTGAACAGCTAATTAAAAGACTATTAAAAGAGATGCGTTTTATTTCCAATTACGCCCTCACAGTACACACTCACGGAGGAGCTTACAGTCTGTGTTGTGTCAAGCTTGTAATTAATGCCGGCATGAAAATTTTGCTCTGTGTGAGCTGAGACTCGGGGAAAGTCAAACAGGGGCTTTATCACTAGTGCAATTTGTCAAGTGTTATCCAGGATTCACCTCTGCATTAGTTACTAACTGCTACTGTAGATTAGGCGTTGGCATGATATGTCAAATATACAGTATACAGTATATTTTCCTATGGCATATAGACATGTAGGGGAAACAAAATATTAAAAACACATTTTCAAATCTAAATAGCTAGCCAGCTTCTGGCAGGGTTAGCCAGAAAGCTCACAAAGTCCTCCACTATAGCACTGTGAACAACAGTATAGACTTATTATATTGTATTGAGATGTCATCACTATTGTCACAAAAATTTTACAACAATATACACCGACAGAAAAGACATGCATTCATTTTTTATTTATTTTTTTCCTTGTGGCCAATTGTTTGTGTATCTCGATTATAAAAGAAAAAAATACCAAAGTGCTATTTTATACAGCCACTTTTCCCTTGCATTCATGATGGCCAAAAAGCCTCGAAACAGCTGTAAACAAGCTGAGATAAATGGTTCTGTCATTTTATGATGTATCTATTCTATAAACTAATGGTACTGGATGTACAGCTGCCCACAGGACAAAGACAAATTATGTGCTCTGGATTTTATTTTATATTTTTTTATGGATCGGTGTTGAAGGTTGAGACTCAAAATATTTTTTGCATTTATTAATGCCTTGTTTCCACTGAGCGGATCGGTTGGGTTTGGTTCCGTGCGGTGTGCTATTTTGAGTGTTTCCATTATGAAAGCTGCCATACAACGAACCATACCGCACCATTCAGGGTCCTGCTTCATATGTGGGGCCATAGAAAGTTGTACGGTACGGTTAGGGCGGAGCTACTGGCATCACACAATACATTCCACTGATTGGCGGACAGAAAAACATCAATGCTGATGTCAAAGGAAAGCGCCAAATAAACACCATGTTGCCGTTCAGTCCATATAAAGGAGAAGGATGCCTGCAAACAACAGTAGGGTCTGGTCATCTCAGGAACTACTTTCCTAACGATAATTGGTGATAGTGTTATTAAGAGTGAGCTTGATGGATCAGTGAGAAATGAAAAGGTGTATAAAGATATTTCTCAGCAGATGACAGCCGAGGGATTTGAACAGACGTTGGGTCAGTGTAGGGCAAAGCTTAAGAAGCTTAAAGGCCAATATAAAAAATTGTCGCAGTAGTGTGACATCATGCTAGGCAATTCTTCTAAACCCTGTATGGCCCCTGTCAGTCCGACTTGCAGTGGAAACACTCACCAGAATAGAGCAGACCATTCTAACCGTTCCAAACTGTACCGACCCGAACCAATCCGCTCAGTGGAAAGCAGGCATTACAGATGAGGGAATCTGCCGGGTTCAATTTAAGCAAAATTCAATGAATTTCTGTTTGAAAGTTGGTGAACCTAAATTTAGCAGTGAAGCAACTATGGGGGACAAATTATGCTCATTTGTAGAGCTAATAGGCAATCGCCTGTAACAAAAATGCCAGGAGAGTTGAGCACTACTATCGGGGCATGTACCCATGCAAACCAAGTGTTTTTAAATACTGCGGGGGTAGAAGGTCTTATTATGTAGTTTCAAGGGCAACATTGAAAATACACAATTTTTTTAAATAAAATGCTTCGTAAAAGCCTTAAAGCAGAATTAAAACTGGATTTATAAAAAGTGCTGACAAGTAGGCCTTTTTCTGACAGAAGAAACTGTGTTTGTCTCTTCTGTCAAAGATTCTTCTACTTGCCTGTCAGCACTTTTTTCTGCCTGTGTACAGTGATTGGCATATGTGCAGCTCAGCGTACTGTCTCAGCTTGCTTTTGTGCCAGGCCCAATAACTACCATGCACCTGCATAAGATTTAAGTCATCCTAGCCTAGCCAATTAAGATGACTGAAGTCTCTGGACCCAGAGGAAGACTGGGTGAAGATGAAAGTACCAGAGACAGTGTGGTGCCTGGATATCACAGCCCTGGACACTGTGCATAAAATTTGCATGATGGCTTACTCCTGCTTTAAAGCCCATACATGGCAGTATGGAACAGTATGCATTTCATGAACAATCTCAACAGTAGCATACACTGATGGCTCATATTGGTTGTAGACATGTGCACACTGAAATATTTTGTTTCGGAATTTCGTTTTCGTATGAAAAATAAATGTATTTCTTTACTCCCAAAATTCATCGTTAAAAAAATGCATTCGTCCAAGAATCCAAATTAAGGTCAAATCTGTCATTGAAGGCTTATGGTGTCTGTCGAATGTTCTAAGAAAAAAAATTGACAGAATATATATATTAAAAAAAAAATCGACTCTTCATGTGTCTCTATGTCGAATCTTCATGTCTCTCTATGTCGAATCTTTTCTCTCTATGTTGACTCTTCTTCGTGTCTCTATAATGTCGAATCTTTTCTCTCTATGTCGAATCTTTTTTCTTCATGTAGAATAATATTGGACTAATAGAGTTAAGGTTAGGCACATTCGACAGCAACGAAAATGAAAATAAAGCATTTGTTTATGTCGGATCTTTCGTGTTTCTTTTTCTGTGCTTTCGAAAATACCTGAAATTTGGATTGGTTGTGGAATTTATTATTTTTTCTTGTAAAAATGTTGTACTGACTTGGCTTACATCAAGCAGCAGCTACTCAGTCTGATTAATTGCAGTTTAAAAACTTGCCTTTTCCTGGTAGTTTTAGAAGCCTTGTGTGCTTTTTTTAACCATCATTTTGACCAACAGATAGAAATTGGCCAGTAGTCCCCTGAGGCTGTTCCAATTCTTGCTGATGCAAAACTGTCCTGCTAATGGTCAAATTCTAACAAATGCTCATTGAAAATTAAGAGGTTTAAGATTATGCAGCAGTGTAAAAGTGTCCGGCAGCAGGACATTTTTAATGAGAGAGAATTGGCAGTAACTCACTAGAGAAAAGAATACAGGCCAATGTTTTCCTAAAAGAATTAAAATGACACTTCAGAAGATGCAGTAGTATAAAATTGGCCAGACACGGGGTAGTTTTAATTAAGGATTGTATGCTTAACTCCTGAATACCTAACTTATTAGGAGGGAGTGGTGTAATATTAGGTGGTTAGGGTGCACATTGTTCTTGCACTTTTTTCTTTCAAATGATGCAGCATGCTGCAAACAAAAGGCAGCACCAGGAAGTTTTAAGTCCCCCCCATTTAAAAAATGTATCTGTCAAATCAAATAAAATTCAAAAATAAAAAGCCCAAAATAACACTCCTGTGTTCCTGGGAAATAAAAATTTCCAGAAAAATCTGCACAAAGACTCCCCAGGACCTAGAATCTCTAACCTGCATGATTTTCCTCAAACCCATGGTAGCAGCATACTCAAACCCCAATTCTGCTTTTAACAACCAACCAGATCACAGCTAATATTAAATGATAGACAAGACTGTGAAGTATTTTGGCAACATTTTTATTATTACTGTATTATTATTTAGGATTTATATAGCACTGACAGTTTGTGCACTGCTTTACAAAATAGAGGAAGACGGCACGGTTACAATACAATTCAATACATAGGGATGTAGCCGGGGGGGGGGGGGCAGAGTTGAAGATGCATTTGTATGTTGATATTATTTTGAATTTTGTTTGTTGGATAAGCAGAAGCCAATGGAGGGATTGGCAGAGAGGGTAGTGGACATTCAACAGTTGATAATGTGGATCAGTCAGACCACAGTATTCATGATAGACGTATTGGCCTATAGTATGTAAAGGTAAACCACTGAAAAGGGAATTGAAATAGTGAGAGATAACCAGAGAGTGAATTAGCAGTTCTGAGGTGACGTTGGTTAAGGTGTGAATTTAAGAGATGTTATTGAGGTTAAGATGACAAGATCTGGACAGTAATTGTGTGGCGCTACCCCTTCCTCTTGGTAGATGGATGGGTTCTGCATTCTTTTACCTCAATACATTTCAATGCATACTGCAATACTATTGGGAGCACAGATAAATACCCTACACAAACTATAGGTCAGTATCAAAAAGCAAACACCAAACTAGTTAGTGTGTACATAAATGAGCAAGTAATGAATTAGGTAAATCATATTTCACTAGACAATAAAGTCACTACGTTATTGAAGATTAGAAGGGAGTTCTTTATGCCTAGATTAAAGTAGAGTTAGCAATCCACAAGATCAGAAAAGAACAATGACATTAAAAACAGTAACAGCAATGGTGATGAACACTACAATAACTTCTCTGTAACCAGTAGGCTATGACCACTTTAAAGTGCACTCTATGTGAATGACATTGATGGAATTCAGAACTCCCTAAATAGGTACTCTTTAATATGGAAAATGGACTGTATCTGACTGTGCAGTCCTTAGCACTAGTTCTTCAACTGGCTAGTGTTGGGGCCCAGTCTTTACAGTGGTGCACATAAGTATAGTCCCAGTAAAGTCTGTATGCAGTGATTAATGCTAGCTAGATGACCAGTCCCTATGCAATCAGTTTCTGCTAGCAGCAGCAGGTTAATGGAAGCATCCTCACACTAGATCCAGTGACACAGCTGCTTTGGTCCCACTGTTCAGGTGTCCGCTTGCTTCTGGGCTTGCCTAAAGTGACTCCGGTATTAAACTAGTTATTGATGCTCCAGTTCCTGACTCAGGCCGTAGGCTTATAGCAGGTTGGCATGCACTCTTTTATCAAGGGATGGTTTATTAAGGAAAAAAATTTAATTCCAGAGTAGTCATTTAACCATAAGATATAACATAGCACTTCAAAGTTTTCAGTATAAAGGAAACACAGTACATTGCTCAGATTTAAAAGGAGTTGTAAAGGATTTTTTTTTGCCTAAACTTAATGTCTGCAAGGTAGACAGACAGAATAGTGTAATGATTCTGTAAAAAAAAAACAAGTAAATACCTATTAAATACCTTCATCTATATCACCTCTGGCGTTCTAGTTTCTGTTCTCTTTTTCACTTCCTGGTTTGTGGCACTCTTTCATGTAAGAACTAAATTTTCCAGTATGCATTGCGGCACGCCCAGTAATTCACACCTCCTTGAAGTCTCTAACACATAGAGAGTGTCCTGCCGCACAGATGTAGTTCCCAGGAGGGGCCGAGCATGTCACTGACCACCGCAGTAAAGCCTCCCTTCACGGTGGTGAGTTACAATCAGACAAGCAGGAAGTGAACAGAACAGAGAAGAAATAGAGCAACTTATGAGCAAAAACGAACAATGAGGAAGTGAAAAGAGGAATGTCTGCAGGTAAAGGAGGCTTATTATGAAAAAAGAAAATTCCTTTACAACCCCTTTAACTTCTGGACCACATTATAGCATAAGATAGCAAAAAAGCAAACAAAAAAGTACTGCAATTTGTTCACAAATTAAACATTCTGCATGTTAAAGGATAATAAAGGAGAGCAGTGGCGTTGCTAGGTGGGGGTGCGGTCCGCACCCGGGTGATACCAGGGTGAGACTGACAGTCTGGCACTGGTGCCACAGCTCTCTCCTTCCCTTCCAGATCACCTCAGCTGCATGTGATGTGTGGGGAGAGTGGGTAGGAGGGAGTGAGGTAGAGACAGAAGTGCCCAGAGGAGTCTGACACTGTCTCACACACTTCTATCACATCTCTCCCCACCAGTTGCACTCACTGCACATCGGACTATAGACTGAAGAGCCGACGAGGAGGAAAAGGGACAGCGCACTATACAGCCCCTGCCTGGGGCCAAGGTATTGCAGACCATGGGGACATCTACGTGCTGCCAGGAGAGTAATTTTACAGAGGGGGAGGGGGGTTGAGTATATGTGCTAGTAGGTGCTTTGTTTCCGGTGCTCCATCCACCCCCATCCCATTCCAACCCCATTAATCCCCCGATCCCATCCCTGGTCCATTCACCCCCCTTCCCATCCCAGCTCCATCCACCCCCAATCCGATCCCGGCTCCATCCATCCCCTCTATCTGATCCCAGCCCCATCCATCCCCTCTATCTGATCCCGGCTCCATCCACCATCCCTATTCTATCCCAGCTCCATCCACCCCCTCAATTCAATCCCAGCTCTATCCACCACCCCCATCCTATCCCGACTTCATCACGACCCGATCCCATCCTGGCTCCATCTATTCCCTTAATTCCATCCTGGCTCCATCCATTCCCCAGATTCCATCTTGGCTCCATCCACTCCCCGGATCCCATCCTTGGCTCCATCCCCCCATCCTATTCCAGCTCCATCCACCCCTCTGATTACATCCCGGCTCCATCCACCACCCCATCCCAGCTCCATCTATTTCCCTGATTTCATCCCGGCTCCATCTGTTCCACGGTTTGGGGGGTTACACCATGTTTTACCGCACCAGGTGACACCAACCCTAGTGATGCCACTGAAGGAGAGTAACGCTCATGGGTCATTGTAGAAACCTATGTTGTACCAGGCCAGTCAGCAAAGGCCATGAGTAATTATCCAGCAATCCCACATCTTCTCAAAATTGGCAGACAGCCTAAGAAGCTTATAGTGTAGTTTTACACCCATATGATGTATTAATTCTACTGGGGTTAGGGAATTCTCAGACTTCCAGTGTTTTAACACAAGTTTACAGGCTTGTAATAATGCTTTTGAACCTTGTTTTCCTAGTATGCATCTGGAGGACCACTTTATCTAATATCTCGAGTATGCATTGCTTAAGGTCCAATTTAACTAACTTCATCAATGATACCTACAACCATAACCTAGTATCTATGTAGCTTGGGACAACTCCATAGCATATTGATTATATTACTATGATCACTACAGCATCTATTATAGGTAGGATCTTGCAATAAACCCATGGTGCTCAGCTTGAGAGTGTATAGTGATCCCGGAGTAGTATATATAATTGGCATAGTCCAGGGATGGACTGGCTATTGGGACTACAGGGAGTTTCCCGGAGGACCGATGGCTCAGTGGGCCTGCTTCAGTGACAGCGGACCGCTGACCCCCTGTGCTCCTCTGTCTCTACCTCCCAGCAGAGCACACCTGGGGGGAACAGAGAATCAGGGGGAGGACCAGAGGAGCAGGGGGGATGACAGAGGAGCATGGGGGAGGGGACAGACAGCTGGCTCAACAGCTATGGCCTGGGAGTTTCTCACTTCTGCCTAAACTTGTTCCATAAGGGGGAGCACCGAACTGATTCTTTTCCCCGGGTGAAATTATGTCTAGCTTCCCCACTGGTACTGCCTATAAGAGTACCAGTACCAACTGTTCTACTCGAATAAAGTAGAACGGCTAGTGAAGGTGGAGAGAGGGCTTAGGTGGCCGGGAGGGGGTGCAGGAGTTGTCCGGAAGCCATAGGAGAGACATGTCGAAATGGACCAGTCTGGATGAAGTCCAGGGCCAAATTTTTGTCCCAGTCCAGCCCTGGCATAGTCTGTGGGAGACATTTAAGGATCTCAGAGAGACTGATTGTAAAGATGTTTCCCAATGATCTTCCTCCATAGTGCCTACATCTTTCTTCTAGTTTTCTAATGCCCTGCAAGGGTTATCTATCAAATAGGCATTTAAGAGTAGTGCAAAACTAGTAGTGGGAGATAAAGCTTTAATTAAGGTGGTGTTTTGCATATAATTGAAAATACGAGTGGAGGAGAGGCATTGGTTGTAATGGCCCTGCCCTCCTAAATATGATCCAGCACTGTGCCTGAGAACAGCAGTGCTGTTCGCTCTCTCCTCAGAAAGACTGGGGCAGCAGTGGAAGCCATTGGCCCCTGTTGCTGTCAATCAAATCCTGTGAGGATGGAGCAGAGACGGGGCCAAACAGTGTGTGCCAATAGACATACACTGCCTGGCCTGGGAAAGAGCCTGCAAGTGTGCCACCATAGAAAGTGGCTACCTATGGTGGCAAACGGAGTAGAAGAGGAGGATCAGGGCCGCTCTGTGCAAGTATAACATGTTTGTTATTAAAAAAGGACCTTTACTATCACTTTAAACAGTAGATAGTAAAAATACATTTATTTGTGTAGACCATATTGAGACTGCAATGTGAAAGAAGGGAATAAGCATGCCCTTGTCAAATATACTGTATAACGGAAATGAGTATTCCCGTATGCCTGTCAATTCATAGCATATTGAAGTTTAGACAATTTTGGGCAGGTATTACTCATCCAGATGGGACTATTGACTAAAACCTGTTACATGTTCCAGTTATATTTATTTTAATATTCTGAATTACACTATGGTATGTCTTGTTTTGTTTCTTTTTAAACTTGCATGGAGCATTGGGGGAGTCCTTCTCATACCAAGTCTTTACTGGGAATCCTTGAGTGCAGCAGCTGCTGTTTGTATTCTGTGAATGCAATTTCCATTTCACATGTGTTTTCTTGACCTAAAACAAAAGGTCCAGCATTTATGGTGAATTTCTCACTATATTATGGTGGAGTATACGCTCAGCAGGTATATACACAGAAAAACTTATAACAGCTATATTTTCCAACCTTTGGGAGACTTTTCACACATCATATATTATTAATTTCTTAACTGTGTAGATACAGTAAGCATATGTATTTATATAGTGTCTTTTTTGCTTTTATTTACCCCTTCACGCCGACCGTACACAAATATGCATGGCTTGAAGGGGTTATATACCGGGGTGATGCTGCACCCTATTTTAGAGCTAGCGGTTGGCTTTTTTGTGATAACAACCGATGCAGCTAAAAGCCGATTAGCGGTTATCCTAAAGGAGCGGGAGAGGGACTTCCCCCCCTCCTGCGGCCTGTCCACCAGGAGGCCCGAGTCATCATTCAGGGGATCCGCCGCCTAGACTGAGACATGAACAAAGCCAGATTAGGCTCCGATTGGGTCTCCAATGTAAAATTCCAGAAGCGACATCACAACGTCACTTCCAGTTTACTTAGCTGCCAATGGCGACGATATAAAAAAAATTGCAGTATTCCGAAAATTACAGTATTCAGTCTTCAGTATACAGTATACAGTATTCAGGCCTCCACGTATCAGCCTAAACTGAGGAAAATAATTGTTGTTTATATCTTTTTTGGGGATATTTATCATAGCAAAAAGTAAAAAATATTGAATTTTTTTCAAAATTTGTCGCTTTGTCGCAAAATTTAAACCGCAGAGTTGATCAAATACCACCAAAAGAAAGCTCTATTTGTGGGAAAAATGGAGGCCAATCTTGTTTGGGAGCCACGTCGCACGACCACATAATCGTCAGTTAAAGCGACGCAGTGCCGAATTGCAAAAAGGGGCAAGGTCCTTAACCTGTATATTGGTCCGGGTCTGAAGTGGTTAAAGGAACAATGTTAAAAAATAAATAAGAATAAAATAAGATTTTCTTTTTTTTTAAATGTTAAAGCACCCCTGTCACTGCAAGCTTGCGCAGCAAAGAAAACACATATGTAAGTTGCGCTTTGAAACTTTTCCGGCGGAGAGCTGCCCATCGGATATGTCTGCTGGTCAGCAAGCGTCGAATGGATGCGATGCATGCGTGGAAGTTGTTTTCTTCCTGGTGCGATGACGTTGCGACGCCAACGTCACCGCCACGTCACCGCGATGTCCGCCGGCGGGGAATTTGATCCGATGGTGTGTACAGCCATCGGATCAAAACAGCCCGGCGTAAATATGCGCTGTAAACAGTCCGGGGACCGTTTACAGCGATAAAAATTACATTGTGTGTACAAGGCCTAATGGCCCCGATGGATCGTACGACTTTTTTCGCTTAATAATCGCAAGTAAAATAAAATAGGTTATTAAACTCACGAAAATTCTCGTACGACAGAAAAAAAAGATCAGAAGTGATGTCACGTGTTGTAATGTATTTGTATTGTATTGTCGGACGACGGCTGTACTGACTAAACGAAAATCGTACGATCTGACATCGTACGAGGAAAATTTTCGCGCATGTCCGATCGAAAAATATCGGATGAACGCTCGTGATCGGCTCTCGAAAGTAGTGTACACACGATCCGAAAATCGTACGATCCACCATCGGACGATCGTTTTCGTCCGATATTCGGATCGTGTGTATGGGCCATTAGAGTGAGAGAAATAATTTGAGCAAAAGACCACTAACTGTAACTCTGACCTGTTAACCGTAAATAAATAAAAAATAAAAATTAAATGTCACCTATGGAGATTTTTAAGTACTGTAGTTTGTCGCCATTCCAAGCATAACATGTTAGGTATCTATTTACTCAGCGTAACATCATCTTGCACATTATACAAAAAAACTAACTAGGCTGACTTTATTTTATTTTTTTATAAAAGTGTATTTTTCCCCCAAAAATTGTGTTTGAAAGACCACTGCGTAAACACAGTGCGACATAAAAAAATCTTATTCTCTAGGAACATTGCTAAAGAATATATACAGTATATAAATATATATATATAATGTTTGGGGTTTCAAAATAATTTTCTAGCAAAAAATATGGATTTTAACTTATAAGCAACAAATATCAGAAATAGGCACGAACGGGTTAAGCATATTTATTTATTGGTATTAGCATTTTAGGCGGTATATACAGTTTTTCACATTTTACATTTTTTTTTTCTAATATTTGATGACAGAGCAGACTGTCTGAAGTAAATTGCAGACATAAGTGATTACTCCGGGAATTATTCCCCTGGTAATCAAATCTGGAACTGTGACTTGCTTTGCGCCTCTTCCTATTAACCAGAGCTGGTAAAACGAGAGTGTACTAATTACTAATTTCCCTTTGAGATTAAGATTTCTGGTCTTCACTCTGCAAATTCCAGCCAATCGGCACCCTACAATAAAAAACATGGCATGGCACACAGTCATATGGGCACATATTCAAGGACATAACAGACGGGTGGCTAAATATTCACTACATCTTACCCACCCAATTCCCCCAAAATCTCGGAACATCCTGATTCAGATGGGCCAGGTGGGTGCACACCTAGAGTGCTTAGAGCAATAAACAGGTGCAAAGGGCAGTTAGCCATAAATACGTACATTAAAGGAATCACTTTTTTTTTTAACCCTTCTCACCCAGTCAACTGACCCAGCTGATCTTCCCAAAGTGAGTTGGGAAAGAGATATTCTTATGAAGGATATTGTTGCCCAATTCAGACCTTGCATGGAAGCCTCCAAACTGACCCCTGAGGGTGATGTTAAAGTGGTTGTATAGTTTATTTTTTTTTACTTTTACCTACAGGTAAGCCTATAATAAGGCTTACCTGTGGGTAAAAAAAATATCTTCTAAACCTTTACGGTTTAAGAGATATTCCCCTCGCAATGAGCCGCTGAATGCAGCGGCACATGCGCACAGGGGATTTTTGGCTTAAGGCCCGGCAGCCGCTGGACCTTGCCTGAAAGAAGTCTCCCGCGCACATGCAAGTGATGACATCCAGTCACTCAGAGCCAAAGCAAGATGTCATCTCCCTCGGCGTGGAGCAGGTAAGATACTGATGCCTCGTTCTAAGGTAAGTATTTCATCATGAGCTTGTATGCGGTGCATACGAGCTCATGACGCCTTTTGCTTTACAGGGTTAAAAAAAAAAAGTTCAGCAGGTTTACTACCGCTTAAAGGGGTTGTAAAGGAAACATTTTTTTTTCATAATAAGCATCCTTTACCTGCAGACATTCCTATTTTCACTTCCTCATTGTTCGTTTTTGCTCAGAAGTTGTTCTATTTCTTCTCTGTTCTTTTCACTTCCTGCTTGTCTGATTGTAACTCACTACCGTGAAGGGAGGCTGTACTGCGGTGGTCAGTAACGTGCTCGCCTTCTCCTGGGAACTACATCTGTGCGGCAGGACGCTCTCTACGTGTTAGAGACTTCAAGGAGGTGTGAATTACTGGGCGTGCCGCAATTCATACTGAGAAATGTAGTTCTTACATGAACGAGCGCCGCAAACCAGGAATTGATTGAGAGAACAGAAACTAGAACGCCGGAGGTGATATAGATGAAGGAATTTAATAGGTATTTACTCGTTTTTTTAACAGAATCATTACACTATTCTGTCTGTCTACCTTGCAGACATTATTTTAGGGAATTTTTTTTTTCCTTTACAACTCCTTTAAGTGAATGTTTCTGGGTCCTGCATATTAAAAGACTAAAAATATATATATTTTTTTTTTGCAAAGGATCTCATGATTTAATTGAGAGCATTAAGAATATAAATCCATACCTGTTAAGATTCAGCCAGAGAAAATTGAGTACTGTCCGTGATACTTTTTTTATTTGCACTAACATACAATTTTCCAAGACAAGCTTTTGGGGTGTTACCCCTTCTTTAGGGTCCAAGCAGACCTTGGACCTTGAAGAAGGTGTAACACCCCAAAAGCTTGTCCTGGAAAATTGTATGTTAGTGCAAATAAAAAAAGTATCACGGACAGTACTAAATTGTCTCTGTCACAATTGCACTAATACGGCTACAATCACGTCAAGTGAGATTCAGACACAACTACATGTGTCATTGCATGCTCCGTGTGCTGCTAACTTATGCCCCTAAAACTAATCTTCCAAGTTGATATCTTTGGCTGGTTGCAGTTAAAGCTGTGAAAAGATTACTTTTGATTGACTCCTATGGATTATTGCACTTCAGACCCTCGCCACAAGCTTCCCAATGCCCCTACTAATAATCCAAGGCCTGTAAGTACAGTATGTACTTGTCTTTGTACTGTACAGTACATTGTTCTATATACCTGCAGAACAATCTGCAGGGATGCTTTTTATGGTATATGGTTATTTTATGGTCTTTAATTTTAAAAACAGCTTTTCCTTACAGACTGTGTTATTTGTTAACGTGCCTTCTTTTTACAGCTTTTAAGCAGCGTTTGACATAAATACTGTCCTCTGTTTGAAATTCCAATAGATTTCTGTTATATTACAAAAACGCTCCTTACTATGTGGTATTGGCTGTAATTTTGCAGTGACAATTCACTATACAAAAAGCTAATAATTATAAAAACTTGTGTGTCACCTTATAAATATCCTGCAATTTACTGTGGCTAAACTGTAGAAAATGAGAAATCATTAATAAGGTGCAGCCTGCACGCTATTGCTATAGATTAGGATACTAGTTAAGAACATCTTGGCTCCTTACAGTAAAAGAGAATAGCTTGAATTACAATGGTATTGTAGATCTATAAAATGTATTCTATTCTTTCCTATTCCTATAAACCAAATTCGTCATAGGAACCCATTGCCGCCAATTCCCTGCACTGATGGCATGATTCAAGCTCAGAAGAAAATCTCAATAAGAGAGAAAAATCCCAATATGAGAGAAAGATTCATTATTAAAAATAATGCAGCTGTATTTCAAAGACAACCAGTTATATTTGGACACTATTGATTAGTAGGTTTTAATTCTTGTCTGGATTTCAGCTTTAACATGACATTATTCTAGTTAAATGCATTTACTGTACAAAGGATCACTTTATTTATTACAGGTACTTACAGTGTCTTGAAAAAGTATTTATACCCCTTGTTAATTTCCACATTTTGTAATGTTACAACCAAAAATGTAAATGTATTTTATTGGGATTTTATGTGATAGACCAACACAAAGTGGCACATAATTGTGAAGTGGAAGGAAAATGATAAATGGTTTTCAAAATGTTTTACAAATAAATATGTGAAAAGTGTGGCGTGCATTTGTATTCAGCCCCCTTTACTCTGATACCCCTAACTAAAATTTATTGGAACCAATTGCCTTCGTAAGTATCCTAATTAGTAAATATAATCCACCTCTGTGTAATTTAATCTCAGTATACAGCTGTTCTGTGAAGCCCTCAGAGGTTTGTTAGAGAACTGTAGGGAACAAACAGCATCACGAAGGACAGTTCACCAGACAGGTCAGAGATAACGTTGTGAAGAAGTTTAAAGCAGGGTTAGCGTATAAAAAAAAATATCCCATATTTTGAACAAAGCACTGTTTAATCCATCATCTGAAAATAGAAAGAGTATGACACAACTGCAAACCTACCAAGACATGGCCCATGGTAACTCTGGAGGAGCTACTAAGATCCACAGCTCAGGTGGGGGAATCTGTCCACAGGACAACTATTAGTCATGCACTCAACAAATCTGGCCTTTATGTAAGAGTGGCAAAAAGAAAGCCATTATTGAAATAAAGCCATAAGAAGTCCTGTTTGCAGTTTGCGAGAAGCCATGTGGGGGACACAGCAAACATGTGGAAGATGGTGTACTGATCAGATAAGACCAAAATTGAACTTTTTGGTCTAACAGCAAAACGCTATGTGTGGCGGAAAACTAACACTGCACATCACCCTGAACACACCATCCCCACTGTGAAACATGGTGGTGGCAGCATCATGTTGTGGGCATGCATTTCCTCAGCAGGGACAGGGAAGCTAGTCCGAATTTATGGGAAGATGGATAGAGCCAAATACAGGGCATTCTTAGAAGAAAACCTGTTATAGCCAGCAAAAGACTTGAGACTGGGGCGGTAGGTTCACTTTTCAGCAGGGCAACAACCCTAAACATACAGCCAGAGATACAATGGAATGGTTTAGATCATGTATATCAGCATATTCATGTGCTAGAATGGCCCAGTCATAGTCCAGACCTAAATTCAATTAAGAATCTGTGGCAAGACTGGAAAATTGCCGTTCACAGACGCTCTCCATCCAATCTGACAGAGCTTGAATGGGCAAAAATCTAGATGTGCAAAGCTGGTAGAGACTCACCCAAAAAGACTTGCAGCTGA
This sequence comes from Rana kukunoris, assembly GCA_029574335.1. Classification (NCBI taxonomy): domain Eukaryota; kingdom Metazoa; phylum Chordata; class Amphibia; order Anura; family Ranidae; genus Rana; species Rana kukunoris. The sequence continues at coordinate 119,827,248 of CM056052.1, forward strand.
GGCGGGAATTTCTATTAAAGAGCCAGCTGTGTAAACAGGAGATTCTCCTGTAATTAATCCTGGCAATGGTGCTGCATTCCTGGCAATGGTGAGTGCATTCCTGGCAATGGTGCTGCATTACTGGCAATGGTAAGTGCATTCCTGGCAATGGTGCTGCATTCCTGGCAATGGTGAGTGCATTCCTGGCAATGGCGGGTGCATTCCTGGCAATAGTAAGTGCATTCCTGGCAATGGTGCTGCATTCCTGGCAATTGGGGGTGCATTTCTGGCAATGGCGGGTGCATTCCTGGCAATGGTGCTGCATTCCTGTCAATGATGGGTGCATTTCTGGCAATGGTGGGTGCATTCCTGGCAATAGTGAGTGCATTCCTGGCAATGGTGGGTGAATTCCTGGCAATGGCAGTTGCATTTCTGGCAATGGTGGGTGCATTCCTGGCAATGGTGCTACATTCCTGGCAATGGTGCTGCATTCTTGGCAATGGTGGGTGCATTCCTGGCAATGGTGGGTGCATTCCTGGCAATGGTGGGGCTACATTAATGGCAATTGTGGGTCTGCAGATGGGCACTTGTGAGGCTGTAGATGGGCACTGACCCTTATTTTGCTTCACAGTTTTTTATTACATTTTTTTTTTTTTACTGAAACTTCACTCTTAGGCCGCGTACACACGATCAAATCTATCTGCTGGAAACGGTCTGACAGACCGTCTCAGCAGACAGATTCGATCGTGTGTACGGGCGAGCAGATGGATTTGTCCAGCAGACAGATTTTAAAGCATGCTTTAAAATCTGTCTGCTGGGAACCCGTCGGACCGATATGTCTGCTGGTTAATACGCTAACCAGCAGACATATCTGCCCGCACATGCGTCGAATGGATTTGACGCATGCGTGGAAATGTTTTACTTCCTGGTGCGTTGACATGGCGGCATCAACGTCACCGCCACGTCACCGCGCTGTCTGCCGGCGGGGATTTTGGTTTGATCGTGTATACATCGATCAAACCAAGACAGCCAGCAGACAAATCTGATCAAATCGGTCTGTCAGACCGATTTGAACAGATTAATTTGCTTGTGTGTACGGGGCCTTAAAGTGAAGGCATGTGTTATACACCAATAAATACGGTATATCCAAATAATACGCCAAAGCTCATCTCTTTACTCACACACAGCCACAAAGGCAAGATAATTCTTGTTGGGCAGTATATTAGTGCTCAGAGGAACACACTTAGACCAAATTTTAATGGTTCAAAGAATGTCAGGCAAAATGGTCGGCCCTCACGCATGTTCACTTCATCAAATCTGGCCCTCTTTGAAATAGTCTGGACACCCCTGCCATAGACCATGCAGAGTATGTTTCATTAACCACTACTCTGTCTTTTAGACAGTTTTCTATTCATTTACACACAGATTTTTCCAGACATGTAGACTTTACCTTACACATGAGCCGTGTGTGGGGAAATGTGTCAAACTTTTTTGCAAAATCTAAGTATACCACGTCCACAGCCACCCCTCTGTCCAAGATTTTAATTACTTCCTCATAAAAAGAAATCTGATTTGTCTGACAACTTCTGTCTTTCATGAATCCATGCTGTCCAAAGAGTACTCATCTATGTGGTATTTTATTAAACTCTGCAGTATTTCCAATAACTCTCCAGTATCTTCCCGACTATAGAAGTTAAACAAACAGGTCTATAGTTACTTGGTAAAGACTTTAGTTCCTTTTTAAATATAGGAAACGCATTGGTCCTAAAAACAATGGCTTTGAAATGACAAAGCTCAATTCTTTTAGGCTGCTTTCACATTGGGCAGTGGAGCCGCGGTGACGATATAGCGGCGCAATTTTTAGTGCTGCTATACCATCGTATTTACCGCGGTATTCGGCCGCTAGCGGTGCGGTTTTAACCCCCGCTATCGGCCGAAAAAGGGTTAATACCACACGCAATGCACCTCTGTAGAGGCGCATTGCGAGCGTTATTACCGCGGTTTCCCATTGATTTCCCAGGTACTTGCTGCCGACGTACGATGACGTGTTACACGCGAATCGTACGTCGGCGGCAAGTTCCTGGTCACATCTATGCCCCAGTCAGTCCCAGAATCTGACAAGCTGGCAGAGCTACAGGACATGACGCCACTAGTTGATTCCCCTTAAGAGCGGGGCCGCTACCTAGGAATCTGCAAAGCTCACAGCTCCAGGGCCGGGCACACGCGCCGAATGGTTTTAACGCATGCGCGGAAGTGTTTTACTTCCTGGTGCGGTGACGTGGCGGCGTCAACGTCACCGCCACGTCACCACGCCGTCTGGTGGCGGGGATTTTGGTTTGATCGTGTGTACACGATCAAACCAATATGTCCCCAGCAGACAGATTTGTTCAAATCGGTCGGCCCGACCTATTTGAACAAATCTGTCTGCTCGTGTGTACGCGGACTCAAAGTAAGAGGCCACTCGGCTCAATTGGTTTTAATGTATTTTATATAAATGGAATTATGCTATGGGTTCCCCTTTGTTTTCTTGGTTTGGCCACATTTTTGTCTATGAGGTTGAAGTCCCAGTTCCAGTCCATGCCATCTAGTGTGCAGGCACTTATCCTGTTCAATATCCACCCTGAGCTTTGTGAGGTGCTAGCTTGTACTACATGTATGTAACGGGAAAAGTTTGGCACACTGAGAATTGTATCTTCAGTGAATATTCATAGTACATAGTACTGGCTTTGTAATGCTGCCACCTTGGGCCCCATGCTGTTTTCATCTGTGCATATAAAACGGGATCATGCATAAAAAATACAGGACCAAAGAATTTGAAGTTTATGATTTATAATTGTAATTATAAATCTAAAGCCCAGCTGTTGTCCAAACTTCACTGCTATACAGTAATAATAACATTAAATTTAAAAATATATAAAAACACACGTGTGAGTATCTCCCCAGCTGGAATGCAAGCAGCTATGAAAAAAAAACATGTCACTTACTTATCCAATGCTAAAAAAATGGCTTAATTTAAACTCTGGCATACATTAATACTTTTAAATACAAAATTCTATAAAATGATTGATACTCCGTGTAAGCAATACCTGCAATAGCTACTACAAATATATTTATTCATTTTAAATCATTTAACATTTTTATGAAAAACTGTTCCAGTGTAAATAACCTGGTGCTACCCCCTCCTCCTCCTCCCCTCCTTCCAACCCACCTAATATCGCCCCTCCCCAGGACTAACCCACCCAATCCTCACAAGGTCCATTCTGGAATATACCTATCCCCTTTCCCCCTAATGTTCCCTCTCGGGGGGATTAGTTGGGAAAGACCCAGAAATCCCCACAAAGAGACCACTATGTATGGTATTGTGGTCAGTAGGCATGAACGGTGTCTTTAATATTTGTCTTTAATATTGTAGGCCGGACTAGTTGATGTCCTTCCAAAGGATACAATATGTACAGTCCAAGGTACCAAGTGTATATTTACTCTACTCCCCTATTTGAGATAGGTCCATATATCCTTAACACCGTCCTGCTGGCTGTGAATCTGTATGAACTTTGGTGCAGGTGATATGACCTGTAACAATTTTATAACTAACTGTTCCACTATTAGCATATACAGTACAAGTATAGGATCTCACCGCTACCATTCTGATCCTCATGTGGCTGCTGTGCCTCTTCAAGCGGCAAACCTCTCCCGAACCTAAGTCATATAAAGTCATAGAGTAACTATACATGTGCTACATTGGACTGTATAAATATTATCATTTGGAAGGACATTAGTAAGGACTATATGGCCTTATATTTGGCAATAGACATGTGCATTAGTTTTCGTCTGAATGCATTTTTCGTCCGAATTTCGGTTATTTTCGTTATCGTTCTAACAAACAAAAACAAAAGTGTGGAATCCGAAATCCGAAAGATCCGACATAAAAAAAATGCTTTATTTTCATTTTCGTTGATACAACAGTTCAATATACTGTAGATAGGAGATTCGGCATGACACTGACAATAGCAATCTGTGTCTATCGGTATAATGCGGAGTCCCTCAGGGATCTCAGGGATCTCCCTTGTCACCGGTACTGTTCAATATCTATCTCCGTCCCCTCTTTGAGATCATTAGCAACCAGAAGCTACTTTACCATTTCTACGCAGACGACACTCAACTGTATCTCCGCGTCAGCAACGGAAAGGATCACTCACCCGGATTAGAGAGAACCCTCACCATAATAGATAACTGGATGACATCCAGTTATCTTAAACTCAATGGTTCAAAAACTGAGCTTCTCCTGTTTCATGCAAACAGGAAAAGTCTCCCCACCTCAACTTGGACCCCACCACCCATCCTGGGAAAAATTATCGCCCCAAGCGCCAAAGTCAAAAGTCTCAGAGTCATCTTTGACTCCTACATGACAATGGATGCACAAATAGGGGCGGTAGTCAGCGGATCCCATCATCTGCTGCGCCAGTTACGCCGACTCACCACTTTTATTCCTAAAGAGGACATTGCAGTCGTGGTGGGAACAATCATCAATTCCAGACTCGACTATGCAAATGCCCTCTACTTAGGTCTTCCCAAATACCAAATCCCTCGTCTGCAAGTCGATCAAAATACAGCTGCTCGATTAGTGACTGGTAAAAAACCATGGGAGTCAATCTCCCTTTCGCTGAGATCTCTTCACTGGCTGCCAGTGAAAGACAGAATCACTTTTTTAAGGCACTCTGCCTAACACATAAGTGTATTCAAGGAATCGCTCCCCAATATCTATGCGAAAAAAAAAAAGCCCATAACCCCAATCACATTCTGCGATCCACAAATCAAAATCTCCTGCACATACCAAAGGCAAGATACAAATCCAAAGGAGATCGGAGATTTGCTGTCCAAGGACCGCGACTGTGGAATGCACTACCAACTACTATCCAACTGGAGTCGGACCACTTGGCCTTCAGGAGAAACTCATCTCTTCTGAAGGCAAAAGGTCTCCTTATCGAAGGAATGGAAACAGCGCCCAGAGGCGATTCAGTTTGCAAGCGTTGTGCTCTATACGTTTTTCACTCACTCACTCATCGAGCCTGCGGTCAAATGTGCCTAACTTTAACTCTATTAGTCCAAGATTATTCTACATAAAGAGGAAAGATTTGACATAGAGAGAAAAGATTCGACATTATAGAGACAGTGTTGGGGAAGACCATTCGTGACGAAGATTCAACGAAGCAGCGAAAAACATACAAATGTCAAATCTGTCATTGAAGGCTTATTGTGTCAGAAAGTTCTAAGAAGATTCGACAAGCAGCTAAACCAGGGATCCTCAAACTACGGCCCTCCAGCTGTTGTGGAACTACACATCCCATGAGGCATTGTAAAACTCTGACATTCACAGACATGACTAGGCATGATGGGAATTGTAGTTCCTGAACAACTGGAGGGCCGTAGTTTGAAGACCCATGAGCTAAACTGTATGATGCCGCAATTATACATTTCAGGTCAAGTGCTCAGCCAATAGGCTATAGAGGAATTTGAATGTTGGTTGACTAGTAATAATAATTTATAAATATAATTATTACTAGTGTCATACAGCATTAGAATTCTTCTATAGCTTGTAGGTGGAACATTCGTACAGTTTTTCGACAGACACCATAAGCCTTCAATGACAGATTTAACCTTAATGAATTCGGATTTTCGGGCAAATGTATTTTTTAACGAAACAAAATAAATAAAAATGAATTTCGGGAGTAAGTAAATAAATGTATTTTTCGGACAAAAACAAAATTCTGAAACAAAATATTTCAGTGTGCACATGTCTATTTGTCAAATCATGTAGCTTTTCTCCCTTCAGGAGAAGATCAAAGAGAAGTTCTTTAGAGGAGCCACATTGTGCCCAAGGAGCTGTCACTAAAATGACTGCTGCACACTGGGAGCACACCACCAGGAGCAATTCCACACTTCCGAAGTGACAAAGTGTGAACCTTTTTTGGGCCTTCTAGCAACCTTTAGAATCATTTCTTTTTTAAGTTGTTGGTACCTTCCAGTTTCAGGCTTTGACAGAGTCATTCCACAGTTGGTAATCCTCTGCAAAGCACTTACTACCCAATGCCACTTGCACTTAGTCCTTAGTCCTTGTGACCTCCTCTTCTTTCTCTTATTTTTTTGTGATACCTAAAAAATGTAAGGGGAAACCTCCACTGCTGGGTACTACAACTGCAAACTTGTCTCTTTAATTATTGGTATTATGGAGTTAAAGATGTTCGTTGTACACAAAGCCTATCAGCTTTGTCCAGACACAGGAAACCAGAGCCTTCCCAAGTCAATCATATCTGCACATTCTTTTGCCAATGCAAGTGATGCATTGCTTTCCCCAAGCCCAGCACTCAGAGAAGCAGAGGGTATAATCTTATCAGGACAATACCACACACACACAGGGTGTTATGTCTCTTGGACAGAGAGCTAAACTTGATTGCTCCATAAACTCCAGATACCATATTTCTTTGATCTTAGATTTAATGGAACAAGCCAGGTGAAACTACAAATTGCTAAAATAAACATCAATCAGTACAAGTGTGCATATAATAAAGAAACAATGCTCTATAACACAGAATGGGATAACAAGAATTCAATGTTTAAGCTCGCTGAGGGGTAATGGCGAGAGATTGATGAAAACATGCCTTACTGTCTCGCTGTAGATTCTTAAAATGGAAGCTGAGTCACTTCCTCTAGAGAATTATCCCAGAATGCACGGGTTCCTAACAACTTTATTAACACATTCTAATACATAGCATACTATCTCATTATGTAATACTCACCTCAGATTGAAGCCCTCGCATGATCACGGGAACCGCCAGTCACGGCATTACCTCCTTTAGTCTCTAAATTGCACATGCGCCATAGACATCTGCGCCCGTCATTATTGTAAATGTCTCCTAAACCGTGCAGGTTTAGGAGACATTTTGAGCACCTACAGGTAATCCAGGCTTTACCACTTTAATGTTTAAAATGTCAAAAAACACAGATCTAGCTAGTGACTTATTACCCTGATCATCCAAGATGGCATAGAGCTTGACTGCTTTGTTTCTGTGTCCTTTTGGGTAAACTCTTACTAGACAGATTTTGGAACAAGATCTGCCACCTGTAATTCCTTTGCAGACTTCAGTGCACTGTGCAGTGATCACTGTTGTGTCTGTACTGGCCCTCCAGCTGTTCCGAAACTACAAGTCCCATCATGCCTCTGCCTGCGGGAGTCATGCTTGTAACTGTTAGCCTTGCAATGCCTCATGGGACTTGTAGTTTTGCAACAGCTGGAGGGCCACCAGTTTGACACCCCTGTCCTAGTGTGTTGATGAAGAGCAGCACTTGTAACATATGTTGTTCCTTTTGAGGAAGGCCTTGCGAACCTGCATGGTCATTGCTCTGAAGGTTCTGCATTTCAGAAGGGGATATGGCATCTTATGCAAAGGAGGGGAGGCATGGAGAAAGCAATAAGCAGCTGCGGCTAAAGAATTGGATCGTGAGCCTGACCAGGACATGGTTGGCCGCTTCTAATCCACCCATAACCTGGATGATTGCTCCAATATTCTACACCTAAACGGCGGAACTACTGGCCAGCTTGTTCACTCCATCCTTATGAACACAACACAGTGGTGAACGCTTCTTGGTGCGATGTAATCCAGCACAACAGCTCCCACTACCAAGATTGACAGTGAGAAGTCAAGCGGTAATGTATGCCTGCTTAGATCTACGTACCAACTGATAATTGATTGACTTTCAGTGTTGTAATCAAACTCAGCCTACAGCTGACTGCGTATATTTCCTTCTTGATTGAACTTGATTCAGCTATGACTTGATATTACCTGCAACGCTGTAGCCAACTCTGCAGAACGGCACTAGAAGGATTAAGGCTACTACCATTTACTAGATACAGTACCTATTTAGGCTATCAAAGGGACTATAATTATTATTTTTCCACTATACCCAGTAATATAGGTGGCGCCCCGCAGTAACTATCGGTAATGGTAATGCTTAACTCCAGTCCATTTGATGGTTGATATGATTCATGCGATATACTACACATGATCGCATGTGCTTTTCAACTTCATTTTGACAACCCCACCATCCTATTAATTCACTGCCATTCTTCCCTCCCCCCACCCCAAACGTGGTCCAGCCTCCTGTGAATAGCATCCATTCGGCTGCCATCAAGGGAACCCATACACTGTGGTCCAGATTCAGGTAGGACTTACGCCGACGTATCTCGAGATGCGCCGCGTAACTCAAAATGCACGCCGTCGTATCTATGCGCCGTACTCACAGAAATAGATACGCCTGAAAATAGGCTTCTTCTGACCGACGTAACTTTCCTACGCCGGCGTATCGTAGGCCCATATTTATGCTGGACACATTTGGCGCGCCCATTGATTTCCTATTCAAATATGCAAATGAGAGAGATACGCCGATTCGCGAATGTATTTGCGCTCGACGCTGGGTACGCACGCCGCGTGTAAGTTGAACGTCCAGCGCAAAGTTACTCCTCATAAAGCAGGGGTAAGTCAGCAGCAGACGTGCACAGTTCAGCTGGAGAGCAGCTACAGCAGCACCGTTATGGACAAGCTGAGCAACCACACTTGCAGGACAACACATCCGTATGCCAACATGCCAGGGGCAGCAGTGGTCCTACTACTGTGGAGGAGGGCACGGTAGAGGATATACCGAACGCGCATTAACGTCTTTGGGATGGGGGAATTGGAGGTGTATTGCATCTTCAGATTCAGCCCTGATGCCATCCTAGAATTAGCCACAGCCCTGCATGATGACATCACCAGCAAGACATACCGCTCACAAGCAGTGCAGCCACTGGTCAAGGAACTGGCAACACTCCATTTCCTTGCCAGTGGATCTTTTCAGCGTACAAGTGGAATCGTGGCTGGGATGTCACAATCCACCATGAGCAGATGTGTGCACCAGGTTGTCCCCGCAATCCTCAGACGCATGTCCCACCACATCATCTAACCCACCCATGAGCATCTGCAGCAGAAGGCAATGCAGGATTTCTACAGAATTGCAAGATTCCCACGCACCATCGGGCCATTTATTGTACACATGTGGCACTACAGCCCCCCCCCCCCCGTGCCACAGAGCACATATACCGTAATCGTAAGCATTGGTATTCCATCAACGTACAGGTGATAGCCGATGCCAAATACCTCATATGGCACGTCCGTCCCAAACACCCCAGGTCCAGCCACGACAGCTACATATACCGTCACAGCAACATCCCAACGGAATCCGAACAGAACGTGTACAAGGACAGCTGGTTGGTTGGTGAGTGACATGGGAGTCAGGCATGACTGTCCGACCCCATGATGCAGACATCACGAGGGGCACTTGCATGGCTAACATCCTCCTGTCTTTTCCCTTCCAGGTGACTCGGCATATGCACTTGGGCACCATTTAATGTCTCCATTCCGGGATCCCCAAACCAGAGGAGAGAGAAGATACAATGATGCACACATACGTACCCGTGCAGTAGTGGAGCACACATTTGGCCTCCTGAAGTCACGTTTCCGATGCCTGGATACGTGGGGCCCTGTTGTATTCCCCAAACTTTCTTTGCCAGATCATCGGTGCATGTTGTGTGCTGCACAACTACGCCATGAGAAAGGGCCTGGAGCTTGACATATGTGATGACCTGACCCCCCAACCACACAGTCCCCCCCTGCCCGAGGCTACCCCATCTGCTGAGGGAAAAGCAGTCAGGAGGGTCCTCGTGGTAGGCATCTTTGCACGTTAAACACACACATTCATCATGGCACACGGACAATGCACGCATGCACACCACTGTGGTCCATAGATCACACACACCACATCCACATCACATTGGATTAGCCCAAGTCCACCATGCAGGACTAGGGAGCAGCAACGCCGCGCCAAGGCCCCAATGGTGTCGCTGTCCATTCATACCACATTCACACGATCGTGAGGATATCCTCTCCTCCACGACCCAGGGTGACACCCCTTACTGGCAGGAGTGCCACCCCCACATTCACACACCAGTCACACTGTAGCCTGCACTCCTCACCATTTGCAGATTCTACAAAATCAAAAAACTCATAACACGAGTAGACAAAAAAAGGAAAAACTCATAACCTGAGTAGACAAAAAAAATATATAAACTCTTCACGTGAGCAAAAAATCAAAATCAAAAAAGGCACTCATCTGCCCTGTCGTGGGCTACGCCTGGTGCCACGGCTCCGGCTCTTTAACTGCCTGGGGGAGCCTCAGGTGGGGGGGCGGGGCATCAGGAGTTGGAGGAGCATCCCCTGGACTCTCCCTGGCTGGCTGCCTGCCCTTCAATGCCAGGGCAATGCGGGTGAGGACCGCATTTGTGTCTGCCAGCAGCAGCCTGGTCTGCCTCCCCTCCGCCATGATGGCAGCAGTATTTGCCTCGACGGCCACTGCCAGGCTCTTCACTTCAGCCGCGAGGCCTGCTGTGGTGGCCTGCAGCTCCCCCAGGCTGGTGACCACAGCAGCACAGTTACAGCTCACATCTTGGATGCTGTCGTGAATCTGGGACGTGGATGCCAGGCTGTCTGCCACAAGCCGCATCTCCACGGCGACAGCACCCATATGGCGGGTCTGGCGGGCCTGATCCCTGGCAAGGGTTTCCTGTAGGGCCTCAGGAATACCCCTATTTTTTTTTTTTTAAATATGTTTTTATTGAGGAAGTTACATATCAGAGTAAATACAAAAACAGGACATATGAACATTTTTGAGGACATTCATGGTAGAAGAACAGTATATGGAGGGGTCATCAAAGAAAAACAAAGGGGAGGGCAGAAGCTTAGGGGTACATGTAGTAGATAGAATAGTCCTTCCAAAAAGAGGGGGGGGTAGGGGAGGAGGGAGGGATGGTCAGAGACCGTCAGTCCCGCGAGGGATCCTGGTAAAGAAAGGACATTTTCTCAAAGTTCAATCTCTCTGTGGGAGTAAAAGTGTGCAACAGAAAGGGATTCCATAGGTGGTAGAAGCAAATCTTGCTCCGTTCGTGGGTCAGGTCCGTGTTGAGCCTGTCCTTGTACAAAAGCTGCAACAGTTCCTTTTTGACTTGAGCAGTAGTTGGGCAGTCAGTAGATATCCACTGCTGGAGGATGGCTCTCCGGGCGAGCAAGAGACACATCAGGGTCCAATTCCTGCTCGGGGGTGTGGTAGGGGAAGACCAGGGGAGCAGTAGGGGGTCCCAGTAGCCGAAAATAAGTAGTAGCGGGTCCTTGGGTATGCGCAACAAGGTGACGTCGAAAATGTATTGGATGACTAATAGAAATGATGAATACCTCTAGTAAGGTGGGATTTTCTGGGCAACCATAAGTAGTGATGACAACTAGGTCATAAAAATATTTTGATATCTGGCTATATTTGATCTTGGATTCCCCACTGTAATATTGGCTCCTCTCTTGATAGAACTGGGTCTTTAGGAGTGGTGAGTATACCTAAGGTTCTAAATTTGTCCTGCTTTATTTGGCTTGACGAATGATCACTGAGTGAATTTCTTTTATATATATTTTTCCCCTCAGTTGGGATTTTCGTTGGTTTTCTTTGGCTGCTGACCCAAATGGTGGTTAATATCATTGCACCCCCCATGGTTTTGGAGCCTTTTTCCCCCCTGCCTTGGAGAAGTCTCATGAGCATTGGGAAGCGTCACCCAGTTTGGCCCCCCCTGGTCTTGGTGCACTTATAGCCCCCCCCATGGATTACCCAGGTGCTCCTGATCTTGGAGAAGGTGAGTCTTTTCTTTTGGAGCTGTGAGCCCCTGCGTGTCCCTTTTTTATCATGTCCACATTTTGCAATGTCTATGCCTGACTATGAAACTTTTTCCTGTATTATGTATTTTTTCATTTTTTCAGAAAAAAACTTACTGCTTACTTTCCCTGAAGAAGGATGTAGAAGTAACATTTGAAACGCGTCGGAAACGACCATCCATACCCTTAGCCTTGTCCTGGGGTATATGATGATCTTTAGCAGTATTACTGTTTCTAAACTTGATCTGTATATCAATATGTCACTGTGAATTTTATATATATAATTTTTTGATATTTTGTAATAAATTTATATATTTTTATGACCTAGTTGTCATCACTACTTATGGTTGCCCAGAAAATCCCACCTTACTAGAGGTATTCATCATTTCTATTTGATTTTGGGATGTTGGCAACAGCATGCCCTTATACATGAGCCTAATTGTTTTCATGTATTGGATGACTTGGTCCCAGAATCTGGCTATGAGGGAGAATGACCAGAACCTGTGAGCTAAGTTAGGTTTGGGTTGTTTACAGAGGGGGCATTCTGGTGTAATAATTCCTCTTCCTCCTCTCCTTGCCTTCATTGCCAACTTCCGCCATCGCCCAGCAAAAGTACCTTGCTTCAGGGGGGGGGAGCAGGATGTACTTTTGTGCCAGACGGGCGCATGTCTGGGCGTATTTATGCGCTCGGTGTAAGCCGGTGGGCCGCGTATCCCAGGAAGTTGTGCAGGCGTAGTTGTGAGCATGCGCATAGGGACGCAAATCGTACGTCCATGTCACTGCGCAATGCACTGTTTTAGATATGCCGGGCGTAAAGCATTACACCATGCTCGGACGATCGTTTGCATAAGGTCACACCCACTTCCACTTACGCTGCCTTACGCCGACAATATTACGTTACGCCGGCGCATCGTTGGGTGCATTTTCATTGTAAATAGTGTGCTTGCCTCGTCGGCGTAGCGTATATTCGCTACGCTACGCCCGCTTAAATATGCGCCAATCTACCTTAATCTGGCCCTGTATGTTGATTCACCTAGACTCTTCCTTTAGAGCAGGGGTCTCCAAACTATGGCCCTCCAGTTGTTCAGGAACTACAATTCCCATCATGCCTAGTAATGTCTATAAATGTCCAAGTTTTACAATGCCTTATGGGACATGTAGTTCAGGAACAGCTGGAGGGCCGTAGTTTGGAGATCCCTGCTTTAGAGGATTAAATTATGCCCTCATTTCAAAGGATGCATATCACATATGGCTGAACCACACGTCCAGACTAGTGTTTTTTGTTTTTGTTTCATGTCCAGTCATAAATGTGTCTTGTTTGTACAATATGTCCTTAGCCATCATTTTTAATTTTTGATACTATTTTATAATGGTCAAATATTACTGCACTTTTACCTTTTATATATTTACAATTTTTGATATATAAATACTAGATTTTGGATTATTCCCATTTCTGATCATTAATTTGTTGCTAAAGTAACTTCTTTTGTTCTTTCCTTCCCTTTTTCGCTTATGCAAAGGGCAGAACTTAGCAGTATCACTGTGGAAAGAAATATTAGTTTTGTGCACTGCTACTGGAGCCCTGTGTTGCTTAGGGCCAGAGAAAGTGACATAAGACACTGGAAAAGACACTGGTTGGAGCTGAATAATCTGGATCTTGGTCAGATTTTTCCAGCCTCCTGACCTTGAACCTTGAACCTTGAACCATTTTATGCTCGCTGAGGGATAATGGCTATAGTTTTAAAAAAACACACCTTACTGTCTTGCTGTAGATTCTTAAAATGCAAGTTGAGTAATTTCCTCTAGAGAATTCTCCCAGAATGCACTGGTTCTTAACAACTTTATCAACACATTTTAAGAGAATATAGGTCCGGATTCACAGAGAGTGGGCGCATATTTACGCCGGCGTAGCGTGCACACATACGCTACGCCGGCGCAGAGCGGAGAGGCATGCACTGTATTCAGCAAGCTATTGCTCACCAAGATATGCCAGCGTAGCGTATTTTTGAAGGCGCAGGCCAGCGTAAGTGGAAGTGGAAGTGACCCCATGCAAATGATGGTCTGAGCATGGTGCAGTGTTTTACGCCCGGCGTATCACGAACGTGCATGCGCCGTGATGTAGTCGTGACGTGGACGCATAAAACTGCACCCTTATGCGCATGCTCACAACTACGCCGGCACAACTGCCTAAGCTACACCGGATCACTATGTACGCCGTGAACGTACCGTACGCCCAATACTCTGGCCTGTGTTCTCTGGGGCAGACCTTTGCATGTCTATTGCTGGGTCGCGCCTCATCTATGGGAAATAACTTTACGCCGGACGTACAACTTACGCAAACATCGCATAGATGCGTCGGGCGCACGTACATTCGTGAATCGCCGTATTTACCTCATTTGCATATTTGAATGCCTAATCAATGGGAGAAGCAACATGCGTCCAAACCATACTTGCACCCACGCTACGCCGGCATAAGCAAGATACGTCGGGGTAGGATGGCCTGTTTTTGGACATATGTTGGTTTGTGACTCTGGCGCACACATACGCCGGGCGCATATTTGCACTACGTCGGCGTAAAGTGATTTACGTCGGCGTAAGTGCTTTGTGAATCCGGGCCATAATATGTAACTTCTACAAACAGCAAAGCTATACCAGAAAGGAAACAGTAAGTGGCACCTGCGCTCTGCATATAACTAGCTTTGTGTAAATCAAGAAAACTCAACATGTTATTTTAAGCACATAAAATCCACCTCTACACTTCTGAGGATGAACAACTCAACACATTTCCCAAACTTGTCCATAAATTGATCCTACTCCCGCCAAGGGAAACTTCAACCGGTATCACTGTAGACGTACTGTTAAGTTGGGTTTGCAAGGAAGGGAAAGTCCTGAATTACTTTGAGAAGTAAATGGTCCCATACCCTCTCACCCGGTCCTGTAGTGGCAGCCTGGCAGTCTGAAATATACTAAATAATTGTGTGCTTATTCAATATAAATCATTAGCAAGAAAACCCTCAACTGAAATAAAGTGCAAAAAATAAAAACCACACTATATAAGTCCAAAATATGCCCAAAAAAGTCCAAAAACAGTGATGATTCTGAAGTGAGCAGATATCCCCGTCACTTATATATGTAAATTCAATTAGTGCTTGAACATAGATGTGCAATCACCACCACTACCTTTAAGTGAATTGGCCACTCACTTCAAACAAAGACCCTCCCGGGTCTATTCAAGCCTTGTTATAAAGTATAGGAAGATCTTTGATAGTTCGGAACACCAGTTCCAATAGTGAAGGACACACGCTCTCTTTTGAAGAAGGATTACTCCAATATTGCTCAACATATAAGAAAAAGTATCTTTTGTAATGAAATGAAAAATCATTTAAAATTATTAATCAAAACATAAGGATTTTGCACTCACACTTTCCACTTGTATAAGTGCAAGTAATGTATCCAAACTGTGAGCTACTAGCTTCCGCAGCGCTAATTCCGATGCACAAGTCACTGGAACTGACATCACCAGCTCCCCCTTTGGACACTTATATTAGTGCTATGCCCAGACCAAAAAAACAGCCACTGATATCTTGTGGGCAAATAAAGTTCTGCATTTCCACTAACAATGCCCAGTGTTACATTTGAGTAACAGAGTGAGGACTCAGACAGTAGGGAATTGGTGAAGGAGCATAGATGGGTGAGTATACTTGCCTGGGGAAGCAGTGTATTATCAGGAGGCACTGTCCGTCGGTACTAAATGGAAAAGTGACATAGTCTAACAAAGAGTTATACATTTTCTTTTTCTTTTTTAAACAAAGGCAAGTACAGCCTTCATAAAAATAAATTAAGTGAGTTATAAAGTTATTGTTTTCAGTTTAACATGCTCTGTCTCTCTAAAAGCTTTTTGATAGAAGGAGAGTTGCTGACTCAAAGTCCTTGTTTATTTATTAATATTATGATTTTGCTCTTTTATTTACTGATTCAATATATAGCACAAAAAGTAATTATATAGAGTTATTTTTCCATAGACCTGTAGACAACCTTGATTATCCTACATTTTTAAGGTCTGTACATTTCTGCAGTTGTCAACAAATGGAGGCGTCTGCTGTGTTTTTATTTCATACTTTTCACCTAATCAAATTCACTCATTCCATGAATTCACCAAATTAAAGCATTAATTGACTTCTTTGTGCCTGAAAAGCACTTGTCATTACTGAGGGTCTCTTCTTAGGGTCCCCCACCATTCTTCCTAATCAGTGATTGGCATCTTTAGCATTGCTCTGTCCACAGCCGTAGAGAACATGAGGGTTGCCATGCAAAACTAGCTCTTTATAACAAGGTCCCATGGGAGAGAACCCTGTGGAAAGCCATTACTGTGGAAGCATAGCAGAAGATGCATTTTTTACAAAGTATAAAGCATTGTTAAAGCGAAATTGTGCTGTACTGAGATTCCATTTTAAAACTCATGATGTTTTATTTTGCTTGCTAGAGTGCTTGCTAGAGTGTGTTTATGAGTATGCATTTGATTCAAGTTGTGTTGTAAAACTGTAGTGGAGAACCACAGAAGTGCCCTGTTGTACTTACCTTGTTCCCTGCCACTTTCAGAAACAGCAAAATAGACATTAAACTCCTTATGGTTTAAGGTAGTCTATGCCTTGCTCCTGCCTATGGAGGGGCACCCTTTACGGAGTGGAAGCAGAAGGCTCACCATAGTATTTGCATTGCTGGAGGTGATTTGCTCGGTACCCACTATGTATGTAGAAAGCCTGGACAGTGTGTCTCCTCCCTTCTGGGCTGTAGGAAAGCAGGGAACAACAATCTGGACTGTTGTTTTTTTTAATACATTTTTATTAGTTCAAAAAGAGATTACACATTACAAAAGTGTAGGACCTTTTGTCCCGCTAAGGCCAACATGGCCAAAAAGCATTAATCCAACAGTTGTAAGATAAGATGAGATTCATTTCAATTTAATAAAGAAAACATATATATATATATATATATATACCTTCACAATTATATAGCATGAAGTACTATAGCTAATGGCCATTTAGCCTTTTAGACTGTACAGAAAGAGTCTGGCTCTGGGGGGAGGGCCTGGAAAGCATTCCAGCCAACCCTTATGGGAACACACTGTGGCTGGAGCTCCTACTCCCCTAGCTCGAGGTGGGCTGTTGTTTTTCAAGGGCTTTTGTTTTGGAACTGCTTTCATCCTGTGACAAGACTGTAGAGCTGATTTAGAAAAAGCATTCCAGAGTATTTAGGTCTTGAAGCATTCTGCCTCCTGATTAAACTGTCCTGTCTAGTGGTTTGTAATTCAACGATGTGTCGCCTTCATCTGGAAGGCTGGATGAACTGCCTGTAAATATGTTGCATTTTATTTAGTAAAAGAAAGGCCCTTAAAGCATCTATGGTTAGGACATTTCATTCTACCTTATCTCACATATGGGAACATTTGTTGGAAATGGACCAGTGCATGGTGGGCTGCAATGGGGACTTTTGAGGTATGGACAGCACAGCTACAGGAACACTGGTTAGGCCAGCCTGGTTGCCTTGCCAGGTTCCTCCAATGGAACATTGGAAGCCAACCCATCCCCTTCTAATGTATTCTAATGGGCTGGGTTAATGCAATAAGCATAAGGAGCTCCCCCACCTATCAAAATGTGTACATAAGAGAGGCATGCAGCTATGCTATGTGGCAATTGTTACACAACAAAATCATCAGTTTATGAATTATCTCATCCATGTTGCAGACACATGGATGTCACTGTATAGTGTCTCTGTACAGTAGGCCCAGATTGCCATAATAAGTCTAAACTGCTTATAAATATGTAACAAATGTCAGGCCACATTTTATTCATGTGTCAAAATCCCACTAACATGAACCACATCCCCTTCAAATAACACCTACCTTTTCCCTTTCTGTGTAAACACTGGTCCAGAAAGCTGCTCCTCCACTTCATCCATGCAAGGAAAAACCATGAATCACAGCAGAAAATAATATATATTAGCCAGCCATCTAAGAAGATGGTGTGAGCACGTTTTCATTTCATCTACCTAGGCCAAAAACGTAAACTCTGATAAAAACACAAAGATCCAAACAGCAGTGCACCCACAGCAGGACCCCTGCCTAGGGCACAACTAAAAGAGGACATACATCTATTTTTGTTTTTCTTATTATGCTTACTTCCTTCCCAGCATGTTCATATGTAATTTGCAGATCCTCTAATCCTCAGTCAGTGTAGGTTGACCTTCTCTGTGTCCTTCTTTTACCTGCACAGAACTTGCTGTTGAGTTGGGAAGTCATTACGCAGAGCAGGTAGTTGCTCGCTGTAAGCTCCTGTGAGACCCGCTGGTGTAGGCAGGGAGCTCAGTCTACACCACGTTAACACAACAATCCCAGCAGCTCATACACAGATCAAAAGAAGTGTTTCTTTCCTGACGAGAATAAGCCATCTGCTTTCTTTGATCTGTGAGAAGAGATGCTGAGATCAGGAAGACAACTTAGTATAGCAGAGTACAGATAGCCCCCTCTGCCTACTGCACAGGTCTAAAAAGAAAAGTTTAGTGTTTTTTCAAGAGTTTTAATTTTTTTTATCAACCTACGCATTTGTCTCTGCAACTCTTGTATAGTTCTGGCACTGTCTTATATAAAACTATCTGTGTCCTATGTCTAAGCTGGAGGTAGAGGTGTAAGATTGGCATCTGAAATTTAGGACTTCAGCCAAAACCAACCAAATAAAAATGAAAAGTCCAAAAAAGATAACGTCAAAAAATTGCTTTTGCTGCAATATTCACTGTTAATCCATAGATTTCCCCTGCAATACTTTCTTAAAGGTTTGACTGGACTTTCAGGCACTTGGCAAAAACATCTCTTAGGCCTCGTACACATGACCGTTTTCCTCGACAGAATCCATCAAGAAACTTAGTGGCAGAGCTTTTTTGCAGAGGAAACGGTCGTGTGTATGCTTTTCATCGAGAAAACTGATGTGGAACTCGACGAGAAAAAAAGAGAACAAGTTCTCTTTTTCCTCGTCGGGAGTCTCAATTTCCTCGTCGTGTTCCTCGTCGGGCTGGTTTTCGACGAGAAACACATTTGTGTGTATGCTTAGAAACCCGCGCATGCTCAGAATAAAGTATGAGACGGGAGCGCACCTTCGGTAAAAGTAGCATTTGTAATGGAGATAGCACATTCGTCACGCTGTAACAGACTGAAAAGTGCAAACCGTCTCTCACCAAACTTTTACTAACACGCAGTAACATGAGATTAGCAAAAGCAGCCCCAAGGGTTTTGCCAGTGGAATCGAACTTCCCCTGCCATCGTATGTGTTGTCCGCCACCGCGTTTGAGAATGATGAGATTTGGTCTTGACTGTGTGTACGCAAAGAAAGCTTGTCAAGTTTCTCGACAAGCCTAACAAGGAACTCGTCGAGGAAAACAATGTTTCATTTATGACGAGTTCCTAAGGGCCCTTTTTCACTGATCAGTTTTTCCACCATTTTTTTCTAAAAGCGGAAGCGCTTTCTGTGCGATTCACATGCAGTTTCTAGTGTGAATAGGCCCTAAAATGGTTTGTCCGCAGATGCACTTTAAATTCTATTCCAGCTATTAAAACAGAGATTTGCCCCATTTTTAAAGAGAAAAGGGTGAACTTTCACTGGGAATTTGCCTCCAAATACTCCTAGCTTTATTCACCTGTCTGCAGTAAATATGGTTTTCTACTGTATATGGAACTCTAATGGAAAAACTGTAGAAATTAATCAATTATCGTTCTCATTAATGTTTAATTTCCATTTTTATGGGAAAAAATAAATGCAAAGGGCAAATATAATATCCATTAAGAAGGCTTTATTAGATGTTCATTATATTACATATGATTTGTAACTACTTCCATTTTTTTCATTATTTGACTTAATATTATATTATTTATTAATTATACATGTATTTTAAATGTTTTCTTTATTACAGCTTCCATTCAGGATAAAATATGTTGTGTCATTAAGGGCATTAAGCTTAAGATATTATAATTTCTCTTAGAGAGACCTAATCTCTTGTGTCAGGATACTCTGCACTGAAAACGATCTGTGACATGGTTGGTTGCCATGCATGGATGGGGTGAGTGGAAAGTGTGCTAAATATAGCTGTGTGAGATCATTATATTCACGTATTACGCTTTTATATCTTTTATTGTCACAGCTTTACCTTTTAGCTTGTTAATCATGGCACGTGTAACCTGATCAGTATTATAACACATTTAAAGTACAACTGTAGGGAAAACTTTAAATAGCGTAAGGGAGGGTTATAACCCCTGTCACATTTTTTCTTTTTGCCATCTATGTCAAATTGAGGAGATTTCCCTTCACGTCCTGTCCCAGAGCCAAACAGGAAGTGGGAGGAAATTGCTGAAAATTAAGGGAATTTCTTGGGGATCCCCAGACCACCAGAAGTAGTGTCCCCATTGGAAGATGTACCATCTATTATTTTTCTGGGGGCAACCCAAAATTTGGGATTTTCTTTTACTTTCACTTTCAATGATATTGGTAGACAGGACAAATAGAAAGGGTGAATCTCTCTAACAGGGGGCAGAGACATAATAAAAACTAACAAGCATTCTAATTCCTCTCCACTCTACCAAAAACAAAAACAAAAAGTTTTACCATTAGGTATTTTTTAACTGCTTGCCGACCACCCACCGCAGTTATACGGCGGCAGGTCGGCACTGCTAGGCGAGAGCACGTAGCTCTACGTCCTATCTTTTGCGGCTGCTAGGCACGCGCGCTCGTTCATTACAGAGCGGGGAACGGGAGGTATGTGTGTAAACACATACCTCTCGTTCCTGTCAGCGGGGGAAACGCTGATCTCCTGTTCATACAATGTATGGACAGAAGATCAGTGATTTCCCCTAGTGAGGCCAACCCCCCCCCCCATACAGTTAGAACACACCCAGGAACACACTTAACCCCTTCCCTGCCCCCTAGTGTTAACCCCTTCACTGCCAATGGCATTTTTATAGTAATCCAAAGCATTTTTATAGCATTGATCGCTATAAAAATGCCAATGGTCCCAAAAATGTGTCAAAATTGTCCGATGTGTCCACCATAATATCGCAGTACCGAAAAAAAACGCTGATCGCCACCATTACTAGTAAAAAAAAAAATATTAATAAAAATGCCATAAAACTACCCCCTTTTTTGTAAATGCTATAAATTTTGCGCAAACCAATCAATAAACGCTAATTGCTATTTTTTTTATGAAAAATATGTAGAAGAATACGAATCGGCCTAAACTGAGGAAAAAAAATGTTTTTTTAGATATTTTTGGGGGATATTTAATATAGCAAAATGTAAAAAATATTGCATTTTTTTCAAAATAGTGGCTTTATTTTTGTTTATAACGCAAAAAATAAAAACTGCAGAGATAATCAAATACCACTAAAAGAAAGCTCTATTTGTGGGAAAAAAAGGACGCCAATTTTGTTTGGGAGCCACATCGCACGACCGCGCAATTGTCAGTTAAAGCGACGCAGTGCCGAATCACAAAAAGTGCTCTGGTCAGGAAGGGGGTAAATCCTTCTGGGGCTGAAGTGGTTAAGGTAACTAACGAAGAATGTTTGGGAGGTCAGCTTGGTCTCCTTGCATTTGAGAAGGGTCAGACTTTTAAAACTTACCAACCCCACATCACTAAATGACACATCAGTAAACTGGGTACCAGAGAGAGAAATCACAGAGCAGAGCGCGCTATACAAGATATTGACACTGAAGTGTCGGTTTCAGAACACTTTTCAGGCTATTTCTCTGCATCAGAGCAGAACTTAGTAGTGCTGCCAGCTGGAGAGATAAGTATTCAATAGTTGTTTTACAGGTGCTTGTTCTTGAAAACAACTTTGCTTAAATTGATTGTAAAGTCTTGTTTTCTTTTCTCTAAAAGTAACAAACATATTATCATAGCCATGGGCACAAGGGGTGTTCCGGATGTGCCTGGGCACACCCTAAAGCCCAGGCACACCCCAGGGTCAGAATGTGGTGTTTGTAGCACCTCAGAAGTCCTATCCAAAATGTTAGCACAAACAGCAAGGAATGTGATTTTATAATACAGCCTCAACTTGTTCATCCATTCAGTGTGGGAAGGCGGGGATATCCTTTTTCACTTAGGGGACTTTCACACTAAGGCGCTGGTCGCATTAGCGGTAAAACGCTGCTGGTTTTAGCTGCGTTTTTCAGCCGTTAGTATGGGCACTTTTAACCCCCGCTAGTGGCCAAAAAAGGGTTAAAAGTGCCGCTGCCGATTCACTTTGCAGACGCTTCAGCAGCGTTGGCTATTGATTTCAATGGCAGGGACATTTTGGGAGCGGTGTATCCACTGCTTGCAGGACTTTTTCTAATGTCCTGCAAGTGCACCATCCCAGTGTTAAAGCATTAGAGCTTTCATACTGGAGTGACAGGAGAGGCGCTTTACAGGCGCTATTTTTAGCACTAAAACGCCTGTAAAGTGTCTCAGTGTGAAAGTGGTCTTACCTGATTCCAAGCTGTCTTCCTTCACCCAAAGCCTTGACATCATCTCAAACCATAATGGTATGTATGGTATGATGGGGAGGCTGGAGTGTGACCACAACCGGTAATTTACATTGGAGCTGAAAGGGGACAAGTCACAGCAGTGGAGGATGCCTGCTGGACAAAGCAAAGCTGGGTACACACCGATTGAGATTTGTCCAGTTCAGCAGGAATCATTAGATCAGCTTCTCTTAAACAGAACTGCAAGAGGTCTGCCAATTTTTTTTTTAAGTCAGCAGCTACAAATACTGCAGCTGCTGACTTTTAAAATAAGGACACTTACCTTTCCAGCGCTCCCGCCATGTCTGCACCCAAGGCCGACCCTTACCTCGGTCCTTGGATGCTGCCACCACCATCTTTGGTAAGGGAATCAGGCAGTGAACCCTTGCGGCTTCACTGCTTGGTTCCCTCCTGTGCATGCTCGACTCGCGCAATGCCACTGGTTCCTGCTGTCTTCTGGGACCAGTGTGTCTCCCAGAAGACGGCGGGGGGGGCACCGGATGTGGCGTAGACTGCGGAAGATAATGCAGGGGTCTATGTCCGAAAGTGGGTGCATACGGGGAATATGGACAACAGAGGTTCCATTTCTGTGTGGACCTCTGCTTTTTTGTGTGGAACTCCGCTGGGTTCACACTATTGCCGCATGCGGCTCACAGCAGGGGCCCTGTGCATCTCCATTCACCGTTCCAGTTCCGATTTCAGCCAGAATTTTTGGGCTGAATTCGGACCTGAAATGGACCAAAAGATGCACAGGACCCCTGTGCAATTTGCACCGAAGCCGTGGCAAAGATATGTGAACCAGCTCCATAGAGAGCTGGTCACAATCTCCCATAATGCAAATTTGATGTGGGGAAACCTGCATCCAATTCACAAAAATGTGAACTCAGCTTGAAACCTTGTTCAACTAGCAGCTTGCAGCAAATCGGCTTCAGCACTAATCAATGTATACTGACAGTGGAGAGTCCCCGCTGTTAGAATACAATGTTCCCGCAAGGGGGATCCTCACATTCACATCGCTTGTATAGGTGCAAGAACCTGTCAGCTAGCAAACCTTTTTATTTTTAAAAGTGTGCATGTATATATATATATATATATATATACACATACATGTGTGTTTGAGCTTTAGGGTGCACACCCTAATGTGATAGGCTACGCATGCCTGTGCATATGATACTTACCTGCCCTGTACATTGGCTTTGCACAGGGCAGCGCCGATCCCCCTCTTCTCGGGTGCCTCTTTGGCTCTCCTGGCTCTCCTGATCCCCAGTGCCCCCACAGCAAGCAGCTTGCTATTGGGCCACCCAAGCCGAGTTAAAGCTCTGTGTATCCATTCAGACATGGAATACCTGTTCGACCACCCCTCTTGATTGGCTAACTGACTTTGATTGCCAGTAGCAGGAGCCAATGCCAGTGTCTCAGCCAATCAGGAGACTCCAGCCAATTCCAGACAGCCGAGAAATCGCTGAAGAGAGATGGGGCTCAGGCAAGCATTAGGGGCGTGCTGGGGCGGCTGCTGCACACAGAAGGTTTCTTATCATTAAGATAAAAAACCTTCCGACTTTACCACTACAGTCCTGCCTGGCTGGCACACGTCCATGGAGTTTCCCCATGGCAATGCTCTTTAGAGAGCACCGTTACAGCTGACAGTCTCTCCTCTTGTGTTGTCCCTGCTCAGTGCTGATCCCTACTCACTGTCTGTCTTCACTCTGTCCCACTGCCTCTCCTGAAGGTTCTCCTCCAACTGCCTCATGTGGTGGGATCCTTCAAGGTCAGCTATCCCAAGCTTCCAGCCAGAAGTATCACCTCTCCCTGGCAGAGGGTTCCCTCAAGAGCCACCAACAGCTTTTCTTCAGCACTTCATCTCCATCTTCCACTCCCTGCTAGAATGGCCCATGTCTATTTATAAGGTTGTCTCCACCCCCTGCTAGCCCACCTCTTGGCATTGGCAGAGGCCCCAGAAATTATCTTGGGAGATCCTCCAAACCCACCATCCTCTAGTTCTAGAAGATTCTCCAACCTTCCAGACAGCAGGGGGAGGCACCAGAGAGCTGCCAGGGTGAGTCATCCAGCCCTGAACTCTAATAACCCTGACCAAATTAAGATTTACAAATTTCTAGCATGAATCAGATTTTCTTACACTACACTACTATTAGCACACACTACTTTTGATGCTCTGACAATATTAAGTTGTAAGTAGGTGTAGCGCTTACCCCCAAAGAAGCCTCTGGTTAGATTTGGGATCGGCGTATTTAAGTTTCCTCTGTGATGGTATCTAGGGGTGATGATGGTGATGAGAGCAGTAATAGAATGTCCAGACCGTTGGTTGATGTTTTCAATGCTTTATTTCTGGTCCAACACGACCAACAGTCAACTTGAGGTAGATAGAGTAGATTGGTGAAAAAAAAGAGTAACCTTGCAGATACAGGCTGTGAATAATAGAAGCAATCCTGCCTCAAACTAATGTATTTGTTTCGTTGCCACTCCAGCCGAAGTGGGTATAGCACCCCTGGACAGGTCCCTCTCACAGGCCTGGCAGTCAGAAAGTCACTGAGAATGCTGAGAAGGAACAAGTCTCTGCCACCGACTTGGCTCTGAAAAATTGGTAAAGGCCTCTGCCACGGGTCCGATACTTGAGAACGATAGAGCAAATCCTTTCAGTCAGTAATTAAGGATCCACCGACTGACAGTTTGTTGCATATAACCTGTTAGTGTGCAGTCATTTAGATCCCCGATGGTTTTGTCTGCGCCTTATTGGTTCACCTGCCTCCGGGTTCACCTCAGACCGACTCCCCACCGAACAGCACCCAGCTTGAGATCCTTTCCTCTTGAAGTGTGGGGACCCAGTAAGTCACTGGGGCCCCTTGGCAATTTCAGTTGCCCTGAGCCATGAGGGCCCAGAGTTTGGAACTCTGTGTAGCATGGGCCCCGGCCAGGTAGGCCATAGTGGTGGGGCCCGTGATGTGCGCACACCCTGAAGGTGGGTGCCGCACCTGGAACCAGGAACCCGCAAACAACCCTGGAAAATGGCGTCTGCCACAGATATACCCTCCCCCAGCATGCCCCGCGAGGGAAACACTCCTCTAATTGGCTGCTGAGATAAAGCGGCTCTGCCTGAACCCCTCTGACGCCACCTGCTGCCCAGAGATGAGACCGCATCTCTGGAGCACAAAATGCCCCACAGGACAATTGAGGGCTGACAGCAGCCCAAACTTACCACAAATCAACCTGGGTGAGAGCAGATAAGTCTCTCACCCCACTAAATTTACAATAGCATCCCTTCTGAAAGTAAGGGGGCGCTACATAGGCTTTTGTGATATGTCAATATTTATGGAATTTTCACGTTAATCCTGTCAGTTGATTATGGTTCACTTAATTTCTGGGAGAGGTTTAACAACCTTTGCAGCCAACTGTTGAAATTAAATCAGTGTAGTCACCTCCTTCACATTGTGTCTGCCCATCGAGATTCTTGGAAGACTTTGCACATTGGCGCTTCCTCTATTGTATGTTTTCACCCCAGAGGAAGTGACAACAATTCCTAGTGCAGCCCAGTATCTACGGCTCCAACTTAAAGCCTAATCCCCCCCACATGACATCAAGGGGTCACTAGTCTCCAACCATTGGCAGCAGAAGAAGGGTGCTGAACAGATAGGCCTAATGCACAATGGGGTCTTTGTAAACACCTTTCTCCAGGAAGGAGAAAAAAAAGCTTCAAAAACACGTCTAAAGCCTGTCTTTGCAAAAGCTCTTTAGCATTTATTAATTTCATAGGCCAGAATAGATTTTTTTTTTTTAACACACTTGCAGAACCGAACAGTACAGCCTTGACTATGGGCCAGATTCAGGTAGATGAGAGCATCTTTGCTCCAGAGTAACGCTTCTCATTTACGTTACTCTGACGACCCTTTCAGCGCAAGTACTGTTATTCACATAGCAGTTGCGCGTAAACTTGCGCCAGAGTAACGATAATGCGCTGGCGTAACCCGACGCAAGGGGAAGTGGGTGTGATCATATGTAAATGATGCGCGGAGCCCAGCGCAGAGGCTTACGTTCAGCGCATCAACCACGGAGCATGCGCAGTGAGTGAGGCTCCACTCGCCCCCTTTGTGCGCATGCTCACAACTTCCGTCGGCACCACTTCACGGGAAACGTCAGCGCAATGCCTTCCGTTGGGCGTTTAAATGCGCCCGTAGAAGCGCCATTCCGGCACTAAAGTATATCCTGCTCCCCCTCCCCGCAGTGATGTTACTTTTGTTCTGAGATGGCTGCTCCCGTTCCCCGCAAACACAAAGGAGAAAGCTGAACTTTAATGGCCAGGAGCTGTCAGCCGTCATCTCGGCTATGGAGACCTATGATGTCTTCCTCCATGGCTGTAAAATTTGACAGACAAGCATGGACAGAGATGTTGTCCTGCAAGTGGGGGTGCTCAGCTAGCTCTTATCGTCGGTAACGCTGCTGTAGCTGCTCTCCTGCTGACCTGTGGCCATCTGGAGTAAAGATAAAGCAGCTATTTGTAGAAATAACTTTGCGCCGGACGGACGAGATACGCGCGGCGCATGTAGCCAGCGTATGGTGCTAATCCGTTCGTGAATTGGGAAAAATCCCTCATTTGCATATTTGCAGGGGAAATCAATAGGCGCGACTGATGCGCCAAGCGAAATTAAGCGCTGACGATACTCTGGCGTCGGAACGTTCCGCCGGTCGCAAATGGCCCGTTATTGGGCGCATCTAGTTTGGTGGGTACGGGCACATAGAAACGAGGGCGCATCTTCACAGTTACGCGGCGCATATCGAAATACTCCAGCGCAAGTGTTGCTGAATCTGGCCCACTATATTTTTGTCTTTTGGAGCATACAGCCTTAAAGCCTATCTGCACTGCATGGTCAACTGCTTGTTTTTCTAGGAGTGAGCACAAAGTTTATACTAACCTGGTTCTTCCATCTCTTGGAAAATCATTCTCCGCCATGTTTTAGCTGTGAACTGTTCCTCTCTATGGAGCGTGCTGTGGACATGCTGAAATCAGGAACAGTCCATTATTAGGGCCGTTGGAGCACGGGGTGACGGGCACGTGTTGTGCAGTGAGGATTGGAGCATCAGGTAAGTATATCTCCACTGTCCTATCCTCTAGAATAAAGTGAGCAGATAACTCTGAAAATAAATTTGCCTGGAGTTCAGCTTTACCATATATTAAATATGATTGGTTTCTGTATATGAGTGCTGTATGCATTGTAATATCAAATGAAATAATGTCATTTTTGGTTTCTTTTGCTTTTTGTTTTTCTATTAGTACAATTTCCTTATTCTGGAATGGGTCTTTCATAAGAATCACAATTCTCCAGGAAAACTCTAAGAAGAGAAGATTGAATGACAATAATTATAGACATACTAAGGTTATAATCCTTTATAATGCTTTATGGCACACTGCAGTTCCTTGACTTGTCACCTCAGATGAGAACACACCATTTTCATCCTTGATGCAGACTATAATTATTTAATTACATAAATAGGAACACAATATAAATGCCTGTTGATGTATCCATGTGCTGACCTAAATTCACCGTTTATGTCAATTTTTTGTTGTGCTTGTTGTATTCTTTAATGCTCTTTTGCCCTCTAAAAAGAAATGTGTGTGGCTTATTTTCATTGCATTCCAATGACCCATTGCTCCAGATTATTGAAAACTGTGTTCTATGAGTTCTTTGTATTTATTCTATTTCTTTAGAAAAGTTCAAAAGTGACATTGAAATTCAATTACCGAGAAAAAGTTTGCTAGGTGAAGCTAGAGAGCTTTTTAAGAGTAAAACAGTTTTCCCCATTCCATCTAATGCTCCTCACTAGCACCCCTCCACAGCGGTGTAGCAGATGGGCACCACATATTCCAGGGACAAACTCCTGCCAGTGAGTCTAACTCATAATGCACAAGTGCAATGGAACCTGTAGCTACATATGTCATGTTTAATGTTTATCTGTATTTTTTTGATTCTGAACAAATAAAGAATCCATAAGAAACTATATGAAAATTGTTCACATTGCTTTCATTTACTATTCAAGGTAACTATCAACAGCGGTTAACACTGATATACATCTCCTAGTTTGAGGCATGAAAGCTCTGGATGCCGACACAGGAAATAAAGACCAACAAGGTAAAAACATGCATGCAATAGCCAGACATCCCAATGGATTGTTCATTAAACAGATTCTATAAAACCAATGGCTGAAAATCGTAGGTGGTTTTATTTAGGTAAAGGGAATAGTTACAGTTTTACAACAGGAATAGTTTAATAAACGTGAGACGCCTAAGGCAATAATGGAATGTTGGGTCTAAAGCCCTAAAGACCTGAAAACCTGACGCACGTGTGTCTAGGTCCCTGTTATACTGTCATGCTTTGTGTTTTTCACACACAATAAAGTCTATGTTAAAGCACTTCTATCACCAGAATATAAAAACCACCTGCGTCAGCAAAGCGGCTGTACTCCCCTTTGACCGGCATTTCAAGCAACTATGGAAACAGTAATTATCTACCAAATAATCATAAGTCTGCAGCACTACCCCCACCTTCCTAGAAAGCTAATGAGGATAGCAAGAGACCCTTATAATGGCATTTAGTTACATCATAGTGCTTGAAGTGATAAAAGGAGATGGAGGTGGGTGATTAAGCTCACCAGAATCAACCAGCAACATAAAGATTGGTTTTGCATAGATTGGCTTCTAAATAATTTCATGCTGGGTTGGTGTGAGCTAGCTGCTGCTGATACCATCTCAGAAATGCCTTGCTACAATCCAATGACAAAACTCTATACCTATTACTATACACATATGTAAAATACAAGAAGGTGTATGCTATAGTAAATAACTTACTGTAAGGTAGGTTGGTGTAAGAGTACCCCTTTATGTTTTACTAGGATAAATTAGAAGTAACATATTCGGTATGCTAGAGGCAGAAGTATGGCTTTCGACATTTAGCTTAGCATGATAAGGATGTAAGCTGCGGTTAGCTCAAGCTAATAAACATACAATTTGTGTCTGGACAGGGACAAACAAGAACCTTGACTGAATGCCTAGCTTTTTGTGTTGTATGTCCTTATCATATTCTTGGAATTGTCTCCAAGCAGAATATGTGTTGTTTAACCCTAACGTACTATTGCATTGTATAACTGCCGTCTCCTGCTGTAATTGGCCGACCCGAGTGGGGCTGACCCGAGGGGGGTTTCCTAATGATAAATGTATAAATATTATCTGTAACCAATAAACCATTGTAATCTTGAGTCACCATAATCCTGTATGGGTCTCGATTATCTGATGCGCATCAAAGGTTTTTCAACACACCCAATAGTCCAACCCGGGTACAGAGGAACTCCGCCAACCTTGCACCTTGCAAATAATATAAAACAATTCCATCCAAAATATATATCTTTATATTGGGTGGAATGGGTATTAGCAAAGAGATCACCCTTCACCTTTATTGTCGCTGTTTGGGCTTAGTTGCTCAGATAAATTAGCACATAACCAGCTGAAGAGATTAATCCATATAGTTCTATGGAGAATCCACCAGAGAATTCTTCATAAGAATTTATGGAGAACTTGATTTGGTGATAAAAGTAGCTTGGCTGAAAAGCTGATCCCAACCATCTGCAAACATTCCGAGAGGCAATACTCTTGCCAAGGTACCACACCACAGCAAAGATTTCAACGAGGATCCAGCGCTCTAACAAACATCGAAAAATCTTTCTTTTTTTTCCAAATCAGGAGTGCTTTAATAAAAAAACAAGACAATACAGCATAAATAGCCTCATAAACAGAGTACAGTGTCATACACAAGTAGAACATTAAAGGCAAGGCAGCAAGACCTAACCATACAATGCCATGGTGCACATACACTGACAGAAAACAAAAAAGTTCCAGTACAAACGTAAAGGAACACATAATAACACCTGGTAACAACAACTAAAGTGATCAGTATAACAGGTAAGAAGGGGGAAAGATGGGGAAAGAAGAAAGAGTTGATGCAAAAGATGGGGATAGTCAAAAGCCTCTCATCTACAGGTCCAAGGTGACCAAATGTTATCGTATTTCCAGGGGCAACTTCAATTGATATCAGTTTATACATAGGCAAAGCAGCATCCACCATTGGTTCCCAGATGGACACCACAGGGGGAGTTAAAGAGGTCTACTTAAGGAGGATTTCTTTTTTTGCATAGTATAAGAGGTATGCGATTAGCAATTTAGTGTGATGAGAGCACTGCTCATCCTTGTGAATCCCCAAAAGGGCCAACTCCAGGGGAACCTGGAAGTGTCAACTGCAACCTAAGATTAATCAATTTAAATATAGCTGACAAGAATTTTGCAACTCGAACAATCCCAAAACATGTGCAGGTAAGACCCTAGATGAACACGACTGATCATCAGTGCCCTGATTACATTAGAGTGCCACCAGTGCCAGCAACCCATGCTAACCAGTGCCAGCAACCATAGCCAATCAGTGCTAGCAATCAATGCCCACCAGTGACAACAATCAGTGCCCGCCACAGCCAGAAATCAGTGCTCATTAGTGATGCCAGTCAGTGCTGGCTTTCAGAGCTGCCTATCAGTGATGCCCATCAATGCCTATCAGTGATGCCCATCAATGTCCATCAGTAAAGCCCATTAATGCCCATCATTGCCCATCAGTGCCACCTATCAGGGCCCACCAGTGCCACCCATCCATGCCCACCAGTTCCACTCATCAGTGCCACGCCTATCAGTGCTCATCAGTGCCACCTATTAGTGCCCATAAGTGCAGAATATTAGTGCCTCCTCATTAGTGCCACCTAATAAGTGCCCATAAGTGCCACCTCATCAGTGCCCATAAGTGTCACCTCATCAGTGCCCATCAGTGCAGCCTATTAGTACCCATCAGTCCCGCCTCATTAGCACACATCAGTGATGGAGAAAAATTACTTATTTACTAAATTTACATACAGAAACTAAGAACAAAGCTATATTTGTGTGAAGAATATTGTAAAAAATGTCACATGGCTACAGTGTAGCATAACCACGCAATTGTCATTTAAAGTGTGACAGTGCTGAAAGCTGAAAACTGGCCTGGGCAAAAAGGGGGTGAACGTGGATAACTAGATGAGTGGTTAAGGCCATGGTGAAAAGTGGGTGTTGTCTTAAAGGAAATGGGTCAATACTTAGTGAGGAAGGGACGTAATCAGTGAGACTGGCAATGGGGCAGGATAGTGGCAGGAAGAAGGTCAGTGATACTGAGAATTATAGGTATCTATATAAAATCCAGCTGTCACTGGGATAAGTCCACTATTGATTTACTATTGATTTTCTCTCATTTAGCCTTTGGACTGGATCTCCAATGATGGCCCTTGTATTCACGCAGTTGGGACATAAGCGGTTTCCTACAGTGGAGCTGCAGAATAGTGACTTCATTGGATAGTCTTTGTTTGGAAAATAATTCCACCCAGCTTAGTTGACTTCTGTCAAGCCACTTGGTGCTTGGAGGGCTTCCCAGAGGTTTGAATTTTATATAATTCAGCAAGAATCGGCCAGATATCAAGCCACATATTTCCAGCTTTACTTGTACACATTTCACCCCCCCCCCTCCCCCTAACTTCCCAGTCCTGGCCACATAGAACGTTTTTATAATGTGCCTAGTGATAAAAAAAATTCTAGTCAAATTGGTATAGCCAGGTATGATGGCAAAATATTAATACATTAGGGGATCCTGTTGGTTAGAACTACTCTAAAACTATCCTGGCATGCTTACTGTATAGCCCCGTACCCACGGTCTGACTTTTGTCCAGCCAAAATCACATCAGAATTCCGATGGAATTCCATCGGTGTAAAAGAGAACATGTTCTCTATCTAAACTCTGACTCAATTCCTCAGAATTTCCAATAGAAAAAATCCGATGGGGCATACACACAGTCTGAGTTTTCGACGGAAAAAGTCTTTCTGACTTTTTCCATCGGAAATTCCGATCGTGTGTATGGGGCATAGGTGATTGGAAACCAGTAGTTTCTATCTTCCTACAACACTTCAAATGGTAATATAGATAAAGAAGATCATCCCACTCAGCAATCAGTAATTGAAAGTGGCTTCATTGGACAGGGAGTAAGTGGGAATCATGTATGAGTTTTAGTAGAATAGGACTAATGTTTCCTAAAAGCCTTCTCTTTTGGAGTTCACTTTCTGGTGTACTAACTTCCATATTTTCTGCCCTGTTTTCCTGTAGAGTGTAGACCCTTGTTTCTCATTCTGCATTTTGTCAGTCGACATCAAAACATGTTTATGTGTTGCTCATGCCTCTATCATTGCTCAGCCATTGTTTCTTGTCCATCTCCTGCAGCATTTCAGGTATCACCTCTGCCCATGCTCCTTCAAGTACTAGGATTCCTTGCTTGCCTAGATGCAATGGGAGAACATTGTCGAAAAGTAGGTCCTAGAAACAACCAAGTCAAAGTGAATATATTAAGGTCCACGATAAATGGGGTTGCTATCCTTGAAACACCTTCTGCGTTCTGGCTCTGATCTCCTGGTTTTGATCATTTCCTTTCCTAGATCTTTTCTTGCCTGTCTTGTATATCTTCTACTAAATGCCTGACTTCAGATTCAAAAGGGTCGATTTACTAAAGGCAAGTAGACTGTTCACTTTGCAAGGGAAAATTGCACTTTGCAACATCATCACTTTGTATCAACAAGTGAACATGGTGAAATTTCCCATTCCAAAAAATACCCAACTGTGTGCAAAGAAAATAAAAACATGGCTGGATGATGGAAGTCAGTAGAGCGTCAGTTCTTTCACTAAGCTCTGGGGCAAATTCCCTTGCAAAGTGAAGGGTCTCTTTGTCTTTAGTAAATCAACTCCACTTTCTGTACTACTAGGAATCCTAAATTTCCCAATTGCTGTTCTTTACAACAAAATATACTGCGCTTGTATTAAACATCGTAAGCTAAGCTTGTTTATCCATGACAGATGAACATTTGTGTTTGCATGAAAGCAGTAGCTGCTACTATTTTAACTTTAATTCTGCTTCAGGGTGTTGTTTAGTCATCCAGTCAGCTATCACAGTAACATTTAAATACAGCAGGTTAGGGGTAGGAAACTGCTTTAGCGTTACGGCAATTTATTATTCACTTTACATACGCAGGAAACCAGCAATTATGACATTTTACAAGCTGGAGAGACGTGAAAAGAGGAAACTTAGTTCTCTAAAGCTCAGGTTTATTTACAGCAGTTTCTTTCTGTAGCAGGTTTTATCCACATTAATAGATCTTCGTTTAATGCTCAGCCACCTGCTCCATTAGGCAAACACACCATGTCACCAGGAAAGTGTGTTCACCTTCTCTGGCCTTGAACATATTAATGCAAGCGTCAGGGAATATTTCTATGTGGCTAGTCCATAGAGCAATCCTTGGCCTGCCTGCTACGTTTAAATAAGATATTAACTGAAAGGCTTCACACAACAGACATATAAATCATTTCACAACACTAAAAGGTGTGCAAAATGCTGTATCTCCAGAAGATCGTCAGGAACAATTGGAAACAGGCTGAGGCCTCAGGGGCTCTTTGGGGCCTCAGATAGAAACTCTGGCAGGCAGGTCCTCCCTCCCTCCCTCCATGTCCCTGGAGGTGACACACCAAGCCAGCACTGAAGTAATCTGGTTACAGCAGCAGGGTAAGAAGGCCTGTCACCACTTTGCTTTCACAGGGCCAAGTGTCCCCTAGTAAAACCCTCCAGTGCGTTGAACTAAACTGGAGCTGGCAGGGAATACTGGTGTGAAAATTGAAGTGCTAATAGAAATATAGCAGGAGAAACCAAGTCCTGGTCTTTTTCAAGTCTAAGTTCTCCAGTAGTTTTTGGAACAGTTATATACAGTACATAGCTCAGTGTGAATTTCTATAGTCAGGGTCATGAGAATATAGTCTGCCTTTGAGTGGAAATATACACATTCTTAGTGAACTGCATACAGGTAAAGGCTCTTCAGTGCTGTTAGGAAAACATGTTCCCTTTTTCTGTTGGTGTGTAGGCCATCTCCCCGATCATTTAACCCAGGGGTGCCCAAGCTTTTGAAGAGCGAGGGCGACTTAAGCAACTTGGTAACCTTAGTCGAGGGCCACAATGAGCAGAGCGGGCGGATGACAGGTCACGGCTACTCTATAGGCTCTCCGATCCTCCCAGATAGAAGGGGACGAATTCCCTACTGTTTTTCGGATTTCTGTAGGCGGGCGTAAATGGACATCTTTCGCTCTATAGAGGTGAATTGAGGGTCCCATTTGGTCGGGCTGATCGTGTGAAAAGGCCTAATACTGCTTTCACACTGATGTGCTTCGGTTTACCCACACCACGGTTGCAGCGTAGTGCACCTGCGTCTATCCTATGAGTTAGCTGAACTTTGCCATAGACTCCGCCTGTGGCAAAAGCCGGCGCTGTAGAGGAAGCATTGGCTTAAGGGGCTCTGCTCCGCAGCCGTTTTTCTTCCTCTACCACCAGCTTTATTCACAACAATGATGCTGTGGTATGGCGGGATGGCAACCTGCAATCTGGGCTTGCCAACCCACCATTCCAGAGCAGGAGGTCGCGGGCCACATCAGAGGGCTCCGCGGGCAACATTTGGCCCCCGGGCCACTGGTTGGCCACCCCTGTTTTAACCTGTCGGCATGTTTCATGTCAGCACCTGTGAATGTAACATAGCTCATTGGTTTCTAATGCTGCCATCCCTTTCCCAAAATAAGAGTCAGGATTTAAAAAAATAAGGCCTAGTATCCACTTGCCGATCTTGCTTTTTCTGGCACTTTTTGTTTACGAGTTTAACCACTTGCCGACCATCGCACGCCTATTTACGTCGACAGAATGGCACTGCTGGGCAAACGGGCATACAGGTACGTTTTATTTAGTTTGCCGCCCTGTAGTCGCGAGCTTCGTGACCGTGCCCGCGGGACCCGCAGACTCGATGTCCGCAATCAGGTCACGGAGCTGAAGAACGGGGAGACGTCAGTGTAAACACATCTCCCCGTTCTTCCTATTATTATTATAATACAGGATTTATATAGCGTAAACAGTTTGAGCGGACTTTACATTAGGGAAGACAGTACAGTCACAATACAAATCAATACAGGAGGGATCAGAGGGCCCTGCTCGATAGAGCTTACAATCTAGAAGGGAGGGTCAAGTGGAATAAAGGGTAGTTAGCTGTGGGGGATGATCAGATTGATTCAAATGAAAATACAGTTGTTTGGTGTGGGTAGGATAGGCTTCTCTGAAGAGGAGGGTTTTCAGGGATCCTCTAAAAGCTAATAGAGAGGGAGATAGACGGGCAGTGACAGAGTGTTCCCTGTCATAGGGAACCGCGATCAGTGATGTGTCACTCGTAACCACGTCCCCTAACAGTTAGAATCACTCCCTAGGACACACGTAACCCCTTCAGCTCCCCCTTCAGGCTAACCCCTTCACTGCCAGTGTCATTTTTACATTAATCAGTGCATGTTTATAGCACTGATCGCTGTAAAAATGACAATGGTCCCAAAATGGTGCCAAAAGTGTCTGCCATAATGTCGCACTCAAGATAAAAATCGCAGATCGACGCCATTACTAGTTAAAACAAAATTAATAAAAATGCCATAAGACTATCCCCTATTTTATAGACGGTATAACTTTTGCGCAAACCAATCAATAAACGCTAATAGCGATTTATTTTACCAAAAATATGTAGAGGAATATGTATTGGACTAAACTGATGATTTTTTTTTTTATATATATATTTTTGGACATATTTATTATAGCAAATGTAAAAGAAATATTGTTTTTTTCTCAAAATTGCCAATCTATTTTTGTTTATAGCGCAAAAAATAAAAATCCCAGAGGTGATCAAATACCACCAAAAGAAAGCTCTATTTGTGGGGAAAAAAGGACATTAATATTGTTTGGGAGCCACGTTGCACGTCCACGCAATCGTCAGTTAAAGCAATGCAGTGCCAAATCGCAAAAAGTGGCCTGGTCTTTGGCCAGCCAAATGGTCCGGAGCTTAAGTGGTTAAATCAGTATTTTTTGCTAGAAAATGTTGTATTACCCCCCCAAACATTATATATATTTTTTTAGCAGAGACCCTAGGGAATAAAATTGCAATCATTGCAATTTTTTATGTCACTCAGTATTTGCGCAGCGGTTTTGCAAACACAATTTGTATAATGTGAAAGATGGTGTACACTTAGTAAATAGATACCTAACATGTTACGCTTTACTATTGAACATGCTCATGGAATAGCGACAAAAGATGGTACTTACAATCTCCACACGTGACACTTTAACCACTTAAGCCCCGGACCAAAATGCAGCTAAAGGACCAGGCCACTTTTTGCAAATTGGCACTGCGTCGCTTTAAATGACAATTGCGCGGTTGTGCGACGTGGCTCCCAAACAAAATTGGCATCCTTTTTTCCCCACAAATAGAGCTTTCTTTTGGTGGTATGTTATCACCTCTGCGGTTTTTATTTTTTTGCGCTATAAACAAAAATTGAGCGACAATTTTGAAAAAAATGCAATGTTTTTTACTTTTTGCTTTAATAAATATCCCCCAAAAATATATAAAAAAAATGTTTTCCCTCAGTTTAGGCCGATACGTATTCTTCTACCTATTTTTGGTAAAAAAAAATCGCAATAAGCGTTTATCGTTGGTTTGCGCAAAATTTATAGCGTTTACAAGATAGGGGATAGTTTTGTTGCATTTTTATTATTATTTTTTTTTTAATGGCGGCGATCAGCGATTTTTTTTCGTGACTGCGACATTATGGCGGACACTTCAGACAATTTTGACACATTTTTGGGACAAATTGCATTGTTTTCTGTGGAAATGACAGTTGCAGCTTGGGAGTTAACCACAAAACAAGGGGGAGCTGTAGGGGTTATGTGTTCCTTGTGTGTGTTTACAACTGTAGGGGGGTGTGGCTGTGGGTGTGACGTCATCAATCGCGTTCCCCCTATAAAAGGGATGACACGATCGATGCTGCCGCCACAGTGAAGCACGGGGAAGCCATGTTTACACACGGAGCTGTTCTTCAGCTCCGGGGACCGATCGCCGCACTCCAGCGGCGATCAGGTCCGCGAGTCCCGTGGTCCCAGGTCCTGGAGCTTCGGACCGGGTCGCGGGCGCGTGCCCGTGACCCTCGGCTGGGTAGTAGTACAGGACGTACATGTACGTGGATCTGCCCAGCCATGCCATTCTGCTGACGTATATGTGCAGGAGGCGGTCCTTAAGTGGTTAAACATCTTTACAGGAAACCTGTTTAGAGTTACAGATGAGATTTAGTCCTAGAATTATTGCTCTCACTCTAATGCTGCGTACACACGATCACTTTTTGTGATGTAAAAAACTTTGTTTTACCTCATGAAACAAAACGACGTTTTTCAAACTTCATTTTAAAAAACGATGTTGCATACACACCATCGTTTTCTGAAAATGCTCTTGCAAAGCGCGAGTCAATCAAAGAGTATCTACTCTTTAATCGCCTATTTGAGAAGCCAGTCGCACCATCAAATCATTTTTCGGGCAAACCGATGGAGATGGTAAGCCCTAGAGACAACGACGAGCTCAGGACGGTTTCATGAGAAAGGCGGCTGCAAAAAAAATGATACCGGGGTTATGGCTGATATCTTCAGCCCTAATCCCCATAAACCACATGCGAAACACAATTTATATATAAATATATATATATATTTATCGGCGTATAACACACGTCGGCGTATAACACGCACCCCAAGTTTAGGAGGGAATTTAAAGAAAAAAAACTTTTAGGAGGGAAGTCTAAGGATAAAAACTTACATTTAAATGCCCATCAATGCAGCCTTATCAGTGTCCATCTGCAGCCTTGTCCATCATTGCAGAACGATCAGTGTCCATCTGCAGCCCTGCCCAGTGTCATTGCAGCCTTGCCCAGTGTCCATGCAGCCTTGCCCAGTGTCCTTGCACCTTGAACGTTTAAAATTACTGCCGCGGCGGAGAGATAGACAGAACCAGATGTCCTGTGTACCCAGCTCCTCTCGCAGTCCCGCCCCTTGCCCAGGCTGCTATGATGGACATAACACAGGTCCAATGGCGGGACTGGGCGTGACTGCGAGCGGAGCCGAGCCTAGTTGAGTACACAGTACACTCTGCTATGTGTATACCGGCGGCGCTCGCTTCTCTTCCCCTCACAGACAGTGGGGATCGGCGTATAACACGCACCCAGGATTTCCCCCTGATTTTAAGGGGAAAAAAGTGTGTGTTATACGCCGATAAATAGGGTACGTATTGCCATCAACATCAAAAGATTAAAATACAATAGTATGTGTTTGTTTTATTAAAGACTTTTAATAAAATGTGGGCAGCACAGTGGTTAGCACTTCCATCCAGCAGCCCTGGTGCCATTGGTTTGAATCCCAACTATGGCACCACCTGCATTGAGTTTTAATGTCCTCCCTGTGCCTGTGTGGGTTTTCTCCCACACTGCAAAGACATGCTGGTAGGTTAATTGGTTCCTGTCTAAATTGGCCCTAGTATGTGTATGTAATGCATGAATGCAAGTTAGGAACCTTAGATTGTAAGCTACTTGAGGACCGGGACTGATACAAATGTACAATATACAGTATCTCACAAAAGTGAGAACACCTTTTACATTTTTAATATTTTATTATATCTTTTCATGTGACAACACTGAAGAAATTACACTTTGCTAGAATGTAAAGTAGTGAGTGTGCAGCTTGTATAACAACAAAAGTGAGTACACGCCAAGTGAAAATGTGCAAATTGGGTCCAA
Organism: Rana kukunoris; assembly: GCA_029574335.1. Lineage (NCBI taxonomy): Eukaryota > Metazoa > Chordata > Amphibia > Anura > Ranidae > Rana > Rana kukunoris. The sequence continues at coordinate 119,866,332 of CM056052.1, forward strand.
TTAACCATTTTCCACTCCTCGTTGTCATGTGACTTGTTAGTGTTACAAGGTCTCAGGTGTGAATGGGGAACGGGTGTGTTAAATTTGGTGACATCACTCTCACTCTGTCATACTGGTCACTAGCACCTTATGTCAAAGAACGCTCTGAGGAGTTGGGAGTTTCAAAAAATGGGAGAAGCTCTGGAGAAGTCCTGCAAGTGAGCATGGGAGGAGGTGTCGAGGGAGCTAGAGAACAGGAGATCTTGGTAGGACCAATGAGAGCAGTTTGGTTAATATTTTGAGACATAGTGATGTACAGTAGCTGGTGGCAGAGTTGTGGATGGCTTTGTAAGCTTTGTTAGTACTTTGAATTCTATTAGTTGGGTGGGCGGAAGCCAGTAGAGGGGTTGGCAGAGAGAGGTGACACTGAACGGTTGGTAAGGTGGATGAGTCTTGCAGGGGCATTCATGAAGGAATGAAGGGGGATAGTCTATGTAAAGGTAATCCAATAAGGGGTAGTTGCAGTAGTTGAGGTGAGAGATAACCAGGGAGTGAATTAGAAGCTTTGTGGTGTCATTAGTTAAGGAGCGTATTATGGAGACGTTGCGTAGGTTGGGCGGCATGTTTTGGACAGTGATTGAATGTTGGTCTGAAAGGACAGTTTAGAGTCCAGGGTTACCCCTAGCAGGTATTTGCCGCAACCCTTTTACTCAACCAGGTGTGCCAGAGGGGATAAGGCTCTTCACAGAGTTGTGGCCTAAGAGAAGAGATTTTAAAATACCAGTCGGCTCCCACAGGGGTAAGCACTCCAGTGGAACTAAATGCCACTGTGCTTACCCCCCCCCCAGCACTCTGACCCCTCTAAACCTTAGATATCCCCCCAGAACTCTGACCCCTCTAAACCTTAGATATCCCCCCAGAACTCTGACCCCTCTACACCCTAGATACTCCCCCAGCACAGTTACCATACACCACAATATACCCCTTGTATTGTGACCCCACTACATCCCTGATCCCCCCTACACTGTGGCCTCTCTACATCCCTGATATCTCTAGTACTGTAGCCACCCAAGATACCCCAAGCATTAATACCCCCTATTCACCCCAGATCCTCCTCAGCATTGTTTTCCCCCATACACCCTTGATATCCCCCAGCACCATATTATCCCATTTTCCAGTGGAGATACAGTGCATGTGAACTCTTGGCTATGTGCCCACCTCCAGCACTGGACTCATCTATACCAATCAAGCAGGCAGAAGGAGGGGCAGAGGATTGAGCATCCCTCTGGAGCTGGGCATCCCAAGTCCACTGGCGCAAACAGTGATGGACAGCTGGGCTCACCATGACACCACCCACAATGCTACTTCTGCAGGTGGGCTCTCAGTGCTGCCGACTCAGCAGCTCCCACTCCAGCTAATAGGTATCGTTCTGCACCACACAGCGCACATCTGCCAGCTGGCCTCCCCTGTGTATCCATCACTCTCAGTGATATCATGGGGCCTCCAAATTCCGGGCAGTGTGGGCTCAAGGACCAGCTGCTTTGGGGAAAGTGCATTTTTTTTGTAGGTGGGGGGTAGCATGGGGTTGCTGTAGGGGGGGTTTCTTAGCTTTTGTTTGTACACTGTATTATCGTAGTATCACACTTGCCAATTTGTTGTGCAATTTTTCTGACATTTGCCCGTTTGTTGTCTACATTTAGTCATGATTGGCTGTTAGTTGCCTCCATATTGTCACAATTGTTTATATATTCTCATGATTGCTGGTTTATTGTTTACATATGATCACAAGTGTCAGTTTGTTGCATGTTTATTGTCACAAATAAAATCGATATATTATTCCCAAGCTGCCTTTAACACCCACACTCTGTGAATAAAACAGGTGTGTACAAAGCTGCTAAAAACCAGTTGTGTATTACCACAAATAAACAAACAATATGCCAAAAATGTGCAACACTTTGTAATTAATTAAAAGAAAAATGCTTAGGAGTGTATGAGGCACTAGTAATCTTGCAGTTTATTTATTTGCTTGTTCCCCCTTTAATTTATTAATTTGTATATTGTGAGTTATTTGTATTACAAAGTGCTGAACTTATTTGGTATATTTATTGTCACAATTTCTCATATATTGTCACAATATTTAGTTTTTTCTCCTCATTTACAGGCATACCCCACTTGTAGTAACAATTGCCCATTTGTTGCCATATAGTGTCACGTTTGTCCATATATTAGCTGTTTTCTGGCAGTGTACTGTAAATATTAGTGTGGTGGGGCATCTTGTTAGCAAGGGTTGTCTGTCAATTTGACAGCTGAGCCCCTGTCACAGGAACCTACAATGCAGATTTCTTTTAAACAAGGACTACTATTTGCACTCCTGTATAGGTGTAAACAAACTGACAGCCTCATTATACAGGAGTGCTATGCAATATATTGGGATCCAGCTGTTAAAAGGAAAGCTTATCCACCCCCTTCAACTGCCAGTGCTATCTGCCCAGGTCCTCATTGTCACCATTACTTGCATATTATTGACGTTGGCATAGTGTACATGTGTATATGCAGTCCCCCTCCTCTCCTAGAACTGAACTGATCACCAATCTTGTCTCCAAACATCACCCAAACCATCCTCTCTGCTCTTGTCAAGGCCTCATACTCTCAAGCTCTCTCGTCCCCTCTTCACATGCTCGTCTCCAGGATTTATCCAGAGCCTCTCCCATCCTCTGGAACTCGCTACCTCAACCTGTCCGGCTATCCACTATTCTTGCTACCTTCAGGCGATCCCTGAAAACTCATCTCTTCAGTTAAGCCTATCACATCTCCAACTAATCTTTTACCACTTCCATCAGCCCATTCCCCACAGATACAACCTTTTGTACCACCTGTCCCACCCTATTAGATTGTAAGCTCTTCTGAGCAGGGCCCTCTTAATCCTCTTGTATTTTTTTGTATTATAACTGTATTGTCTCCCTTTATATTGTTAAGCACTGTGTAAACTGTTAGTGCTAAATAAATCCTGTAAAATAATAATAACTGGGAGCAGTGTAGGGTGATGGCTCTACTCTACTAGCCATTGGTGCAATGTGTACTGCTACAGCAAATACCTAGGGTAGGAGGCAAAACAATTGCCCAAAAGACTAGAGAAGCCGGCCAATTGTTTTGTGTGTACAGTTGCATATGCACAGTGCTGGGTACCAGAATGCCACGTAACATAAAGGGACAAGGACATCCTGTTGTCCATGGTATATAAACTAAATCCTAAAGTTATTTAGCTTAGGTCCATGGTTTTCATAAAAAAACAGGTTTGATTAATGAATATTTTCTCTCATATGTAACCGCTTGCCGACCAGCCGCCGCAGTTATACGGCGGCAGGTCGGCTCTGCTGGGCGAGATCACTTAGATCTACGTCATCTCGCCAAGCAGCCAATAGTGGTGCCCGGCGGTCGCGATCACCGCCGGGCACCCGCGATCACTCGTTACAGAGCGAGAACCGGGAGCTGTGTGTGTAAACTGTCAGGGAGGGAAATTACCTATCACCTTTTTATACAATGTATGAACAGCGATTTGTCATTTCCCCATGTCAGTCCCACCCCCCCTTCAGTTAGAACACACCCAGGAAACATGATTAACCCCTTCCTCGCCCCCTAGTGTTAACCCCTTCCCTGCCAGTGGAATTTTTATAGTAATCAATGCATTTTTATAGCACTGAGTGCTATAAAAATGCCAACGGTCCCAAAAATGTGTCAAAAGTGTCCGAAGTGTCTGCCATAATGTCGTAAAACCAATAAAAAACGCTGATCTCCGCCATTACTAGTAACAAAAAAATATTAATAAAAATGCCATAAAACGATCCCCTATTTTGTAAACGCTATAACTTTTGCGCCAACCAATCAATAAACGCTTATTGCGATTTTTTTTTTAACGAAAAATATGTAGAAGAATAAGTATCGGCCTAAACTGAGGAAAAACAATGTTTTTTATATATTTTTGGGGGATATTTATATTAGCAAAAAGTTAAAAATATAATTTTTTTTCAAAATTGACGCTCTATTTTTGTTTATAGTGCAAAAACTAAAAACTGCAGAGGTGATCAAATACCACCAACAGAAAGCTCTGTTTGTGGGATAAAAAGCACGCCAATTTTGTTTGGGAGCCACGTCGCACGACTGCGCAATTGTCAGTTAAAGCGAGGCAGTGCCGAATCGCAAAAAGTGGCCTGGTCATTGACCAGCAATATGGTCCGGGGCTGAAGTGGTTAAGCAAACTATTTGTGACAAGGCCAGATATTTAAATTAGACCTAGATATGAATTTACTTAAGATTGTAATGATGTAGCTGCAGTATATATTTAGTTGGCTAGTATGTAATTTTTTGAATCTATTTCTGCTTCTTAATAAATAGGGAGCCTTTTTTTTTTTATCACCCAGATTCTATATCTTTTTTTTTTTTTTTTTGCCAGCCATTTCTAGTGCACAGCCTGAGAGAGGCACACAGCGCCATATGCTCCTTCTTTCGGAAAGCAGGGAGAATGTAATTAGGAGCAGAACGTGCCTATGAATGTAAGCAGCTGCTTTCATTTCATGTACCATAGCACATATTTACATAATTGGGATATGTTTTTCTAATTATCATTGAGCCACAGCTGGAAGGAAGGCCGTGCATGGTGATAAAATAGATGTGAGGGTGCTATATAGACCTTTCATGCCTAGTGAGGGCCATTGGTCATACTCCCTCCACACTCTGCCAGCACCTGTAATAGGAAACGTGCTGCAATGAGATTTTTAGCTTCAGATCTGGACACAGATGTTCTCTTAATTGATTGATAGGGTTTCTCTGCCATTTCATCCGTCTTCTGCGTCACAGGTGAAGCTCATTTATAAAAATACTACCACTAATATAAAGCATGGCATTGCCTATAGCAACCAATCACATAGTTGCTATTTTGTAAGTACAGATAGGAGTAGATGATTAAAGCTAATGGCTATATTTCCTCTCCAATATATAATATGTTTTGTCAATTGCACTTCTTCATTATTGATTTATAGAATGAATGCATTCAATAACACTTCTGTATTACGTCATTCTGCAAGGTTTTAGCTATGATCTTGCTGGATTGGGCCCATCCATTTTCTTTGGTAGACCTGTTTCCTGCTTTCTCCCACAATTCCAGCACACCGGATGGAGAGTTTTACATATAACACAACCCTAAATAGTCTTATGCCTCGTACACACGATCAGTTTTTCCGTCAGGAAACAGTTTTGTTTTTTTTAGCTGGAAAACGGCTGAAATTTGTGTTGCATACACACGGTCACATTAAGTAAATGTGTATATGAGGAGACTTTACTTGAATGCTTAATGGAATGCTTTTTTATCAGGTCAGTGACTTGGAAGACACAGATACTAGAGACAGCCAGGCGAGGCAACCAGCATTCTTAGAATAACTTCAACAATGGCAGCCCACATTTATGTCTCAATCAAGACTTTCTTTACCATGATCCAACCACTTATTAACTGCTCTATAGAAGATTTACTGCTACAGGGCGGCCGTTCTGTGTAGACTCGCATATATATATATATATATATATATAACAAAAAGATATATATATATATATATATATATATATATATATATATATATATATGTATATATATATATATATATATATATATATATATGATTCTGCACATCCGCCTAGGGGGTAAGCGTGGACGCCACTTCTGCTGTGATTAGTCACAGCAGAAGCTGATCAGCGGGTGCCGGGAAATGGATGTCCACTGGCACTCGCTGATTGTCGAAGAGAGACACAGTGGGGGTTATTTACTAAAGGCAAATCCACTTTGCACTACAAGTGCACTTGAAAGTGCACTGAAAGTACACTTGGAAGTAAAGTCACTTTAGATCCAAGGGGGACAGGCAAGGAAAAAAAAAAACAGCATTTTAGCTTGAGCTTTAGCAGAGCTTCCCCTTATTTCAGATCTACCCCTTAGGCGGCGTACACACGATCAAATCTATCTGCTGGAAACGGTCGGCCCGACCGTCCCAGCAAACAGATTCAATCGTGTATACGGGCGAGCTGACGGATTTGGCCAGCCGACAGATTTTAAAGCATGCTTTAAAATCTGTCGGCTGGGAATCCGTCCGCCCAATATGTCTGCTGGTTAGTACGCTAACCAGCAGACATATCTTCTCGCACATGCGTCGAATGGATTCGACGCATGCGCGGAAGTAATTTACTTCCTGGTGCGGTGACGTGACGGCGTCAACATCACCGCCACGTCACCGACACGTCAATGCTAGTGTTGCTCACGAATATTCGCATTGCATATTCGAGTATTCGCGAATAAATCGAATATCGCGGTGAATATTCGCTATTGCGAATATTCGTATTTTTTAAAATTTCTTTTTAAAACAGATCACATCCTAGTGATCTCCATTGACGTCTAAAAGCATTGCTGGTATGATTAGAGACCCTGGGCCGAGTAGCTGAGGCGATCCTTTTATGTTGCCGAATATTCGCGAATACTTTCTCTGCCCTTCTGTGTTTTGTGTTTAAAACAAAAAAAAAATTAGCTTTAGTTTAGTCATATAAGTTTGTGTAAGTAGAGTTAGTGTTTAGTGCATATTAGTTTAGTAATCCAGGAAATGATCTCCGTTTTCGCGTGTTGACGAGAATTTCGCAATCAATTTCGCATTCGCATTAGCGAAATTTCGCATTCGCATAAGCGAAATTTTGCAAAAAATGTTTTTGATAAAATATCACGAATATTCGATATTAACAAATATTTCGCGAATATTCTTCTATATATTCGTGAAATATTGCGAAATCGAATATGGCGTATTCCGCTGATCACTAGTCAGCGCGCCGTCTGCCGGCAGGGATTTTGGTTTGATCGTGTGTACACGATCAAACCAATACATCCCAGCAGACAGATTTGTTTAAATCTGTCTGCTCGTGTGTACGAGGCCTTAGAGCGACTGCACTTCCAAGTGCACTTGCAGTGCAAAGTGGATTTGCCTTTTGTAAATAACCCCCTTTCTGTCTATGTAAACAAGGCAGAGCTCTGTCCTGACAGGGGAGATGTGATGGATTTTCTAAAATCCTTCATTTCCCTTAGGCTGGTTTCACACCATTGCGATCCCGCATCCAATTTGCAATAGCAGGAGATTTTGACCGGCTCTCTATGGAGCCGAATCACATATCACATATCTCCGCAGCAGGTCTGATGCGTCTTTTGGTCCATTTCAGGTCCGAATTCAGCCCAAAATTGGGGCTGAAATCGGACCTGAAATGGTGAACCAGCATGCCCCGGACCCAGGTTGTGAGCTGCATGCGGCTCATATGTGAACCGAGCCTTAGTAAAAGCAGCACACAAAGTACACATAGCACTGATCACTGTATTAGTGTCACTGGTTCCCAGAAAGTGTCAGTTAGTGTCAGAATGTCCACCACAATATCACAGTCCTGTTATAAGAGGTGATCAATTATCACCAAAAGAAATCTCTATTTGTGGGGAAAAAATGACATACATTTTATTTGGGTACAACGATGCATGACCGCACCATTGGCAGTTAACCGCTTATGGACCGCCGCATGTACATTTACATCGGCAGAATGACACGTACAGGCACATTGGCTTACCTGTACGTCCCTGCCTAGACGCGGGTTGGGGGGTCCGATCGGGACCCCCTCCCCCCCGGTACATGTGACGGTCTCTGTGGCTCTGGGAGCGATCCGGAATGAGGGGGCGGCTATTCGTTTTTGTCCGCCCCCTCACGATCGCTCCCAGCCAATGCGCGCGCTCCCCCTGCTCTGCACTTCCTCCTCCTGTGTAAACACAGGAAGAGGGAAGTGATGTGATCTCTGCTCTCGGCGTTTTTTTCAACCGCCGCTGAGGAGAGATCACATCTCACAGTAAGTCTGCACAACACTACACTGACACCAGGACACACAGGCACATTAACCCCTTGCGATCACCCCCCCCATGCCACAGTGTCACTGAATGCATTGATTATATGTATGATCACTGCAGTTAGTGTCAGTGTGACAGGCAGTGTGACAGTCAGTTAGTGTTAGGTTCAGGGTAGCCCCCGTACCCCCCCTAATGAAGTTTTAACCCCTTGATCACCGCCCTAGTTAACCCTTTCACTCCCTATTGCCAGTGTCACTAAGCGATCATTTTTCTCATCGCTGTATTAGTGTCGCTGTTCCCGCTAGGTAGCTAATTTTTTTTTTTATTGTGATTTTTTTTTACTAAAGACATGTGGCTGAATTAATTTTGGCCTAAATGTTTGACTAAAATGTTGTTTATTTGATTTTTCTTATAACAAACAGTAAAAAATATAGATTTTTTTCAAAAATATCGCTCTATTTTAGTATATAGCGCAAAAAATAAAAATCGCAGAGGCGATCAAATACCACCAAAAGAAAGCTCTATTTGTGGGAAGAAAAGGACGCAAATTTTGTTTGGGAGCCACGTCGCACGACCGCGCAATTGTCTGTTAAACCGTCGCAGTGCCGAATTGTAAAAACCCCTTGGGTCATTTACCAGCATATTGGTCCTTAAAGGGGTAATTCCCCCAAAAACCTTTTTTTAACATTGATTGAGGCTCGTTATGTCAAGGGGAATCGGGTGGTTTTTTATTAGAAACGAAGCAGTACTTACCGTTTTACAGATGCATCGTCTCCGTCGCTTCCGGGTATGATCGTCTGGTCTGGGCGTGCCTATTTGATTGACAGGCTTCCGACGGTCGCATACATCGCGTCACGAGTAGCCGAAAGAAGCCGAGCGACGGTGCGGCTCTATACTGCGCCTGCGCACCGTCGTTCGGCTACTTTCGGAAAATCGTGACGTGATGTATCCGACCTCGGAAGCCTGTCAATCAAATAGGAACGCCCAGACCCGGAGACCATACCCGGAAGCGTCGGAGGCGATGCATCTCTAAAACGGTAAGTACGGCTTCATTTCTAAAAAAAAAAACACCCGATTCCCCTTGACAAAACGAGCCTCAATCAGTGTTAAAAAAAAGGTTTTTAGGGGAACTACCCCTTTAAGTGGTTAAAGTAACACAGTACCTAATTGCAAATACCTGGTGATGAAGAAGGGTAAATCTTCCAGGGGTCAAGTGATTAATGACATGCTACATGTTGTACACATAAATATACAGTATATGCATGTCTACGGTTTACAGTAACAAGCACATGATCCAGATGTATATAGATTTATGTAAATTCTAATTTCAGCCAGAACATATAGGTGGGTGAGAACCTCTATTAAATCTTTACTACTGTTGAGTCACATTGGAGCAATTTCTACCTAATTCCTGTCTTGATGACTCTTATTTTTGGGACGGGAAATTAAGGGAATCTCCTCGACGGTGATGCAGATAACAAGAAAACCTGGCAGAGGTTCTAGCCCCTCATCATTATCGCTGTTTTATTAGTCCCTGTCTCACTAACTGTCCTGTAGTGATGTACGAAACAGCAGAAGAAACTACAGTGGCTAAAGGGGATCAAGCATTGAAATCATTATCCAATGGTGCAATGCTTGCAGTGGCTAACATGACCCTGGCGTGATATCAAAAATTGGTAAAGACAAAGACACACTTTTCGTGCGGCTCTGGACCTGAGAAAGATTGTCTGAGCTTCATAGCAATGGCAACAATAAAAACTGCTGTTTTAATCTATCTCCTCTGCAAGACCCATGAGTGCTGCTATAACTGTTTTGGATTTGTAATGGATTTTTTTTGTGGATGAGTACCTGGACATTAAAGCAAGCCATAGATTATGCAATTTTCTTTCTTTCAACCATGGGTTGAAAGAGAGAAAATTGCTTGATTGCCCCATCAAAACAGCCAGTGTTGATGGAGCAATCCCTCTCTGCTCTATTTTAATCTGACAGTGGGAGGTTTCCCTGCTGTCAGAATACAATGATCACCTCTGGTGGCTATAGCTGCTGGCAGTGATTGTATGATAAAAACCTAACAGGCTGGTTGTATTGAAGTCGATAGATAGATCAACTTCAGTACAACCAGCCTGCCCATAGATGGATCAAAATTCATGCAGATCCTGCTGAACCGGCTGAATTGTGATCCGTTTATGTCTGGCCTTACTTTAAAAGTAGAGTGCGGTGGCTACCCTTGGGACTGTTTAACAGGCATTTTATATTCATATGTTTTTTAACCTTTATTCCAAAAGTAATAAAACTGCTGCTGTATCTAAAAAGTGTTAGCTAGAGTAATGGTCCGAGCACACATTTTTTTTGCATGCTAGTCGCATATGGAAAATGGAGATGTTACTAAAGGTATGACTGAATAAAAAATCAGAAGTGATGTCACGTGTTTTAGTGTCTTTGTATTGCATTTTCGGATGACAACTGTACTGAGTAAACAAGGTGAACTGACGTGATCGGCTCTCGAAAGCTCTGTGATCACTTAGAAAGCGTTATTTTTTGTCCAATTTTCAAGTCGTGTGTATGGGCCATTAGGCTTTCGTTTGCTTTTCACAAGCTTAAAGTTCATCTAAAAGCTACATGTCCATCTAAAACTACCCTGTCCAACCTCATAATTTTATTGCAGAACAAACCAGATTATATTTACTAAATCTGGAGCATTCAGAATCTGGTGCAGCTGTACATGGTAGCCAATTAGCTTCTAACTTCAGCTTGTTCAATTAAAGTGATTGTAATATCTTGTTTTTTTATTCTATAAAAATAATAAACATGTTATACTTACTGTACCTGCCCTGTTGCAGTGCATTTGCACAGAGCAGTCCAGATCCACCTCTTCTCTGGTCCCTCTTCTGTGCTCCTGGCCCCTCCCTCCTGTTCAGTGCCCCCACTGCAAGCAGCTTGCTATGGGGCACCCAAGCCGTGCTGCAGCTCTGTGTGTCCATTTAGACACGGAGCTGCCGTTCATCCCCACCCCTCTTTCTCCTGTTTGGCTAACTGATTTTGATTGAAAGCAAAGGGAGCCAATGGCGTGACTGCTGTGTCTTAGTCAAACAGGAGGAAGAATCCTGACTGGCCAAGACACTCGTGGACATGGCTGGAAGAAAATCAGGCTCAGGTAAGTATTAGGAGGTGCTGAGGGAGGCTGCTGAACACAGAAGTTTTTTTATTGTAAATTTCAAAAGCCCGTATAAATGAATAGTAATGGAGAAAAAAAGCACTTGTGGGTTTAACTAATGATTATTTTCTGTAAAATTCTCCTTTAAGGGGGCGTACCTCCCAACATTTTGAGATGAGAATAAGGGACACCTACTAACAAACATATGTAGGCACACCCCCTGCCACACCTCCTTAAAGGAGAATTAACCAAAATAAAGGTTTATTAAAGGGCTAAGGGCTTTTTTTTTTTTTTAACACTATTATTCCTTTATTTTGGGTCCTAAAATTTACAAATGCAGCCATTTAGAAATTGGATGAAAGGTTTAGCACTGGGAAACACTTTTTGAAAGATAAAAATTGCATTTTATATACAACTATATAGATCAGACCAAAATGAGGGGCAAATGAGGAGGAATGAGGGACAGAGGGACATTGCTCCAAATCAGGGACAATACCTCGAAATCAGGGACAGTTAGGAGCTATGTGGGGGGGGGGGCAGGGGGTGTGTCCTATGCCTACATACTTTGCTTATAGGTGTCCCTCTTTCCCATCTCAAAAGTTGGGAGGTATGTAGTTCTGCTACAACTCTTCCTCATCATATCCAAAACAAAAAAATATAAAATGAATGCTACAGGAGATGTAAACCACATCCTTGAAGAATATGATGTGGCCACACTAAAATATGGCTGAAAATAAAATATGACGGTGCATTATTTTCTTCTCTGATTGGCTAGTTTGCTACTAGTTTAAGAGGATCAAAGGAGCTGAGTAAGCACGTGTTAATAGTGAGCCAATCAGAATCTTGTACCCATCCTGAAGTTTGGATTGGTATTTATTTGTTCTGAACTGAAATCTTGCTTTAATCTTTTGCTTTTCTGCAATTAGCATCATACAATACAGTTACAATAAGTAGGCTGTATTAGCGTTCATAAAAGTCATAAATAATTCAGAACACTGGTGTATACTGAAGGGCAATATAATGTTTGCGCCACACATGAGAATTTATCACTGATAAACTCATTGAGTTGCAGATGGTGCCGATAATTGCTGGCCACAATACCCACAATGCACACTTACAGCATAACAATATTATCACACTGTGAGAAAAATGATGTCATTACGGTACGAGAGTTTTCGTCCATGAATATGGAAAAGTTAAAATGGTGATATTGTCCATTTTATCTAAGCACATTTTGTATTTCACATTTTATAACACAGTGGACTCTGATTGTGGATTGATAACCCTTATTTCCTATCAGAACAGTTCTGTTTTTATCAATTGTTAAAGTCCGCACATGGGCTGGTGTGGTGGTATGATCTATTAGGCAAAGTGTCAGTGTCATATCAAAGGAGGAAGGACATAGCAAAACTCTGGTGCCAACAGGTGCGCCAGGAGGAGGAGACACACAGAGGAAGCCAGGAGGAGAAGAGCCGCTGACTGATGCCCAGTCCCTGCCGCCGCTCTTTGGATGCCCGATCCTGCCGCTGCTTCTCGGATTCCCCACCCTAAACAAAAAAACACCAGCTACCACTGGGTGCCAAATAATGTCATCTTTTTTAGCTTGCCAATCCTTTGGGCTCCATTTACTCTTGTGAGACTTTTCATGCAACTTTGGCTTGCAAATGCAGCAATTTAGAAATTGGATATAAGGTTTAGCACTGGGAAACACTTTTAGAAAGATAAAAAGTGCATTTTATATACAACTATATAGATCAGACCAAAATGAGGGACAGATGAGGGAGGAAGAGTGACAGAGGGACATTGCTCCAAATCAGGGACAGTTGGGAGCCATGCTTTAACTACTATTTTTATTATTATTACACTAACAGTGTTTTTCAGCTTCTGCGTATATCTCACCTCCCCTCTAAACCAAAACCTTGAAAAGCTTATTAAACATGTTAATACTTTAGCATCTCTTCTCTGAGTTTACAGAAAAAATGATGCTATAGTTACCAATGCTAAAGGTCAGACTATTGTCTGCTCCTAATTACTTCAGCCTTACGTAAGCCCAGACCTGGTTCTCAAAAATACATGCTGAGCTCTCGTTAGAAGTCGGAACATTGGTTTAGAATTAGAATTGTATTTATCGTATCTTTTTTTGTCTTTCAGAATGCTATGGTCATGGTTTGAAAGCAGCATATTCATAACACTGGACTAATTACAATATGTCAGCAAAACGTACAGTGTCATCCCATAATCCAGGGGTCTCCAAACTTTCTAAACAAAGGCCCAGTTTACTATCCTTCAGTAGAAGGGAAAGAAGTGGGAGTAGAAAATGTCCCAACGTCAGTGGAAAAAAAAATGCCCCATTGTGTGTTTCAGTGAGGGGTAATTGCACCTTATTATTGGTCATTGGGAGGTATTGTGCCCTTTCCTTGGTGTCAGCCGCGGGGAGGGGGGGGGTTATACTTTATTGTTGGTATCAGTGGATGAAATAGAGCCCCAAAGGCCAGATAAAAGCAAGCAAAGGACCACATCTGGCCCTCGGGCCACAGTTTGGAGACCACTGCCACAATCCAAAGATATCTGCACTCCAATAGGTTGTATACAGGGATGGACTGGCCATCGGGACTACCAGGAGTTTCCCGGCGGGCCGATGGCTCAGTGGGCCAGTTGTCACTCAGGGGCGTTGGGAGGGGGTGGCTAGAGCCCCAAAAAGCCTGGAGTCTCAGCCCCAGTGTAAACATCCAGTGATTGGTGGACAAGCGGGGGGTGTGGCCACAGTGATGCCGCGTACACACGGCAGAGAACCTCGACGGGCGGAACACATCGTTCCGCCCGTCGAGGTTCTCTGCCGGCCGTCAGATTTGGCGACCCGCCAGTCGGGGAAAGGCAACCAGCCATTCATCCCAACGGGCCGTCGAGCAAATAGAGAACCTGTTCTCTATTTGCTCGACGGGTTTCCCGACGGGCAGGGCTCGCCGAGAGCGTACACACAGCCGAGGTTCTCGGCAGAATGCGGCTCCCAGCGAGGTTCTCGCTAGTTTCTGCCGAGAACCTCGGCCGTGTGTACAGTGCTTCAGAGTGGAGCTGTCAAAACTAAGCACTGATGTCGGGAATGGGCGGGGCCGATATGCGGGGACCCCCCCACCATCCCCGATAGTGCTTAGATTTGACAGCTCCACTCTCACTGCAGCCGCACGCCCTGATAGTGATACCGATGTGCGGGACCCCTTCGTCCAGTACATTTGCAAACACTGCCTGTATACACTCTGACATTCAGACTGTATACAGGCAGTGTTTGCTATGTACTGGATGAAGGGGCCCCGTACATCGGTATCAGGTCGTGCGGCTGCAGAGTCTGACTGCTGGCTGGGGACTCGGGGAGGAAGGTGGCAGCCTGCTGGAGGGGGTGCATGGCGGATGGAGTGCATGTGCAGTATGACAACAGTGAACCTGTTGACCATCCTGCCTGGGTGTCCTCTTCTCTCCCGTGTAACTCCTCCTTCCCCCCCGGCCCCCACAGCTGCTTTCATCCATACAATGCAATAGAAGATAGAATGTCAGAGCAGAAGGCAGAGCTGTCCAACTTTTCAAGTTAAAAAGCCTGTGATTGGTTGCTAGGGGCAGTCCTAGCAACCAATCATCTGTCTGTTACATGGAAAGTTGAACAGCTCCCACCATCTGCTTGGACATGTCGCATCCTCTGTCTTCTCCCTTCTATGTAAGGTAAGGGAGGGGTCACCGACATAAAGGGAACTGTGTTTGTTGCAAAGAAAGATGATGGCTGTAAAGGATACCAGAATGGAGGGGACTGTGAAAGGAAGTGGGTGTCAGGGGGAAGGGTGGGTGTCAGGGGGAAGGTCAGTGTATGTGTCTGTGATTTTTTTTAATATACAGCATGGGGGGGGGGGGGTAAATGCACTGCCACTGGTCATAGTAACTGATGTATTAATGCACTGCCACTGGTCATAGTAACTGATGTATTAATGCACTGCCACTGGTCTTAGTAAGATGTATTAGACCCCTTTCACACTGAGCCGCCCATAGCGTTGGTGGTAAAACGCTGCTATTTTTACCACCAACGCTATGGTGGATTTGCAGCGCATTTTGGCTGCTAGCGGGCGGTTTTATTCCCCGCTAGCGGACAAGAAAGTGTTAAAACGGCCCACAATGCGCTGCTGGACAGGAGTGGTGGAGGAGAAGTAAAAGAAGTAAAAGCCTCTGGCTTTCACACTGGAGACAACGGAGCAGCTGTTTGAGGGTGGATTGCAGGCGCTATTTTTTAGCGCCTGCAATACGCTCCAGTGTGAAAGGGGTCTTAATGTACTGCCACTGGTCACGGTTACAGATGAATACATTTACTGGTCACAGAATAAAAAAGCAGTTTATACTTACAGTGGAATGTTTTTACTTATGTTTTTTTTTGCGCAATTGCGTATAGTTTATACACTGTTTTTGTGTGTGTGTTTGCAAAAATTAAGTGGGCCAGTCTGGATGAAGTCCAGGGCCAAATGTTTGTCCCAGTCCACCCCTGGTTGTATACATAAAGGGCCAGATTCAGGTAGATGAGAGCATCTTTGCTCTGGAGTAACGCTTCTCATTTACGTTACTCTGCCGAAATTTTAGGAGCAAGTGCTGTTATTCATGAAGCACTTGCTCCTAAAGTTGCGGCAGCGCATCGCAAATGAGCCGGCGGAATTCAAATTGGGCGGGTACGGGGCGTGTAATATTTAAACTATGCGCGATCCCGCGGTGAACGTACTGCGCATGCGTCGAGTGTCAATGCATCCCAGTGCGCATGCTCCAAATTCTGTCAGTGAACGTCAATGACGTCACATCCCTATTCATGAACGTTTTACGCAAGCGACGCAGTTATTTTTTTTTTTCCGACGCGATGACGACGCCTATACTTAACATAGGATACTCCACTAGGGGGCTGCTTTATCTTTACGTCGCGTTGTAACGTTGTAAAGTCACTGCGTCGCGCCCGAAAAAGATCGTGAATTTCCGACTCCCGCTGATTAACATATTTTTTCAGCGTTAATCAGCGGGAACGCCCCCGGCGCCATTTTTAAGTTGAAGTAACGATGCGATGGCAAAATTCAATTGCGTTGATCGCATCGGAACTCCAACCCGGCGTTTCTTGTTTTCTGGTTACAGAAAACAAAAACGCCGGCTTAAAGTGACAGTTAGGCTGGCGGATCAATGGATACTCCAGCCTAACTCTACCTGAATCTGGCCCAAAGATGTGGTAGCTGTTGTTTTGATAACATTTAAGTTCTTTACCTGTAGCTTTAGCAACTGGTATCCTCCAGGATTCATGTCTTCATGTTCTGCTTTTCCTCCAGTGATCTCCACTTTTCTGCATCTCATTGGAAGGACAGCTAAAGCACAGTAGCATTGTTCCTCTGTTCATCACTAAGCTTTTATCAGAAACAATATGTCACTGATCATTACTAATATTACTATCTCTCACAAACAAGCATTAGATCATACCTGTCATAAACAACCAATAACAAATATGTCTATGGTGTTTAAAGACCAACTCCAGGCAACTAAACAAGTATGAAAACTCCTCCTACAAGCTTTAACCAGTGCTCGGCCAGACACTGATAGAAGTCACAAGTCTGCTTATTACTGCTGATGAGAAAAGGTATTTAGCAGTTTATATTTATTAAAATAATTGCATTTCCATGTTCTTTGTACTGTGGGAGACCAGATATAGTAAATTCAGGGTCCTGGGTTTAGAAACACTTTAAAGCCAATCCGCAGCTCCTCCCTGCAGTTTTACCACCCCCCACAGTGTCTTCACCCCCACACTCCACAAGTCTAGGATTCATAGCCCTGCACTGGGCATGAGGATGCTGAGGGACAGTTCACCACCAAATTTAGTGGAAGTGCTGCCTGCCAGAGTAGCAGAGGATCAGGTAGGTAAAATAGTTTCACCTCTCTCCTACACAAAACAAGCTATTTAACCTTGCGGTGGGGCACTGCCAAAAATGTTTTAGTTGCCTGGAGAATGGGGGCGTAATTGGGCTCATTCATACTAGAGGTTGGGGGGAGGGTAGTAAAACCTTACGGTCAAACCATACTTTTACTACTCTATGTGCTTCCAATGGTCTTCAGCTGAATGGGTTAATGCTACCTCACCACCATCCAGCAGGGGGAGCTGACAAGTAGAAGGAGCTCAAAAGACTGGATGATTGACATCATTGAATCATGGGAGATGAAGTTTGAGAAGGAAACTTTACTATGGCAGTTAATGGACTACTGCACTACAATTTTCAATGTGAGCCAGGTATAAAAAAAGAAAGAGCTGTATTTTTATAGGCTGAATACTGAGGGATTTTCTGTTTTTTGCGAGGTGACTGAAGTGTGTGAAGAGACCAAAGTGTGCCTATCGCTGCTTCTGTGTGCATATCAATCGCTGAGGATCAGAGTCGATCAAGGCAGATCAAAAAGTTAGCTGACATCTAGACAGCAGAACCCCGGTTGTTGTATTGCTGGAATTGGTGAGAGGAAACTGCTTCCATTATCCTGTTGCTGATAGCAAAGACTGAGCACATAAGGACTGGCCATTTAACTAGCAGCATTATGTACTGCATGCAGACTGGGTCTGTACTCATGTGCACCACAATAAAAAACTGGGCCCCAACGCTAACTGGCTGAAGAACGAGGTCTAAAGATTGCTCATTCAGATAGCTGCTTCACAAGAACTTTGCCTATTGTTCAAAGTAAGAGGTACCTCTTTAGGGAGTCTTAATGTAATCTCTGTTATTCATATAGATTGAAATCTATAGTGGATATAGCTTACTGTTTACAGAGGAGTTATCGCAGTATTGATTAATGTTGTTGTTACTGTTTTCTAATACCAATGCTCATTGCTGAGTTTTATGGATTACCAGGTTTACTCTAATTTAGCTGCATAGAACTCCATTATATGCTGTTATAGCCTAGGAAACATATTGTCTATTGACCTGTGACTGACCTAATCTGTTACTTACTCATTTATGTGCATACTGCTGTTTACTGCAACCTGTGACAATATATTGGCTTAATTTACCACCAACTAGTCTGATGTTTGTTCTTTAAAATTGAACCTTAATTGTGTGCAGGATATGTGTGCTCCCGATAGCAGGGCAGTATCCATTTACTTAGAGAACTCAATCTACAAAGTGGCTCCTACAGGGGTAGTGCTACATTGGTAAAGCTTAAAGCCGAACTCCAGCTTTCTGACACTTTAAATTAGATAGCTTGGATCAAGCTGGTCCAAACAAACTACTTCCTTCACTAACAGGTACACCCAGTGTGAATGTTGTATAAACTGTATATAGCATTAGTGGGAAAGGCAGTGGGACAGGGACTTCCCATTTTGTTCCCAGAACAAAATTAAGTTGAGCTGCATGCTGATCAGTCATTCACAGGAAGCTTTTTTTTTTTCCGAATGAGTATGAGACTTCCTCTATTTGGCTTAGGTGGAGATTGTAATGTCATCTGCCCACCTCTTTATCTCTGCCAATCAGAGGAAGCCTTGCATTAATTCAGAAAATGCAAAGCTTCATCTGAATGGCTGAGCAGCATTCAGCCCAACTTTTTTCCTGGGAATGGAACAAGAAATCTCTGTCCTGATGCCAGAACACATTGTTGTAAACTGTTTGTAGCTGATGCTGCACACAGTGGTCACAGGAGGCTCATCTGTTAGTGAAGAAAATAATTTGTTTGGCCCAACTCTGTCAATATAAATGTTTTAAAGTGACAGAACCTGAAGTTAGACTTTAACTGCTGTAAGTAACACTCTTACTTTTATCCCCCCCCCCCCCCCCCCATACAGTACAGTCAGGACAGAACAGTTTTGGAGTACATAGATCAAAGCAGGTTGCTCACTCTACTGCTGGTTCATTCAGAAAATGTCTTGATTGGAGGAGGGGGGTCATAATGTTCATCTACACCTCCTCCAACCACAAATTGGCTTGCATTCATTGAAAAGAATGGAAAACATTTTCAGGATGGATGCCCTGCTGTGACCTGAATGCTCCTGCCCGAACTGTAGGTTTCATCGCCTGAGGTTCGGCATTGACTTACTGTACGAGAGCATAGAAAGTAATACCCCGTACACACGATAGGACCTTTGTCTGACCAAATTCAAATCGGAATTCCGACGGAATTCCATTGGAGGAAAAGAGGAATTTGTCAACATTTCCGATGGAATTACTCCGATGGGGCATACACATGGTTGGAATTTTTGATGGAAAAAGTCTGCATGACTTTTTCCATCGGAAATTCTGATCATATGTACTGGGTAGTATTAGACTGGTATTACACAATACAGCTGCGGCCACACATTGCACACACCTCATTAGCATTCATTTAATTTGTAAAGTTCAATATGAAAACATGCAATGTCAAAAACAAGAAAAAGAAAAGTAAAAAAAAAAAACAGGAATGGCACAAAAATGAATCACTCGGATATTAGTTATCTTGCTTTCCTCCAATTAAAATTGAATTATAAAAAAGGAGAGTAGAATATGTTCCGAGAGAGGTTATTATGGCCACCACACTTAATTGGCTGGCTTCTATGTCAATCATGCCTGGAGTAATCTTCTGCTATCGTTTATGTACAGCATTACCCTGCCTGGATGATTACATAACTACAAGCAGTACTAATAAAAACTGAACATGTGGAGTGATATCAAATAATTTGATTGTCCCCAGCAGTCTATGAAGGATGTTTATTTTTTAGTCTGTATAACCCCTATAAAAAGAGGAAACATGTTTGTATACACTCTTTGTCTGACTAGCATAATGGTTTATCGTGTAGATAATAGCGCCATTCCCTCCAGCATATTTCTATGTAGCAGTCAGGTGTCTTTCTCATCTGAAATGAAAACAAACAATGAGGATTTTGATTCATTTTTATTGAGTGCAATTTAGATTTTTCTTCTTTTTAATACAATGTTTTTCTTCTTTGAAATTACTGTTACAAACTCCAACATTTTGAACACAGGTGACAAATCAGAGAGGGGTAATTGTACAATGCAGGAACTTACAGAAATATACAGCTATGTGGTAGTCATGGAAGCTAAAGGGGGGCTGGAGGGGAGAGAATAGGCAAAGAGGACCCATCATCCATCTCATCTTCTTCGGGGGGGCAGATACATCCTTCCGCACTGTCACATGACATCTGATGGCGTCCACTGGGCTGGACTCTGCAAAGAAAAGTCAATCACAAAATCAGACAGGTCACACATTTCATCAAACATAAATCTAGATCAGAGTACCTGTGCTCATAACCACTTGCCCTCTGGAAGATTTACCCCCCCCCCCCCTTCATCACCAGGCTATTTTGTGTGATACGGCACTGCATTATTTTAACTGACAATTGCATGGCCATGCGACACTGTACCCAAATAAAATGTATGTCATTTATGTCATTTTTTTCCCACAAAAAGAGCTTTCATTTGGTGGTATTTGATCACCATTGGAGTTTTTTTTTTTTTTTTTGCATTATAAACAAAAATTATGGACAATTAAAAAAAATATATACAGTATTTCTTACTTTTTGCTATAAAAAATATCCAATAAATAAAAAAATTAAAACTAATCTAATTTATTCATAAATTTGAGCCATTATGTATTCTGTTACATATTTTTGGTAAAAAAATCCCCCAAAAATCCCAAAAAGGGTATAGTGATTGGTTTGAGCAAAAGTTATAATGTCTGCATTTATTTTTTTAAACTAGTAATGGTGGCGATCAGTAACTTATAGCAGGACTGTGATATTGCAGCAAACAATCTGACACTTTTGACACTTTGTGGAAACCAGTGACACTAATACAGTAATCAGTGCTAAAATTATGCACTGTCACTGTACTAATGACACTGGCTGGGAAGGATTTAAACGATCAAGGGGTTAAAGGTGTCCCTAGCCAGTGTTTTTGTGTACAATGTCTGCTGTTTTTTACAATGGTGGATTTTTTTTCTGTCTCTTCCCCGCTGTGAGGACGGAGCTCTGCATTCTTTACTTATTTAGAGCTCCATCCAGCCTCTCTCCTCGTAGAACAGTGGGTCCCGGCGGACATTCTTTTGGCTGGCACCTGCTGATTGCCTTCTGCTGTGACTCATCACAGCAGAACCAACACACCTCCTATGTGAAAGCACAGAATCACATATGTGTTTCTGCACAGAAAGGCAGACCTGTAGCAGTAAATCTGCTATGGGGTGGTCGGCAAGTGGTTAATACATTTCTTCACCACTTCATTATCAGTCTGCAATACCCCTTCATTACCAGGTCATAGGTCAGTTTTCAGTTTGACAATTAATCGGTCATGCAAGACTGTACCCCAATACATTTTATATATTTTTTGAGACAGATAGAACATTCTTCTGCATATATTTAATAACTACATTTTTTTATTTACATTGTGTGATCACTGTGATTGGTCATCACAGCTATCACATCGTACAGAGGCACTCAGATTGACTCTGTACATTGTGCCTATGAACAAAGCTGTCTGATGGCAGATCAGTTGACAGTCATCAATGTAGAAATCCAGGCTAACCCTAACTAGTCTTAAATGCTCCCTCCTAACACCTATGATGACTAACCTGTGTAAAAAAAGATGCATATACTTACCCATTTTCAACCCACTGTGATCCATTCACATCTGGCTTCCCTGTGCTAGTCAGAAGTGGCTGCAGGGGAGAGGAGGGAGCATCGACGATGGCTGGGCCATAGGAGATGATGGGTGATGTCACCACTCCCAGGCATGCCAGCCATTGGCGGTGCTTTTTTCTCTCTTCTGCAGCCGCTGCTAGCTGACACAGGGTAGATCATGTGAATAGACTGGAGCAGGGTGAACATGGGTAAGCATATACATGTTTCTTACATAGGTTAGTCAACATAGGTGTTAGGAGAGTGGAGGGAGCATTTTTAAGGTTAGTTAGGTTTAGCCTGGAATTCTACTTTAATCAGTGCACTGGCCATCTAAGGGTGGTTTCTGCATTGCCAACTAAAAAATAAGCATTCTCGACTTTGCCAATTATAAAAGAATGGCGGTATATATGTGTTCCAGTGTACCAGGTTTGTTAAGGGCTCATATCACGGGCATTGTTCGCCTGCGTTTGACATGCGTTTGGAAGGCCTGTCAAATGCAGGTCAGCAAAATCCCATAGACTTTCATTGAAAAGTACACGACAGGTCAGAGGCTGCATTAGACCGGCATTGCGCTGCATTTTTGTGAATGAAGCATCTCTTTTTGAGATGCATTTCAACTGTATGCAAAGTAAGTCACATGCAGCCTTTTGTTATCAAGTACTGTGATTGTAGTTCGAATAGAAAACACAGTGACTCTCCCAGTATGGCGCACGTTTGGTGGACTTGCCCGGGGGTGTGCAGACTGTGGAACATGCTCCATACTGATCTCAAAAGAGACCCATACGAGGCTTTTCTCTGTAAACCGATAGCGGAATTGCTCCGTCCAGAATGCCCGTTGGCTATGCACCTCTTTACTGTAACAAAACTAACCATAGCAAGGGCATGGAAGACTCAGTTTTGAGGCAGTTAAAAATCGCATTGATGATATAATGGTCAACGAAAAATGGACGGCTATTCTCTCAGACACCCATGATAAGTTCCTCAGGGTCTGGCAGCCTTGGGTGGCTTATTCTAAACCCTTGAGCTTTAACACTACACTACTACAGATCTGAAGTACTCTGCCTCCCTGCCGCGGGAACCCCCCCCTTCTTTAATCCTTATTTGTTTGATGAGCAGAAGCCAATGAATTGATTGGCAGTGAGGGGTAACAAACAATAAAGAATTGGAGCCTTTGTTCTTAATTTTTTTATGTAACCTCACTTAACACTCCTAACCAGGGGCGGACTGACAACTCATGGGGCCCCCGGACAATAGAAGATTATGGGGCCCCCGGGCTTACAGATGGCCACCATGCCAGGAGGCAGTGCAGAGCAGCTAAAATCTCGGGATTTTTACATCAAAAGCATGTCAGTTTCGGACATATCAGGGACAGATGTAAAAAAAAAAAAGATTTTTACATACTGTAACTTGTTTTACTGAGCCTGGCAACCATGATGGGGCCCCCTAGTGGCATGGGGCCCTCGGGCAGTGCCCGAGTGCCTCAATGGTCAGTCCGCCCCTGCTCCTAACATTACCACCTGGTCACTTGTACAATCCCCCAAAAAAACACTGCCCCTACTCTACCTGACATGGCCAAGTATATATACTGCACCGGGTAAAGGAAGCAGAAAGGCTGTATTGGAAAGATTCCTAAATTTAACCATTGGCCAGTATTTTTTACGATCTTCTTTTTAACATTTGAAAATATACATTTTAGAAAAAAAAAGAAAGTATTGTAGATATAATAAACTGCATCAAACTGACTGATAAATAAGATGTCTTACTGCGGTGCTGGAATTCCATCACTTCAATTAGTGGGCACACAATTGTTGTCAAAGCAACAGTATCATCACCTCTAGGATCATTTATTTTACAAAAAAGAACATGTTTTTTTGTACTGGTCTTTTGCTTGGCTTAGAATATTCTGAAAATATGTAAATAAAGTGGAAATAAAACTAAAAACTGAAAAAATTCCAAAACAGATAAGGTTTTTATTGCAGGAGAGGCCTCAAAACAGAAGAAGGACGTGGAGAGATGATACCAGCGCCAGTGCTATGACTGTATATTGAAATAATGGGGTACAAAATGTGTGGCTGATAACAGTCAAGGAATAGGCTACCACAGGCCTGATCTGCCTCATGGTATATCTGGCCCGGATCTCTTGTCTAGAATCTCTCCCCTCTCTGTTAAATAGAACTATAAAGATGACATTTCACTTGAAGATACTGTATGCTGAATGTGAAATCAGAAATTGTCCTTTGTAGCAAAATAAGGATGTTCTTCTGAAGTGTATTATATCATCTTTATATCAAGATTTAACAAAGAAAGTTCCTTGAAAGCAACCACATCAGCTGTGTTAGTAGTAATGGGGAAAAAAGAGAGAATGCACAGAGTATTAAATATGCATAACATCTTCACATTTTCCTTAAATGTTTGTAGTTTGTACATTTGAGCTTCCACAATAGGTTCTCCAACTTTGAAGCAAACTTTCCAAGTTAGTGAGTCCTGAGAGGCTTTACTATGCAAAACTGCACATTGTATTTATTCTTTTCATTCAGACTTTTTCTTTATCGCCAATTGTGTGGCGTATAGGGATGAGCTTCGCGTTCGAAACGAATGTATGTTCGACTCGAACATCGTCCATTCGATCGTTCGTCGAATTTCGAACAAAAACGATCGTTCGCGGCAAATTCGAGTGAAACGAAACGACCGTTTTTAAAACTTTTTTCCCATTAATACTACTATCAATGGAAAAAAAAGTTTTAAAAACGGTCGTTTTTTCAGGAGTTCTGCTCCTGAAAAAACGACAGTTTTTAAGACTTTTTTCCATTGATACATGTTCCCTGGGGCAAGACCCGGGTTCTGAAAGACGTTTTCCAACAATAACTTGAATATTGGTCTTAAAAAACGATCGTTTTTGAATTCGATCGTTTGAGTCCCATAGACTTTAATGGGGTTCTAAATGTTCGTGCGAACGATTGGACTGTTCGACGGTTCTGGTGCGTACCGAACGCGGGGGTGTTCGGCTCATCCCTAGTGGCGTATAATGTGTATTGTAGTTCAGTTTTCTACCACCTCCCACAAAACTAAAATTTATACTTTCGAGGATATCAAATAATGAAGCCCCATGAAGCCCCATGAAGTGACCAAGATGTGATGCCTTGGTGAAGAAAAATAATTTAGAATCACTGATCTACAGTATGTATAATAATTCAAAACACATAGGTCTGCACTGTCTCTCATCTGTTGGTAATGTCCCTCTCTTGGAAATAATCCCCCTTTTTTCTCCTTGGTTGTCATTCTTTTTGGTTTGATAAATGAACCTCAAAAGTTAGTACAAAGGAAAAGTTGTTGCGCCAAAAAGGAACTTATGGGTCTAAGCAGTAATTTTTTTATACTAACTCTTCATGATCTGTGTAACTGGAAGTGTTGCCAGCAGTGGCGCCTGGTGTTATATTAAACAATCCACACGCTGGCACCCCCCCTGTTGGTAGGTCGGGTGGTTACACCCGGGGGCTCCTTATCCTGGGCTTCACAACAGCTTCCCCTGCGTCTCCCCCTTCCTCGGTGGCCAATAGGATCGCTTCTCCTCTTAGCCAATTTTAGATGGGTCCAGATTGACTGGGAAGAGAATCGGGACAACAATAACGAATATTAATTCGCTATTGTCATACAACTAGGTGGTCTATTGCGCCCTTAGCCCACCCTTTTTTTAAGCTAATTAGAGCCTCAGACTCTAGTCACGTGCTTAAAAAAAAAAACACTGGAATCCATGCATCCAGAACACTATATGTAGATTAGGGGCTGCGCACATGGATTAGGGGGTGGCACCCCATACAGTATGGATGGGACACCACTAGTTGCCGGGGGTCCTACACATAATGATAAATAAACAAGTAATATATACAAAAGAGCATGTTTGCAGTCAATGAATGCAATGTTTCACAATGCCCTGCTATAGCATCGTGAGAGATATAGTTGTGCAACATCCAAAAAAATACATTTATTATTTTTATTGCTTTGGCACCTTTTTAGTGAATATTTTTGATTTTCACAAGTATACTCAAAATTTGATAAGAATGTGTAATAAAATAATACAAAAAAATGTAGCAGTGTTCAGTTGGTGTGGGAATACACATCAGTATAAAATTCTGATAAATTGCAAGATTAAACTTATCATGGTAGCACTGTGGTTTTTGTACATATATTTTAACAATGTTTAATAGGCAAACTAAAAATAAAGCAGAAATGGATTTCTGGTCAACAAAGGGGTTTTAAATAAAGCAAAGGAGAAGGTCTTTCTACATTCAACTGACATGAAATCCCATTGAGTGTGTATTAGTCTTTCTTTACCTATAAAGAAAACCTTCTCCTCATGTCTCCCAGGTGTGTCTGGCTCTGAAGAGATATATGTAATACTATAATAGACACAAAACTTTCTGTTAATTACTGTGGAATTAGTTTTTATATTTATATATGTATGCAGCGGTATGCATGCACATGAGAAAAGGAGAGGAGAGAAGAAGGGAAGTGGTTGGGGAAGACGATCCTCAGATTTATAGTGTGATAATTCCGGAATCCATTTCTTCACAATGGGGACAGTGACAGACAGGAAATGTTAGTTGCTCTATTGCGTAAGTCAATTTTCCTGTTCACATTCTAACCTGACATTCCACGGAATAATGATCTACCTTGTCCTACAGTATTGAAACCAAAGAAAAGAGATAACCAAAGACAGAGGTAATGGAAAGATATAAAATAATATAAGGATAATTAAAGAGTGCAAATATAGTCACGTGTCGTTGAATGATGTCGCAGCCTAGCTGTAAATGGGGCCATGCCTGTAATATATTGGGGCCCCTTAGTTAGGGTAAATACTGATAAGAAAGGAATTGCACCTGTCATTCCGTTCAAACACCTAGATTCAAACAGATTTTTATGGCATACTACAATTCTGTTATACTATGGGGTTCATAGCCAAATAGACTTTGCAAAGAAAAGTTGCACTCTCCATATGCAGTTGCTCCAGAGCTTAGAAAAGAGGTAAAGCAATGGACGCAAGCAGAGCTTCTGCTCATTTACCAAGCTCCGGAGCAACTGCACAGGGTATTTGCTTTTAGCAAATTAACCCCCCCCCCCCTCCACCCCTGTTTACTAATCTATAGACTTATGGTTTTTATTATTATAATTAAATGCAACTTTTAAAAGCCAGTAATGACAAATTGGTGTTTATTTAAAATAGGTTCCTATATAAATTTATAGAAATGCAAGTCAGAAGGAGGTCTTCTGCAGGTCACATGTGTCGGTCAACAAATCCTTAAATTAATATTAAAGCCAATATTTTTTTTGTAAAATGAAATGCTGATAGCGGGACTTGCATGCTCTGTTTTTTCTCCTCTGTGTTTGCTCCTCATACTGTCTCCGGCTGCACTGCTCTACTTCTCATATGTGGTTTCCCCCAATGCCTGCCAGAACCTTTAAAGTCCCACTGGACTCTCCACTTTGTACATGAACTCGTTTTGAACTACAATCTTATGTGCAGCTGCTCCCGTCACTGCACACACACAGGCAGTATAAGAGACACAGAATCAAAGCCAAAACTTGGGAGCCATTGTCAATCACCACTTTGGACAAGGAGAGGCAAAGATTTCGTTCTGTGTTTGGGGCTGCCTGTGTGTGGGGCACTCAGAGCAGCTGCAAGTTAGCTTGTAATTTTAAAAATAGGAAAGCACACCAAGTGGAGACTGTGGGAGGACTCCATTGGCACAGGGGGCACCCACAGACCTGAAGACAGGTTCTTCTGTCTGTAACTACACACAGTAATGCAATACTTTCTCCCTGGTGTGGAAAAAGCCTCTTAAGGGGGGAGGGGGTGAGCAGGAGTGTCAGGACGCTCTCTACTTTGCAGATAGAGAAAGGAACTGTGTGTTAGTGGGCATCCTGACACTCCTGCTCGCCCCCTCCCCCTCAAGAGGCTTTCTCCACACAAGGGAGAAAGCCTTGCATTACTGTGTGTAGTTACAGACAGAAGAACATGAAGTGAGGATTTCTCAGAAGAAATAATGACATTTAAAAGCAAAATCGAAGGATGAGGTAAGTGAAGGACTGCACTAAGGTAAAGGAAGCTATTTAGGAAAAAAAATGTTTTTCATGCATTTAGTATTTATGTGTAGATAAACCCATACCTCAAAACAATACCTTCATCTGCAAACATTTTGTTGTTAGGAAACCATCGAAGCCTATTGCCGCGTACACACGATCATTTTTCGGCATTAAAAAAACGTTGTTTTTCAAAAACGTCATTTAAAATGATCGTGTGTAGGCTTCACATTAAGAAGAACAAAAAAGAAGAAATAAGGACATTTAAAAGCAAAATGGAAGGATGAGGTAAGTGAAGGAGGACTGCACTAAGGTAAAGGAAGCTATTTAGGGAAAACATTTTTTACATTTACAACCCCTTTAAAATATCCATCCACTTTTAGCTATCTCACATATTTTAACCTGTTTCTAAAGAGCTTTTCCTTTCCTTATAAACAGCGGCTCATGTGCACCAAACTGAACCTGCAGACTTGTAATAACGAACCAGCAGACATATCCCCTTAATTATGGTATACCCAGCTGAGGAGGTTAACCTTCATTCATACAGGATAAAAGTCACACTGAACTCATGTTCAGTTCTCTTGACAACTGAACACTTAGTTTTGCTACTTGACTCACTTCCTGGGGAACTGTGATATGTTCCATTATTAAACATGGGTTGAGCATAGCCTTTAATTGTCACAAGAAATGTGCAGGTAGCAAAGCTTATACAGAATGACGCACCGCTCATCAGAATACATACAGTACAAACCTCAAGAATCAGATGGAGGATGGAATCAGCCAACAAAGTGTTCATACAGAATAAGGACAAATTGCAAGGATAGGTTTAGCAGTAGACACTTAGGCCTCGTACACACGAGGGGATATGTCCGCTGAAAACGGTCCGATGGACCGTTTCAGCAGACATCTCCGATCGTGTGTATGGGCTAGCGGACAGATTTGTCCATCGGACAAATTTCAAAGCATGCTTTGAAATTTGTCCGCTACAAACCTGTCCGTCGGATATGTCCGCTGGTTAGTACGGGAAACCAGCGGACATATCCTCCCACACATGCGTCGTATCCTGTGAATGGATCCGACGCATGCGCGCGGAAGTGTTTACTTCCTGGTGCGTGACGTAGCGGTGACGTGGCGGCGTCAACGTCACCGCCGCGTCACCGACACGTCACCGCGCCGTCCGCCGGCGGGGAATTTGATCCGATGGTGTGTACACGCCATCGGATCAAACTCCAGATCGGACATATCCGATGGAAATGGTCCGTGGACCGTTTTCATCGGATATGTCCGATCGTGTGTACGAGGCCTTAGAAACAAAGTTATTTCGAGTAGCTGGAGAACGTGAAAACAATCATAAATATTGCAGTGAAGAAATGGATCCAAGTACAGTATTTCCTAAAAATGTGTAAAGCCCTGTACACACGATCGGTTTGTCTGATGACAACAGACCGATGGACTGTATTCATCGGTCAAACTGATCGTGTGTGGGCTCCATCGGTTTATTTTCCATCGGTGAAAAAAAATAGAACAAGTTTTAATTTTCCCCTATGGATAAAAAAACAATAGAAAAAAAAGATGATCTGTGTGGAAGTCCATCGGTCAAAAATCCACGCATTCTCAGAATCAAGTAGACGCATGTTTAGAAGCATTGAACTTCATTTTTCTCAGCACTTAGTAGTGTATTACATCACCGCGTTTGGACACGGTCGGATTTTTGACCGATGGTGTGTAGGCAAGACTGATGAAAGTCAGCTTCATTGGATATCCGACGAAAAAATCCATCGGTTTAGATTCCATCAGATATCCGATCGTGTGTACAGGACATAACAGTTCATTATTGTGTACAAGCTAAAGTTTGCCAGGACTAGTGTACATACTGGCACCAGTGCTAAAAAGGGAAAAATATCAGCCAACATTCGCGAATCTGAGGTTATGACCAGGGAATACCTGGGTAACTCAAAAAGCATCAATTTTTGTCTGTTCCACATTGATAGACCCACCATACCCAGGTACCCACACATATCTGGGTGCTGTCAAGCTTCCCAATTCCTGACCAAGTTCTAAGCACTTTTGACATTCATTGATGAGTTATGGGAAAAAAGTGGAGCTAGCATGTGATCATTTAGCAGTTGGTGCATATTCACCACAGCAGAAAATCAAGCCTTTCGCAAAAGGGCTTCAAGGTCTATTGGGAAAACTGCCCATATAGGTACCACCAGATATGACAATTGTCAAGGTTGTAATTTTGATCTAATGTGTGGTCATAAGATGTACAGACACTATAAAAGTGAACCTGCCATGTCTACTATAGTGAATACTGGTGAGGGACAGGCACAAAGTTTCTCGTCTTGTCTTCTGTTCAGCTCTTCCATGCCTGAGAGGACCCTGGTTCTTGGGCCCAGGCTGTATACAGGGCCTCAGATTCTCTCAGATTAGTGCTACACCTCCCTACATTCAAGTTGCTAAAGCCTCTACTTTACACTACGAATGCAGAAAACCCAAATGATCTGAAGCACCACTCAAAGCTCCATCCAAGCCATGTGGTGATTCTAATCCTGCGAGGTGCTAGTTTCCCAAAGACCCATCCTGCCCAATAAACAACTCTGAAAACAAAAAAATTGAAGCGCACACAGGAAGCCCCCTGGTTCACAGAGTATAAGAAAGTCTTCAGCTCTGCCTCTTCCTAAACCACACTCCTCTAACATGTTTCACCCGCTCATGGGCGTGTGTCTTATGTACACACAATCGGAATTTCCAATGAAAAAAGTCAGACAGAATTTTTTCATCGGATATTCCGACGTGTGTGGGCCCCATCAGGCTTTTTTCCGAGTCTAGAAATAGAACATGTTTTATTTTTTTCAGATGGAAATTCTGATCATCTGTGTGGAACTCTGACAGAGAAAAAAACACGCATGCTCAGAATCAAGTCAACTCATGCTCGGTAGCATTGAACTTCATTTTTCTCAGCTCGTCGTAGTCTTTTACGTCACTGTGTTTTGGACGGTCTGAATTTGGTATGACAGTGTGTATGCAAGACAGCTTGAATGGAATTCCAAAGAAAAATTCCATCAGATTTTAACCCATCAGAAATTCCGATCGTGTGTACAGGGCATTGGTCGTAGAGATCATCAACATTACTACAGTTAAACCCATCCTTCTATTACATTTATGTAATCAGATAAGGCTGAATTCACAGTTTTAACATTTTTGCCTTATTTTTGGACATATGCGTGCTATTTTCAGCACTCATTGACTACTTTGGCTACAAATAAGAGCTGTTATTAAACCAATTATAGCTTAATGAAGTTAGCCTTTAGTATTATGTTTTTTTAGACCCTCTATGATGACTCACATTGTAAAGTTCAGAATTATCTGTTACTGAACTTCTCTTAATAAACTCGGCCAGCATCCAGGGCGATGTGGAATTTGAGGAAAGTGGCCAGTCGCTCCGCTCGCTCGGCCTCCTGGCTCTTATTTTTAACATCCTCCAATCCACGGGGATATTAAAGAATGAGCCTGGATGCCGGCCGAGGTTCGGAGATTTCCGTCCGCAAGGATTGCACCTGCGCAGTCCTTGAAGGAACCAGCTTGTTAAGGGAACAATACAGACAAGTCACCGGCACCCCTTCCATAGACTCCCATGTTAAATAGTAATTTCTCCAGTGATTTGGGGACCTGGTACCGGACGGTCGTAGTTCTCCTGGACCCAGAACCAATTTCTCCTCTATAAATTTGCAAAGTTTTTTGTCTGGGGGACCCACGGCTGGGGAGCACCGATTTCTCGAAACCGGGCACCCCTTCTATGGACTGCCATGTTAAACGTCAGTCTAGTCATGGACACAGTGAGGCATGGACACAGTGCTGCAAACACAGGGAAATATCTAGAATTTTTATTTTTTGGTTTTAACTTTAATTTTGCAAGTGGATTTAATTTGCTTTTAAATGGTACGATTAGGAGATTAAAAACTATAAACCTCCGAGAAGACAAAGGAGCAAAAGATATATGTATAAAGCACAAAATGTTATGTAACTGTTATTAGTAGAAATTATTTGTTTCCACTAGAAATACAAGCATTGAATAGGAAATAAATGTTTTTGTAATTTAGCATACATTAACAGGCGGGCTCATTATCCGCACTAAAGTGCTTGGTGATTATTCCTTGTTAAATGCTCATCCCAAGTCTTTGTACCATTAATGAAAACCCCATGATGAGCTTCGCACAGAGTACTACTTGCCATTAAGTAAACACCATTCCAAAGGAAATTACCAAGTGTATACAAAATAATCAGTTAAATTTAAGCCAACCTTAAAGTATAGTATTATTTGCTTTAATGTCCGTGGCTGGACAAGATTTCCCATCATTTCTTTCCCGGGAAACACAGAGAGCAAATATCTCCACAGTGCGGGGAACAGCTGTAAAATTCTGGATTTGCAATCACCTTTTATCCCACTGACAGTGACCACAGGAACAGGAGGGGGACACAGATAATAATAAAAAAATTCAGGTTTAACCATTTCTCTATTCTGTTTCGGTTTTAGATACATTTTAATTCCAGTGGTGTGTGGAGAAAGTGTTTTACATCCCCAATTAGCCACCATCGCTAACACTGAATTTTTTATATCATCTTTCAAAATTTTACATTTCCCAAACTTTGCATGCTAGGGCACTATGGATTTCATGGGCCCCTAGACAACCTTAAAGAGGGTTGAAGAAACATGGTGCTTGCTTTATATTCACTTTATATCTTATTTCAGCAACATATGTACTTTAATATGTATGAAGTACCAATGCTTTATTGCATGCTGTTGGCTAAGAATTAGATTGTCTTAACATCAGTGTCCCTGATAATTATTTTAAAATGCTAGCGAGCTGGCTCTTTCTCAGCTAGACAAGTCGGGAAATGGTAATGGAAAGGATGGGTGGTTTAGTGCAGGAGAAAAAAATAATATAAGGGTTAGCTACGAGTCACGTCATTATCTATCATTTTAAATGAGCTCAAGGGACATAGAATGTTTTAAACATTTGTCCCCTGAATGTCATTTCCCAGTAAAGGTCCCTGGTCTTCAGCACTGGACATATATATGTAATATAGAATATATTTTGTGTTAGACTTGGTTCCTATCATTAATATATTTCCAGCACTGACAATCAGCATTTAAAATGTGTTGATTTAATTTGCACAAATTAAGTCACATAAGTCACATTTTGCACCCTAACCCTCTAAGCAATGAGTTTCATTACGAGATTGGTATTATGGTATTTCCAGGAATTATTTTTAAACACTCAGCAAAAATGTCACAGCCAAACACAGATATCTAATTTTGGCTTCATGCCAAGTGACTAAATAAGGCACTGGTACCATAGCTCTATTAGAAATTCTGTAGGTCCACTGTAGGCAGGAGACAAAGATATGTAAATTAACCGCTTCAGCCCCGGAAGTATTTACCCCCTTCCTGACCAGAGCACTTTTTGTGATTCGGCACTGCGTCGCTTTAACTGACAATTGCGCGGTTGTGCGATGTGGCTCCCAAACAAAATTGGTGTCCTTTTTGTCCCACAAATTGAGCTTTCTTTTGGTGGTATTTGATCATCTCTGCGTTTTTTATTTTTTGCGCTATAAACAAAAATAGAGCGACTATTTTGAAAAAAATTCAATATTTTTGACATTTTGCTATAATAAATATCCCCAAAAAATAGGCCGATACGTATTCTTCTACATATTTTTCGTAAAAAAAAATCGCAATTAGCGTTTATTGATTGGTTTGCACAAAATGTATAGCTTTTACAAAAAAGGGGGTAGTTTTATGGCATTTTTATTAATATTTTTTTTTACTAGTAATGGCGGTGATCAGCGTTTTTTTTCGGTACTGCGATATTATGGCGGACACATCGGACAATTTTGACACATTTTTGGGAACATTGGCATTTTTATAGCGATTAATGCTATAAAAATGCATTGTATTACTTTAAAAATGCCATTGGCAGTGAAGGGGTTAACACTAGGGGGCAGGGAAGGGGTTAAGCATGTTCCTGGTGTGTTATAACTGTATGGGGGGGTGGACTCACAAGGGGAAATCACTGATCTTCCGTTCATACATTGTATGAACGGGAGATCAGCGTTTCCCCGCTGACAGGAACGAGAAGTTTGTGTTTACACACATACCTCCCGTTCCCCGCTCTGTAACGGACGAGCACCCGTGCACGGCGGCGATCGCGCGCGCGCCCTCTGGCGGCCGAAAAAGATAGGACGTAGAGCTACGTGCTCTCGCCTAGCAGTGCCGACCTGCCGCAGTAATATGACGGCGACTGGTCGGCAAGCAGTTAATGTGCGTGCATTCTTTCTTTTCAGCACCATTGGCATAGTATAGGTTATACGTTCTGTTATGAAAATATTGAAGCATGGGGTTATTTTGCTTGTTTAAAAGTAGAAATGGAACTGGGATTATGGTAATTGTACACAATGGTTAGGCCCTGTACACACGGGCAAGAATCTCGTCAGGAAAAAAAACACAGTTTTCCCTGACGAGATTCTTGGCAAGAATCTATTACCGCCCGAGTGTACAGACTCTCGTTTCAAAAGAACCATGGTTCTCTTGAAAGGAAAGAACGTGGTGACGTCATCGCGTACGACGAGCATGGGCTTGTCACATTCGATGCCATCACCGCCATCTCGCTTCACCCTACCTTTGCCATGGAAGCTACCGCGCAAGCGTCATAGTCATTTTGAGCATGCACGGTTTTCTACGGCGACAGGTAATTATACACACTCTCTGGTTTCTCGTCGGGAAAAAGAACCGACAAGAATCTCAACGTGAAAAAAAAGCGCAGGTTCTCTTTTTTTCTCATCGAGATTCTGGCCAGATTTCCTGACGAGAAACCTGAAAGCCTTGTACACACGAACAGTAATCTCTGCAAGAAGCAGTTTTCTTGCTGTTTTTTTCTGGGAAAACCGGTTGTGTGTACGAGGCCTTAGGGTTAGGTGTTAAAGTCCATAAAAGGAATAAGAGGACAATTGGTAATTATTCTAAAGGACTTTTAGCTAGGCAGCCCAGATATAAGAGCAACGTTAGGTGGGAAAGATTCACAACCCAATTGGTTCTAGCACCCCTAGGTAGTTCTCAAGCAAAGCCTAGTCTCAAGTCTCTGTTGTTGCCGACTGTTTATTGTAAATTCTCTAGAAAAAAAAAACTAAGTGTGTTTTTAAGTGTCTTTAACTATCTGAAATATTCCTGGATGAGCCTAAAATCATGCCATGATTAGACTGCAGACAGGTATCTTTGGAGTGACAGATCAGTTTCCTAAATTTTAAAAGTGTTACTAAACCCAGGACCCTGCATTCACAGTACACAGAACATGAAAATGCAATAGTTTTAGTAAATATAAACAGCTAAATACTTTTATTCAGCAGCAGTTAGAGCAGTCTTGTGACTTCTATCAGTGTCTGGTTAAAGCTTGTAGGAGGAGTTTTTATTCTACTCTGACTGTCCTATAAGGCTGCAGGACCCCTGACCCTCTGTCTGGACAGTGCTCATTGCCCCTGTGCTGACCACATGCACTTTCCCAAGAATTTTTTTTTTAGCAATACACACAACTGAGCATGTGCAGCTTGCCCCTAAAGCTCTATACTATCAGGAGATGGATTGGGGACTGTGGAAGAAGTGGAGGAGCAGAGAAGACAAGATCAAACAGCCTTGTTTACACAATGCAAAGGGTTAACCCCTTAGGTTTCACAGTGAGTATAACAAGCATGCTTTACTGCATAACCAAATTTTACTTGTGGATTCAGTATCACTTTAAACATATGCTAGTAAAATGCATGTTTAGCAGTTATTTGTTTTTGTATATATATATATATATATATATATATATATATATTTTTTTTTTTTTTTTATTTTTTTTTAAGTTGAAACCTAGCATCCTCTAGTTTTCAACTCCAGTCCTCAAGGCACACCAACAGGTCATGTTTTCAGGCATTCCATTATTTTGCACAGGTGATTTGATCAGTTTTACTGCCTTATGGCCCGTACACATGATCCGAATATCGTACAACAGATCGTACGACTTTTTTCTCTTAATAGTCGCAAGTAAAATGAAATAGGTTATTAAAGTCACGAAAATTCTCGTACGACAGAAAAAAATAATCAGAAGTGATGTCATGTGTTGTAATGTATTTGTATTGTATTGTCGGACGTCAACTGTACTGACTAAACGAAAATCGTACGATCTGACATCATACGAGGAAAATTTTCGCGCTTGTCCGATCGAATAATATCGGATGAACAGTCGTGATCAGCTCTCGAAAGTAGTGTACACACGAACCGAAAATCATACGATCCATTATCGTACAATCGTTTTCGTCCGATATTCGGATCGCGTGTACGGGCCATTAGTAATCACCACAGCCATTTCATCTGAGGGAAATCCTGAAAACTTTACCTGTTGGTGTGCCTTGAGGACTGGAGTTGAAAAACACTGCTCTAGTTGCCCTAGTTGCCAGGAAACACTTAAACAACAAATTCCAAGCCTGTGATTTCGAAATCCAGAGACTCTCATGTGTGCCACCCAGTGTTGTAGATACATATTACATTATTTACATGCAAGAGTCTGCAGTCCCTGCCAAAAACTGATTTTCTCCCCAAATGTGGAACTTGAAAGCATCTCAGATACAAGCTAAATGAACATGAAAGCATGGCACATTTGCCAATTGACACAAACCTAATTCAAGTCATGTGCAACTTAGAATTGAAAAAGTTATATGCAATTAAAATGAAATTAACAGGTGAATTTAGCTAGGTAACATGGTTGCCTAGATAGCCTTACTAGCACACTTCATTGATTTTGCTTGCTTTGATTTGCTCTTTAGCCATATTTCCATGACGAATACTCCACCAAGATAGCTTCATATAAAAAAAAAACCTCTATAAGCACCATGGACGAAATCCGCAAAGAATCTGTTACAAAGAATCTGTTACGAAGAATTAGGATGCTCAGGTAAAAAGGTATCCTGACTTTCAACACCACAAAGCCTTTAACACAACATCTCAATCCCGAGATGTATTTTTAGCAACTTTTAATAACTATTCACCTTAAAAAAAAAAGACATGCAAAGTCCTTATATATCTAATTTGCCAAGCAATAAAAGATTAATCTCCTCCTAAATTAGTTTCCCTTTTATTATGAATTAAGTGCAGCGCTCTTCAAAAGCTCATCATTTTTCGAGCTAAGGATTTATCTCCACAAGATTATCTTTCCAGGAGTGAGAGGAAGATTTACACCTCGTTCCACATTTCCAAAGCAATTACTTTTGAAAAACACTTCCACACAGATAATAATATGTATACATGACTTGTGGAATTTAATCAGTTTACTGGTTACTGTCTGCAAGATGGGAGATCGGATCTTCCGCTAAAGGTAATCTATGCATCTAGTTGCAGAGGGAAAAAATACATTCAATTTTTGATTTTCAGAGCCGCCAGTATAGGGAATTCAGTGTTTGGGTACTGCATATAAAAGCCACATTCACTGAGTCTCGATGTATTGACGGCTGGAGACGCCAAGTGAAAATGAGGTTTCCTATCAAAAGATTTCATTGTGAAAGTTGGAAATGATTTTTTTTATTTGCTGGCAATAGCGTTTAAATAAATGTGATTAGCACAGGAGGAGGAGATAAAACATTGTCTCTTTTCCCACATTTATGTCATTTTCCCAGTTAAATCCACAAGCCAGTAGCCTCTAAGCAGTAGATGGGCAACTAATTCAGTTAAAGCTACAATGAATTTTCTGCTGAGGATTAAACAACGCTGTTTAACTCCTCTCCTGCCAAAGGGAGGATTAGGCAAGTAAAAAAGTTTATGTAGGCCAGGGAAGGGAAACAGGAACTATAATGCCTCGTACATACAGCCAGACTTTCCGAGAAAAAAAGTCAGACAGGCTTTTTTTTTCGGAAAGTCCGGCCAAGTGTAGCCTCCATCAGACTTTTTTTTTCAGAAGTCCGATAGGCCTTAGAAAGAGAACCTGTTCTCTTTCTTTCCGTCGGACTTCCAACGGACTCACGGCAGACTTTTGCATAGTCAAAAGTCTGACCGTGTGTACAAGGCATGAAAAGACTAAATTAAATAAAGGCTTAAAAAGTGACACTTGCAAGATACTTTAAAATCAATGAAAGAGCCCAGTAAATAGTCAGCCTCATTTATTTCCCCCATTCCCATCCCACAATCCACAGGATTTGGTAACAGAGATATTATTCAAAAAGTGTAGTTTCTGCAGGTTAACATTTCGGAAAAGTACAGCCAGCCGTTCTCAAGACACAGATCTGATAAAACAACGTTTTTGAATATTATCTGTGTTGCCAAGTCCCAGGGAGTGCTCCTATGTATGGATTATGTTTTTGCATTCCTTATCTAGACTGCATCCTCGCCATCATCCTTGTTAGAGAGTGTGGTGATCGATTTTATATGGTGCTTTCTGCAAGCTTTGAAAGGACCAGAGAATGATCATGATCTCCATACAATTGACAGTTAAGACCCTTGCAAAACAGTGCACAATGATTTATGTTGGCACCATGGCATTGCTGGGCAAATGGGCGTACCTGTATGTCCCCTTTAAATTGTGGGATTGTGGGCACATGCCAGACGCGTGCTCCGTGAGCGTGCCTGTGGGTCCTGTGAACTTGATGTCTGCTGGGGGCCCGCGATCGTGTCACGAAGCAGCAGAACAGGGAGATGTATATGTAAACAAGGTTGCAGCCATGACTAAGCACTGATTGTAAGTGCGAAACGCGTCGGCCATACTGTATTTTGTTGGTTGCAGTGACTGTATGTACAGTTGAAAAATAAAAGACAACTTATTTTAAGTGATTTCGGAGTGCGGCTGTCCAGTTTTCGTCCTTCAATTTGCTATCATTAGAATTGCCAGCACCTTGGTGGTTCAACAACCCTTGATTGCACACGGGGCTCACCTGGAGCGGTGAGAAATGTTGTCTATATGTAAACAAGGCATTTCCCTGTTCTGCCTAGCAACATGACAGAGATCTACTGCCCCCTGTCATCGGGATCTCTGTCATGTTCTAGTAAGACAATCCCCCCCTACAGTTAGAATCACTCTCTAGGACACACTTAACCCCTTGATCGCCCCCTAGTGTTTAACCTCTTCACTGCCAGTGTCATTTACACTGTTATCAGTGCATTTTTATAGCACTGATCGCTGTATAAATGACAATGGTCCCAAAATAATGTCAAAAGTGTCTTATGTGTTCGCCATAATGTCGCAGTCACTATAAAAATCACAGAACACCGACATTACTAATAAAAAATAAAAGTTCTTTCAATATTTTATTATCCTATAATGCATAGTGTATACAGCAAGGCTACTATTGAAAGTGACGCTGAAAAAAGTTTTTAATGCGTAATCTATGCGCAATTGAAAACAGCTTAAGCACACTGTCCTTAAGTGCGGCGGGCTACGGAAAAATGGCCGATACGAAACTTCCGGTTTTCGTATAAATACGATATACCCGTCCACAACCAATAGCATTCCCCAGATGAAGACACGTGACCCTGTGTCGTAACGCGTAGGGAAGGGAAGGACGGGCAGATGAGTGACGTGCTGCAAGCGCTACGATCCCGCTGTTTGATGCAAATTTTATCTTTATTTGTTGTAAGTACATTTTTTATTAAAACTCCCTGGTTATTAAGTTAACGCACTATTGGAGCCTTCCTCTGTCTTTTCCCGGATTCCCCTTATCTGTGTCCTGTGAATATACCTGAGTACTCAGACTCCCATCGTTCCACTGATCCGTGGGGATCCACAACAACATCACTGGGGGAGACTGCCTATACCAAGGATATCCTACATGCTGGCTATGTCTGGCTGGAGGTGAGAGTTCTGTGAGACTAGACGTGCCGTGTGGTGGGGTTCTTTCCTTTCCTCACCTTTCTGCAACTAGTGGACATCCCTCCTTCACACTGTTCACATTAAGGACTACAGTGCACTTGTTTTGGATTTAGCACTCTTGTTGGACTGTTGTGTTTTTTCTTTTTTTGCTTTGTCACAGATATCACTGATTTAGCACACTTTGTGCACTGTGTGCTTATTCAATATTATACATCCTATGTTATGCTTTACCACTTGCGCTAGCACCATTATTCTTACTTACTTACTAATAAAAAAATAAAATTACATAAATGTATCTCCTATTTTGTAGACGCTATAACTTTTGCGCAAACCAATTAATATATGTTTATTGCATTTATTTTTAGATATATATGTAGAATACATATCGGCCTAAACTGAGGAAATAAATCGTGTTTTTATATATTTGTTGCTGATATTTATTCTAGTAAAAAGAAAAAAATATTGTTTTTTTTCAAATTGTCACTTTATTTGTTTATAGCGCAAAAAATAAAAACCGCAGATGTGATCAAATACCACCAAAGGAAAGCTCTATTTGTGGGGGAAAAAAAGGATGTCAATTTTGTTTGGGTGCCACCTCGCACTGGAAAGTTTGCCGTGTCGCAAAAAGTGCTCTGGTCAAGAAGGGGGTAAATCCTTCCGAGGCCGAAGTGGTTAAAAACCAAGTGGTCTTGCCGCATAGTAAACATTTTGTGGAAGTAGAGTTGGTGTTGATATATGTCTAAATACATTTAAATAATGTAGCACTCCTGAATAGTCTCAATCGCTCATGTTGTTATCAAACATTACATAAATGAATCAAAAGTGACACAAAAAAACTCTCTTTGGAATATTCCTCAAGTCACATAAAAAGATTAGGTTCACACTAGCCCATGCTCTGAAAAGCAATCCTGCCACCTCCTGAATGCATTTTTTTTTTTTGCAGAGCAATTTACAATAGGGCTACTGCGCCACAATTGAAGGGCAAGCTTTTGGTTCCTGGATGTGTCATGCACTTGAATCGCTGACTTTGACAGGTAGTGCTGTCAACTATTATAAATTTGCAGTGGCCATGACACACAGCACTGCGACCATGGCATGTAATCAGCTTCCTTCAGCTGTATTTTAGACTTTACGTGGGTGATCAGGGGCCATTTTAACAACTTCCAGCAGCCTGTGTGAAAGAGGCCTAGGGTTTTTGTAAAAACAACAAAGTGACATGATTTTGGATGACCGAAGAGTTTTTTCCAATTCACTTCCCCTGTAGATGCGAGTTCATGCACCCAAAATGTATAACACACATCAATTCACTAGCCTCTCTAATTATGGAAAGTCTTGTATATGAAATTCCTTGAGATCACAATCTTTCTTTTAATTCAAGTCTTTCCAACCTATATTCAGAGGTCTCCTCTGCTGTTACAATCGCCACGTCTCTTCAGATCTCTTGATCGTTATCATCACCAGATAGGAGCAGTAAAATTATACATAGTGCTGAATCCTACTGTCAGGGCTGGGCAGCTTCCTTCTATGTACTCAGGCTGCTTAGCTGCTGGATATTTGTTAACAATCATTAATCCCTCAGTGGCTCACCCGGTTATCATCAACTGCTTGCCAGTCCCACCTAAATTCAGCCCCTTCTGGCTATTTAAACTACCTTATTTATTCCTTTCCTGCCTTCCCCTTGGTCAACATATCTGGAAAATCTCTGCTGTGTTCCTGTGAAAGACATTGCCCGACTGACGTCCCTTCTGGTTCCTGATCCTGTTCTACTGCCTCCGACTTTGCTGATCTCTGGTTTCCTAATTACTGGCCTGGCTTACTCTGCTTTCTGTAGCAAAGTGAAGTGGTGCACCTGTAGCATGTATCCAAATGTTTCTTCAAAGATGTACGGTTTTAAGAGAACCTAAGAATCGACATTGCTGCTGCAAAATCTTTGGTTTTCGATCCCTGGCTTATGTTTTGAGCACGTTTTCTGATCTGTACCATTATCTTAAAAAGTGTGATTTTTACTGAATTTCTGTCTCAGTCTGATTCATGGCTCCTGACACCTACTGAGTAGTAATTAAATCATCAGAACTCACATAAAATTAGCGTATACAACCATCATAAACAATATTTGTTTATGCAACAGCAAATGTCTCATTCCATCCACAGCTTGCCCGTAAAATGCTCCCTGCTGCAGTAGTGATGCCCTACAAGCTTACCCAGGCTTATCAAGGCTATGCCCACCATTCACATGAACAAGCTTCATCCAGATGAGTTTTATGCGGGGAATCGAGCAACCCATGGTGGAAGGAAAGAAAATTGCATAATCTACGGCCTGTCTTAGTGGTACTTACTTTACCTAAATAAATGCATGCATTAATTTTGGTTATAGATTGGAGTTAACAGGGGAGCACATACCTATGCTGTATTACGTTTGATGTGATATGACATACCTGGATACTGTATATTGAAAATATTGTACTAGCATATTGATACACTTTGGAGGGCTTTAAACAACCTAAAATATAATCTATTGTTGGTTGCTAAAAAGTGTAGATAATAGTGGTGTGCCTTTATGTGCCTTTATTGCTAATTACATATGCCTGCTACTCAGACCATCAAGCTCCGCCCCAATGCCATGGGTGTTAACATTTCCTACTCCCAGATTCTTGCTGTAGTTTATATACAGTATGTCTCTTTTAGAAAATCATGCTTTTTAATGAAAGACCGTTACTAAGAAAGATAACTTTTAAAGTAAATATATACCTTTAGGGCCCATTCACACTGATGTACAATGTACATGTACATGTTTTTTTTACCATGACTTACTGCAATGCACAATAATATGTGATCAATGGTGTGTTGTGGCACCATTCATTTTAAATGTAAACACACTGTTATGGGGCAACTTAAAGGGGTTGATTTACTAAAGGCAAATAGACTGTGGTCTTTGAAAAGTGCAGTTACACTCTATAAGAGCAGTTGCTCCAGAGCTTAGCAAATTCCATCATCCAAT
The DNA here is from genome assembly GCA_029574335.1 of Rana kukunoris. Classification (NCBI taxonomy): domain Eukaryota; kingdom Metazoa; phylum Chordata; class Amphibia; order Anura; family Ranidae; genus Rana; species Rana kukunoris. Next base: position 119,908,974 of record CM056052.1, read on the forward strand.
CATGGGCAAGCAAACATTTAAAAAAAAAAATATTGCAGATGATTGGGTATTCCTTGTAAAGTGAAGCCTACCTCATTTACTAAGCTCTGGAGCAATTGCACTTGCAAAGTGCACAGTCACATTGCCTTCAGTAAATCAACCCCAATGTATCTTCTTTTCTGAGAACCACAGTTTAGATGCAAATCTAAACTTATCTTAACTATCAATCCGATGTGTTCTTTGTGCTACCGGCTCTAGATTTAGTTGAAAGTTTACCCTTTCCGATAATCCCCTGCCCCTGTAATCGTTCAGTGTGGCAGGGCTTAAAGAGAGACCTGTTATATGCACTAATCAAAATTACCGATTATGCCCCCCCCCCCCCGCCCCTCTTAAATTCATAGAAGCTGTACTATCGCTCTTATGAATGAAAAAGCTATTTATAAATGGAGGACGGAAAGATGAATAGAAAATCTGCCTCCTCCATTCACAGAGCGCTTTTCCTTCATAGAAGCTATAGTGCGACCTCTATGAATGATGAAATTGGGTGCAAAAAGCAGGCATCATTGGCACTCTTCAAGGGTGCATATGACAGGTCCCTAACCTCTTTTAACCCCTCTTCACATGCGAAAGATTATCGTGGCATGGGTGGAGTGGGAGTAAATCAGAGAAGGAAGATTTAAATTAAAGCAGGAGCCAGCAGCATAATGGACAAATCCGACTTATAGTAAGAAATGTCTGATTTTTTTCATTTTTTTTCTGCTTTTTGACTAAACTTAGGCTTTAATTACTATAAGCCACTCTAAAGAAAAAATTTCTGTCCCTGGTTTGAGTAATCACTAAAACAGACTAATGCAAAAGGGTCTGCGTTTGGCCACTAGGTCGCCAGTTGGGTCTCATTTACTGGCTCTGGAATGCATAAGATTCAATGCAAATTCAGTTTGTTTGTTCTATTTTCTTACCTACTTCCAAGAAGAAATTTGTGTATAGAACATACATGTTATTGTGTATTTATTTATTTACGAAGAAAGGCATGTAACCTGCATAGCCATACTGAGTATTTTTACAGGGTGGCACATTGGTGAGAATTGGTCTAAGCCCAAATGAATGAATGAATGAAAACTTATATAGCAAATGTCAAGGGAGGTAAAAAAAAAAGAGAGCTGACTGCACTTTGCACATAAGATATGAGAGATGTGCTGACACTTGAGTGTTTCTTGCTCTACATTACTTTGGCCCCCTCCACTCCGCTGTGTTACACAGTCACTATAAAGGGTATAAGCAGCACTTGGCTGAAGTGGTCTACATGGAGACCGTGCTACACAGTTCATTATTGTGCTGGCAATTCAAACGATTATAAATCTGCCAAATGGAACCAGAGATTTATTGGCAGAGGATCATACTATCTGACTCCTCATTCCACTAACATTTGTCTGTGATTTGCTCCTCCATTTAACATACACTTAAAGTGGTTGTAAACCTCTGACATGAAATATGAACAAAGCATATCCCTCAATAGTGTGGATGTGTCTGAATCCAGAGCACTAAGTGTAATTTACACCTGCTTTCTCGTTCTGCTATCCACCGGCACTCTGGGCTCCCCCTCTTCTCTATAAAGCCACCATAGGAATCCACTTCCTATGGTGGTACATGTGCAGGTGTGTTCCTGTGCCCTGCTCTGTGTGTCTATTGACACAAAAGTGCAGCTTGGCCCCATCCCCTGCTCACACAATTTGATTGACAGCAGCAGTAGCCAATAGCTACCACTGCTGCCTCTCTGTTGTGTAAAAGAGTGGAGACAGCCACTGCAGGCTGGCACAGCGATGGATCAAGTTATGATTCGGGTAAGTATTTAGGGGGTGATACAAATGCTGGAACATTTTTTACTTTAATGCATTATGGTAAAACATGCTTTCCCTTTAGAACCCCTTTAAATACTCCTGTGTCTGCTACCTTACTCAGACCCCAAATTGCAGTAAAGGCAACCGACTAGTAAAGAACCTGCTCCTGCTAACTCCCCCCATGAAGTCACATGACGTGACGTAACGTGTAGGGCATTTCCGACTGGAAGTGATGCAATTTTTATATGTAAAGCCTTGTACACACCATCAGTCCATCCGATGAGAATGGTCTGAAGGACCTTGTCTTAGGTTAACCGAAGAAGCTGACTGATGGTCTAATGTGCCTACAAACCATCAGTTAAAAAATCAGAACGCGGTGATGTAAAACACAACGACGTGCTGAAAAAAATGAAGTTCAATGCTTCCAAGCATGCGTCGACTTGATTCTGAGCATGCGCAGATTTTTAACCGATGGTCGTGCCTACTAAAGATCGTTTTTGACCTATCGGTTAGGAGGCCATAGATTAATTTTAAAGCAAGTTGGCTTTTTTTAACCTAAGGTTAAATAACCTATGGGGCCCACACACGATCGGTTTTGACCGATGAAAACGGTCCATCAGACCGTTGTCCTCTGGCTAACCTATCGTGTGTACGAGGCCCAAGAGTTACTATTTTTTTTTTATATATATTTTTCTGCAATGGACCGCACTATGTTAAACACTGTATATATGCATAAGTGAATATATATGATTTATTTTACTTTACTGGCAGATTTAAATATAATCTTTTGATACACTTTAAGGCCCCTTTTACATGAGCGGACAGTTCGTCCGCTTATTACAAGTCCGTTTACGGACTTGTAATGTGCCCCTATGGGATCGCGTCCGTTAGCGGATGATGCATCCGCAAACGTCCGCAACGATCCGCGTCCGTTAAGGTCTGTTTTTTCGGACGGAAGAAAACCATATTTTTCTTCGGGCCGGCCTGACGGCATCCGACGGTACTTCGTAAGGTTACTCCTCATAGAAGCTGGGGTAACCTTATGAGTTCGTAAACGACGTACGGGACGACAGGGCAGCGTAAAAGCGATCGGGAATCGGCGTAGTAGCCTCATTTGCATAGGCAAATGAGAAAACGTAAAGGCCACCTAGTGGCCGGTGTTGTCATTACAACTACGATCCGCAAGTGTAATGGTATTACACTTGTCGGATGTTCAAGCGTATCTATGCCAAAGTGATGCTAAGCATCACTCGCATAGATACGAGCCAAAAAAAACGGCGATACGACGGGGTATCTGAGATACTCCATCGTAGCGCCGCTGAGAATCTGGCCCAAAGGGTGCAATAAGCGCAAAAATTAAACAAACCCTAAGGCCCCTTTCACATGAGCGGACCGTTTGTCCGCTTATTACAAGTCCATTTACGGACTTGTAATGGGCCCTTATGGGATCGCGTCCGTTAGCGGATGATGCATCCGCTAACGTCCGCAAGATCCGCATCCGTTTTTTCGGACGGAAGAAAACCCTATTTTTCTTCCGTCCGGCGGATCGGATCAGATGAAAATGGACAGAAGGTCCGTTTTCATCCGATTCCCCATAGGGGATAGCGGAGGAGAGACAGGATGGTCCCTGCACAGTGTGCGGGGACCGCCCTGTCCGCCGACAGCTCAGCGGGACCCCCCGCTGAGCCGACGGACACACACGGAGCGGACCGAAAAACGGACCGCTCCGTGTGAAAGAGGCCTAAGAGCCTGCACAACACTATTTTTCACATTGTTATACTGTTTGCATATTGTGGGAACACAAATGGGTGGATGCAGCAGCTCATCTATTAGCACTAGTATATTATGGTTTTCATAATTTAGCTAGCCAGTAGACCACTCATCATCACAGTAATTGATGCATTTTATTTAGACTTGGGTAGCACAGAGGTACACTTGTACACACTGGTCTGTGCAATACCATTGCACAGAGCAGGTAACAAAAAAAGTTTCTATAATGGTGGAATTACCCTTTTAAGTTTTTTTTTTAAAAACCCCAAACATCCAATAAAAAATATCCACTTTCAGCAATGGCTTTATATATTAGCGTTGAAGTTTCCACATTCTACAAGTGTAGTTTCTGAATTTTTCAGATATAAGAAAAGGTAAACTCATTTCAGGACCTGAGCAATTTCTATATTAAGAATAAATAAACACATTTCTTTTCATTTGCCATTTGATACGTTAAAGGAAGCAGGTGGCCATAATGGACTTAGAAAATGCCATAACTGTCCATAATTTCCTTTTAAAATATGTCAACCATAACTAAAGGCACCCCACTATATCAATCAAGCAAAAAGTTATAATTCATCAACCTAATTATCAAATGGCAGTGCTGTGTTCTCAATTACTTTTCACACTCAGACCTCAAGGCAGCCCTAATGACACCTCTGCCACACAGAGTACAAATAAATTATTGTCCTTACAGTGACCTAAAGAGAAAGGTATAATGCTAAGCCAGTCTCAATCTGTCACTAACAACAAGCCACTTTAAATGTGCTCCAAACTGGGCCCTGTAATGTCTTAATGTTACTTCCCACAAATAATGAGCCCGGCTGCCAGTTATTTAAAAGCTGAGCTCCAACAGAGTTCACTGCCACATTATATACTTTCCATCGACAGGGTTTAAAAATTAAAATCTCTTTCGTGCCTGCTCAGGATTAGTTCCATAAACTATCCAGCCTGTAGTTAAGAAAAAGACAAATCTATACATATATCAGTAGTTGGATCATTTTATTTAGTTCCAAAAGAACTCACAGCACATTTCAGGGATGGAATTAAAGGTCTACATTTAGAGATTTATTTTGTTGTTATTGCATTTTCTGGAACCTTTTAGAATGCTTGCAAATCACGCCGTGGAGTGGGGGAGGTTGCACCACTGATTCCCCATTAGGGGCCTCCGGGTCCACATCTCCTTACTTCTCCTTTAGCCTGGCCAGGCCAGAGCATCACCAGCTACTCTGAATATTGAATGTTTCTTTTAGCAATATACAAAAAGACAGAGGGCCAGATTCTCTAAGAAATTTGTCGGCGTAGCGTAAGCCATTTACACTACGCCGCCGCATCGTACTAGAGCAAGTGCCGTATTCCCTAAGCATTTGCTCCATAGTTTGCGTTGGCGTAGCGGAAATGGCCCAGCGTAAGCCCGCGTAATTCAAATGGGGCGGCTTGTATTTAAATTAAGCGCGCCCCCGCGTCGAACGAACTGCGCACGCGGCGGCCGGGGAAAAAGCCCAGTGCGCATGCTCCAGCTCACGTCGGAAAGCGCCGTTGAAACCGACGTCAAAACGACGTGATCGTCACTACGCAATGCCCTATTCGCGAACGAGTTAGTAAAACGACGTAAGCGACGGAAAAAGCCGACGCTGACCCGACGCCATACTTAACATGGCATCCGACGGCACCTGACGGCATCCGACGGTACTTCGTAAGGTTACTCCTCATAGAAGCTGGGGTAACCTTATGAGTTCGTAAACGACGTACGGGACGACAGGGCAGCGTAAAAGCGATCGGGAATCGGCGTAGTAGCCTCATTTGCATAGGCAAATGAGAAAACGTAAAGGCCACCTAGTGGCCGGTGTTGTCATTACAACTACGATCCGCAAGTGTAATGGTATTACACTTGTCGGATGTTCAAGCGTATCTATGCCAAAGTGATGCTAAGCATCACTCGCATAGATACGAGCCAAAAAAAACGGCGATACGACGGGGTATCTGAGATACTCCATCGTAGCGCCGCTGAGAATCTGGCCCAAAGGGTGCAATAAGCGCAAAAATTAAACAAACCCTAAGGCCCCTTTCACATGAGCGGACCGTTTGTCCGCTTATTACAAGTCCATTTACGGACTTGTAATGGGCCCTTATGGGATCGCGTCCGTTAGCGGATGATGCATCCGCTAACGTCCGCAAGATCCGCATCCGTTTTTTCGGACGGAAGAAAACCCTATTTTTCTTCCGTCCGGCGGATCGGATCGGATGCAAACGGACAGAAGGTCCGTTTTCATCCGATTCCCCATAGGGGATAGCGGAGGAGAGACAGGGCGGTCCCTGCACAGTGTGCGGGGACCGCCCTGTCCGCCGACAGCTCAGCAGGACCCCCCACTGAGCCAACGGACACACACGGAGCGGACCGAAAAACGGACCGCTCCGTGTTAAAGAGGCCTAAAGAAAAAATATGCAAGCTGAACACTGTAGAATAACACAAATTCCAGTGAGAAATATAAAAACCAAAAAAGTGCAGCGCAAATAAAACTAATAAATAGATTATTTTAAATATTCTATATAAAATAATTCATAAGAAATTATAGGTTATAATAAATATAATCAATTAAAGTGCAATGAAAATGATTTTTCGTATAAGCATGTGGCAAGTGAAAGAACAGTCCATAGGAGATAATCCACCAGTGTAAGATCCACAACAATCGTGTGACAATCCCTCCACCGCAGGTCTCACTAATTACTCTCACCTCCAATATTGACCCCTGATTGTCCCACAGGCTGCTTTTTATGACGTCACCCGCCCTGCTGAATGAACCCACATATTACATGCTGTTTTAACTGAGATGTTTTAACTGAGATGTTTGTGAGTACATTTAATTTAAAATAAATGGCTATACTTTGATACCAAACGAAGAGCCCTTAGACCTGTTTTCCCTTATCTTCCCGGTGGATATTGTCTGTTTGCTGAGCCTGGAGCTAGTTTATAGCCATCTCTGTGGGATTTTTGTACATCTCTGGAGAGGAAGTGTGTTTTGGGGATTCGATCCATCTGTTTTCTCTGCTTTTTTTGTGTAGTGTAGTGTATAGTCGTAGCCGTAAGGCAGCGTAAGTCAAAGTAGGTGGAAGTGGGCTGGAAGTGGGCGCGATACATTTAAATGAAGCGTGACCCCATGCAAATGATGGGCTGAGCTTCAGACAAGTACTTAAAATGAACTGCGCATGCGTCATACCTTGGACGCATCCCAGTGCGCATGCTCACAATCACGTCGAAACAACTGGCTAAGATACGTTGAATCACTGCCTACGACTTGAACGTAACCTACACCCAGCCCTATTCACGTACTACGTAAACTACGTAAAATACGCCTGCAATACCTTTCTCTTACCCTTCTTCCCTTCTTTCTTCATTCCCCTCTATGATTCCATGAAGGGACCTAATCTCCCAAATTAATTCCCTTACAGATACAGTACTATCAGTTCTCTTGCTTCAGTGCCCACCATGCCCCTTAAAATCCTAATCTTTAATGTGCAGGGTTTTAACTCATCTTCTAAAAGGAAAATAGCCTTTAATTATCTGCATTTCCAAAGAAGAGATGCAGCTTGCCTAGAGGAGAAACATTTCTCCACCAGCTCAAAACAAATATTTTTCCATCTCTCTTTTTTGCTGGTCTATATGACCTCAGCCACCATTAAGCATTGAGGGCTTCTAAAAGCCTTCTGTAAAGTCCTTACTTTTGCCTGCCAAAAGCAGTTCTCAGACCCGCAAGACAGATACCTATTTTGCAAGGCACACTCCATGAGTCTACACCATACCCTTCCTTTTTCTGCTCCTGGAACTGCTTGTCTCTCATGCCAAGGGTGTCTTTTTCCTTTGTGGCGATTCCACCTTAATCACACATCCAACCACAGACAAATTCTCTGGCCTTGTCATTAACCACACCCGGACTCAAAATGCTTCCTTAAACATTTTATCCAGGCTGGCCTAGTTGACACATGTAAGGAACTATACTCCCTTTCGAGGGACTATGCATACGTTTCCGCCTCTCACAACCTTTATACAGTACTTGTACTCACTTTTGTGAATACAGTATACTTTCCTCCCAGAATAAATAATAGGAAAAATTCCTACTGTGCCCTGATCAGATCATGATCCAGTAGTTACACTTTATAGATCCCTGATACAGAAATCCAAGCCCTCTGTATTTACCTTCAATTATTCTTTGTTGTCACACCCTGAAGTTTTATATAAACTGTGCTCCATTACCAAAGATTACTTTCAGCAAAATGTCCAGTTGTTTCACTGGCCAAAGTGTGGAAAGCCTACAAGACTGTTGCCCAAGATTATTTGATACAGCTAGAACAACGTAAACAGCAACTAGAGCTAGAACAGACAAAAGCCCACAAGCTATGCCCCTCCCCCATAATTAAATCTTGCCTGGACAGAATCAGGACTGCCTTCCTGATATATTGGAAAGATAACTGTGTTGGGCCAACCAAAAGTTTTACATCCAAAGCAATAAGCCTGGCACTATGCTGGCAAAACATTTGTGTCACACGTCACTCCCTGGATAATACCTATCGCTCTTCTTATGTGCCATAATTTTCTCACTACCAACCCATTGGAAATTTTAACTGAATTTCACCATCTCCTGCCCCACCTTTACTCGGCCCCCAGCTCCTTCTCAGTAACCCATTAAGCAACTCAAGATAAATAAAAGGCCAGGTCTAGATGGATACACTGCATTATTTTACAAGAAGCTTTCCAATCTCCTCATTCTGCACTTGCAGCGTACCTTTAATCATCTTAAATCGGCAAACAAATTTTCTCCAGAATCCTTGAAAGCCAACATGGTCATGATCCCTAAACCAGACACTGGCTCACATTCTTGGCCCATCTACTGTCCTATATATCTTTCCTTTGCAATAATCTACCTCGTTCTGCTTTATTTATTCTGTGGATCTGCTTCCTCCAGTTCTCCTGTTGCTTTTTGATTATTACCCACACCAGTCATCGGATCACCCAACATCAGAGGGGTGGTAGTTCTGTAAAAAGAAAGCAGAAAGGTTTTGCCCCTCTACCAATACAGCCTCCTGCCCCCATGAGACACAGTGCAGAACAAGGAATGGTAAGTCAGTAATACGTAAAACAAATCAACCACAGCTAACCTATAGGCAATACTGGTCCTTTGCCCTCTGCATAAGGGCCCTTTCACACGGTGCGAACCGCTTTTCGGTCCGCTCCGTGTGTGTCCGTTGTCTCAGCGGGGGGTCCCGCTCAGCTGTCGGCGGACAGGGCGGTCCCCTAAGGGGAAGCGAATGGAAACGGACCGTCTGTCCGTTTGCATCCGATCCGATCCACCGGACGGAAGAAAAATAGGGTTTTCTTCCGTCCGCAAAACGGATCCAGACGGACGCGGATCGTAGGCGGACATTAGCGGATGCATCATCCGCTAACGGATCCGCTCCCATAGGGCCCCATTCTAAGTCCGTTTATGAACTTAGAAAAAGTGGACCGTTCGTCCGCACGTGTGAAAGGGCCCTAAATGTTTTCCACAATTTAGGAGTTTGGCTAAAACGAGATACGCAAAAAATCTATTTTTTTTTGTCCCGCGTAATTTCGTTAGACTGGCGCATCCGTCCGCGCAAAAGTGCGCTAGACAGACCATTGATTTGCTAGTCAAATATGCTAATGAGGGACTTACGGGGATCCACAAAAGAACGTTGGGGCAGCGCAGGCTACGCAGTGTGCGTAACAGCAAAATGTCCTGTCTAAAATTAGAGCATATAAAAGCTGGTCTAAAAAGAGAAAAAAAGTCTACTTGTTAGATAAAGCAACACTGTTAGTGAGGAGCTCAGCAGTCACACGTGTTGCACAACAATCTGTATGCCAACATGCCAGGGGCATCGTCGCACATAGCTATACTACTGACTTTAGATGAACAAAGAAGGATGAGGGCACGGAGGATGGCACGGAGGATGGCACGGGAGAGGATATACCGCACCCGCATAGACCTGTTTGGCATGAGTGATTCTGAGGTGTATCGCATCTTCAGATTCACCCCTCATGTCATCCTGGAATTAACCACAACCCTGCAGGAGGACATCACCAGCTCAACACACCGCTCACATGCAGTGCAGCCACGGTCAAGGTACTGGCAACACTCCATGTCCTTGCCAGTGGCTCTTTTCAGCGTACAAGTGGAGTGGTGGCTGGGATGTCACAATCCTCCATGAGCAGATGTGTGCACCTGGTTGTCCCTGCAATCCTCAGACGCATGGCCAACCAAATCATCAAACCCACCACTGAGGACCTGCGGCTGAAGGCAATGACAGATTTCTACAGAATTGCCAGATTCCCACGCACTGTGGGGGCCATTGATTGCACACATGTGGCACTCCAGCCCCCCCAGGAGACAGAGCACATGTACCGCAATCGGAAGCATTGGCATTCCATCAACGTACAGGTGATAGTCGATGCCCAAGGCCTCATATGGCACCTCCGTGCCAAACACCCAGGGTCCAGCCATGACAGCTACATATACAATCAATGCCACATCCGAATGGAATTCGATCAGAACGTGTATGGGGACACCTGGCTGGTTGGTGAGTGACATGGGAGTCAAGCATGACTATCCCCTCCCATGATGCACACATCACAAGGGGCACATGCATGACTAACATCCTCCTGTCTTTTCCCTTACAGGTGACTCTGCATATCCACTGGGACCCCATCTCATGACTCCTATCCGGAACCCCCAAACCCCAGGAGAGGAAAGATACAATCAAGCACATGCCCAAACACGAGCAGTGGTGGAGCGCACCTTTGGCCTCCTAAAGTCACGTTTCCGATGCCTGGATAAGTCTGGGGGTACCCTCTTGTATTCCCCAAACTTTGTGTGCCAGATCATCGGTGCATGTTGCATGCTGCACAACTTCGCAGTAAGAAAGGGCCTGCAGATTGGCCTACGTGATGACCTGACCCCTGAACCAGACAATCCCCCCCTAACCGAGGCTACCCCGTCTTCTGAGGGAAGAGCAGCCAGGAGACAACTCACATTGGGCATCTTTGCACGTTAAACACACACATTAATCATGGCACAATGAGAATGCATGCATGCACAACACTGTGGTCCCTAGCACACACACCCCACATCCACATCAAATTGGATTGGCACCAGTCCACCATGCAGGACTTGTGAGCAGCAACGCCACGCCAAGGCTCCAATTATGTCACTGTACATTCATACACCATTCACACGGACCTGGGGATCACTTCTCCCTGGTCCTGGGGAACCCTTCTCCACCAAAATTGAGGGTGACACCCCTTTTCCGGCAGGAATGTCACCCCCACATTCAAACAGCATTCACAACCCAAAAAAAAAAAAAAAATACCTGCAAAAACAAAAAATTTCCAGTAAAAAAAAAAAAAGGGGGAAAAAAAAATGAATGCCCTTTGCGTGAGCCACGCCTGGGGCGCCCCCGGCCACGGCCCCGGCTTCTCAGGGGAGACTCATGGGGGAGGGGTAAAACCGGGGAAGGAGGAGCAGCCCCTGATCTCTGCCCACCTGGCGGCCTGCCCTCCAAGCCAACGGCTATTCTGTCCAGGGCAGCACCAAGTGTTGCCGTGTTGGCCTGGATAGCCAGGGTAAGGGCCCTCACATCCTGCCCAACGCCTGCTGATGTCGTCTGCAGTTCGTTTAGGCAGGTTGTGAAAGCCCGGGAGTGGGAGTCCAGGTTCCCCAGGTTCCCCCAGCGTATCCTTGATGGAGGACAGGCTCTCCTCCATCCGCACCAATGTCAGGCTGACCTGTCCCAGGTGGCGGGTCTGGAGGAACTGGTCCCTTCTCAGAGTGGCGGGCAGGAGATCGGCCAACCCCCTGGTGTTCTGGGATTAAATCCTGCCTCCAGCTGATGCTTGTGGCTGGGGAGAAGGGGAGGCCCTTGGGAGGGGAGCCATGTTGGGGGAGGAGGGGGGGGCTCCCCCTGCTGCCAGCCAGAGGGGAAGAGTCCTCAAAAACCAAACGTCCAGTGCCTGACATGGACTCCTCCTCCTCATGATTCTCCTCCTCCTCATGATTCTCCTCCTCCTCTTGAACCTCCATCCGCGGACTCCGGCCTTGTTGGGGGGGCCTCATTAGGCTGCTGTCCTGGGGTTGGTGCGGTCAGGCCAGATGGCCCTGCACCCTCCTGCACATCTGTGGATGACACAAAACATTCACAGGTTGGAGGATCCACACACTTGCCACATATTCCCTTTCACCCCCTCCCCCACACATGCTACACACCTGATATTAAAAAAAATACTTACCTGGCACCACGGGCTCCGGACTTGAGTCAAAGCCGGGCAGGCCCTCAACTTCATGCCGATGAAAGGTCAGGGCCACCGCACGCTCCTCTGCTGTCAGCCTAATACGGCATGGTGGGCCCCCTCCTGTGCCCCTGGCATGGGCATGCATTCTGGCCAGCTTCTGTTTGACCAGACGCCGGAGGTCATTGATTTTTTTGTCAATCCCAGACCGGGTCCGTGTCTCCCCCTCCCCCGCTGAATTGACCTGCTCAGTGATCATATCCAAAATCTCCCTCCTCCTGGCCAGGGTGGTGTTGGCACTGTCCGGGCCGTGGAGGAAAAGCCCATATTCGCTAATGGCCCGGGCAAGAATTTGTTTTCCCCCACTGTAAAATTAAGCTTTTGCTTTCTCTCTGTCATACTTCCAAAAAAAACTCACTCCCAATCAACAAAAATCACTCACAAAAACAAGCACAACCAATCAAGCAAGAACACACACAAAGAGAAAACTACTCAGCAAGAAACAGTCACAAAAACAAACAGCAAAAAAACAGCAAGAAAACAAACAAACACAAATATATCAATCAAACAAACAGTCTCTCAAACACTTTCAAAGATCTACTAACAAACACTTGATCACACGAACACTAATCTGACAACTACAAAACACACCGCAACGAACAACAGGACAAAAGCACTTGGTTAAATGGGAAGGGACAAAGGGATGTACTTTTGCAATGCAAGTGCGTTTGTGTGTGTCTATTTATGCTGTTTGCGTAGTTCACAACGTTGCCCTAGTCCATTTCCAATTTCACTGATTGCGCCGCTCCCGAGTTGTGAGCATGCGCACAGCGGAGCTGACCATGGTCTCCTTCAAGCGCACATGCGCGAGCCGGCCGGCCCTTCATTTGCATGGGGTCACGGCTCATTTCAATGTAACACGCCCACGTCCTTCCCAATTTGTATTACTCCGCCTTACGCCTCTGAAAAAACGTTACGTATGCGCAATTTTCTGCGCAAAACCTACGAGAATAGGGTGATTACGCGGCAAAATTGCGCAAGTCTAACGTAAAGGCGGTGCGCTACGCCGGTCCAATAATGCGCAGATGTACCTGAATCTGGGCCAGTGTATGCAACAAACAGCACTGTATTGGATCTATAGGGTCCTGTGCTTGGACTGATGAAGTAGAAAAAAGAAATGTGTAGCGAGAGACCATCCACTGACGGCATAAATATGGAGACTCTTATGGATTTGCGTTAAGACACTTTACATAGTGGCCTTCATGAGGCAGTGTGGCTTCCACATATATTGCAAATGTTGTGCAACTAAAACTTCTGTTTCAATGCAAATTTTTAGACAGTGTATTTTTTGACTAATTGGTGAGTGTGCTGGGAAACTTTTGTTGTGTTTGTTGTGTGTTGTGATTGTGATTTTGTTGTGTTTGAGATATGACATACTACAGTATGTGTGTAATAGTTTTGATTGGTATGAATGGAGGCTAAATGATTTGATCCCCTTTGTGGACAAGCAGCGTTGAAACCAATTATAAAGCATGTGTTTTGAACAGCAAGTTAACCATATTTTTAATGAGGATCTAATTAAAAATACAAACATAATTGTACAGTTGGCAATGTGAAAAAAATCTTTTTTTTAAAAGTCAGAAAAGTTTTGTGCTCTTTTTGGTCATGGTAGACCTCTTTTCAAAAAGAGTCTTAGCACAAAAACATTTCAAAACGGTCATGCAATGTTTTTGTAAAGCCAGTTTTTAGTAATCTCCCGCCAGACATTTACCTGCCTGGCACATTTTCCCTCAGCTGTTTACTCGTCGTGACTTGGAATTTGAAATATGAGCTGTCAGAAGTCTGTGAGCAAATCCAGTACAAGGCAACAACAAAATAAATAAATAAAAGCATGCGAATGCTAAGCTGGGATTTTACTGTTGCTATAGAAATGCCGTGATGAAAGTGACAATTGAAAAGCATCTTGTACTTGATAGCGACAATGAAAGAGACAGAATTATCGGCATAAAAAGCAGGAACGAATAATAAAGATGAGATGGAGAAATGCAGTACAAGAGACGAGGCCCATTAGGAAGTATGGCAAACTGGCAAGTGTCAGCTTATTTATATTCTGTTAATGCAACACGACGTTGCTCTGTATTTGCACTTTTCTCCTAATTGGAGTCAATGTGCTCTACAATCACAATACAAAGTAGAAAATAGTGAATTATCCACAGCAACTAGAAGTCTCCAGTAATCAAATGGCAAGGAAAATAGACATTAAAAGCCTGTAAGTATCTTAAGAGCTACGTTCATAGAAAACGTTCTATTGACTGAAAAATAGCTGTCCAGTTTGTTTTTTTCTACAGAAGAGTGTAGAAGTAACACTGTACCTATAAAGCCTCACATTTTTTTTTTATATTTTCTTTAACAATGTTGTTCAAAAGATTTTGTTTGAAAAAACAATGCATTTAAAAATGTTAAAAAATAAATAAAAATGTAATGCACCAAGAAAGGCCTATGTGTTTTATAAGGACCCCCCGTCCCCCCCGTCTTTCTTTAGGGTTGAATAAGAACAAAAGAATGAAATCTGGAATGGACTGGAGCATAAAAAGACCACTTGTCCAAGAGGAATGCATTACTGAATCTGATTTGAAAGCGAAGACATCAACTTGATATGTAAGGTGACGTGCAAGCAACAGTGTCAGTAGCTGTACCTCGATTGCACAAAAACAACAAAAACTCCACTACTTGTAGTGAGCTTGTGTATTTGTGTTTTCCATTTTTATAAAAATAAATATGCTAAAATCCCTAAAATTTCTTTCAGCTGTTCTGTTCTTAGAAATCCATATGTAAAGTAAAATCAAGCTATTGACATCTCATATGTTGATTTTATCAGTTTGGGGAAGGAGGTATGGGGACATAATGGGCAATCTATTAGGGGTCTGTAAATGTAAACAAGGATAAGATCCTCTGTTTTAAAGAATCCCTTCACCCAAAATATAGTACAGAGTAAATGACAGCATGAAAGATAACCAACTAACCTTTCTTTTCTTTTCTTGTATATTTTCAGTGTCACAATTTCCCCTTTGGAGATGCTGCCATTGCTTACTTCATGCATGAATAAGGTAGTAATGTTCCCTCTAACACAGTGGTTCTCAACCTGGAGTCGGGACACCCTCGGGGGGTCAAATGATGATTTGCCAGGGGTCACCGAATCCTGGGCTGTTCCTGAACCATGCACTGCTCTCGCAGCCTTTCTGTGACTGACTGACAGGGCTATCCCTGGAGCATGTGGCCACCCACTCAGCCTCTTCACAGCCTCCCAATCAGTTCATGACATGGTTAGGGAGCAGAGACTAGAGGTTGGGTGACTGGTAAGGAATGCAATAAGGGAGGGTCTGGAGGAGAAACTATCTCCTGATTTCAGCATACTGTAGGTGTCACTGCTACGAGACACCACAAAGTCGGAGACACAGTGAGTAACACTACCTGTGACTATAGTTGCAATTAAAAGTCCCCACTACAGTTCTCAGATCAGCAGATGACCTTGATTAAGAGAACCTAAGTAGGATGATCAAACCCCCCCCCCCCCCCCTGCATTCCCACTGGCCACTGGTAAGTAAGTAAGTAAGAGTAAGTAACAAGTACTCTTTTTCCTCGTCGGGAGTCTCAATTACCTCGTTTTGTTCCTCGTCGGGCTGGTTTTCGACGAGAAACACGTTCGTGTGTATGCTTAGAAACCCGCACATGCTCAGAAGGGTGGTGCCAGTGGAATCAAGCTTCCCCTTTATAGTGCCATCATACGTGTTGTAAGTCACCGCGTTTGAGAACGACAAGATTTTGCCTTGACAGTGTGTACGCAAAGAAAGCTTGTCAAGATTCTCGACAAGCCTAACAAGGAACTCGTCGAAGAAAACAATGTTTTATTTAAGACAAGTTCCTTGGTCGTGTGTACGAGGCCTGACACCAGTATACTGGTATGTTAAATGGATGCATAAGGACCCATTCAGAAATGTTTTCTCCCAATGTATACACAAATTCGGCATTGGGATACAAGGTTTTTGACATGCAGCCCAGCAGTCTCTACATTTGTTGGCTGTCCTGGGATCTATTGCAAACAGAATGAGATTTTAATGCATTAGTAGACAGTAGTCTGGGAGGACTTTTTTACTCATTGCCATCTGCATAACTTACAGTGATTATTGCACTTTTTTAGGAAGATGGTCTAGCTCCTTGCATACAGTTACCTACTACAAAAGGGCCTATGTTATGTGGGAACCAGTGGGAACCATTTTGTCTTCCACATTTCATCCCTTTCCCTACAATCAGGGGGCATCTTGGACTGCTCCCTAATCAGATGCAGTGCTACATATACAGACTTATCCAGTAATCTGTGGTCTTCTGATGAAACACTAAACTGCAAAACATGTTGGGACCTCTGGATACTTCCCTGCATTTCCTATGGAACTAAATTGGTAATTGTGTAACATACATGTGTTATGTCACTGCTATGTATGAAGGCGATGTGTGGATAGCGATAGCAGGGAACAGTGTTTCCAGAGATGGCTTTGCAATATCAAGTGTGTTTTTATGGAATGATTTTATCGATCTTGAGGTATAATAAAACTTTTGTATTTTTATGTATGTATTGAGGTTGTATCCCTTATTTTTTGGGATTATGTACAGCTATTAAAAAAAGTCCCCTTTTCTTTCCTTTTTTTTTCTAATTCGATTCAACTGGAAAAATTGTATGAATTCTAGTGTAAAGTGTGTGTAAAATCATGTATAAATATATCCAGGTTTTGCAAATATCTAAAAAGTTAAAACCCATTTAATTTTGCATAAATCAGCATCTTTCAGATTTTTACTGCTGTCTGTGTCTCTATTGGGGAGATTTTCCTTCAAGTGGTTGTAAAGGCAGAAGGTTTCCTCCCCTAATGCATTCTATGCATTAAGATACAAAAAAACTGTCCAGCAGCCCTCCTCAGCCCTCCTAATACATACCTGAGCCCTCTCTCGATCCAGCAATGTTGCACGAGAGACCCGGCTGTCTGGACACTCCCTCCTCATTGGCGGAGACAGCAGCGATGCAGTATTGGCTCTCACTGCTGTCAATCAAAGTCAGCGAGCCAATGAGGAGAGATAGGGGGCAGGGCCGGGCTGCATCTCTGTGTCTGAATGGACACAGAGCTATGGCTTGGC
The DNA here is from genome assembly GCA_029574335.1 of Rana kukunoris. Lineage (NCBI taxonomy): Eukaryota > Metazoa > Chordata > Amphibia > Anura > Ranidae > Rana > Rana kukunoris. The sequence continues at coordinate 119,926,041 of CM056052.1, forward strand.
TCGAATGTCCCCATAGCAAGCTACTTTCTGTGAGGGCACTCAACAGGAGGGAGGGGCCAGGAGCACAGAAGAGGGACCAGAGAAGAGGAGAATACAGGCTGCTCTGTGCAAATCCACTGCAAGAGAGCAGGTAAGTATAACATGTTTGTTATTTTTAAAAGACAAAAAATGTGACTTTCGTATCACATTCAGTTCTTGTATCAATAGGAAGGGATTGGAAAACTTCCTAACAGATATGCAGACCCAAACAAAACCATATTTTTAATAGAGTGAGTAAGGGTTATAACGTTTGACAACGTTTTTAATGTTGGCTTGCCCTCCCATTCCATTAACAGTTGCACATCTCTTTTCTTGTAAGGGGACACAGCTACAGGAAGTGAGGATCACAGACAGAAATAGAAACATGACAGAAATGGAAACTAAAGACTAAATAAACATAAATTATTAGGTTTTCAATTTTTTTTTTTTTTAACCTTCTGCCGACAACTCACATTAAATATGCTGCAAGCGGACGGCAGTTACAGGCACAATCACATACCTGTACGTATGTGCCCCCGCCGACCTGTGATTGGACACAGCATAGTTTGGCAGCAGATTTCAGCCAATGATTTTGGCTGAAATCTGCCTATTGGCTGTGTGCAATCACACACAGAGATCTGCGTTGATAAACAATATGTGCATAGGAACAGCGATCCATAGGAACAAGCAGGGAGAAAAAATAGCCAGATAGCAGGGGCGGACTGACAACTCATAGGGCCCCTGGGCAATAGGAGATTATGGGGCCCCCGGGTAATAGATTATGGGGCCACACAGTATACACACACATACAGTATACATACACAGTATACAGACACACAATATACACACGGTATACACACAGAATACACATACACACACACACTGAAAAGGTACTGGAGAGGCGGGGCAGCTATAGTCTTGGGTTTACTGAGGCCCTGATGGGGCCCCCTAGTGGCATTATGCCCTCGGGCAGTGCCCAGGTTCTCGAATGGTCAGTCCGCCCCTGCCAGATAGTAAAGTAAAAGCAGCAAACATTACACAAATTACACATTGTTAGGCACACAGTCAACTCCCTGACTGCCCCTAGATGGTAACCCCTTCCCAGCCATTGTCAGTCAGTGATAATACTGTACAGTGTCACTGTACAGAATTATCACTGAACACTGTATTAGTGTAACTAGCAACGTCAGTGTCAGTTAATGATCCTCCCAGATAGTATCTCTTACCTTCCACCTTATTACAGTTCCACTATAAGTCATTGATCATCACCATTACAGTATAGTATCTATAGCTGCATAAATTCTAGTATAAATACCATAGTTTGTAAACGCTATAATTTTTGGACAAACCAATTTATATACACAGATTGGGATTTATTTTAAACAAAAGACATAGTAAAATACATTTTGGCCTCAATTAGATTTTATAATTTCCTAATTGGATATGTTTTATAACAGAAAGTAGAAAATTTAGATTTCTTCCCACATTTTCTCTTCTTTTTTTAATTGATATAATAAAAAATAAAAAATAAAAACTCAGCGGTAATCAAATACCACCAAAAGAAAGCTTTATTTGTGTGACATAAATGATAACAATTTTTTGGGGTACAGTATTACATGACCATGCAATTGCCAATTAAATTAGCACAGTGCTCAATAGCAAAAAATGCACTGGCCATGAAGGGTCTGAAATGTTCTGGAGGTCAAGTGATTACAAGTCTACAAGACGCTTTTGATTGTAAGCCTGTAAATGGTGTTACACATCCCAGAGAAAGCTATGTTTTTATTATTCTAGAATAACATCATGACACATTGGGGTTCATTAAAAGAATACACAAATCTTTGTTCTACAGCAATGGCCCATTCATTTATTGGGCATTTTTGTTCACTGCATAGTAATGGCCCATCCTACTCTGTAAAGGGCTACAGATATATCCACAACATGACCCCAGAATGCAGTTTCAACACTGTTTAGCAGAAGACACCAAAATATTCTGGTTCTCACCTCGTGATCTAGAAGTTTCTGCTGCCAGGTGAACATTAAATAATTCCACAAGTGATAAGATGGCCTTGGGTTTATGCACAAGCCCAGTGTTCTTTATGTCATGCTATTCCAGAATTACACCACAATCAACTTAAGCAGATGTCCTCATTGTCCCCATCCTTAAGCTGTTTCCTGGCATTGTTTGGCTTCCAAGACAAAGTCTGATATTATCCAGATAAAGTTCCATAAGAAAGAGAATTTGTCCTCTCTGGACCTCAATCCCTCTATATACATGGAATCCACAGCTCTCGTATCTGTATTTTAAATTTTTTGACATACAGGACACAAAAGTAGACACAATGTCAGGTAATCATCCTGTTTTTTTTTTTTTGTTTTGTTTTTTAAGGTTTTTCCTTTTTTTTGTTTTTGCCAAAAAATGCAAGCAAAAAAAGAAGAAAAAATGTTTGTTGTTCTGCCATACAAACGCATCTTCAATATGAAGACAATCAAAACAATAAAGAGAAGATGGAAGTGTGCAGTTGCCTTCCTCCTTGATGCAGCAACAGTGTCAGAAATGAGGATACGTGTGGTATCCATTCATGGGTAAAGCGGGCATAATGTGGCATCCTCCGTCCCTTTGCAATTGTATGATGATGAAATTAAGCACCTTTATTTCAACCAATACCACTGATGTTCACAGGAAAGACCTTCTCAAGAGATGTCCGACCATTCTGAAACATCAGTCATCTGAAAACACAGTGTATATCCATCAGCTGACGTTTTTGTTTATGAATTTTTTTTTTAGATCTGCACTGCTCTACTTGTAAGAGGCAAAGTATTGGCCTTTACGTTCCTGACGGGTGGTCCACCATTGATCCTGAAGTGTTGCTTCTTGAATTGCAAAGTTCATCTTCCCCCACTGCCCAAATCTTTTATATCTTCAACCTCTTCTCTTTCCCTCCCCCACCCTTGAGGGATCCCTCACCCATCCCAGAGTCTCATGCCATAGAGGTGGGTGACTGGCTCATTTGGACCCTCATGGACTGAATACAGTTCAGGATTTTTTTCTGGTGTCCAGCTAATGTAATTCCTATCCTCAGGAGGTCCCTAAAAAGACAAAACAATAGTTTAGAGATATTATATAAATAGACAGACATTTAATAGTAATTAACACACGGCAAACCATGAAGGATCTAATATGAATGGACCAAATATACAAAATGCTGTGAAACTGTTTCTGCGCTCTCTTCTGTTAGTATGGCTTTTTTAAATGTATATTTTCTGTTATATAGGCAGCTGTTGTGAAACGAACTAACCAGAAATCTGCAAAACTGCCACAGTGCACACATTATGACATCTTTATTTTGCGACCTCCCTCATTTGGTTACATGACATCTTGGAGCCCCAAAAAAGTCGGTGCTGGAAGATTACCTTTTGCCAGAAGCTAACATTGCAGGTCTGAACAGGTATAAAATGCTCAGCTTATGTCACTGAGTATGGGTCTCATTCCTTTTGGCCCTGTACACACGATCAGACATGTCCGAGGAAACATGTCCGACGGACCGTTTTCATCGGACCACGCTGAAGTGGTCTGTTGGTCTGATGTGCGTACACACCATCGGACCAAAATCCCCTCGGACCAGAACGCGGTGACGTAGAACACAACGACGTGATGAAAAAACGAAGTTCAATGCTTCCAAGCATGTGTCGACTTGATTCTGAGCATGCACGGGATTTTGGTCCGATGATTTTGTGTACTAACCATCGAACATGTCCAACGGACAGGTTTCCAGCGGACAGGTTTCTAAGCATGTTTGGAAACTTTTGTCCGCTGGAAAACAGTCCGATAGGCCGTACACACGATCGAACATGTCCGCTGAAACTGGTCTGTGGACATGTTCGATCGTGTGTACGCGGCCTAAGATGTCTGATTATTTAAGTATCTCCACTCTGGACCACCAACCCAACATTTCTAATCAGTAGCGGCCCTGAAGACAACCAAGCCCATGATACAATTATTCTTACTTATATACTGTTCAAACATTGGCATTTTAGTTTACAGCCATTCTTGGTGGTAACCTCACTGAATCATCAAGGGCTATAATCCCCTAAACACTGTTTCCTTGTTTGCTGCTCATATTTGAATGCAGATCAAAGAGAGACATTGGGGTTATTTATGAAAGGCAAATCCACTTTGAACTACAAGTGCACTTTCAAGTGTAGTCGCCGTAGAAATGAGCGGGACATGCAAGGAAAATGAAAAACAGCATTTTTGCTTGCACATGATTGGATGATAAAATCAGCAGAGCTTCCCCTCAGATCTACAGTGATCTACAGCGACTGCACTTTCAAGGGCCCTTGCAGTGCAAAGTGGATTTGCCTTTTGTAAATAACCCCCATCGTCTCTTTCTTTGACAGGCAGCAAAGGAAGAAGTGCAGGGGAAGATGATAATTTGAAACCCTTAACATCCTTGAAGAGGTATCTCACATTGGGTATTCATATCCCAAGTTTTAGTTGAAGTCCGCTTGACAGATGAATACATACTCTGGAGTCATCTGGGCAACAAGCTGCAATGAGGTGAAACCAGAGCTCAGGAAGTTATCTCTGTACTGTCCCATTTTGATAGCACTCAACCAGTCATCCACTGAGGTAAAGGCTGTGAAGTCTGGGATGGAGCGGTCAAGCAGTGGCTGGGAAGGCCTGTAAAAATGTGACACATCATTAGCGTATTATGGTGGTATCTAGTGTTCAATATATCACAGACGGTAAGTAATCAGCGGTACACACATGCCCATACAGTCAACACAAACCAGCACCTATATCAGGGATCCTCAAATTACGGCCCTCCAGCTGTTGCAGAGCTACACATCCCATGAGGCATTGTAAAACTCTGACATTTACAGACATGACTAGGCATGATGAGAATTGTAGTTCCTGGACAACTGGAGGGCCATAGTTTGAAGACCCATGACCTACATATTTAGAAATAGAAGTTTGTAAACAGCTCACTACATTAAAGTTAAACTACGTTTAGGTAGCAAACATGATATTGTATAGGCTGGAGAACCACTTGTCTATGGTTAAAAGGTAAGGTTGCAAGGTGGAAAAGGGGGCTTTTGGAAGGGTGAATAAAGATAAAGGATGGCTGCAGGAGGGGTAAGAAGTTCCTGGATGAGGTGATACAGGTGGACTAATCAGTATGAAGAGGGATTACTAGAAGAGAGGAAATTAAAGGGAAGGGGTTCAGCCAACGTGATGAAGGCAGGGGCGGACTGACCATTGAGGAACTCGGGCACTGCCACTAGGGGGCCCCATGCCACTAGGGGGCCCCATCAGGGTTGCCAGGCTCATTAAAACCAGGGACAGTATGTAAAAATCTGTGTTTTTTTTTACATCTGTCCCTGATATGTCCAAAACCTACATGCTTTTGATGTGAAAATCCCAAGATTTTAGCTGCCCCACCTCTGTACTGCCACCTGGCTTGGTGGCCATCTGTAAGCCTGGGGGCCCCAAAATCTTCTATTGCCCGGGGGGCCCATGAGTTGTCAGTCCACCCCTGGATGAAGGGTGCTGGGAGGTTGATTGAGGAAGGAATCATGGCGGCAAATGAGGAAGGAATGATCAGGGTAAAAGTGACATACACCCAACCAATATTCACCCATATTCACAGGTCTTTTTTACAGGGTAAACGTGAATTTCAAGGACTTGCAAAAGTTGTCTAGAGAGGCTTCATAATACTAGACAGGTAGGGTTTATTTACTAAGGGCAAATCCACTGTGCACTGCAAGTGCACTTGGAAGTGCAGTCGCTGTAGATCTGAGGGGGACATGCAAGGAAAATTAAAAACAGCATTTTTGCTTACACATGGTTGGTTGATAAAATCAGCAGAGCTTCCCCTCATTTCCGATCTTCCCCTCAGATCTACAGTGACTGCACTTCCAAGTGTACTTGTACTGCAAAGTGAATTTGCCTTTAGTAAATCAACCCCAACGGATTGTTAAAAAATTGCACTCTGGAACAGGAAAATAAATAGTCCTCAGATATTTGCACAACTACTGCTACTCTCTCACGTTGGGGTTGAGTTACTAATACTGGAGAGTGCAAAATCTGGAGCAGCTGCGCATGGTAGCCAATCAGCTTCTACCTTCACCAGATTTTTCACGCTCTGATATTAGTAAATTAACCACATTGTCTTCAAAAGGCTCAAAACATAGTTCAGGCATGGGAGGGGTGGTTGGCCCAGTGTAAACAGTGCAGATAACCAGGTGGATACTTTCCCAAGAAAGCAAAAGGTGTTACCTGATTTTGCAAATCTGTCTGCAGATCATTAATTTCAGCAACAATATTCACACAATATCAGTGGCGTATCTAGGGTATGGCAGCCATGGCAAGTGCCATAAGCGCCATGGGGAGGGGGCGGCAAAAACCACCCTCCTGCATGAAAAAAACCCCACCCGTCCTCCCACCCTGCTGAAATGCAACGCCGCCGGCACAGCTGCCAATTGCTAATATTTCTCCTTCTGCCTGGGGAGGGGAGTGACAGGTGCACCCAAGATGACCAATGACTGGCCAGACCAGATCCACATAGGGTAGTGGCTGCATTTGATGGGCACAGCGGCTGCAATTGAAGTTTTTTTTTCAGTTTGTTTGTGCCCCCCAAAAATTTTCAGCACCAGCCGCCAGTGGTCCCCAGTGTCCCTCTCTGTCCCCGCCGTGTCCCTGGTTATCTGAAAGATGGGTTTCAAATGTTTTGACAAGGGTGCAGTTTCAGTGCTTGCCATAGGCGCCATTTTGACTAGATATGCCTCTGCAAAATATTATGGCCCAGATTCACAAACGTGATACGCCGTCGTAAGATCAAATGTGCGCCGCTGTATTGTTACGCCGATTCGCAAAGCTAGATACGCCGTAAAACAAGGCTTCAGCCGCCCGACGTAACTTGCCTACGCCAGCGTATCGTGAGCGCATAGTAACGCTGGATGCATTCGGCGTTCCCATTTTAAATATGCAAATGAGTAAGATACACCGATTCACGAACGTAGATGCACCCGTCCGCTTCATATACGCGATTTGAGTAAGGCTTACGTCTGGCGTAAAGTTACCCCTCATATAGCAGGCAATGCAAAGGTATGGGCCAGGGAATGCCGGCGCCAAATTTTACGTCGCTTACGTAGTACTACGTGAATAGTGCTGTGCGTAGGTTACGTTCACATCGTAGGCAGTGTTCGATGTATCTTAGGCAGCTATTTCAACGTTACTGTGAACATGCGCACTGGGATGCGTCCAAGAGACGATACATGCGCAGTTCGTCTTTTGAAGCTGTGGCCATCATTTTCATGGGGTCACGCTTCATTATAAAATATCATGCCCACTTCCACCTACTTTGACTTACGTAGGCTTACGCTGACAACTATACAATTATACGCTTGCCTCTCAAAGTTGCGCCGGCGTAGCGTAAAGTAGATACGCTACACCCGCACAAAGATGCGCCACTCTACCTGAATCCGGGCCTTAATGTGCATTTCATGTATTTGGCCATGTTATTTACCTGTTAAAATCACCCTTGTGTAAACATCCAAAAGCCCCGAGACTGGGCACTGGCATCTTTGATGTGATGTCAGTAGCCCCAGAAGACTCAAAGTTAACACTTTTTAATATTTAATTTCACTCCTACCCTCTGCTGCTACATAAAGGGATACGTAAGGAAGTGAGATGAGGGGAGCTAGGCCAGCACAAACAAGAATTAGTCCCAGAAGTGAGGGGGCTCTGCTAAGGAACTGACTAGTCCAAATTTCTAGCAAATTTAAAGGCACATTTCAAGTGACTATAAAATTATTTCATGGGGAGGAAAACACAAAGTAAGCATTTAAAATGCTTGAAATACTTTTTCTTGTAATATCTTGTAAATACTTTAATATTTGTCTTTCTCTGCTTTTACCTGCATTTATTAAGTTGGTGACAGGGTCTATTTAAGCCTTTGAAAGCATTGATGAAATAAATAAATGTTTATGTACTGAAAAGATACAGTCACAACATTTGCATGACAGCATAACAGACAAGGGGTTAAATAAAGTCCTAAGCTTAGGACTCAGGCCAAGCTTTGTTTGGCAGTGCTGGTTTATCACACCTAGGGCCTGTTCTCCAAACATAACACACCAAGATGGAATACTATGACAGAGTTTGAATGTAATGTGTGCCGTCATTAAAAAAACAAAATGCCTGTCTTCTTCCAAATGTGCTTCATCTACTAACAGCAGACCTATGATCAGGCCAGACTCACACAGCAGGGATGGTGGCCACTGTTTTGAGGCTGGCGGGGTTCCGGATCATCTTGTCCAGAGTATTGACAATGTCCCCAAAGCGCGGCCGGCTGTTTCGATCCTTCTGCCAACAGTCCAGCATGAGCTGGTGCAGGGCTGCTGGACAGTCCATGGGGGGAGGCAGGCGGTAATCCTGCTCGATGGCATTGATGACCTGTGAAGAGAGGAAGAATCGGTGAGGAGACAGCACTTGCAATGCAAATGGCCATAAAACGGCAGAACAGAAGAGCCAATGGCCGTACAGAGAACCATAAAACAGGCATAAAAATTAAGAGAACAAATGTTGCATATATTATGTCTGTCTATCTGTTCTGTGCTCACAACAGAGATGGTTAAAATGCTATCAAACTCTTTTAAGCAGGAACTTTATGAAGTTAAAGTATAACTCCAGCCAAAACCTTTTTTTCTTGTTTTTGATAAAGAAGGGATGGGTGAGACCTCTGGCGTGTTTTACTGCTATCTGTGTCTCTGTTGGGGAGATCTAACCTTACTATTTGTCATTGTCATTGTTCCAGGAAAGAGAAAAGGTGGTTAAAATCCAAAAAAAAAATTGGCTGCCCCCAGAACAGAAGCTGAGGGAATATCTACAATAAGGACACTTGTTTCACTGACAGCTATCAGAGGTGGAATTTTATCTAATTTTGGGAAGCTTTCTATTTATTTCCCATTGCGTCTAAAACGTGACAGCGTTTTCATTCCTTTGCTACAAAATATTTTGCCTGGAGTTACCATTTTAATTATAAATGATAAAACATGTTTTCTGGTTCAGTGTTGATTGTGGGTGAGGCTTAATGACATCATGTTGTGATACAGTTTTAATGGGAAAGGAAAGAGAGTAGCTATTTAGGCTCTCCTTTCCTTATGGGTCCACCGCATGGGCAGCAGGTTTTATTTAGTTAAAAGTAAGAGTCATTGAGGGGTCAGGCTTCAGGTCAGAAAGTCAGTCAGTTTAAATGGGTGAAGGAAATTAGGGGTTAATGATGATTAATAAGTGAGATCAGCTGGATCAGTGGGTTCTGGAGGTTAGGGTAGACTAGGTCAGTGGTTGGCTAGCAGTAGTCAGGTGGTTCAGGGAAGGTTCTGGAACCCAGTTTTGGGCCTATATAGGGGCCTGGTTCCATTTGGACCGGCTGCCTTATTTTTTATCACAGGACCCAGCCGGAGGAGCTCCCCACCCTACCCCCCCTCCCGTCGCAGCCGGATTCAAGTGGTGGCTCCGTCAGGCAAGTTGCTTGATGGGAGAGTTGGAAATACATTTCAAGTGTGATGTTAAAACGGCTCGAGTCTCAGTGGCTGGGCTGTGGATGGTGATGGAAAGTTAATCGATGGACTTATATACATTAATGAGTATGTTATATGATTTTATAAATTATTACCTTTTTATTAAAACCAGTGAATCAGGCCGTGGCCAAATAAATTCCAAAGTTTATATATGAATTTAATATATGGAATGTTGTGTTTAATCTTCATTAAATATTTGAATGATTTTCGTTGTAGTTTGTTTATTCCTCTTTGCATGTTTGTTTTCGGGGTGTATGCATAATGCCTGTGGTCCCATGTTAATGTGGGCAAGGTGTTCATTGTAAAGACCTGGCACAGTGTTGATGTAATTGTAGTTCAGGCATAATGATATCAAGCCAATGCCATGGTACAGTTTTGATGTATTTTTGGGTAAGATGTATTTACATCATGGCAATGTTGTGGTGTAGCATTGATGTAATTGTGTGTGACGTATAATATGAGGTCATGGCAGCGTCTTGGTACTTGATTACAGGTATACGGACATCATAATATGTTCATGTCATGATCCTCTTTGCATGTCTTTATAATAAAAAGATCCTACTATATAGCATAATTTATTAGTATTTTATTTTTATTTTTATGTAAAAGGACCAATTTGTCCCTACCCCTTGCCAGATGTATCACAAATAGTTTCCATTTATGGGTTGCAACTCCTATGTACCATTTCCACCCCACACACCTAGGGGCATCTAGTCATTTTGGGGAGATGCTTGTGTAGCGCCCCCTTGCTTTTTGCATGGGCGCTGTGTTAAAACTAGTTGGACTAGGAGAGTTAAGTTGCTCCTAGTTGTGATTTGTTTAGGTTGTTGACCTATGTCATTCTGGAAAGGTCCACTGGCTCGGACTGCATTCTGGGGATGTTATTTCATCCTTGGCCGGCAGTGGGAGCCAGCGGGATTTCTGGCGGATGGAGCCTTCCTCAGCAGCCAATTGGAGAGGGTTTTTCCTCGCTGGGCATGCTGGGGAGGGGTATATCTGGGACCTAGGTCGGGTCTTCGTGGTTCTTCTTCACGTGTGCAGGGTCCCGGACTCGTAGTGCAGCATCCACCTTCAGGGTTTGCGCACCCATGGACCCTGCCGGCGCGGCCCTCCTTGCCAGGTTCCTGGGCCTTCCTGAGTCTCAGCCGGAGATGAGAATCAAGGGACCTCAGTGACTTACTGGGTTCCCGAAGCTTACGAGAATCCCAAACGGGGATTTGGTGACCGGGATGCTGGCAGGTACGCTTTGTTGTCACTTGGTGACTTACGCCGAGAAATTACTGGGAGGATTCGCTTTGTTCGCACATTTAGTCTATCCAAATTAACTGGCCTGTGACAGAGGCCTAGAGCTGGGCCTGTGAGAGAGACCCGTTCCTCCCAGCCAAAATTCGAGGTGGCAACTCTGCTGGCAGGTCTGTGTGAGAGACACCTGTCCGGGGGCACCTTACCCACTCAGTCTCATAGGAGTGGCGACATGTGAAAATTTGTGCTACTAAGGGCTGATCTGCCTTGTGTATATCCAGGCCAAACATCGAAAGTTTCTCTTTCCTCATCAACCTATTCTTCCTTCACCAAAGTTGATATTGGCTAATGTTGGCCTGGAATTAAAGCATTGAGAAAATCGTTATTGACTGTGTGGACCTCTCTTTACTACTTAGTTCTTCTGGTGCATCCCTAGACCAAGCTGGGGTAACTTAATTTGCCGATCCCAAAACAATCCAGCGGCTCCTTCGGGGGTAGCGCTACACTTAATTACTTCTTATTGTGTCTCTGGGGAGAATAACTGCAAGGAAATCTTGATGGGGACGTAAACTGTTGTTTTTGCAGTTTATATTTATATGTGAGTCAGGTGTAATGGCATCATGGCAATGACAACGTACAGTGTTACTGTAATTATGGGTGTGTTATACAGACATTGCGGCAATACCCTGGCACAGTGTTGATGTAAATGTGCGTGAGGTGTAATGACAGTATGGCAATGCCATGATACAGTGTTGTTGTAATTCTGGGTGATATGTAATGACATTGTGGCAGAGCGTCCTGGGTACAGTGTTGATGTAGTTGTAGATGAGATGTATTGACGCAACAGCAGTGTCCTGGTACAGTGTTGATGTAATTGTGGTGAGACATAATACCATCATGGCAGTGCCTTGGCTCAGAGGTCTAATGACATATTATGTTTATAGGCTGCAGCCCTGTGTATAATTTCCACCCCACATGCCCTCTAGTGGTTTCTCCTTGAAGTGTTACATCTGGAGCCATAGGTGTGAACAGATTATTCCAAAAGCAGAGCTCAAACACATATGTGTGTATGTGTGTATGTATATATATATATATATATATATATATATATATATATATATATATATAATATATGCTGACCGTGTCTGTAGGGCAGTGGACAGTGTCAGTAGGGCAGAGATTGGTGTTAGAAGGGCAGTGGATAGTGTCTGTATTTTTTTACATTTATTATTACATTTTTATTATTTTTTACAGTTGTATTTATTTTTATTCTTGTACAATATTTTTAGGAGCCCCATTAGGGGACTTTAGTGAAATATCAGGGGTCTAAACAGGGGCAATCATCTGTGCCACATACGGTGATTATGGTGTGCCCCACATCTGGCATGCCTATGTCTGGACCCTAGATGTGTAGGGCACAGAGCTTTGCCATTGGTGGGAGTATGTATAGAGTGGTAAGGGTAGTGGCGCTGTCGCTAATAGGTTGTGCTGTTAAGCCAAAAAATCCCCCAAGGTGGGTGAATAGTAGGCTTTGATGGGGCAACCTTCCCCTAAAAAGTGATGATTAGAAATGAAGCCTACTATTCACCCACCTTGGGGGATTTTTTGGCTTAACAGCACAACCTATATTTTTCAATATACCCCTCTAGGGGAGTTATTTACAAGGGGGGCTGCAGTCGTATACAACACCTGTACCAATTCCTCCAGTATATTATCCTAAGCGCAGACTATCAACCCATACATTGGTGGGAGTAGATCTCAATACTAAGATGTCAGACAGGTTTAGAAAGCTGGAAAAGGTGCATCCAAGCTTCTACCTCCTGCAATGCCTGGTGAGCCTCAAGAACTCAATCTCTGTAAACTTCCATGTAAGCCATGGCATTTTTGACTGCTGTTTACATGCTTTAATAAAACAATGTTTTAACCAAATTCCATGGCACCAACCTTTCTCCCTTTTTTGCAAAGTTTAAAAAGCTGGTAGAGGTATCGTACAATGCACCCAAAATGAAAAATCTTTTTTTTTTTTTTTATAGCTGTAGTTCTACTTTAAATCGTGATACATTTACATGGCTTTTGTCGAAAAAAAAAAATGATTTGCATAAATTGCCTTGCAATACGCATTTAGTGGTCTCTTACATGTGCTGTTGGATATTTATAATACCACTTGTAGTCCGGTAGTGGTTTTAGTCTAGCACACTGTACCAAGGTCGCAGTGCAGTCTAGTTCTTCGCCACCGACCGCCTTTGCGTTAATTGCTCCATAGCACGACAGTCCCCCTCTCCCCTCCTGTGTGATTACAGTGGTTAGGAGAGTGAGGGCAGTCAGGGAGCCAAGGCTGCAGCAGGTTAATCAAAGGCACACACTGTTCAGAGCATTGTTCTGCTCTCGCCTTCATTATATCTGCCGCTCACTGCATTACTGTAAGAGCTGAGCATCTCCACCAGTCTGACATGTTCAAAGCTTCTTCAAGTCCAATTACTTCCCAGTGCACTGGCTGCACTTTCCAATTTTCTTGCTTTATGTGGATTCTTTTCTTCTTTTTCAGCCTGATCCATCTGACACAGCAGTAGTTTTCAGTGCTCTCCCACCCGCCAGCCCTCCCTCTCGCTCTCTCATGCTTTGATTTGAGCAGTATTTCAACAGAATGCTGAGAAAGTACAACTTCCCCTGCTCGCTATTTAGTAGGCACAGTGTGTATAGTGCCAGACGCTTTCTGTGTGTTAGGACCAGGCTGGTAAGAATGATCCTCATATACTTGGATGTTGTGATCAGCAACCTTAGTATGTAAGTGTGAGTAGAAGGTAACGGGAGTGACAAGTAAGTGTTCATGTTGTAAGACCAGTGCTGTGGAAGCAAACATCCAATTCTCTAAAGGTGTGTCAGCAGATAGCTTGTATCTTGTCTCTGTAGAACTAAAAGTCTCAGGATATAACGTCATGGTCCCTCCTGTCTCTGTGCAACCATAAGTCCAAGAAAACGTACTCTGCCCCATTGACTGGCTGTGCCCTCAATGTATTTCACCAACTAATACAGTATATACTTCTAATCAGGGCTTTTTTTCAGGGGGAACTCAGTTCCACCACCTCTGGCTCAGACCCTTTGGTGCCTGCTCACCACAAACACTTGTAAACACAGAAGTCTGGTTTCTGCGTGTACAAGTGACAGCTCTGCACTCTGTATGTAACCCCCCTGAACTCTGCACTCTGTATGTAATGCAATCCTCGTATTTAATGCCCCTTTAAGACCCTTCTACTATTTGTGAAATCTGAACGGGGTCGTGGTTGAGTTCCTGCACCTATTTTTTGAGAAAAAAAGCTCTGCTTTTAATAAATGCATTACATTTCATGATCACAGATATTTTACATTTATAAGACTGTACACATAAGAAACATTATAGAATTCTGGACAATCAAGTAGCTAATGCAACTGGTCTTCAGTCGTTATGGTAAAGGCACATGATGGCATAATAAAGACACAATCACAAAGCCTTACACTGTAAGGTGTCCCGTATACACAACTTGGTTTTCCGATGGGAAAACTGCGAGGAGAGCTTTTGGCCAGGAATACTAGCCATGTGTATGCCAAACCCGCCAGACAAAAAAAGAGAACCAGTTCTCCTTTTTCTCACCGGTATTTTCAATTGACTTTTTCCCGTCAGAAAACCCGACCGTGTGTAGTAGAATCCAGATGGAGCATAAACACGGTCAGGATTCCTGCTCTCATCTGAGTTTTCCCGACGGGAAAACCGATCGTCTGTACGGGGGAAAAGTAGAGAGCAGGTTCTCGGTTTTCCCCTCAGGATTTGGTAGTTGGTATAGGTGTTAAAATTAAGGTGGGAGCAGTTAGTTAGTTCAACCTGGAACTCCACTTGGAACTTATCAACTAATCAAAATTCAATACTCATTTAATAGTAAATTAAATGCCTAACATAAATACATTAACGGAGCCATCAAATCACACAGTGAGTCTCATGTACGTAGATGTCAGGCGTAGGGCCTATGTCACACTTGTGAACCTGTCACTGGTGACATCTTGATAGTGTCATGATTTCTAAAGCGGGCAAAAAAACGATTTACCTATTTGCATTAAATTGCTCCCTTGGTGTCTGAATTTGTGAGGCATTGCTCCCTCTCTGGTGAAGAAGACGCTTCAGGGTCAGTGAAGGGGCAAAATCTCACCTGTCCAGCCAGTGAGGAGGCAACATGGAAACAGGTATGCAGGTTTTCTAGCCTTTTAGATAGTGAGTTTTCACCAGTGACAGTATCACAGGTATGGCATGGTCATTAAAAAAATTAAAGTGGACCTAAACTTAAGCTGGAGCCAGCACTTTTTTGGATAAATAAATGCACCCTCAGGCGCTAATTTGACAATTGTGCTGGAAAATGCACCATTGCAGGGTTCCCTGGGAGCCCTTTAAACCTGGAAACAAGATGTCAATCTATAGAGAACTAGTAGTGACAGGTTTGCTTTAATCTGATTAGTGGAGGAATGGAAATATGGTCACTTGAGCGACTGGTTTAATAAATGGAAACATCAGATGAGACCCGCAAATCCATTGAACACCTTAGAGGAGTGGTGTGTTAATTTATCAGAGCCGGGCCATATGTTATCTTGAATGTATAAGTTGGTGTTGAGTGCTTACGGTCATACAACTCCCTACTACATTCGTGAGTGGGAAAAGGAATTGGGCCATAATTTTATGACAGAACAAGTGGATAGATTGATGGAGACAACACACCATTCCTCAATTAGTTCTTATATACAAGAGATGTCCTATAAATTTCTCACTAGATGGTACAGGACTCCGAACTGCCTGGGGCAGATGTACCCGTCCGCAGATACTAACTGCTGGAGGGGATGCAACCAGAAGGGGTCATTCTTACATTTATGGTGGCAATGTCCCAGGATTAAAACATTTTGGGATGAGATAACACCCTGGTTAAAAAAAGTTATCACTTAGAGCTATAGAGCCCTCCCCATTACATTTCCTTTTCCATGAGATGCCAAACTATTAAATTGTATAAAAGAAGTGGGGAGGAGAGCCAAGCCAGGTATTTTTTTTATTATTATTTATTTATTTATTTTTGGGGTTTGCTTGTCCTGTTTAGTTGGTGTTTCCCTTTTCTTCTTTTTGGAGATTTGGGGACACTGTCTGTGAGTGTTTTTTTTACCGCCACCCAAGGGTGCTCTGGAAGGAAGAGCAAGGATATGTGAGGGGCAAGAGGGTTACTTGCCCTGGGGGGGAGGAAGGGGAGAGAGAGAAGAGAAATTCCTCTTTTTTTTTCTCTCTCTTCCTCTCTCTTTTAGGGGGATCTGCGCAGGATAGGCACAGAGTATGTTTATACGTGCTCAGGAAGAGACCAAAATTATAATGAAGAGGAAAATTTCAAGTAATGAAAGGATTGGGGGAGAGGGATCAAGAGAATTTTATTAGATTAAGGTGGAACTTTTTCGGTCCCCCTCGCCCTACTTTCTTGCTCTCCTTCCTGAGGGGAAAAGAGAAATATTGGGCATTATTAAGCTCCTTTAAAAAATAAATAAAATAAAATAGAATGAAAAGGATAAAACAGGAGCAAAGATCAGAGCAATCCAAGGGGAAAGGGGAACGAGGGTTATATGTTAAAAGGATTTTATAGGGAGAAATTGTATGCATTGTTTTTGTCTGTCTCTGTTTATTGTTTCTTTTTTACTTTGAGTGGAATATGAAAGGAAAAAAGTGATTATAAAAAAATAATCTGATTAGTGGATTACACTGTTTATTAGTGGATTACACTGTTCTTAGTATGAATAATCATACTAATGTTTAGGACAGTAACTGTTTTAAAAATAAAATACAAAAAAGGTAACAAAACAATATAACAAATGGATAGAGCATGAGAAATAATTGCTTTCTTACATCCTGATTGGACATGTCCCAGTATGGCCGTTCCCCAAATGACATCACTTCCCACATGACAATACCATAACTCCAGACATCGCTGGCTGATGTGAATTTGCGATAAGCAATAGCTTCTGGTGCCGTCCATCTCACTGGGATCTTCCCCCCCTGAGAAAAAAAATCAGGCAGACATTAGTAAAAGTGTATCTGTAACGCAAACATTTGTTGTGCTCGTTTTGGACAGAGTAGGGAAAGGTTAGATCAGGGGTCTCAA
The DNA here is from genome assembly GCA_029574335.1 of Rana kukunoris. NCBI lineage: Eukaryota > Metazoa > Chordata > Amphibia > Anura > Ranidae > Rana > Rana kukunoris. Next base: position 119,943,038 of record CM056052.1, read on the forward strand.
ACTGGCGGCCCTCCAGCTGTTGCAGAACTACAAGTCCTAGCATACCTCTGCCTGTGGGAGTCATGCTTGTAACTGTCAGCCTTGCAATGCCTCATGGGACTTGTAGTTTTGCAACAGCTGGAGGGCCGCCAGTTTGAGACTCCTGGATTAGATGCTCTGTCAGGATTTAATTGCCGTTATTGCCCCCTACCACCCCTATCCCCCTTTCATTTTCAGTTTCCCAATTAATGGCCTTCAGAACAGGGAGAAGAAATAAAAACTCGGTAACAGCCATTTCAACGGGAATTTTACCTCATTCTGGAAAAACTTGCTCTAAATTCTGATTTTGTCTCTGGCACTTACTTCTTGGAGACAGAAACTGTAAATGATAGGAAATCTCCTCATTGGATTTGCCCCTATTGGATGGACCTCTTGCTCTGGTGACGATGCTACATTGTTGGTTTCCCCCAATTTCCTCGGAGACAATGGTCATAGGATGAAAAGAAGAGTTAAGGGCCATACACATGGGCTGAATGCTGGGTGACATCGGCCGGTTCAATAGAGACCGGCTGACATTTGGCCCGTGTGTGAGGCATCCTGTCCAACAGAAGCCAGGCATTCGGCAATCTTCTGTCAAGGGGAAAGACCGAAAAAGGTCTGTCAATCAGAAGCCAGAGTGTTCTGGTGGGGTGGGGCACGGTCCCCCTGTCAGAACACAGAAGGTCAGCTGGATAAATTGCTGTACTAACTTTTCCCGGGCTCTTACATTTTTTTTTTCATTCAGCCCGCTCTCAAGGTTTTTCACCTTAATTCTATGCATTAGGGTGAAAAAACGTTCGTAGTGCAACACAATTATTCCAACGACGGGGACGAGCACAGCAGCTCCAGACCTCACTGGTTGGATTGATAGCAGCGGGAGCATTGTCTCCCACTGCTGTCAATTAAACCCAGTGACACGTGAGTGGGAGGGGGGTTATTGTTTGTGTCAATGGACGCAGCAGGAGCGCACCCACATTAGTGCCCTCAGAGAATGCCGGTCTCTGTGGGGGCACGCAAAAAGAGGAGGAGCCTGGGGACCACAGAAGAGGAGGATTGGGGCCCCTATGTGCAAAGCCCTGTGACATGTTTGTTTTAAAAAAAAAAAATATTAACCTTTACAACCCCTTTAAATGTCCCCAGCTGGGACACTATGCAAAACAAATTGACATAGGGTTTAACTCCCCCAATCGCAAATATCCCAAAAAAATCAGGAAAAGAGGTTAACTTACATTGCTGTGCCCCAGTCAGGAATACTTTTCCTTTGTTATTGCAAGATCACCAGGACAGAAAGTCCAATAGGGGCACAGAGCAATATGAGTACTTTTTTACAATGAATGGGAAAAGGTCAGAATCTCTGTCAGGGTTTTCTTCCTGCCCATGTATCTCAGTGGGTGGAATCTTTCTCACATTCTGTGTGTTCACTGTGAAGCCGCGTACACACGATCAAATTTATCTGCTGAAACCGGTCCGACCGTTTTCATCGGATTTGTTTAGTCGTGTGTACGCGGCCTGACAGTTAAACCCCCTCAGCAGGGAGCAGAAAACTCCTGACAGTGGTTCTAATTCTAACCCACCCTAGCTAAAACAAAACCAAAAAATTGTGTTGAGTTGGACTTTAAAGTGATCTGGGGAACTTTGGGAATGTAATGATGTAAGTGATCACATACGACGTAAACAATAAAGCCCCATGCATACAGGTACCCAGGGCCAGATAAGGTTCTGAAATCAGCCACCCATAGACATTCTGCATCCAGGGTCATATGTTTGCACGTATGTATGTTTGGGCATATATTGGCACACAGGCATTGATTTTTATGGTCGGCTGTAAGCTAAGGTGACCAGATTTTTAAAATGAAATCCGGGGACATATTTTTTCTTTACTAGTAAAGAAGCCTCACATGTGTTACTCTTCGGGCCGCCGGCTACTACTGGGTGGGGAGCAGAGGAAGATCACTCTGCCTGGGAAGGCAAGGAGATAGGCAGGTGGCTGGCCAGGATTTGAGCCAAGACAGAAGAACATGCAAGCGGAGCTGAATGGGCATGCGCCCGAAAACTTAAGAAATATTCCCTTCGCTCCGACCAGCACATGATCATCAGAAAGGGGCACAGATAATGGGAAAATACAACCCCCCTATGCTAGGAGGCATGGCGGAACGGGGTGTGTAATTCTATTTTTTTTTTTTTTAAATTCTGCACTGATTGTCTTTGAAATTGCCCCTGCCCCCTATTAAATCCAATCTGGGGACAAAACCAGGGACAGACTTGGTCCGGGGACAGTGTCCTCAATCAGGGGACTGTCCCCTGAAACTGGGGATGTCTGGTCACCCTACTGTAAGCAGCACCTATGGCTCTTGGGAAATACGCCCAATTTTATGCTACACCGGTATGCATGAGCCCAAATAGAAATGTTGTAATCTAAACAATTTCTACAGTAAAAACATGAACACTAGCATACATCTTTGTCTGAACAACCCTTCATTCTCTAGCAGCTGTACTGCAATCCAGAATCATTATAAGCCATAATTGTATTACAAGTTTTTGTGTCTCTTCTTCATAGTCCTCCATGCACAATATGAACATTGTGTGCATTAACATCATAATAGACACAGCCAGCGCTACAACAAAGCCCATGTCAACACTAGAAAGGACACAGTGGACTGCAGCACAGAACGTGTGTTCATTATGCTGCAGAATTCAACAATTCCTGTTCCTTTTTCCGAGAGGGACTGTATCTCAAAGCTCAAGGTGGCAGCTCCCGGCACTGAGCAAGTCTATTAATATTGCTGCTTATTTCAAGGGCAAAGGGAAGCTTGACTCGAAGAAATGCATTTAATCTAGTGTGATAAAGACATCTCATTCAGGACCTCACCACATCCACCCAGCAATGAATTCTCCCCAGCATCTGACTAACATAAACTGAAAAGTGCTTTATTCACTCATCACTTCTGAGAAATAAGCTATGCATTATGGATGGGATTTAGATGGGATTATAGTAAAAAAAAAGTAAAGAGTGGGGGGGAAAGGAAGCAAAAAGAGGATCTGTAACGCTGACCAGATGTGAGCGTAGCCCAGAGACAAATCAGTTTCATTTAAACACTTCATCTCTATTATGTTTGTTGAGCAGAGATTTGCCATTATTCAGTGTAAGAAGAGGTATGTTCGGCTTTGTTCTTTTATTTAACAAAGATTTATTCTAGGGCACCAGCTCCTGAATTTTATGACTATTTATCTGAATTAAAGGTTTTGTGGATTAACCCTCCCCTTACTAAGAAAGAAGAGGATTTTAGTTCTACTATGAAATTTAAAATGAGCAGACTGCAGATTGCCCATCAACAGTACACTGGATTCCAGAGCTAAGCACGTTCGTGTGCTACTCGCTGTCTGCGGTGCTGCATTGTTCTGTGTGTGGAATTACTGCAAAACCAAGCTGTGAGCAGATAAACACTTGACAGGCTTCATACTGCCCTACAGATCATCCAGGAACTCTACCAGTATCAGACAATTTTGTTTTTTCTTCTCACGTGTCCATATAATGTGATGCAGAGAGCAGTCACCTGCTCTAGGCTTCAGTTTTCATCCGGCCAGAGCTGTAGTACATCAGCATACCCCACTCCTGTTTGTTACTACTATTATAATCTAAGAACCTGTTTTCGGTTACCCGTTTATATATTCCCATAACACCTACTGCATTCTCCTTACTGTCCCTGACATTAGGCAATCCTGAGATATCTTGGGGATAGCCCTAAACCCTCCCCACCTTGGGAGTTTGAATCTGATGGATGATTCATCAAGTAAAGTGAGAAAAGGTAACCAGCTCAGAATTCAAAAAGCCAACCTACCAATCCAGCAATAAATGGGGCCAATAGTGCTGACTGATAGAATCTGTAAGAACATTATGGCCGCGTACACACGATCAGACATGTCCAATGAAACTTGTCCGACGGACCGTTTTCATCGGACCAGGCTGAAGTGGTCTGTTGGTCTGATGTGTGTACACACCATCGGACCAAAATCCCCTCGGACCAGAACGCGGTGACGTAGAACACAACAACGTGATGAAAATACGAAGTTCAATGCTTCCAAGCATGCGTCGACTTGATTCTGAGCATGCGCGGGTTTTTGGTCCAATGATTTTGTGTACTAACCATCGAACTTGTCCGACAGACAGGTTTCCAGCGGACATGTTTTCAAGCATGTTTTGAAACTTTGGTCCACTGGAAAACGGTCCGATAGGCCGTATACACGATCGAACATGTTCGCTGAAACTGGTCTGCGGACCAGTTTCAACGGACATGTTCGATCGTGTGTACGCAGCCTTAGAAGCATGCCTTGTTCCCAGAGGTTTCTAACTGGGTGAAATAAAGCATTTACAAACACATTATGCCACGTTTCCCAACTGGAAGAATTCCTGAAGCTGATTTGTAGACTTGGGACATTAAAAAGACCCTATATAACTCGAAATAGCTATGTGGTTGATATCTTTATTAAATCCTAAAAACTGGCATACACGATACAATGAGGAACAAATCCACTTACGCATTTCACACTCTCCAGCGCTTAGTCATAGAGTAGGCTAAGGCTCTATGACTAAGTGCCAGAGAGCATTAAATATGTAATAGGATTTGTTCCTTGTTGGATCATGTATGCCAACGTTTAGCATTTATTAAAGATACCAACAACATAGCTGTATGCAATAATCCACCTATTTAGGGGTATATGTGGTCAGTGATGAGTGGCACTTCCACCCAGCAAGAGTGGACCAGACTGAAACAGATCTGATTTATTATTTTAAAGAGACCCTGTCACCAGACCATTCATTTCAAGAAAAAACTACCCTTAAGATTATATGTGAAAGTAACCTATTTTGTTTTCTCCTTCTTTATATCTGAGGATGGCAATTATTTGTGTGCTGTGCTCACCGGTGAGGATTTAAGGAGGATCTGGGACACAGATACACAGAGACCAAGGAGGACATTAAAGTAGCCCAGGATGGTGATATTAAAAATGGAGGTTGCCTTTTGTGCTATACAGCAGAGAATCAATATTCTCTGGTGAGCGCGGGAGTGCAGAGAGGTCACTGATTGCACAGACCACATTGGATGGATGAAAGTAGTAAATTACTACACTGGTTGTATGTTGTATAATATATGTTGCATGAAGCACTGGAGGATTGGGACTTTCCATTTTTTTCTAAATCTTTTCTCATCTTTAAATTTATATAGTATTGTTTTAATAATGCTTTCTGTTTTTCTTTTTTTTTTTTCAGGAGCTGGACCAGCACAGAGAATAATCAACTGGACCCACCCAAAAGAAAAGAGGGCTATGATGTTCAAAGAAGGAGGAGCCTATGCTAAGGTATCGGATCTTCCTCGAGTAGTTTTGTTTTTCTAGCAAGTCACGCTGCAAATCAATAAAAACTAATTTTATGGAAAGAAAAACGTTGCAAGCACTTAAAATACTTGATTTTTTTTCTGAGTTTTAAATTGGAATTTTTAAGTTGGTGACAGAGTCTTTTTAAAGTGTGTCTAAAAATTCAACTTTTTATTTTAACTTTTTGAATAGAGTGATGAGAAGTTATAATCACCTGCCCTGTTCTTACTATTATGTCCCCACTAGGGAGGTACACGATAGAAAGAAAGAAAACAAAGGAAAATAAACATTTTGAGTTGTTAAATGAACAGGAACAGAGAGGAAGTCTTCTACTGGGGACACTTGTCAACAGTCTAGGAGAGGATCCCCCTCACTATTTAAAGTTTTCCTTTCACTCAATGTGGTTGTGGTGTCTATGAGACACGAACAAGGGACCAAATCTAGCCAGTAGGACAAAAGAAAAGCAAAAAAAGAGAAGAAAACACAAACATAAATTATCTAAAGTTTTGCCTTCACGTATACTTTATACCTGAAATCCAGGAATTCAAACATTTTCTAATGTGTGCTGGCCTCTTATAGGTTAAGTCCAATGAGGTGCATGGTATCTTGTGGACTTATCTCTTTTATTTACAAATTACAGTTCTACATTCAAATACTCTCAGGTGTTTCCTCTCCCCTCCTCTGTCCATTCACAGAATTCTTTGCATTTTGTGAATAGGTTCACATAATACAAAGCATTCTGCGACTGGACAGGAGGATGAGAGAGGCAGGCTGAATTATAGTAATAGTAATGCTTGAGGCACTCAGTAAGAATGTAAATTGTAACTTATAGAGAGGCAGGCACCTCCTTGGACTTAACCCATAATAATCTGACACATTTTAGAACATTTCTGAATTTGCCAAGTTTACCTGTAAAGTTTTGGAGAGAGTGGAGATGGATTAGAACACCTGTCAGGTTTTACTGTTGTCTGAGCCCGCATTAGGGAGATTCATCCTCTCTATTTGTCCTGTTTACCACTAGCACTAGAAAGTGAAAGTAAAAGAAAACCCTTGGGTTGTTCCCAGAAAAGTAATATAGGGGAAATCCTCCAAAGGGGACACTAGTTCTGGTGACCTGGGGGTCCCCAAGAGATTTCCATAATTTTCAGGAATTTCCTCTCACTTCCTGTTTGTCTGTGGGACAGGAAGTGAAGATAAATCCTTCAATGGGGCACATATTGCAAAAAATAAACCAACAGGGATAATAACCCTGCCTTACGCTATCCAAAAAAAAAAAAAAAAGTCTTTGCCCATAGTTCTACTTTAAGCATTTAGTCAATGAGACCTGCCAATGGATTCCCCAAAAGCTACAAGAAATCATTGGAAAGTTTAACTCTACAGCGTCTTCCAAAATCAGAAGTATTCCCTTTAAATAACCCCCATCAATGTTCTTTAGAAGCACAAATGATCTTACCAAGGAGCTGGTGTATGTTGGATCTGATGTATCATCCTGCAGATAGCGAGACAGCCCAAAGTCAGACACCTTGCACACCAGGTTGCTATTCACCAGGATGTTCCTGGCTGCCAGGTCTCTGTGAACATAATTCATTTCCGATAGATACTTCATGCCAGCTGCAATACCTCGGAGCATTCCCACCAGCTGGATCACTGTAAACTGCCCATCATTTTGCTGAACAGAATAAAAAAAAATGAATTAAGAGTCTACTTTGAATAATTACCATTAAATGTACAACTTAAACCTGTTTGTTAATAAAATACAAAATGTTTTACTGGAACAGTATAATTATATTTATTATGAATAAAACAACTTAATCTACCCTATGTAAAAGTTCTGAAAACCCAGGGCTGAAAATCCTTGGTGTTTTATGGTGCAGAAAGAAAGGTAATACCTCAACAAGGACTTTATATTCCGTACATTCAGCTAATAAACAGGCTAAGCACACAAAAGCTCCAATGGTACAGCTGTGCACAAAATGTAATAAGCCGTGCTCACTCTGTTCGCTGGGGGACAAAAGGGAGAGCCAGAACAAGGTGGGCACTAATATAAATGATGCAGAAAGTAAAGTGATAATGCAGATCATTAGTAAAAAAAAATATTATATAGCTCAGTAAGACCATGGATGCAACTGCTTTGTTCTCTGACGCTCTCCTATGTTTTTGTGGAAAAACAGATGGGAGACAGAGGGTGGCATAGCATATTCAAGAATGGATTACATAAAAATGCTGGTCTCAATGTATAGATTAAAGAAAAATGTAAAAAAGAACGCTGCAAGGTGCATCCCCCCAACACTCTTTTCCTAATTTCTAAAGCTTAACTTCAATCATATATAGAAGATACAAATTAATGCAGCTTTGTATTTACTAATACATCCATAAATTGTATTTTTAATAAAGCAGTGTAAGTACCCAAATGTGATTTGCTATCAGCATTTTGCAATCCCCTGTATGGCAGAGTTTAGACTGGGGGAGTGAGAAACAGCACAAGGAGCGAATAACAGTGTAAGGGGCACTGCAGCACAAGTCATTTGGAAAGAGGTGGGACAAGACCTCTAAATGTTATTTAACTACAGAAGATAAAAATCATGTCTCCTTCCATGCTAGACAGAACTAGATGTGCATAAATATAAATCCTTTTTCAGGTGAAACAGCTCTCTTATATGTATTTTATCTGTGTATTTAGCCATTTGCCTGAAAGTCAGAATGAATGTAAAGCTGTAATGATCTGGATTGGGAATAAAAGGTATCTATGCTTTCCTACTATGCCCTCTGTCACAAAAAGAGGTATAACTGTGTAAATGAATGTGCCTCAAACAACAATTTTCCGGTTAATGTTTTTGCTGCATCTCTATACTGTACCAGTGTTAATTAGCCAGATACAGGCACCTAATGCTACATTTATTTAACCAAGCATACAAGGAAAAAATAAGCGGTCTAAGATAGGACATGTGGACATGCTCTGTTTTAGCCACATACACATGCCTAAAGTAGTCAGCCAACTAACTGTTGGGCAGATGCAGTCATAATTCATTCAGCTGTAGATACTTTCTATGTCGTCCAGGAGGGGCAGGATGGTCTATTGTCAGGCCTATTCAAGTGTGATTAACTGGTGAAGTGGGTTGGTAAGAAATTAACTGCTTTTTCCCAGACAGTCCAAGATGTTAGATTAGCTTCCAATATGGCAGGCTTTCCTGTAAATCCGCCACTGACACCATCCCACATCACAAAGAGGGATAACCAACCTCCTGATGCCTTCCTCAGTAATACACCAATTCTGCAATGGTTTCAGGGGTCCACTTTGCTGCAGAGACCACACCATAATTATAGTTACCATAACTATATGACTTCTTAACCACATCTAAATAGATTGAAAGATGAATGCATGATATATATCAACTCATGCCATTGTGAATACCAATGGCACAAAAAAAGCATTGGCCTTGGCATGTACTGTATATTATGGTGTTGATTTTCCAAAACTGGAGAGTGCAAGATCTGGTGCAGCTGTGCATGGCAGCTAATCAGCTTCTAACTTCACTCATTCAATTAAGCTTTTTTTTACTAAATCTCCCCCTATATGTTTATAATTAGAGCACAGGTCATAAACATTTTCCCACAAGCTAAGCCCAGTCTGGGTGAAAGTCAATTATCCAACTATAATTGTAGATTATACAATACAAAGGGGGATCCTTTTCGAGCGGTTTGGTTCCGCAATTGGCCTTGACATGTTGGGTGAGCAGATCTTCCTATTATAACTTTGGCTGCATTATCTCTGTGGTTGAATAATATTGCACCTGTTTTGTGTCTCATTGTATCATTTGTTTTATAGATAACTCCTCCTGAGGAAGCAGTGTATATACCGCAAAACTAGTGGAGAGTAAGTAGTAGTGAGGAAAGACCATTCTATACACTACATCAACAGATACCTTTCAGGGGAACCCGTAGTATCTGTCTATGTTTGATATTTTAATGAACTTTGTATGTCATTTTATATGAAATAAATAGTTTTTTTTTTAATAAAAATGATGTTGTTGTTTATCAGTACCAAGATAGTTCATTGTAACCAATTGGGTGGAAAGGTGTATAGGATCCACTTCAGCAACCGCCCCTACCCTCCCACCCCTCTCAGTTTCTCTATAATTGTAGATTGAAAGATGGGATTGAGCATACATACAAATTCCATTTAGATAGACTCTATGGAAAAGATGGAGGTGGACATACATACAAATGCCATTTAAATATAATCTATGAAAAAGATGTGGGTGGGCATACATACAAATACTATTTAGATAGAATCTATGGAAAAGATGGGGGTGGGCATACATACAAATGCTATTTAGATAGAATCTATGGAAAATATGGAGATGGACATACATACAAATTATATTTAAATAGAATGTATAGAAAAAATGGGAGTGGCATACATACATATTGAATTTAAATAGAATCCCTATTTAGACAGAATCCAAAGATTTATACATTTCATTAGGAGTGAATCAAGGTGGTAACAAAAGCTAAGCCCCAATGTAGCTAGGCCTGAGTACTAACAGCTAAGCTATCACATTGTAATATGTTCATTGTGTGCTTTCACGCTCACTCCAATAGACAGAAATATTCCAGCAGCAGAATCTCTTTAGAATGTAATGGTAAAAAAAAAACGTTGCCTCGAGGAAAAACATGACAACATAAACAAAAAATTCTGACAAAAACACAAGTGAGTAGAAAGCAGGTAATACGTTTGAGAGACTCCCCTGACACATACAGGCTCCCATGTATTCTGTACAGGTGCACTACTATCCAGGCTGTGTATTACACTCCTTCTAAGACACAGGAGGCCCCCGAGGACTGGATCCTATAACCTACTTTCAGGAGGAACCAAGGCTCCAATTAATGTCCCTATTTTTATCTGGAGGCTGAAATTAGATTTTTTTAGGTCATCTGCAGCCAGCATTTGGCTGGTACTTAATCTTCACAATCACACTGCAGTGTCTCCAGACAAATTAATCAATATAGGACAAGCATGTTCACTATGTATATATGTCTGTGTGTGTCTGAGCAGAATCTTTTATTAAAAGAAACAAATGCACGCCCTTCTAATTCTCATATAAGAAGTTGGTGACACATGTGTCTGCATAAAATAAACGCCTGTTTTTGCAAAAAATCCCCATGCAAACCATAAAAAATGAAACTGTAGCTTGTCAATGTAATGAAATAAAAAATAGCTCTGCATATATCAGGGTTTTGCACCTATTATAGAAAAAGTTTAAAAAAAAAAAAAAAAAAAAAAGAAAAAGTTTGTCAGTAATCAAAGATTCCAGAATGGGATAAAATGTATACTTTCTGTGAGCTCTTTTACTGTAGAGGCTTATGTGTATGGCCATGCAGGGTATATTTCAACCTCTTAGGTCTAGGTAATACTTAATTTCAGGGTAGGAAAGTCAACTAGTGGTCTTCATTTTGAAACCCGCATTAGAAAAATAGCAGATTAGTTCCTATTCTTTTGTCAGAGTTTACAAATCAGCCAGTGAAGCCATCATGCAATGAAGTTTCTAGCCCTGACATTTATTAAAGGGCAGCTCCAAAAATGGCCTGATATAACTCTGTGAAACCTGAATAAAGGACCACGAGCATTCAGGTTTAATTTCATTAATCTTCAGAGTTAAGAAGGCTCTTTAACTTCTTTGGAAGTTCCATCCCTTCTCAAACAAGTGTTGGTTAGCTCCAAGGAGAAGGTACTCATGTATCATACATGGGGGCTTTGAAACAAACTACCGTAGTATTACTAACAAAAGTTATAGCACAAAGTTCACTTCACCTCGACTGATGACTACAAGAGTATCAGGCCCTGACTGTGCTGAATATAAACCCCTATCTTCCACGCCCTCATTGAGCTGTGGTGGGCTTCCACCCTCTTTTCCCAAATGTTCCTCCTCCCTCCCCCTATAAAGTAAGGTATTATTACTAGCATCCACTTGCTGTTAGACTTTAATTCCTTGAGCCGTTGTTAGGCATTGATGGTACCAGCCTTGGGAATATAGGAATGTGATGTTCTTTATCTGTTTGTAGTTTAACAGCAGTACCAACGCAGGCACCTAGATAAGGTTATGAGTTTTGTTTACCCTGGTACTGCATTTCCCAGCCATTGCTGAACTTTGGGAGGGTGTATATAGCACCCAATTTTATGACCTGATTGGCGGCTACGCACACGTTTACTGCTGATTACTGTTTAATATTTCACGCAAAGCTGGCATTTGTTTTGGTACCGATTTCTGTTCCATACATTTTATGGCGGCTGCGACCGCACTTATTCATGTTATATGCTTAACTGTACTGTAAGGCCTTGTACACACGAGGGAATAGATCTGATGGGAACAGTCCGACGGACCGTTCCCATCGGATCTGTCCGCCGGATTGCTTTGATCCGATGGCTGTACACACCATCGGATCAAATTCCCCGCCGGCGGACAGCGCGGTGACGCGGCGGTGACGTTGACGCCGCCACGTGACCGCCACGTCACCGCACCAGGAAGTAAACACTTCCGCGCGCATGCGTCGGATCCATTCACAGGATACGACGCATGTGCGGGCAGATATGTCCGCTGGTTTGCCGTACTAACCAGCGGACATATCTGACGGACAGCTCTCTGGCGGAAAAATTCCAAAGCATGCTTTGGAAATTTTCCGCCGGAGGAATTCGGCCAGAACGGTCCGTTTGCCCCTACACACGAGCGGATTTTTCGGCTGAAATGGTCCGTCGGACCATGTTCAGCGGATTTATTCACTCGTGTGTACAAGGCCTGACTGTTACTGTCAAAACATAAATAAAAACTTTTGGAAAAAAAAAAAGTTATAGCACAAAGTAAAAGGTTTTACTTTTTGTGTTGATTCAAAACTACAGTCTAAAACTGAGGCTTTTGTAAGTCTTGCCCACAAGACTCTTGCTTGGCTATACAGCAATAATGGGTAAATCACAGTAATCTACAGCAACTAATCAGATTTCAGTGGAGTTAAATAAGGAATTCTATAAATAGGAAGTATATGACAGAAGGGTGAGGAGTGGCTTACCCGTAGGAATGAGTCCAGTGCACCATTTTCCATGAATTCAGTAATGATCATCACAGGTCGGCTCTTGGTCACCACACCTTCGAGTCGGATAATGTTGGGATGATCAAACTGGCCCATAATGCTTGCTTCACTTAGGAAATCCCTTCTTTGCTTTTCGGAATATCCAGCTTTAAGGGTTTTGATAGCAACATAGATTTCCCTCTTCCCGGGGAGCTTTAGGCGGCCCTTGTACACCTCCCCAAACTCTCCTGTAGGACAGAAACAAGCAGGTCACTAAGCATTCATGTACAAGAGATGTCTGTGATCAGACAGGATGCCAGAGATCAGAAGGGTAACTATAAATTCCTTCTGATCTCTGGCATCCTACTTCATATTTCATGGTGATCTCTCATGCTGTTAATTAAATCCACTTTGTTTATATCTAATGTTCTTCCACTGATATTAATAATATATTTATTTTTAATAACTTAGAACACTCACACGTGTAAAGAAAATACCTATGTGCAAACATATTCCATTAAATATGTCAATAGAGGGAATTAGGTTTTTACTGCCATCTGGGTCTCTGTTGGAGAGATTTCCCTTCAATATCACAGTGATTATTACAGGACAGGAAGTGATTGGAAATTTACAACAGGAACACAGAGAAACACATTGCTGATGGGGGCTCTAGCCTTTCTCCACTATACAAAAAAAAAACATTTATATTTAAACTCAGATTTTTAGCAACTACAGCCAGTGTGTTTGAGGCAACTTCCTAGACTAATTCCGCGTACACATGATCTGAATTTCCGATGGAAAAAGTCAGACGGACTTTTTCTATCAGATATTCCAATCGTGTGTAGCCCCAACTGAGTTTTTTCATCAGAAATTCCGATGAATTCCATTGGAGTTTAGATATAGAACATGTTCTATTTTTCTCTGATGGAATTCCGTCGGAATTCCGATGTGATTTGGCCAGGCAAAAGTGGACGTGGCATAACTCACTGCTCACTGCTATGCTGTGTATAGCTTGAATAGTCTCATCAAATTACACATACACAGATGAATGAATTATATTTCCTGACTACTAGGATATATGGACCTGTATAGAGTTTTGGTTAGACGTCAAAGTGGGAAAGGAAACATGGGATGTCTTATTAGACAGTCTAACATTTTTCATCTACAAAGTGTCATGACAGCAACAACAATTAAAATATAATAAGGCTTATTTGTAAAATATTTTAAACAGGTAATAAAAAACACATTTTGGGTACACGCATAGGGCCATATAAAACACAGAAACTAGTATGCAGAATCTTGCTAGCAGACGGTAGCAGTAAGATCTTTAATAAAAAAGTGATCTATGCGCTGTACGAATATGATGTTTGAAATAAATTTACATGTGTACAGCATAAATGGAATTGTTGCTAGTATGCAAGGAGGACGCCTAGCATCCTTTCATTGCTAGGATACATGCAAATTCTCAAGGACACAAGCAGCTTCTGAAAGGATGAAGCTTACGCAAGCTGTGTGCATTGGCCTATAGAAGACAATAAACGTGCGTTCAGATTAGAACAGTAAATAAAAAAAAGCTGCGTTTTTCACCACTGTGTGCATGAGCCCTATAAGTAATGTTTAAAAAGTGAGACATTAGACAAGATGAAGACCCTACTTCGAGGTGCCAGGTGCCTCTTGCAAGTTTTTTCCTTGGTGTACTCTACATTTTTGTAAAAATTACTGGCAAAATAGTGATTTGATACAGCGCTACTAAACCTACTAATTACAACACATAACCAATGACTAAATGTAAAAAAGCAGCAATAAAAAATGGTGCACTAACCAAGAAAAAATATATAAATATAAATGTGAATTGCGCTAAATATACAACTGATTAGGTGATAAACATACAGTGATCAAATGTATATTAGTGAGGCCAAAGGCCAAAGTAAAATAAAATTAATAATATTAATAACATGATGTGTGTCCAACTAGATGTGCTCTGAATAGTGACACCTTATTCAGACCTTATTGTTGTATTCCATCCATGGGACTAATAGCCCTTTAAAAAGGAATCAAACAATTTAAAACAATGGATGCATAAAAAACAGTCCAACCACATAAATTAATGTGAAAAACAATACCAATCAATGCTAAGACAATAAATTCATGGATAGCTTGCACTCAGGGTGAAATGACTCCCGAAATCATATATAGTCAGTCAGGCATTGCTGAGGCAATGACAATCATGGATAACTTGCACCCAGGGTGAGTAGACTACTGAACCACATGCAGTCTCAATGGATAAGGTTCATACGATTCCCGATACATGTAAGGAAAAGAGGACAAAGAACATACATAGCATAATACTGTTGGTGACACCGTTACAATGTAACTCTAGTGTTAGTATCACTCACGGATCCCCAGTATCAATAAGCGTTCATACGAAAGTTCCAAGCCGCTCAGTAATCGCTGAGATGCGTAAGGGAAACCCTCTCCTCAGGTCTCAGTACGCTAGGCTCCTCCCTACGCGTTGCGTCACCGCCAACGTGACTTACTCATGGGACTGCATGTGGTTCAGGAGTCTACTCACCCTGGTGCAAGTTATCCATGATTGTCATTGCCTCAGCAATGCCTGACTGACTATATATGATTTCGGGAGTCATTTCACCCTGGGTGCAAGCTATCCATGAATTTATTGTCTTAGCATTGATTGGTATTGTTTTTCACATTAATTTATGTGGTTGGACTGTTTTTTATGCATCCATTGTTTTAAATTGGTTTGATTCCTTTTTAAAGGGCTATTAGTCCCATGGATGGAATACAACAATAAGGTCTGAATAAGGTGTCACTATTCAGAGCACATCTAGTTGGACACACATCATATTATTAAAATTATTAATTTTATTTTACTTTGGCCTTTGGCCTCACTAATATAAATTTGATCACTGTATGTTTATCACCTAATCAGTTGTATATTTAGCGCAATTCACATTTATATTTGTAAAAATTACTGCTATTACAAGCAGGTCAGGTTTGTCCTCATGACACATTTTAAGCGTTTCCATAAGTAGCAGTATTTGTAAAAGTTCTCTTGAATGTTTCTGTAAAAGCTAATGCCCACCTGCCCCAATAACTTCTTCAATCTTCACAAAGGAGACATCAATCTCCTTAGCAAATTCCCTCACAGCTTCGTTGGGATCTTCATATGTGAAGGGGTCAATGTAAATCTTCATTCCCGGAGAGCCTGAAAACAACAGAACACAGATAGGTTAGTTGGATGCTCTTTGCTAATACGTTCTCCAATCCTGTTTTTACCATCACTGTCTGCTACATAGGAGAGCTGCCACAGTTAGAAACATAAATTATACTGCATCAGTGGCAGCCTGCCAAGACCTCTTAGGCTGAATGGTCCTAGACTAAGATGATTACTGTTGACTCTGAAGGGGATCTGTTGAGTCTCTGCACAATGTTTCTTTAGTTGTGTAGACTTCTAATGACAAACGGTTAAAGCCAAGGAACACTGGAAACCTTACCATGTACAGAAATAATATGTAAATTTCCCTGTACACATGAATCAAAATTATACCAGGATCTGGTGAACAGGATGAACTCTGCCATGAATAACCCCTGAAATAGTAAAAGTGTTACAGCAAGTACAAGTATGACTGCACTGGTTATTAAAGACCATTTTTACTGGAAAAAGGAAAGAGCCATAAGGCCGCGTACACACGATCAAATCCGATAGTGTGTACGGGCTAGCGGACAGGTTTGTCCATCGGACAAATTTCAAAGCATGCTTTGAAATTTGTCCTCTACAAACCTGTCCGTCGGATATGTCCGCTGGTTAGTACGGCAAACCAGCGGACATATCTTCCCGCACATGCGTCGTATCCTGTGAATGGATCCGACGCATGCGCGCGGAAGTGTTTACTTCCTGGTGCGGTGACGTAGCGGTGACGTGGCGGCGTCAACGTCACCGCCGCGTCACCACGCTGTCAGCCGGCGGGGATTTTGATCCGATGGTGTGTACACGCCATCGGACCGAAATGCGATGAGACATGTCCGCTCTAAACTGTCCGTCGGACAAGTTTGAGCGGACATATCTCATCGTGTGTACGAGGCCTAACTGTTTTTTTTTACCTTAAAGTAAACCTTCTTTTAAACCTTACTTTATATATATATACACGTAAATATATATATATATATATATATATATATAGGCTTTATAAGTGCTCACTAACCTCTGTAGCTAAATACATTTGGCCTCATGCTGTGCTTAGCAGCTCCTGTGTGTTGATGTTATGTATTGGCATTTGTGCTTTACAATTCATGTGGTTTCCCAGAGACCAGAAAGCACCAGGGATTTTACACCAAACCACACAGGAGCTGCTAAGTGCCCATGTGCATGAGGCCTTTCGAAATACTTAATTCTCAAGGTACAAAACAGCTTAGCTCATCTACCGTGTCTTTCTTGGTGACAGGGACTTGGCAGCCTGCTGCGCTTTTAAACTGTTACTAAACTCACAAGAAAAAAATCAGTCTGTATATTCAGTAAAGCATGCTTGTTATACCCACCTAAGGGGTTAATCGTGCACATTGTGTACAATGGCCGTTTGATCCTGTTCTCGCTGGTCCTCTCCTTTTTTCACTATCCCCAATCCATCTCCTGATAGTACAGAGCCTTGGGGGCACTCTGCACATGCTCAGATTGGTGTGTATTGGAAGGGTGCATTTGATCTGCACAGGGCCAATCAGCACTGTTCAGACAAAGGGCCAGGGGTCATGCATCCCCATAGGACAATCAGAGGAGAATGAAACCCCCTCCTACAAGCTTTAACCATTGCTTAGAAGTTACAAGGCTGTTGTATACTGCTGAAAATAACAGGTATTTAGCCATTTATATTTTTACTAAAATAATTTCCATGTTCTGTGTACTGTGGGAGACCAGTTATAGTATATGTAGGGTCCTGGGTCCAGTAATACTTTACTGTTAACACAATGCAGGGGCAGTAAGCTATTCAAAAAACCAACCAAAACCATATTTAAAAGTTTCTGTGGTCAACATTGAGCATGAATTACTCCACAATGCTGCAGCTACAGAGGTCAGGGTAGGCATGATGAGAATATGTTTATACTTGAATTGATATGAAAGTAATGCCGCATACACACGATCACTTTTTGTAAGGAAAAAAACGTTGTTTT
This sequence comes from Rana kukunoris, assembly GCA_029574335.1. Lineage (NCBI taxonomy): Eukaryota > Metazoa > Chordata > Amphibia > Anura > Ranidae > Rana > Rana kukunoris. The sequence goes on from CM056052.1 coordinate 119,960,672, forward strand.
ATCTCACAAAACAAAACGACATTTTTCAAACTTCATTTTAAAAAACGACGTTGCCTACACACCATCTTTTTCTGAAAATGCTCTTGCAAAGCGCGGTTACGTACACCACGTTCGATGGCACTCTGTTCCATTGAAGCTCCCGTCTCATAACTTGCTTCTGAGCATGCGTGGGTTTAAAAACGTTGCTTTAAACGTCGTTTTGCCCACACATGATCACTTTAACCACTTAAGGACCGCCTACTGCACATTTACGTCGGCAGAATGGCACGGCTGGGCACATCAACGTATATATACGTTGATTTTAGTACCCAGCCGCGGGTCGCGGGCGCGCGCCCGCGGGCGCGCGCCCGCGACCCGGTCCGAAGCTCCAGGACTGGGACCGCGGGATTCGCGGACCCGATCGCCGCTGCAGTGCGGCGATCCGTCCCTGGAGCGGAAGAACGGGGAGAGCCGTGTGTACACACGGCTTCCCCGTGCTTCTCTGTGGCTGTAGCATCGATCGCGTCATCCCTGTGATAGGGGGACGCGATCGATGACGTCACACCTACATCCACACCCCCCTACAGTAGTAAACAAAACACATAGTCACACATCCCCTACAGCGCCACCTGTGGTTAACTCCCAAACTGCAACTGTCATTTCCACAGTAAACAATGCAAATTTAAATGCATTTTTTTCTGTGAAAATGACAATTGTCCCAAAAATGTGTCAAAATTGTCCGAAGTGTCCGCCATATTGTCGCAGTCATGAAAAAAATCGCTGATCGCCGCTATTAGTAGTAAAAAAAAAAAATTACAAAAAATGCAATTAAACTATTCCTTATTTTGTAAACGCTATAAATTTTGCGAAAACCAACCGATAAACGCTTATTGCGATTTTTTTTACCAAAAATAGGTACAAGAATACGTATCGGCCTAAACTGAGGAAAAAAAAAGTTTTTTTATATATTTTGGGGGATTTTTATTATAGCAAAAAGTAAAAAATATTGCTTTTTTTTTTAAATTGTCGCTCTATTTTTGTTTATAGCGCAAAAAATAAAAACCGCAGAGGTGATCAAATACCACCAAAAGAAAGCTCTATTTGTGGGGAAAAAAGTACGGCAATTTTGTTTGGGAGCCACGTCGCACGACCGCGCAATTGTCAGTTAAAGCGACGCAGTGCCGAATCGCAAAAAGGGGCAAGGTCCTTTACCTGCATTTTGGTCCGGGTCTTAAGTGGTTAAATGACAGTTTTTAAAACTTCGTTCTTTTTCATCACAAAAAACGACCGTGTGTACGGGGCATAAGGTTTAGGTAAGCACAGTTTTAGTTTAGTTGCTACTATATCTTTCAGTCTTGATATTTTTATGGATAACATTCGAAAACACTTTTGCTGAGGCACTTTGATCTTTGGTGTGTGGATTACAAGTGACAGTTGAAAATGTGTGCAAATCGTATTTAATAAATTGTTAAAACACAGGTTACCTTTGCTAGTTTTAAGTGAATGCAAGGGATTTTTTTTCATTATGCATACTGTAAATATTGTTTTACATTGATATACAGTATATAGAGAGTATATATATCGATATATAGATATATATAGATATATATCTATATATACAGTATATTTATCTATATATATTATTATTATTATTATTTGTATACACGACTTGTATAGCGCCAACAGTTTACGCAGCGCTTTACAATGTAGAGGGGGGAGAACACAATTGCAGTACAGTTCAATACAAAAGGTACAGGAGGGCCCTACTTGTAGAGCTTACATTCTAAAGGAATGGTGGTACAAAAGGTAATTGCTGCAGAGAATGAGTTGATGGGGGTGGCTCGGGATACATACACGTGTTTTATGCTTATACAACAATTGCAGATACAAACATACAAAGATCTAAAGAAAGATCAGTAAAATGTGCACAAAGGGGTTATGTTGTTTATACAATTCCTGACAAATACTGGTAGTAATATATATATATATATATATATATATATATATATATATATATATGAGCGTGTACTTTTGGTATGTCTTGATGCTATCACATCTTCATTTCCATTGCAGCAAATACTTCTTATTTTTACAGGAACTCTGACTGTGCAGGTTCTTCTTCCTATCTCCATCTTTAAAAAATGATTTCTGTGGATCTGACAATCTTTCAGAGAACATGATTAAATCTTCTCCAGTCTTTGTCCGGTATGTGAGGAAATGAAGATTTGATATTGCTGTGACACTAGATCTTCTCCCTCTCCCCCTCCACCAGTTTATCTTACCTTGTGAGTCCCGTATATCTATACAGCCATCAGTTTCTTCCCCTCCTCACCTTACTCACCTCTCAACGCTTTCTCAGCCCCTCCTGCTCCTCTTCCTCCTCTCTTTACAGGAATCTTGGTTCCTTTCTCTCATCCCTCATCACTCACCAATCCCCCATTCTGGCTTTATCTGCATTTGATAATGAAATCATCATTCCATTATCCTCCTACTTCATCACTGTGTCCTGGGGTAAAGGAAGGTTTGTTCCTTGTGTCCCAGGTTCTCTGTTCAGTGTTGTCGATAATATGCACTTTGTGAAAAAAAAAATTCAATTTGGAGTTCTCTGTTCTGCTTCCAGGAAGTCATTGGCATTTGCGTATCAGCTCAATCATTTGTTCTTTCACAGCCTAAGATGACAGCAACACATTGCAAAGGAGGTTAATCTTTCTGATCTTAGCGGGTTAATTAATTTTCACCCTGACTGTAGCCAAGAAGCTTTCTGGGGAAAGGACAGACATAATTTCTGGCTCTTCTCTTCAGCTAAGAGGCCTGCTGTAAACAAATTGGGCAATAAGAGATGCATTTATATGCCCAAATGGCGCACTAAAAAAGGCTGGCGACTTAATTCTCCTGCCTGAAAGAACCTTTACATAATGCAAAATCTTTATTTTCTTCCTAATGCCACCTTTCAGCATGTTTATGGAAATATGCATAATCAAAAGATAATTTTCGCAAGGATAATTATTTCTTTTTATATGTTTGCATATATCTCTGCCCTCTTTTGTCAGCAATAAATGCGTATTGCCAGGAGCGCTGCTGGCTGCGAATTTCCAGTAACCCTTTACTATTGGTTTATTCTTGGTCTTTAAACTATACCAAACACATCACCTGTCTCTCTGACATTGAATAAGTAGTATGATTGAATTCGTCTTCCTGACATCTTCCATAAGATGATACATGATGGAAGTTCTCATGAAAATGTCAGAGTCGAATGGGCCTTTGATGCAAAGAAATGAAGGTTGATTCAAATGAGCACCAAGATTATAAAGGTTAGAGAGGAGGTTGTGCAAAATATGCTTAAAAATTAATAATTTCTTTAACCGCTTGCCGACCGCCACGCGACGATATAAGTCTGCAGAATGGCATGGCTGCGCAAAAGGACGTATATATACGTCCCCTTTAAGAAGCGGAATTGTGGACGAGCTTGCCGCAAGCTTTGTGACTCCAACCTTGAGTCCTGCGGTCTCAATGTCCACGGGCATACCCGCGATTGTATCATGGTGAGGAAGAACGGGGAAATGTACTATTTTTGTTTATAGCGCAAACGATAAAAAACGCAGAAGTGATCAAATACCACCAAAAGTAAGCTCTATTTGTGGGAAAAAAAGGATGTCAATTTTGTTTGGGAGCCACCTCGCACGACCGCAGAATTCCTAGGTGAGTGTGATTTTAGGTTTTATACTGCCCAGTGCTTTCTTATGTAACACTACCCCCGAAGGAGCTGCTGGTTTGTTTTGGGTGGCATGTTACCTCTATTCCTTCGCCGTCTAGGGTACTGGATAAGAGCAGAAAAGAACTTCAATGTCCACACCTCAGGTTTCTTTTTCTGTGCTTTATTACCCAACAGGGTAAAAGATCAAAGTAGTAGTTGAAGAGGTGAAAAGGAGTAATAGGTAGTAGGTTCAAGTGTATAACTTTGTTCAGAAACACTCCTGCTTCCAGCAATGTAGCTTTTGTTGCCACTCTAGCCAGAGTGGGTATTGTGCACCTAGATAGGCCTCTCTCACTAGGCTAGCAGCCAGAGTGTCACACACGGAAACTTGAGCAAAGTCTCTGCCACAGACCTTCCCAAAAGTGGAGAAATATTCGGTCCAGAATCCTTCTCAACACGGGATTAAGCACCCGGATCTCGGTTCAATAAACTTGGTAAATTCAGAACTGACAGGCGACCATCACTCAGCCTCTCAGCAATAGTGCATCCTTCGATGAAGTTCAAGTTCTCTCCTGAGATACCAGCCTCATGCTCAGTGCTCTCTGATAAAAGTTGTTGGGGGAGAGATATTTTGATAGAGACAGAGGACTGTCCTCTAACACGTGTCATGCGATATGTCAAAAACTCTCCTTCTCCCACAGGCGCTTTGGTTCCCAATATACAGACTTAGGATTTCTTCATAATACGATGCTTTATTCTTATTCTTCAAGACAGGACAAGCAAACAGTCAAATGCTTACATCTTAGCAGTTGGTAAAACATGGCAGGATGGTACTTCAGAAACAGGAATTAGATGGTACATCTTCTCTGCTGGATAGAGCCCCTTCCCCCGTCGGGTCAGGTGACCCTGAGGTCCCTCATCTCTCTGGCCGGTGACCCTAAGGCCCCAGAGCTTCCCCCCCTAGCTATGCACATCACATGTGTTCTTATACTGTTTTTAAGCCATGCTCAGCACAATTTCTTTTTGGAATAGCTCCAAGAAAGGTGACAAGTTTCTGCCTCAAATGTAACACCCCCTTGTGTATATTAAGCAATTCTTCTCCTCCCATTATCTTGACGTGAACTCCAAAAATACATGTAGTCTACACACCAACTGACCTTCTTCTGTCCTCAAAGCTACCATGTTTAACTCAAATGATTCTGAAACGTTTATCACATAAAATAGTAATAAATTCAAAATCTAACACTCTCCTAGACCGGTTCTTCATCGGGTGGCTTCCTACCTCAGGACAGACAGCACAGGACCACTCTGTAAATGTAGACCCAGCCTGATTACCAGGCCTACATAGCAGATCACAACCCTGGACCAACGTGGTCCCGGAGCCAGGAACACTTGAACACACACCCCCGGCCATGAGGGCCATGCATGGGGGGTGGTGGGACGACAGCCAGGATCGGCCACACAACGTCGTCGACCCATAACTAATGACGTCTGTCCCTTAAGTACTCTGCCCCAGCATGCACAGTGAGGTGATCAACCCCCACTGTTTGGCTGCTGAGGAAAAACACCCAATACACCCTTGGCCTGTGGTGGTACCAACAACCCAGACAGCAATAGTGGTCACTCACAGTACAGCGATGGCTGGAACAGAGGCCCAACATTTTGTAAAACAATATAGTCAGAGGTAGTTAAATCTCTGACCACCCTCTAAATTTAAGGCAGCACCAGCTATGAAAGTAGCAGGGCGCTACATGTATTTGCACGTTTCTGCAAGAGTATTGGATGTCTATCAGATTTCTACCCCAAGGCTGTTTACCTGAATGCTGATCTATAGGGAGAATTTACCTAAAGCCTGCCAGACCTGCCTTTAACGTGGTAAGCGCACACCATCTATTGGGGACTCTGCATTTGTTTTCACTTGGGATGATTCACTTATATTTTGATGGGTATTATTTAACGCAACACATAGGTTATTCATTTTTGTACTGTGGGAAATATCTCACGGATGTGTTTGCAGCTTATGTATTGTAAACTTTAAAGTTGTTGTAAAGGGAGAAAGTTTTTTATCTTAATGCCTTCTATGCATTCAAGCCCCCTCAGCCCCTCTAATATTTACTTGAGCCCCACCTCTGTCCAGCGATGTGCGCAATTGCGTCGGCTGTTTGGGACTCTCCTCCCTGATTGGCTGAGACACAGCGGTGTCATTGGCTCCCGCTACTGTCAATTAAAGTCAGTTAGCCAATTATGATAGAGAAGGGGCAGGACTGAACCATGGCTCCGTGTCTGAATAGACGCATGGAGCTGCTGCTCAGCTTGGGTGCCCCTATAGCAGTGTTTCTCAATTCCAGTCCTCACGCCCCCCCAACAGGTCATGTTTTCAGGATTTCCCTCAGATGAAAAGGCTGTGGGAATTACTAAGGCAGTGAAACTGATCAAATCACCTGTGCAAAATAATGGAAATCCTGAAAACCTGACCTGTCGGCGGGGGCATGAGGACTGGAATTGAGAAACACTGCCCTATAGCAAGCTGCTTGCTGTGCGGGGAAGTCGACAGGAGGGAGGGACCAGGAGCACCGAAGAGGGACCAGAGAGGAGGAGGATCCGGGCTGCTTTGTGCAAAACCACTGCAACAGAGCAGGTAAGTGTTTGTTTTTGTTTTTTTAAATAATAGTATCACTTTACGGTAGACACAAACGCAGTATTTTTTTATGTTTCTTTATGGTTATAAATCATAAACCTTGACAGCGGCTGCTTAACTGCATTCTGAAAAAATGATCCACTGCGGATCACTAGAACATTAGCAAGTATGAACCTAGTTTAAACTTTTTTTTATGAAAAACACTGCATAAAGCTAAACTCCAGGTAGAAATACAGACAAGATTAAAGCATATTATGTTCCCCCACGCTTTAAATAAATTAAAATTTCATATAAAATAACCAGTTTTGTTTCGCCACTTAAGAAAATATTATAAATCAAACAAGTGAAAATACAAACAATTATATTAAATGTAAATCCACAGTAGCGCAACAAGATTAAAACATAACTAAACCCAAAAAAATGTTTTTTATATATTGCATTATATTAGTTCTTAAAGCGGAGTTCCACCCGTGTTTTCGTTTATTAAAAGTCAGCAGCAACAAGAAGCACACTTACCTGCCCCACGGTCCAGTGATGTGGCAGCCCGGAGGTTCACTCCTCTCCCCCTCGTCTCCTCGGTGCCATCATCGTAACTGTGGGCACCCGGCCGTGACAGCTTACGGCTTCACGGCCGGGCGCGCACTGCACATGGAAGGAGGAAGTCCCACTAAAAAGAGGGTACACCGCCCCCCCCCCCCAAAAAAAAAAATTACATGCCAAATTTGGCATGTCAGGGGACGAGTAGTGCTTAAAGTGGAAGTTCCACTTTTGGGTGGAACTCTGCTTTAAATGTGGTGTCTGCCTATATTTTACTTTTTCAGTCTAAGACAAAAATACAGTGTCCTTGTCACTTCCTGAACAGGAAGTGTGTTAATAATAGGATCACCAGGTGAAAATAAAGATAAACAAATCCTGAAGAAAAAAAAAACTAATACAGGCACCACACCTTGGAAATATATTACATTCTTTTTTTTTCTTATCTTTTTTTTTTTTAGTTTAGATATATCAATCGCCAGGGTGTCTCTGTGTTTATATACATATATTTTGGAATACAATAGTTGTGTTGTTTGTCACATTGAGAGACTGGTGCTTTACTATTGACAAGTTTCAATACATTTTCTAAAGCACAACAAACATTTAATATTTAGGACAAAAAGTATTGTGGTAAATAAGTATATTATCCCACTGCTTATAATAGTTAAATCTTTGAGGTAAAAAAGCTGCTTACCAGCCCACATCCTGTTAGCTTTTCTCATGTAACAGTATGCTCCTTAGCCAGTCTGGTGGAAGAATGTGGGCCATGCTCAGCACTAAGACTGACAGATTGGGGACAAGCAGTGTGGTGCAGGCTGGAACCTGCAGCCTGGCTATTATTTACTTTGTCAAAAGAAACCTATTAGCAGATAAATGAAGGGACAACTCTAGCAAGAAATCAAGATTCATCACATGTGACAAGTGCCTGTGATTGGAAGCCATAGTACAGGCGAGAGCTGGCAGCTGCAGCCTCTGAGTGATGTGCAATGGGAGCCTGACCTGATAACACGAGAAACAGGAATATAGGGAGGGGGGAGGCAGGTAACAAAGACAACACACCAAAAAAAACATGCTGGAAAAACAGCTTTATTTAAAGGCAGTATTGTCTTATTCTCTGAAAAAACTACAAACTGTTTACTGAAAAATAAATAAAAAAATACAATAAAAAAAAAAAAGTAGCAGTATAGGAAATTATATTAAATGGAAACTTTAATAATTTTTGTCAGATTTTATTTACATTTATTTATGAATGTTTCTAAACTGATCATTTCATTATACATAAACCGTCAGCAATAGCTGCTCACTTGTGGTCTGTCTCTCTCCAATTGATACTGCTTATATAAGAATGGGGTGGGTGGCTCCCTTTTCTGAGTGTTAAACAGCAGGGGGTCAAATATGAACTTTTCATGTGGAACAGAGGTAAAAAATGTAGATAAATAAAGCGGTATTAAACCCAAAAGCAAACATTTACTATATTGCAGCTTACCAAATCTTAGATATGATGACTACATTTGTTTCCTTTTTAGATTTTATTTCTCTTTCTGCACTAATATCCTCTTGCTCACCTATTATGGCTTTTGCCCCGGCCAAATCACATCAGAGTTCTGACGGAATTCCATCGGAGAAAAATAGAACAGGTTCTATATCTAAACTCCGATGGAATTCAATCAGAATATCCGATGAAAAAACTCAGATGGGGCTACACACGATCGGAATATCCAAAGGAAAAAGTCTGTCTGACTTTTTCCATCGGAAATTCCGATCGTGTGTGTACAAGACATAAGTCTCTTCATGACTTGGCACCCCATTATCTCTTTGAACTTACTGCACCCCTCGTAACATCCGCTTATCAAATTCTGGTCATCTGTGTGTCCCCTCTACTCACCTACAGTCGCTGGAAGACAGAGCCTTCTCCTGCTATGCTCCAAAACTCTGGAATTCACTTCCAAAGAGTCATCTTCTCTAAACGTATTCAAATTTAATCTAAAAACGTTTTTCTATAGAACAATCTTTAAATAATTGTCCCTTTTTTTACTTCATAGTATACTGTGTATTTTTTGTGTTATCCTTGTAAAGCGCTTGGAGAAGCTACCTTTAAAGGCACTATATCAAAATAAGTTTATTATTATTATAATTATTATTATTATATTTCTTCTACTTTCATCTGGTAATCTAGCCAGCGAGTCTGTTGTTTTATAAAAGCTGAAAATCTCCAGCAGAATGTATCAGTTTACATGGATGAGACAAACCACTTAACACTGGCAAGGGTGCTTACAATGGTCAAAAGGAAAAAACAGTTTGCTCTAACTGATTATAAAGTGTTATGCCACGTACACACAATCGGAATTTCCGATGAAAAAAGTCAGATGGAATTTTTTTATCGGATATTCCAACCATGTGTGTGCCCCAGTTTTTCCTTCGGAAATTCCGACGAACTTAGAAAGAGAACATGTTCTATCGGAAATTCCATTTGTCTGTTTGGAACTCCGACGGAGAAAAAAAACCTGCATGCTCAGAATCAAGTCGACACATGCTTGGAAGTATTGAACTTAATTTTTCTTGGCTCGTCATAGTGTTTTACGTCACCGCTCCGCTCTGTCTGATCGTGTGTACAAGGCATTAGCTGGAGTTTATCTTCAATCAGTTACTGTTTTTAAATCAGCTAATACATTTAACACTCCCCCCTCCTGACTGACAATGCTGCTGTCTGCTGTTCCTCCTGTTCTCATTTCTCCAGAGTTGTGTCTCAGGCCGTGTACACACGGCAGAGAACCTCGACGGGCAGAACACATCGTTCCGCCCGTCGAGGTTCTCTGCCGGCCGTCGAAATCGGCGACCCGCCCGTCGGGAATGGCAACCAGCCATTCATCCAGGCGGGCCGTCGAGCAAATAGAGAGCGTGCTCTCTATTTCTGCTCGACGGGCTTCCCGACGGGAAGCTCGCCGAGAGCGTACACACGGCCGAGGTCCTCGCTGGAATGCAGCTTCCAGCGAGGTTCTCGCTGGTTTCCAGCGAGAACCTCGGTCGTGTGTACGCCGCCTCACTGATAAGGAGGGGTTTTATTGGCCAGATCACCAGGTGAAAACAGAGGGGAAAAGCCAAAGAAAAGAAAACTGATACAGCTACCACATCCCATGATTGTTCAGTTGCAATATATTACATTTTTGGTTTTGAATTTAATGCCACTTTAAATGAGAAGACTCTAGAGCTCCTGACTTGCTGGTTGTTAGTGGTTGATATTTATTTAACACATTCCCTTAAAAAAATGTATATGGGATGTATCAAAATATCCAGCTAAAAAATCCTCTGCTCTATACACATAGGGCCAGATTCAGAGAGCCGTAACTCCTGTCTAACTGGTGTTAGACTGGAGTAATTTCAAATTACGCAAGTTTTTTAGCTAGTCGGAAACCTCAAACCTCAATAGACGGCTGCGGGCTTCAATTCGACTGGATTACGTGTTCGTACGCCTTCGGATCTACGCTGCAATAAAATTGCGGCCACTGGGTGGACTTCCCGTCGTTTTCCACGTCGGGGTATGCTAATGAGCTTTTGCCGGCGATCCCAGAAATTACGATCTTCAATTGCAATCTCTTATGGCACCTTTAGTCATCTTTTTTTTGCGTAACACTATACCAGCTTTTTGCTGCTCTAATATTAGACAGCCCATGTTAAGTTTGGCCGTCATTCCCGCGTCAAATTTTTACATTTTCCGACGTCTTTTATTATTTTTAACGTAAGTCGTCCGGGAATAGGAATGTTCGTAAACGACGCTACTCAAACAACGAATGACGTAACAACGTGATTTCGCGCAATGCACGGTGGGAAATTTCTGAACGGAGCATGCGGGGACGCGCTTAATTTAAATGCTTCACGCCTCCTAATCGCGTATTTCGATTACGCGGCGAGAAATAGACTACGCCGCCATAGCGTACTGGCAAAAATCTACCAGAATTCGATGTAGAGCCTGGTAAAATACGGCAGCGTCGAGTATTTCGATTACGCAGCGCAAAATTAAGTGTATCTGAATCTGGCCCATACTATTTTACTCAATGATAGCATTGCTGTTTATGATATTCAATTCAAAAAATTATATAGTACTACTGCCATGAGTACTACAGTAGGTGTTTAACCTGCATTAACCCTTTTGTAAGCACAATACGACTCTATGAACACAATTGTTAAATGCCCCGTGCCGTGAAAACTAGGAATGTGCACCTGTGTTTGTGTTCCCAGTTCTCAAATCTGCTGTGAATCTGAAAAATTTGATATAAAGATAAGTTAAGTTAAATTAACTGATGCATGGGGTGCTGATAAACTTGGTCTGGATATCTAACCTTAAAAAAACTCTGCTCATGAAAGGGTCTAAATATAATCAATACCCATTCACTACTTAATGGCCTTATTTTCCATGCCACTGCTTTATGCACACTGCATATCCCATAGTACTAAGACCATCTTGGGAGAGAGGAAGAGTGGGTGGCTACATTCCTACATATAGTGGAACTAAGGAGAATGAAAGTAGCCACCCTCTAACAGAAGGTTGAAGAACAGAAAAAAAAAAAGTTTGGCTGAGAGCAATAGACAGTAGACAATAGACATTTGTATTTTTTAATGAGTTAGGAAGTTAGGAATATTATATATATACATATATATATATATATATATATATATATATATATATATATATATATATATATATATATATATATAGATATATAGATAGATAGATATAGATAGATAGATATCTAAATAGATATAGATATATATATATTGCGACTGTGCGGTTCCCTGTCATGGTGTACGTGGTCCAGGATTCTCAGCTAGGCAGAAGTAAGAGTGCTAACTGAGTTATGGTGTTTGCACGTGAATACAGGGACTTTGTTACATGGTCAAGAAGGCCGGGACACAAAGCCTCTGCTAAAAAGAATACAGGGACACTTTTACATGGTCAAGAAGACTGAGACACAAAGCCTCTGCTAAAAAGAGCCAGGAGGCTGAACATTATTTTGTGTTAGGCCCCTTTCACACCTGGCGCGGGAGGTGCGCTGGCCGTATAGCAGCGCTATTTTTAGCGCCGATATACTGTTGTTTTTACCGCAATATTCGGCTGCTAGTGGTGCAGTTTTAACCCCCACTAGTGGACAAAAAAGGGTTAATACCACGGTTTTTCCATTGTTTTTTAATGGGAAGGAGCGGTGGAGGAGCTGTAAACACACCGCTCCTAAGATGCGGCTAGCAGGACTTTTGGAGTGGTCCTGATAGCACACCACTTAAGTGTGAAAGCCTTCGGCTTTCACACTGAAGACTGCAGGGCAGGATTTCTTCAGGCGGTATTTATACGCTATTTTTAGCCTGAAAAACGTGTCAGCGTGAAAGGGGCCTAAATGGTGAAAAACTCCCTCCATTGGAAACCTAGATTGTTTGGATATTTTTTTTTTCTTATTAATAAATTTGGACCAACAAGCCCTTAAATGGCATAACTTAAATGGACTACACTGAGCTAAACACCCCAAACAATACAATATAATATACTCACTTTATTAGACTTCAACAAGTAGTTTAATATGCATGCAAAGTGATGTAGTACATGTAACCTTTATTTTGGAAACTCAATTTTTGTAACGCCTGCCTTCACTGTATAAAGGACCAACCAAGTCTGATGAAAACAACTGAATGGAAAGACTAAGGGTGGGCTTTTTAATGAAGCACATCACTAAAATACGAACCAAATTAATGGTAAAAACATTTAGGCCTCGTACACACAATGAGATATGTCCGCTCAAACTTGTCCGACGGACATGTCTCATCGGATTTCGGTCCGATGGCGTGTACACACCATCGGATCAAAATCCCCGCCGGCAGACAGCGTGGTGACGCGGCGGTGACGTTGACGCCGCCACTTCACCGCGACATCACGCACCAGGAAGTAAACACTTCCGCGCGCATGCGTCGGATCCATTCACAGGATACGACGCATGTGCAGGAGGATATGTTTCCCGTACTAACCAGCGGACATATCCGACGGACAGGTTTGTAGAGGACAAATTTCAAAGCATGCTTTGAAATTTGTCCGATGGACAAATCTGTCCGCTAGCCCGTACACACGATCGGATTTGTCTGCTGAAACGGTCCATCGGACCGTTTTCAGCGGACAAATTCGATCGTGTGTACGCGGCCTAATTGATGCAAACAAAGGAGGCATATCATATACAAAATATGATGGTATAATGGTAAGAAATGCAATGATATAATGAAAACAACAACCATAGCAGTATACGTAATACTAACAATAATCTAAAGTCTGGTCACTCTTAGAATGGGGACTCTTACCTCTGCCGGTGCTGTAGTGTTGTAGTTTATCACTGTACACTGCTTCTTTACTGTACGTCCTTTTCCTGGAATATATAACAAAACTAAACTTGAAAAATGGTGGTGCAGAGTCATAGATGGTCTTCTGCCAAGTGAAGAGGATAAATGTTTTATGGACAACTAGATGGATCCAGCCAGAGAGCAGAAAATGGATTTCAGAAGGATTGGTATAATGTAGACATAATGCATTAATAACAATATCTGATTTATCTGTTTGCTACCAACTTACTAAATTGTTCCAAAGGACATCTAATTTCCTAAAGAAAAGATTCACATGTGACGATGAGATTCCAGAGCACCTAGTGACCTTTATGGTCATGGCCATGAGAAAACATTGTGGGATAGCTCGATAGGAAGAATACACAATGACCCTGCATTGTCAGAAAGCACTGTTTGGAAAATGGGTTTCATTTAATTACCTTCTGGAGATTTTGTAAAGCTACATTTACGAGTAAAGTGCCAATGGAAGTGGCTTTTTGTGGAATAGGATGTGACTATGATAAAGAAGATCAAACCTGGCTTTGAAAAAGTACAATATATTTGTACAATTTTATTTTTTAATGCATTGTTACCATATAGAGAGGAAATGGAGCAGAATACAGAATAATCCTAGTTTAAATAAGCTGAAAAAAAAAAACAGTTAAAACGCCCCTTGCAGTGAGGGATAAGCTCAATGCAGACCAGACTTGATCCCCTAGTATATGATGTGCCTTTCTCCTCCTCAATATCCTGCATCACAGCTTAGGCCGCGTACACACGAGCAGACAGATTTGTTCAAAACGGTCGGGCCGACCGATTTGAACAAATCTGTCTGCTGGGGACATATTGGTTTGATCGTGTACACACGATCAAACCAAAATCCCCGCCGCCAGACGGCACGGTGACGTGGCGGTGACGTTGACGCCACCATGTCACCGCACCAGGAAGTAAAACACTTCCGTGCATGCGTCAAAACCATTCGGCGCGTGTGCGAGAAGGCATGTCTGCTGGTTAGCGTACTAACCAGCAGACATGTCGGGCGGACGGGTTCGGAGCCGACAGATTTCAAAGCATGCTTTGAAATCTGTCGGGTGGCCAAATCCGTCGGCTCGCCCGTACACACGGTCGAATATGTCTGCTGGGACGGTCGGGCCGACCGTTTCCAGCAGATAGATTTGATCGTGTGTACGCGACCTAACAAAGAACAGATGAAGAGCCTACGACATTGGGGTAGCTGAGTTATTTTTTTTCTCTGGTATAGGCCTACTGAGGACTATGAGATGACCGCTCACAGCAGCCAAGATTTAAATACCTGGATTGGGACACAAAAAAAGTATATTGTTTCCATTGAAAGACATTACTTCTTTTTTTTTTTTCTAAAATGATCACTGGTTCATGTTACATGGCATTTAGATACAAACAGAGCTCGGGGGACTTATTATTTTATACTGTTCCCTTTTAGGTGCTTGCCAAGTATTATGATGAGAAGCAGGCCTATTCTCTTCTGTTCCTGCAGATGAAAGCTTTCCCATGAATGACAAGTATTAAGCTAAACTCATGACAAGTATAAAAAAAACTTTTTAGCTTCGGTTGGCTCTGAAACATTCATATATTTGTTTGGTGGTAGAATTTGATGCAGGGTAAAATACAAATTCTGCAGCCTCCCTATGTGGAAAAATGAAAACATTCCATAATGTGTTCCCTAACACTTAAAACCAAAAATAAACATTTAGAATACCCTCCCTGACACGTAACCCTTATCCTGTCCAATAATGAGCAGGGCCCTCTGATTTCTATTGTAATAAATTGTATTGTAATTGTACTGCCTGCCCTTATGTTGTAAAGCACTGTGTAAACTGTGGGTGCTATAGAAATCCTGTATAATACAGTAGAACATTGAACAGCTCCCTGGTAACTGGGCCTTGCCTTGTCCTGTCAGTGCCGACCAGGGCAAGGTCATCTAAAGCCCAGGGTGAACATGCCAAACTGTGCCCCCCCTTCCCCCTCTAACATGTATGAGTATTATGTATCAGCAAAAATATCCCCCCCAAAAAAACACTAAGCACTGATCTGCATGCTTACCCTTTAAGCATAAATCCCCCCTCTTCCCAGTACAAATCCACCCCCTGCTGTAATCTCATATCTCAGTACAGATCTTTGCCGCAATCCTCAAATCCCCCCAGCTCCAATCTCCTCCCCATAATGAAAAAAACATTTCACCTCTCCTAGCACAAATTCTCTACCCCTATAATTTCCCCTCCTAGTACACATCTTCTTCCCCTCACTTCAAATCCACCTCCCAGCACAAACTACCCCCCAAATCCCCCCACCAAGCACAAATCTTCTTCCCCCACCCCCCTCAACACAAATCCCCCTAAATCACCACTCTTAGCACCTAGCCCATATGTCCCCCTTCTAAAAGAATACTTACCCCCTGCAGCCCCCCAAATTCCCTCTTCTAACACAAATTCCCCCCATCTCCTTGTGGCGACCCCTACCTCACATGATACCACAGTGCCCAGGGCAGCCGACCCTCCTGCCCACCCTTTGTCCTGGCAATGGATGATGTTATCACAAGACTGGCGGAACAGTTCATATGCATTTTAACTATTTATTAAGCTGCATACCTGGATTTAAGCTCTAATTTAGATGTAAACATGACCTCAGTTAGTAGAATGATGAGCTGAACATTATCCATAGAGACAATAATTCATGAAATGGTACTTACACTGATCAAAAATAGGAAATTTACAGATAGAATGGGGTGATTAATTAAAAATGTAATATTCCAAATATAAATCAGCACACCCACTTGTGGGTGTGACAGTGTTGAATTATACTTTGGAGTAGAACATTATCAATAAACTATAAAATAATTTGCTTCAATTGTGAATAGCATACAGTAAATGACCAGACATGGTACATTTGTGAAGGAAACACATAAAGACCAAAAAATGCACTCACCTGCTGCACACAATGGAAATAGCCACCAGGGATACTATGAAGACAACACCCGCTGCTGCCGAGCCAGCAATCAGTGGAAGCTGCTCTCTCAGCTCTGATTTGTAATCCTCTAAAAGTGGAAATAGGAGAAATTACACAGGATGGTGCCAGGTTGGCCTACAACAATAAACCTTTTGTAATGGAGCCTATCATTTGTGTCAAAGAGAATGAGTACATGAATGTGCAGATCCAGATCTTGACTCCAGATCTTTATTATACATACTCCCTGTGTGATTCATGTTGAACCATCTAAAATGTCAAGTTTCCATTATGTGCCTCCACACTTTCCACCCAGCAAAGGTCAGAGAATCTGTCAGGAACCTATCTCCTACTAATTTCTTGTGTATGTACAAATATATTCATAGTTCATATTGCAAGAGACAGAAACCTGCAGAATTTGAATCTATGTTCTTAGGATTAACTCTTTGTTGAGAGCTTTCACAGATTCCAATTAAAAATGGAAAAATGAATTGTCTCTTAACAGCCTTCAAATAGTTATTTGCTCGTCCCTTTGACAATTCCAATGTGTTGGTGTTCTTCCTTCAATACTTGATTGCACTGCAGATTTATTTGTGGTACAAAACTGTTTTCCTATTGCTCTCTGAATCAACCTCAAAACCCTTTGAATAAAGAGATATTTGATTCAAAAATGAATAAATGTCCTGATGCTACAGTATAAAAAAAACACAGATGCTAACCATGCAGTGAAATTATAATGAAAAACTGATTCCCTACAAATCTCTTGCTTCAGTCTAAATAACATGCTGGATCTACTCTTGGAAGCTCTTGTATAGTTACATAGCTAAGGAGTATTTTATTACTGCCTCTAGCAATGCTACGTTGCAAAAGACCCACCCCCACATTACTCTTCACCTCCTCTCAGTTAAGGCTGGATGTGACAGTATGGGCACTGGATATTAACCCCTATCTATTTAACCCCACAAGTGTGGGGTTTCAGAACACCCCTTCAGATTTCATCACAACAAAGATGAGTTTCTACTCTCTGAACCCCTTCTTAAATGGGTTGTAAACCCTCATGTTGTTTCCGCTTAATGCATCCTATGCATTAAGGTGAAAAAACTTCTGACAGTGACTGGCCCCCTTGCCCCCCCCCCCCCCCGTTTTACTCACCTGAGCTTGTTCGTTCCCTTAGTGGAGATGCTCTGTACATCTCTGCCAGGGTTCTCAGCTCTTGATTAGATAGATTAATAGCCAATGGCTCCGCTGCTGTGAATCACAGTCTGGCATTCTGTGTCTATGAATGTAAATTCTGGACTTAAGAGCTTGTAGCTCCTCAGTGGACTAAGTACATCTATTCATACACTGTAACTCAGTGGCATGATCTTTGTAAAAATGGGCACAGGTCTTTAACTGAAAAAAATCTGATACTGATAACTGCAAAGATATAAGGTCTGAACAGAAGGACAGGACATGAAGATATTAGGAAAGGCTTATTTTCAAAATGTTCCAAAACGTAAAGTGGGTAAAAAAAAAAACAGATTCATGAAATTTGAGCTGGGCACATCTGTAGTGTTTAATTATCTCTCTCCAAAGCCCTAAGTCCTGTGTCTTTCTAATGATCCATTCCTATGTTATCAAATGATAATCTGACAAGTTCCCCCGAGATAAAAGCAGCTGAGATTTTGTGTTGGGGTGTGTGCTATAAATAGATTAGCAGAGAGCTTGTCTGTTCACACCTTTGCACATCCCTTCCTTTCTATGCCTATGTGTAAGGGGGGGGTGTGCCTTTCCTCCAATCAGCTGTTGCACAGTGAATGCCAAGACTCTAACAAGATGTGCACTTTCTAAACAGTATAAAAAGCTTAAGACAGCAGATATACAAATAAAACCTATATAGGGAGATTTGTTTCATCTCTGTGTTTATAATCTGAGGTTATTAACTTCACTGGGTATAGGAGAGGGTTTACATCCACTTTAAGGATCTGAACGGAATGTGTCCCTGTTTTACATAACAAGTCAAAATGTGTTTTTATTTGTTCAACTCAAATAATTTCTGCTGTATTATGACCTACTTAAGTATGAAATCAGAAAGATTATTCAACTTGCCTTATAGCTACCAGTCTTACACCAATACAGTCAAATTACAGTTTTGCCTAATTTTCTTCTATTTTTCTTCTACATTTGTTCACTGTTGTTGGGTGTTGCTTACCAAAGAACAATGTCAGATTCTTTTAGATAAATCATTGTCTAAACATATATATTACTCCCTCCTGCCCTTCCTGTACTTATCATTTGTCCTTCCTGCCCCTGTTCTCTTTCTCAAAACTTCCTTCTCTATCACATTCCCTAACTGACTCATCCAACTTTAAAGTCCAATGATACAAGATGTTATCCCTATCATTATGAGACATTCACACTAATAAAAACATTGCAGGGGTAATATTATGGTTCTCTCTTGGTTGACTCTGTTTCCATGTTGATACAGACACTCAAATAACAAGCTGGTCAGGCCTAATTCAGGTCGTTTCTGCATATGAATAATAGCTACAGGTCAAATACCATCTGAATGGAAATAGGTGTAATGTTTGTCATTTGTTTTACCATCAATGTTTTTCCCCCTCCCTTGGTGGGTTACGTTTTATACATAAACAGATCTTTTACTTTGAATGCCTGGAAACTGAGCTTATGTAAAACATCTTTCACTAATTTGAACTACTATCTCTAACATAAAATAAAGACCAATTGCCTCCAAAATGTAAGTGGTTGATAATATTCAATCCTGCATCCAGGAACACCAGCCAAGCAAGATCATTGCATGTCTATGAGTACTAGAGACACCATATTGGTTCTTGTAAATAAAGAGATTCCTGTCATCCCAGCTCAGGCAACAATGGGAACCTCAGTAACCATGGGAGATGCATTCCGATCATACCGTGTCAACCATGTCATGCATTGAAAGTTAACCACTTCAGCCCCGGAAGGATTTACCCCCTTCCTGACCAGAGCACTTTTTGTGATTCGGCACTGCGTCGCTTTAACTGACAATTGCGCGGTCGTGCGGTATGGCTCCCAAACAAAATTGGTGGCCTTTTTTTTCCCCACAAATAGAGCTTTCTTTTGGTGGTATTTGATCATCTCTGCTGTTTTTATTTTTTGCGCTATAAACAAAAATAGAGCGACTATTTTAAAAAAAATGCAATATTTTTTACATTTTGCTATAATAAATATCCCCAAAAAATATCTAAAAAAAAAAATTTTTTCCCCAGTTTAGGCCGATACGTATTCTTCTACATATTTTTCATTAAAAAAAATCGCAATTAGCGTTTATTGATTGGTTTGCGCAAAATTTATAGCGTTTACAAAAAAGGGGGTAGTTTTATGACATTTTTATTAATATTTTTTTTTTACTAGTAATGGCGGCGATCAGCGTTTTTTTTTCGGTACTGCGATATTATGGCGGACACATCGGACACTTTTGACACATTTTTGGGACCATTGGCATTTTTATAGCGATCAATGCTATAAAAATGCATTGGATTACTATAAAAATGCCATTGGTAGTGAAGGGGTTAACACTAGGGGGCGGGGAAGGGGTTAAGTGTGTTCCTGGTGTGTTCTAACTGTATGGGGGGGGTTGACTCACTAGGGGGAATCACTGATCTTCCGTTCATACATTGTATGAACGGAAGATCAGCGTTTCCCCTGCTGACAGGAACGAGCGCTGTGTGTTTACACACACAGCTCTCGTTCCCCGCTCTGTAACGAACGAGCGCGCGTGCCCGGCGGCGATCGCGCGCGCCGGGCACGTGCGCGGGACTCGGGTGGGGCTGCGCGGACGCGCGGGCCGCCGCCGGCGGGCGCGCGCCCTCTAGCGGCCAAAAAAGATAGGACGTAGAGCTACGTGCTCTCGCCCAGCACTGCCACCGTCCCGCAGTAATATGACCGCGGGCGGTCGGCATCTAGTTAAAGCTCATCCAAACTCAGGGCCCACAGTTTGATTGCACCTCATGTAACCATAAGCATTCTTACATAGTTACATAGTTGGTGAGGTTTAAAAAAGACACAAGTCCATCAAGTCCAACCTGTGTGCGTTCTTTCATGTCAATATTACATTGTATATCCCTGCATGTTGTGGTCGTTCAGGTGCTTATCTAATATTTTTTTTAATTATCGATGCCCCCCCACTGAAACCATTGCCTGTGAAAGAGAATTCTACATCCTTACCACTCTTATAGTAAGTAACAAATCCTCTATGCAGTTTAAGGTTAAACAGCTTCTCTTTTAATTTTAGTGAATATCCTGGAAGGAAGATTCTTCATGAAACCTTGCTGATTACTGCTAATGATACCGCTTTCATTACTAAAATTTTGAATATAGCTCCTTTATCATCCCCATCCTAGAGCTTGCATACTATTGATGTTAGGCTAACTGTTCTGTAATTCCTGTGGATATATGTTGGCCTTTTTTTTATATTGGTGCTACATTGGCTTTTCTCAAATCTGCTGGTACCATTCCAGTGAGTAAACTGTTCGTAAAAATTAGGAACAATGGTCTGGCAATTACTTGACTGAGTTCCTTAAGGACCCTCGGGTGCAAGCAATCTGGTCCCAGTGACTTATCAATGTTAATTTTTTTAAGTCTATTTCTAATTCTATCCTCTGTTAGCCATCTGGGTATTTCCTGTGATGTGTCATGAGGATAAACATTGCAGTTTTGGTTGCTGAAGCCCCGCCTCACTTGTGAAGACTGAGGAGAAGAATAAATTCAAAACCTTTGCCATCTCTCCATCCTTAGTAACCAGATTCCCTTCATCATTCTTTATGGGACAAATATGATCTGACCTCCCTTTCTTACTTTTTATATACTTAAAGAATTTCTTGTGATTTCTCCGCTATGTGTCTTTTGTGTTCTATCTTAGCCGCCCTGATTGCACCCTTACATTTATTGTTGCATTCTTTGAAAAGTTGGAATGCTGATGATGATACCTCAACCTTGTATTTTTTAAGACCTTCTGCCACAGCTCATTAAAAAAGTACAATTCCATAAATGATACATAGTTACATAGTTAGCCTGGTTAAAAAAAAGACACAAGTCCATCTTGTTCAACCAATATGATATAAAAAGTCCAGCAGTGCTACATACACTGAAGATGCTTGGTTCCTGGAAATTAGTAATTATATGCTTTGCTGTCTCTTTTTATTTCAGCATTTTCAGGATATGGAGCTTCCACATACCTGTATAATGCTTGTTTAAAGCAAAATAATAACATACCTAAATGCCCATTGAGTTCAACCTGTTCTAATTTTGATTTTGTTCCATTGCTGCTGATCAAGAAGAAAGCATAGATAACACAAAGCAAGCCAGCTGACAATTACTTCACCATGAAATTATAATTCTTTCCTGAGGCCATCAGTTGTTAGTAAAAGAAAAAAAAAACAATCAGTATCTGGATCAATCTCTCCGCTGACGAATCCTATTAATTATATCTGGAGATGCCATTTCTAGTACTAATTGTGAAATTAAAATACACTTATAAATCTGGCCATTGACACCTGCTTTTGCTGAGAATGCCAAACTGTGATCACACTTGTAGCAAAGAACCCCTTCCATGGCGGGGATAAATGTTTTCCTTTCAAATCGGAGTGGATATCCCTGTGTACCTCACACAGTCCCGGGTCTTAAACGCTCACTGAACAGTCTATAACCTATGATCTGCTTAGGCATATTCCTCACATATCTTCTAACACACCTTTATTCCCTAGTGTAAATTTACCTAACCTATGCAATCTTTAATTGATGGTGTTGTCCACCTCTGAACCATCTCAAATTCGGTTGTCCTTACTTGCAGATAGGGATGATAAAATAGTCTTGAGACTGAATATCAGGTAAATAGCTAAATACATGGAATACTGGTAAACTGTGCCACTTATCAAAGGACTTGCAATTCTGTTCTGCCAGACATGTGATCCAGGCTGAAAAGAATCGTAAATTCTTAAGAAGTTAAAAAGTTCACTCTTATAAGATAGCAAAGTCAGGTCCTGGAACTACCTGTAAACTACAATGCATAATAGCAATACAACTTGGTCAAGGACCCACCCCAATTTCTGATTGCACAATGAAGAAACAGAACACCAATGAGGTTGTCATTCTGCTCCCTACTTCCCCATGCATCAGTGTAAAGATGTGCACAACTTGGTGACATTGTGAAGGTCATTTTGACAAGCCTGTAGTGTCCATGCCTGGACAAGGCAACCTTTGACTTTGTGTCCCTCAATGCCTAAAGAGGTTACAGCAATTGATGTCTCTAGTTGATTCCTCCTCAGGACAATTACTATCAGAAATACTGTATTTGTATATCACAACCACTTTATGAGTTCAATACTTTCGGATTTTACCAATTAAAACATATTGGTCAGAATGTTATGTTTCTGTTCTGCTGTTTAGGTGTTGGGGCATAATTAATAAAAAATCAAGGGAGTTTGGGACTTTAAATGAGGCCATGAACAAGGTGGGGGTCTTATGAAATTATATTTATTACAATGTTTTTTCTATCAGTAGTTCTTGTCATTGATATGTGCTGTATACCCTACTATGATTAATAAATATGTAATTTTTACCCTATACCCCCACCTTGTTCATGGCCTCATTTAAAGTCTCAAACTCCCTTCATTTTTTACTATTGAACCCGGGATGGAGGCACAATACAAGTGTCTCATTTAAAGTCCCAACCTTTCCCCCATTTTTATTTTGGGGCATAATTAAAGACATTTTTGGGTTTAGGTTAAGTGTTGGGGTAAGAGTTTAGTGCTATGGTTGTTTAGTGCTATGGATAGGTCACCACTTAGGAAAACTTAGAGAAACTTTGGGGTTTACACTTGTTAGTGGCACTGTAGGACTGCACTAATAAATACTGATGCCAAGCTTCCTGTGCTAAGAGTGAACATACTGCATGCAGAGAATTACAGAAAGCCGATATCAAGGTATTTATACTGGTTTTGTGTAAAAATATATTTCATGATTTAATTGGTGTTTAAATACATGCCCGGAGCTCAGCTTTTAATAACTGTAAGTAAACTTTCACCACTTTCCCTTTAGCCAAAGATCAGTCTTAACCTCAACAGGGACACAGGCCAAGTAGAACTGGCAGAGAAGGCGTTAAGAGCTTTGGAACAATACAGAAGCACAGCATCCCTCTTGGCTTCTCTACCTTCCTTTCTAATGCCCAGACTTGGTAAGGAAAGATGCCCAGCAGAGTTACGCATGTAACAGCCTGGCTCAGTGCCCGAGGCCAGTGTAGGAGGAATGTTTCCGCTCGTGGAGAAGAACCTGTGTCTTGCAAGCAGTGAAACATGTTGGAATCTGATTATTTAAAACATCGGGGAAATGAAAGGAAATCAAATAAACTAAAATAGTTTGATGGAATGGAAACCATTTCCAAACAGAAGGGGTCAAATTAACATATATTTTGCAATGATGAACTGAAAGATCATGCATGTAAATATACTGCATGACAAGTGTAAAACAGCCAGGACCAATCAGGCAGAACTAGTTTGCAATCTAATATATGTTCCTATTTTACACTTCATTGCTATTATATGAATATGATGTTGTGTCAATCAATTTTTCACATGAAATCTGACAGCAGCAAACTAGCAAATGACCCATACAGAATGCTCATTTTCATTAAGATGGTCCAATATATATTGCATGTAATCTTAAAGCCTTCTGCTGGAATGTTGCATATTATCATTACAATGTTTGAAACAACCTCTAGCTGCATGTTTTTGACACATCTTTATAGTTCGGGTATAAAATCTGTATGGGGCTTCTCATTTATCTCTGTTTTTGTCCCCGGGTATCTATGCGTCTGATTCCTAGAATCATTTACGCATAGATACAGCGTAGATCCCACTGGCGTAAGTCACTTACACCGGATCTTAGATGTAATTCTACGCTGGCAGCTAGGTGGCGTTTACACCGATTTCTCATTTGACTATGCAAATGAGCCTGATACGCCGATTCCCGAACGTTTTTGCCGTTTATGTCGTTTCCGTAAGCGTAAACTTACCCCTGCTATGTTAAGTATGACGTCGGGACAGCGTAATTTTTTTTCGTTGTTTGCGTCGTTTTACTAAGTCATTTGCGAATAGGGCTTTACGTAAATGACGCTCACGTCGGCTTCATTGACGTTTTCCGACGTGAGCTGGAGCATGCGCACTGGGCTATTTTTACGGCTGGTGCATGCGCAGTTCGATCGGTGCGGGGGCGTGCTTAATTTAAATACAAGCCGCCCCCTTAGAATTACACGGCCTTACGCCAGCCCATTTACACTACAACGCCGCAAATTACAGAGCAAGTGCTTTGAGAATACAGCACTTGCTCCAGTAAGTTGCGGCGGCATAGTGTAAATGGCTTACGCTACGCCGCCGCGGATTCTTAAATGCCATCCATCACTGGGGTTACTTTATTTGAAGTGGATCAACTCAACACTGAATCTGCTGTCATAACCACAAATTGAATGATTGTTTTTTTATTTTAACTTGCATTACAATAATCAAATATGGAAACTCGGGCAATTTAAAGGGGACCTATACTCAGAAAGTGCTATCGTATAGGTAATATCTAGTAAAATGTATTATGATAAAGAAGTGGAAGCCTGAAAAAAATCAACCTTTTGCCTTATTTACCTTCTGAGATTTAGCAGTAACCTTTTTACACAATTTTTTTGTGAAGTATCTTTCAAAGTCCTATTTGGCTTTCTATGGTAGGGATGTTTGCCTTTAATGTCTAGTTATCTGAAGGATGTGGTACCAGAGAAAAAATGTACAGAGACTGTTGGTTTGCGGTCTCCCTCTTTTTTTAAATGTTTACTTATTTAAGGGGTCACTTACCATCAGTCAGTGTTTGGAAGCACATTTTTCCACTGTACTTTCCATAACCCGCCACTGTGCGTGCCCTGACCTGTACCACATACACCACACCGGGCTTTAGTCCTTCTATGCTGGCTGTGTTGGTTTGGCTTCTCGATATAGAAGAGTTAAATTCATTTTGATCCTGTAAGTAAGAAAATGTATATAAGTGCATAAATATACAGTGCAGAAAAAAAGTTAAAATAAAACATAAACAAAAAATAAAACAGAACTTGCTATAAAATATATAGGCACAGAAAATTGCTTTGGCAATAAAATCTTAAAAGAAGAGCACGAGTAGGATTCATTACATTTTAATCTGATATTAAGTACAGTATATACACTTTCGTTACTTGAAAAAAATACTGGGTCTTTTTTGGTTTAAAATGCTTACCACATTTTTTAGTTGCTAGTCTCTAAAAACATGTATTTCCCTGAAATGTAACTACTTTGCCCCCTTCAATATGTTATTCTGTGCAAAGACCTGCTGTCCTGTTTCTTTAGACGACAGCAGAAGCAACATATCGTTTTATTTTGATTTCCTGCTGCTGGTTGCGCAGGGAAACCTTAAAGGGTTTCCACCCCCTTTAAGAAATGTAGGTAGTGGCTTTTGTTGAGATTGTGATTCATTACTGCCCATTAATTCAGTTTTTGGCACAAGTTAACCACACACAGATTAAAGGGGTTGTAAAGGTTTGTTTTTTATTTTCTAAATAGGTTCCTTTAAGCTCGTGCATTGTTGGTTCACTTACCTTTTCCTTCCATTTCCCTTCTAAATGTTTTTTTTCTTTGTCTGAATTTCTCACTTCCTGTTCCTCCTCAGTAAGCTGTTCTGGCTGACTAACCCCCCCCCCCTCCAGCCAGGACGGCTCGG
Organism: Rana kukunoris; assembly: GCA_029574335.1. NCBI lineage: Eukaryota > Metazoa > Chordata > Amphibia > Anura > Ranidae > Rana > Rana kukunoris. The sequence continues at coordinate 119,986,615 of CM056052.1, forward strand.
ATGATGAGGGCAAGCTTACTAAGGAGAAACAGGAAGTGAGAAATTCAGACAAAGAATAAAAACATTTCGAAGGCAAATCGAAGGAATAGGTAAGTAAACCAACAATGTACTAGCTGAAAGGAACCTATTTAGAAAATAAAAAACAAACCTTTACAACCCCTTTAATCTGTGTGTGGTTGACTTGTGCCAAAAACTGAATTAATGGGCAGTAATGAATCACAATCTCAACAAAAGCCACTACCTAAATTCCTAAAAGGGGGTGGTTTACTTGCACAAGTTATAACCATGTTTCAGATGGCTTTCAATCACAGATGTTTATGATATTTAGCAGAAAATAATATGAAATCACAAAAAGAAAGCTAAGATTTCTATGTCTACACTATATTACCATAAGTATTTTGGTACGCCTGCCTTTACACGCACATGAACTTTAATGGCACCCCAGTCTCAGGCCGCCTACACACGATCAGTCCAAACCGATGAAAACGGACTGAAGTTCAGTTTCATTGGTCCAAACTGACCGTGTGTATGCCCCATCAGTCTGTTGTCCTTCAGTCCAAAAATTTAGAACTTGCTTTAAAATCGGACTGATGGATGCCTAGCGATCGGTCAAAACCGATGGTTAGTACGCAAACACATCAGTTCAAAACCCGTGCATGCTCAAAATCAAGTCGACGCATGCTTGAAAGCATTGAACTTCATTTTTTTCTGCACGCCGTTGTGTTTTACGTCACCTCGTTCTGACACGATCGGTTTCTGAACTGATGGTGTGTACGCACATCAGACCATCAGACCATCAGTCTGTGAATGAGTAAAACTGAACTTCAGTCCGTTTTCATCAGTTTGGACTGATCATGTGTACAGGGCCTTAGACCATAAGGTTCAATATTGAGTTGGCCCACCCATAGCAGCTACAACAGATTAAATTCCTCTGAGAATGCTGTTCCACAAAGTTTAGGAGTGTGTCTATGGGAGCATTTGACCATTCTTCCACAAGTGCATTTGTCAGGGGATGTGGACGAGAAGGCCTAGCTCGCAGTCTCCACTCTAATTTATCCCAAAGGTGTTCTATTAGATTGAGGTCCCAACTCTGTGCAGGCCAGTCAAATTCCTCTACCCCAAACTCACTCATCTATGTCTTTATGGACCTTGTTTGTGGTTGAACTGGATGGACGTGTGTCTTTTTTCAACCTGACTATGTTGGTACAGGAAGGGGCCATCCCCAAACTATTCCCACAAAATTGGAAGCATGAACTTGTGCAAAATGTCTTGTTATGCTGATGCCTTAAGAGTTTCCTTCACTGGAACTAGGGGGCAAACCCAACTCCTGAAAAACAACCCTCCACCAAATGATTTGGACTAGTGCACAAAGCAAGGTCCATAAAGACATGGATGAGTGAGTGCATCTATAGAAAAGGTATGTGAGATAGAAGTCATCCTAAGGCATCCTTATTACAAGGTCTATAGGGTAGAGGGCATGATCTGTTAGGAGGCATCCAAAGGAAAGGTCTGTTAGAAAGAATATTAAAAAAAAAAAGGTCTAAGTTATAAAGCATCCTAAGGAAATGTCTAATAGGGTGTCCTTAGGGCAGGTCTATTACAGTGCATCTTTAGGAAAAGTCTGCTAATTAGATGACATCTTTAATAAAGGTTTACTAGAGGGAATTCTGTGGAAAGGTATGATAGAAAGAATCATTAGGATTCTGATAATTACCAATGGTGTTGTTACCTCACAATAACACTACCTGGGTTCTTCTTGAATACAAAAGCTACTTTCAATCCATAAAACCACTGATTTATAAAATGAGCTAAAATGTGCAACACTATTTCACTCATTTTAGGCTTTTCAAGTAAGCTTAATGATGATTACTACACTAGCCGAGCAGAAAAATGTGGCCTAATCACCAGTATTGTTCTTTTAGTCAAAAACACAGAAATAAATGTATTGTCTGAAAGCCAGCAAGATCAATAGATGACACATTGATCACCATGCATTTAGCCTTAATAAGAATGAAACTAGGAACAGAATAGGTAAGGTAAAACAGACCTCTGGGCCTTTATTTGGATAAATGTTGTGCAGCTTTGGAAACACTCTGAGGGTAAAAAGGTTCCAATTTTCAAAAGGGCAAGCTAATCACCACCAAGGACAACGAAAACAATATTTGTAATAAGAGATTGACAATGACTAATTCGAAAATATTTGTGACTGATTTAAAGTAGATTTAAAGGCAAAACTTTTTTCTTTTTTTTGCCATTTTTGTCCCATTTGGGGATATTTGCTGTCGCTTCCTGTCCCATAGCCAAAACAAGAATTGATAAGAAATCCCACTAAAGTGAGGGAAAGTCGTAGTTGTCAACAGGGTCACAAAAATGAGTGTCCCCATTGGAAGATTTCCTCTCTATTACTATTCTGGGGACAACCTAAAATGTGTGATTCTATTTTAATTCCACATTTGATGATAGCCGTAAATAAGAATCTAAAATGAGAAAAAAAAGTTTTGCCTTTAGTTGTACTTTACAATATGGATGTATCATTTTTTTTTTTTTTTTTGTTAGAGGCTTATTTGCTGATTCACCTTTTAACATCTTTAACTTCTGTAGAATCCAGTGTTTATTTTTTATCTTTATTCTAGCACGTTCAAGTAGTGGGGTGTTTTTTACTTTGATGCATAGAATGCATTAAAGAGTAGGTCTGCCCCCCGCACAAAAAATTTTAAGTCAGTAGCTACAAATACTGCAGCTGCTGACTTTTAATATATGGACACTTACCTGTCCAGGGAGTCTGCAATGTCGACACCACAGCAGATCTTTGTATCAGCTGTCGGGTGCCGGTAAGGGAAACCAGCAGTGAAACCTTTTGGCTTCACAGCCAGTTCCCTACTACGCATTCAAGAAGCGCGCTGCGCTTTCTAATTGGAAGGGTGGTGGAAGAAGGAGGAGGGGGGCTGACCTTCCAAGAGACAGCGACGCGGTCCCGACTCTTGGAAGTTGGGAAAGGGATCTATCACTTCCCCCCTGAAAGGTTGCCAAATGTAACACCGGAGGGGGAAGACGGTTAAACGGAAGTTTCACTTTTGGGTGGAACTCCGCTTTAAGGTAAACAAAATTAGACTTTAGAACCACTTTATGCACTTAATGCACAAAAGCCCACCCCCTCTCTGCAGTGGCCCGGAAGGATTCCATTTTTCTAATCTAACATAAACAGACAGCAGGTGCACAGAAAACATAAGAAGCATACTGCTGAGACCTGATTTAAATTACTTCACTGCATCTATTGTAAGCTTTAAGGATGAACTACTTCATAGTCTCTGTAGCTACACTGGTCATTAACCGTTTTATTTAAATATTATTTACCTCTTGTTAAAAATATATAAATATTTAAACGTCCATAGTCTGTTCACATTTCTACTTTAAATATTGTTATTTTTTCCATTATAAAGTTATTGAATTCTCTCCATGTGTGCTAAAATAAACAACAGTTCCTTAAATGGGCAACACAGTTACAATAAGCCCTGTAGGTGAAGAAACTGTGCTGTAGTACTCAATATTCATGATTAACATAATAACAACAAAATGTGTATTGCTGATATTCAAGTGCAAACTGTAAAAAAATAAGTGGGTAATAATAAGTATAGAGTCCCAATAAGAAAATACTTTACAATAAGTCAGAAACGTGAACAGTGAGGTCAGCCATTCACTGCCATATCACATGTTTTGACTGTTCCAAAGGTGCTTAGAAACCCAGCCACCAACTCCTTGTGAATTCAACACTCACTGGAACTTAGGCAATGGGCAAGATGAACGTACCAAGTTCAACTTGGTTACAACCAGCCAACCAGATTCTCTAACGATTATTGCTAGCGGCTACTATCTTCCTCTGGTGGGAACGACTTCCCCCGCTCGCCCCCCACCCCCAGCTGGGAGCAGACTGTCTAGTGTTAATTGGGGAAATAATACAAATTTCTTTGCGGCGACACGTGCAATAAAGAAATTTGCTTACGGCTGTCATTACAACAGCATATACGTCTGTGGCACAGAGGAAACCTCCCTGGAATACGTGTAACAACCCAGGGTGGAGGCAGGGTTTTTAGTGCTGACCTCAAGCCACTGCACGATTCTGGGACGGCAACGGCTTTCAATGTGAGTGATTTACACTTTTATATTTAATCATTTTATATTTGTGCTTTTATCATAATAAAATAAACTACTGTACTATTGGAAATTACTTTTGGCTCGTAGTGGGCTTTGTCTGCCCTAGTTGGAGTTCATCAGATGGTGCTATTGAATGCTGGTTGCTGCATGGATTCCAGATGGGTTTCTTATGTGCCACAGGCGTATATGCTGTTGTAATGACAGCCCTAAGTTCCGCTGAAGCTACGTACACACAATCGGATATCTGATGGAATCTAATCCGATGGATTTTTTTTTTTCGGATATCCGATTAAGCTGACTTTTATCAATCTTGCCTACACACCATCAGTCAAAAATCGGACTGTGACAAAACGTGGTGATGTACAACACTACGACGATCCGAAAAAAAAATTATTTCAATGCTTCCGAGCATGCTTCGACCCGATTCTGAGCATGCATGGATTTTTCTCCTATGGAGTTCCACACAGACGATCAGATTTTTCTGTCGGTTATTTATCCATAGGAAAAATTTAAAACAAGTTCTATTTTTTAACACCGATGGAAAAAAGACCCGTGGCGGCCCAGACACGATCAGTTTGTCTGATGAAAACAGTCCATCGGTCTGTTTTCATGGGAAAAACAAGATATTGGTGGCTGGTTTTCTGAGCACCTTGGAAGAGTCAACACATGTGATATGGCTGTGGATGGCTGACCTGTTCACTTTTCAGACTTACTGTGAAGCATATTCATTTTGGGACTTTATACATTTATTATTACCCACTGACATTTTTACAGTTTGCACTTTATTTTTTTGCTTCTATGTCAATTTGGGTTTTGTTACATTGCCTTTATGTGAAAGCAGCCGCGCATTATTTATCTGTTACAGCGCAGATTTTAACAGATGACGTGGCAGCTTCGATCCTTAGCTTGTTCCATATATTAAGTAACTGAGTTCAACAAAAATGTATCTCAATCACTTGGTTGGCCAAATTCTCATCCATATTAAAAATCTCTGGTGAAACCAGACAGAATGATTTTTGATTATACTCCCGTTAATCTACCAGATTGTCTGGTCTGTGGGTGCCCTACGAAGTCTCTGTGTGATTAAATGATTTCCAGTTACCTCTTCTGAAAGCACTTCAGCTGTAAATCAGCTGCATAGAATTTCTCATTGGTTCCTGACTTATGACACATTCTTATGCACTTAATAGACTATCTATAAATGTGATAAGCTTTGGCAGCAGCAGCCAAGTTTTAAATTATTGAGTCAGTAAAGACTGAACACTTTATGGCCCTCTAATGCAAGCAACTTTTATATTAATTATAGCTCTGAAGAGGGTGTTAATGGATTGGTGCTGCTCAGAAGCAATTCTGCTACCATTAATTTACTAAGACCATTGCTACCATGTAAAGTAGAGTTATCATTCAACATAAAATCATATATTTATTATGAACTTTGTTGATGTTACCTTCTCATAATACCGGATTTCATAGTCCAGGATAATACCATTGGGCTGCTCTGGTTGGGGCCAAGATATAGTGATACTCTTCATCGTAGCTCTGACCTGGTGCATGATGGGAACAGTGGAAGGAGCTGGTGGGAGAGAGGAAAAAATTGTTACTGCATGAACATCATGTCGGTTAAAATGCAGCCAGTACAAACAAGCGATTCTGTAAACAGGGATACGATTTATTTGTTTGATTGGTACTAAAATATGTTGTTGTCCTTGCTATATTTTAGTAAGACGCGGGCCATGCAAATGAAATTTTAACTAAACTCTGTGCTTCATTTTTTTATTTTTATTTTATCATAAAGCAATTGAAGGCATGAAAGGTGTTTTTTAATTTATCACAAGGAGATGGAATCAAAATCAAATCAAATCAAAATTACCCTGGCTGCTGTTTCATTCCATTACAATCCCATTTCAATGTTCCATCTTTATTGAAACCTTCCATTTATTTTCCAATTTTGACTTCACAATTGGACCAAATTCTGGTGGTTGATCACAATCCTGGGTGGTGGATTGCTTTGTTTTTGTGAGTAATTTAGATTTTATTAGTTAGTTCTGGTGGCTCAAAAATGTTTGAAATTGAACAAAAATGTAAAAGTTCTTGGTTAGATTTAAGGGTCACAAAAAACGACAACAGTGGTCCGTAAGTGGCATTATGTTTTGCTATGTGTATGATAAAAACCTCTATTTTCCTTGAGATAATGGAGTTAACAAAAAATAAATAATCATGATCCAATGCTTTGCTAAACTCTAGACTCCCTGTGTGGAGCTTCATAGTACAACAAGGAAGCCTTGTAAAGCCAATCATTTCCAATAGAAGACAAGCACGTTTTTCTTGAGGGGGCTCTTTATTTATACAGTAAAGATAAGATTACAGGCCCAGAGGCTGATATGCACAGTTCAGATTGCTCTTCAGACCTCCCTTTTAGAATTTCCTGCATTCTTAGAAACATGCTTGAAGTCATTGTCAAATGCTTTAACAATGTACAAAGAAATATGATGAGCAGGAACCAAGAACCCAATTAGATGTCACGCTTCAGCAGTTACTAATCTAATTACAGAAATATTTTTTTTTATTGGTTGGTATGAGTTACAGTACAGTGCTCCTCTTTATACATAAATCATAATCCAAATGATGTAAAACTCCCCAAAACATCACTTCCAGGCAGCAGGTAAAACCCACCGGTGACTTGCTAATGCAATCTAGGAATTAGACTAAAGCCTTACAGTTGAGCACCAGGGAAACTGATAAATACAAAAAATATAAGGTAGCTGTGCAGTCCTGAGATTTACATATGCCGTACCACGCAGTACAACCAGCCTGGTGATTGGGTTTTTGTTTCTGTTGCTGTGATGTAACACATCCAGATCCTCTCCCTGCCTCAGCCTGTGATTGGACAGTGAAGAAGTAGAATCCGACTGATAAGAACATCTTCATGTCCTCATTTCTGTCAGGCCTGGTTGGCATCTAGTACTGCCAATCCCTCTGCCAGTCTCAGTGCTCCTTTACAGGGATCACAAGAGGCCAATAACATATTAAATCTCAGTGTATACTGTATACTAGTTGCATTAATATTTATATATATATATATATTGTGAGGGATTAGCTCGGTAGCGGGTGTGTGTGACCCCCTGGATGGGTTCAGTACACGCTGAACTGTACAAAAAGGCAGTTGAGGATGGTTGAAAACAAATGATATGGTTTATTTTTCCATATTGCTGGATACACGTGCAAGCATCAAAACAGCATAAACAAAACATAAAATAATGACCTTGCCACTTGGGGCGTCTACCTTCCCAACACAGGAACCTACCTATGGAGTCTGGCACAGCCTACTGCTGGGCAGACACTGCTGATCCTACAGCAGAAAACAAAAAGTCTCTTTGATATTTCTCACACAGAAATATCCATCAGCACCTCACCTCTTCACAAGTGTTTGTGACTGCTCCTTCACTCACAAAGCCTCAGGAGGCAGCAATCAGTCGTCATCCCTAGGCTGTCTTTATAGGGGCTTTAATTGCCTAATTCTGAACAGCTGAAACCTTTTAACGCCCCAAACATCTCTGGCCATCTCTGCAGCCGACGCCCAATAGTAATTGGTGTATTGTCTAAACAAGGCAGAAAAGTATCTCCCGTCTGGGACAACACACACAGATTTACCTGACTTACTGTCACAATATATATATACAGTACAGACCAAAAGTTTGGACACACCTTCTCATTCAAAGAGTTTTCTTTATTTTCATGACTATGAAAATTGTAGAGTCACACTGAAGGCATTAAAACAAATGAATTAACAGATGTGGAATTATATACATAACAAAAACGTGTGAAACAACTGAAAATATATGTCATATTCTTGGTTCTTCAAAGTAGCCACCTCTTTGATTACTGCTTTGCACACTCTTGGCATTCTCTTGATGAGCTTCAAGAAGTAGTCACCTGAAATGGTCTTCCAACAGGAAGGAGTTCCCAGAGATGCTTAGCACTTGTTGGCCCTTTTGCCTTCACTCTGCGGTCCAGCTCACCCCAAAAAGGTGTGTCCAAACTTTTGGTCTGTACTGTATATATATATTATATACAGAACTGCAATAAATGGTGTGTGTTTTTTTTTTTAAGTTTAGCTTTAGTCATTTCAGTTTCATATTATCTCTTATGCCGACTTCTTACACTGCTTATGTAAGGCTTCATTCTCTTGTCTGATTTCTGTGCAGCCACTGCCTGCAGTTTGTGTGGTTAAGGCTGCAGAGCTATGATAATGAGGGTATTGCCTGAATTATCACAAGGCCAAATTTAGGGTCATACATATATACCTAAAAGGGTTGTAAAGGTTAATTTTTTTATTTTCTAAACAGGTTCCTTTACGCTAGTGCATTGTTGGTTCACTTACCTTTTCGTTGATTTCCCTTCCAAATTTTTTATTTTTTTTGTCTGAATTTATCACTTCTTGTTCCTCCTCAGTAAGCTTGCCCCCATCTTCCGAGCAACTCTGGCTGGTGGTTAGTCAGCATGCTCGCCCCCTCCCTTGGGACTACATCCCTGCGGGGAGATGCTGTGCTGGGGGTTAGTCAGCATGCTCGCCCCCTCCCTTGGGACTACATCCCTGCAGGGAGATGCTGTGAACGTTCACAGCATCTCCCCACAGGGATGTAGTCCCAAGAGACGGGGCGAGCACGCTGACTAACCCCCAGCCAGAATAGCTCAGATGATGGGGGCAAGCTTACTGAGGAGGGACAGGAAGTGAGGAATTCAGACAAAGAAAAAAAACATTTAGAAGGGAAATCAAAGGAAAGGGTAAATGAACCAACAATGCACTAACTTAAAGGAACCTATTCAAAAAATAAAAAACAAACCTTTACAACCCCTCTAAAAATGTCAAACAGGTCAAGAAATGAAGACTATGAAATAAACCAAAGTCATATGGCAGGTAACTTGCTAAAACTCCTCTGAAACAATATGAGTGAAAGCTCTGGACCATATTGGCTACTCTGCCGTTTTAAGAAAAAAGAAGTAAACATATTTATTGGGTACACATAGTTTTATCATTAGTTCTTTGTTTATAACTACATCCTGAATTTTAAATAGACTAGACCTGTTGTAACCTGAAGAACCTAATAACATGTCCACATTTATCACTAATGCTAACTGGAAAGTAGTTATCTGCTCGAGGTGGCTGGCTGCATATGCTCATTTGTCATGCAAAGCCAAAAAAGTCTTGTACGCAAATATTGGTGCATGTTTTGCTTTTCACATGGAGGAAGCAGATGTAAATGTACAGTCTTCCTTACGGAAAAGCCATAATGTAGTGTTCTCTGTGGAATAGCCAATGTGTACATTGCATCACATGAAGTCTTCAAATGATCTTATGGAATGAAGGTCTAATCACTGGAGTCTGGGCCTCCCTCCCTCCTGCTCTTCCCAGCATAATGCTTCATTTTGGAGGTCAGCTCTGTTTACTTCCTCTACACGAGGTCCTTCTCTCGAGTGCATGCAGGAGGCAGAAAGCCGTCGCTTCTTCTGTTTACCCAGCTCTCCTCTAATCCGCCTTTTTTGTTTTCTATTCCCATCCTTTTGGAGAAGGATGTTAATTTCCTGAAATTAAGCACTTAACTTGATTGCTGTTTTGTTAATTGCAGGCTTCATAGCTATGGCACTGTTGCGTGGTTAGCATGGATAATGTAGCGAGGATCCGGGAAGCTCCAACAACAAGATCACTGCTTGGTACGGCTCATTATCCCATAAACCTGAGTACTAAACATCTCAGCCAGAATACCTGGACACATTTGTTGATACTTAAAGGAAATCCATCAGTAAATAAGACAGCTGTACGAATATGTTCTGATGAAAGAAGACATTTCACGATTTATGAGCAGCATGCTAGTTCTAGGGAAGTAAAGTAATCACTAAGTCAGCACCCTGGATCTAGTATGTGGAATGAGTCAGGAAATGGCTGCTTCCATCACAGCCAAATCACAAAGGTGTCTTGCTATTTGACAGAGTAATGTGGCATACACACGATTGGAAATTCCGACAAGAAAACCATGAATTTTTTCCGACTTAATTTTGGCTAAAACTTGTGTTGAATAAACACGGTCACACAAAATTCCGACCGACAAGAACGCAGTGACGTACAACACCATACCTCCCAACTTTCTGAGATGGGAATGAGGGACACCTATCAGCAAAAGTATGCAGGCATAGGAAACACCCCTTGCCACGCCCCCTTAAAGGAGAATTGTACCAAAAAAATAAGATTGGTTAAACCCACAAGTGCTTTTTTTACCACTACTATTCCGATTGGCTTTTGGAATTTACAAATGCAGCAATTTAGAAATCAGATGAAAGGTTTAGCACTGGGAAACACTTTTTGATAGATAAAAAGTGCATTTTATATACATCTATATAGATCAGACCAAAATGAGGGACAAATGACAACACTAGAATGAGCCAAGTAAAATTAAGTTCAATGATTCAAACAGAAAAAGTCTGATGGGGCCTACACATGGTCGTAATTTCTGATAAAAGCTCACATCAAACTTTTCTTGTCGGAAATTCCGACCGTGTGTACAATCAAAGTTTTAATCAGGCAGAAGTTAGCTAACCAGTTTACTAATCACAATCAAAGGTTGCAAACATAAAGCTAACATTAATGCAAAGTGATGACCTGAAGAAAAGTGTTTTCTACCTACTGGGGTGGATCATTTTGAAGAGTCTGACATAAGCATAGTTTTAAAGGCACTGGGTATATTTACTTATCATTATATTTATTTTATTTTTCTCGTAAAAGCACACATAACTTTTTCTAGTGATTTTTGCAGAATTTATTGAAACATTTTTCGGGCTCTTAGTTTACAATCTCACAGTCTAATCTTGCAGAGTGGAAGACGTAAGATGAGGTTACAAGGAGCTGACACTGCTATCTGAGCTGACGACTCCAGCAAGTCTCTCAGTCTCACAGTTATTAAGTCAGTTCATATAACCAACAGGCTCCTTGTTTTCTAAACCTCTCTTTCACTAATCAACACATGAATTGTGTGCAGGAAAACCTTTACTGGAAACACAAAACAAAGGGGTATTGGTGACACAGTATGAATGAGTAAAGGAATTCTGCCACAGACTACTCAGAACTAATATCTATTCTCCATTAATCAGCATAATTCCTCCACCACACAGCCTAGTGCCGCGTAAACATGACCATTTTTAATGTTCTAGAAAAAACAAATTTTTTTTAGACGTGGTTCTTGTCAAGCCTGCCTTGCATACACACAATCGTGAAAAAAAAATGCTCAAGCAAAGCGCGGTGACGTACAACACGTACAACGGCACTAGAAACGGGAAGTTTCATTTGGATGGCGCCACCCTTTGGGCTGCTTTTGCTGATTTTGTGTTAGTAAAAGTTTGGTGAGAGACGATTTGTGCTTTTCAGTCTTCGTGCTTCTCAGTCCGTTACAGCGTGACAAATGTGCTATCTCCATTACGAACGCTGGTTTTACCAGAACAAGCGCTCCCGTCTCATAACTTGCTTCTGAGCATGCGTGTTTTTTTCACGTTGTGAAAGCCTACACACAATCGTTTTCCACAACGTGAAAAATGACAATGTGGAAAAAACGACAAGAAAAATTAGAGCATGTTCTAAATTTTTAATGCCCATTTTTCACGTCGCAAAAAATGCTCTGGAGCCTACACACGATCATTTTTATTGACCATTTAAAAAAAATGCATTTTCCACGTCATGAAAAACGGTTGTGTGTATGCGGCTTGATTCCGCCTTCACACATGCTAACCCCTCCACTACACAGCCTAATTCCTCCATAACACATGCTATTTCCTCCACCACACAGCCTAATTCCTCCACCACACATCCTAATTCCTCCACCACACATCCAATTCCCCCACCACACACCCTAATTCCTCCGCCATATAGCCCATTTCCCCTATCACACAGTCCAAATCCTCCACCAAACATCCAATTCCCCCACCACACATCCAATTCCTCCACCACACAGCCTAATTCCTCCACCACACATTCAGTTCCCCCACCACACATCCAGTTCCCCCACCACACTTCCTAATTCCTCCACCACACATCCAATTCCTCCATCACACAGCCTAATTCCTCCACCACACATCCTATTCCCCCACCACACTTCCTAATTCCTCCACCACACATCCAATTCCTCCACCACACAGCCTAACTCCCCCACCATACAGCCCATTTTCCCTATCACACAGTCTAAATCCTCCACCAAACATCTAATTCCCCAACCATGCAGCATAATTCCTCCACCACACCACCCAATTCTCCCACCACACAGCCTAATTCCTCCACCACACAACCCCCCCCCCCCACACACACACACACACACAGCTTAATTCCTCTACCACATATCCAATTAACCCACCGCACAGCCTACATCCCCCACTAGACAGCCTAATTCCCCCACCACACAGCCCAATTCCTTGTCCACACAGCCCAATTCCCCCACCACACAGCCTAACCCCTCCACAACACAACCTAATGTCTCCACCACCTAATGACTCCACCACACAACCTAATGTTTCTACCACACAGCCTAATCTCTCCACCACACAACCTCACTTCTTTACTACATAGCCTAATACCTCCACCATACAACCTAATGTTTATACCACACAGCCTAATCTCTCCACCACACAACCTCACTTCTATACTACATAGCCTAATACCTCCACCATACAACCTAATGACTCCAACACACAGCCTAATTCTTCCACCACACAAACTAATGTCTGTACAACACTGAATAATTGCTCCATTACACAGCCTAATTCCTCCACCACAAACCTTACACCCTAAGGCCTTAACCGTACAGCCTAATGTATCCACCACACATCATAATTATAATGCCTCCATCTCAGTCTACACTAAATTTAGCTCTAATTATTGTATTAAACATGGCTAAATGTGGCCCCTCACTGATGCTTATTGCAGCAAACAAATCCTCTAAATCACACCTGGGTGCATGGGTTTACGTAAGTATCAATCTGGCACTGTAAGAAATGCAATCTCTGCCATTGCTGGCCTTTCCTTCTGCAAGTGCTAGCTGCTTAGCTGTCATTTTGATCCAGTGGCTTCAACTCTGCCTGACTCATTTATACAGATCTATAATTTCTTGAGGAAACTAAGGATGTCTGACTTCAGTTTGCCTTCATTTTCTGAATATTCCTTCCAGATAAGTGAAAGAAAAAACATTGAAATCAGAAGCAACCAGAAAAGTAACATTTTCAGGAGGTCAGCAATGGCAACACCCATATTTCTTTCATTAGACATAAAACTATAGACTGAACCATCCAGTAAGGGATGAGCCAATACAATAAGTCACCACTGCGAGTTTCCTCTATGTAAAAATTACAGCTTGTGTTTTTGGGTTTGTAAACAACATGAGTTTTTCCACTGGCTCCAACTAGATTTGTGAAAATATAAAAATGTGACAACAAAAAACCTGTTGACTGGAGAGAAAAAAAATACAAACTATTAGGCCGTGTACACACGAGGAGACATGTCTGCTGAAACTGGTCCGCAGACCAGTTTCCGCGGACAAGTCTGATCGTGTGTACGGCCTAGCGGACAGGTTTCCAGTGGACAAAGGTTTCTAAGCATGCTTAGAAACTTGTCCGCTGGAAACCTGTTCGTCGGACATGTCGGCTGGTTAGTATGCCTAACCAGCGGACCGAAATCCCGCGAATGCGTCAAATTGATTCGACGCATGCGTGGAAGCATTGAACTTCCTGGTTTGAGGACGTCGGTGTCTTCTACGTCACCGCCTTCTCTGTCCGCAGGGATTTTAGTCTGATGGTGTGTACACACATCAGACCAAAATATCCCAGGAGACATGTTCGATGAAAACGGTCTGCGGACCGTTTTCATCGGACATGTCTCCTCGTGTGTACAGGGCCTTATGCAATATTTCATATATACTGGACTAAAAATATATTTTAAAGCCATGACCAGAAATGAAAAAAGAATTTAAAAAATTTGTACAAAACCACTCCAACTTCTGTCCGGTTCCCTTTAACTGATTGGCCAGGCAGCAAAACAAGATTCACCAGTAGGTGGCACTGAAGGTGAAACAAGAGATTGCATTTCCAATAAAGCCATGGTGCTAGAAGTGACAGGTCCCCTTGATGTTGCTACAAGGAGGGGTTTTGAACCTGGAAGGATTTTAAAGAGTATGAAATCTCCCTATAGGTAGATATGCATTACATCATCTTAGAGTTTGTGAGGGGAGGACATTAGACAGGCACAGTGATCTTGAATGAAATGGACAGTCTGAGGACAGACAGAGTTAAAAAATAAATGGATGTCTGGAATGAAGCTTACAATCTGTGTGAATCTGAAGCAGTTTGATATAAAACAGATAAATGGCAACACTGAGGTGCTTTGACTGCTCCTGATAAATGCATGTGTATTAATGGATATTGAAACCAGTTATGTATGTGACACAAATAAAAATATGAAGAGGCGACAAAGTCCTAGATAATATGGATGGATGCTGGACTGAAAAACATGACGGGGGAGATAAGCAGCTGATAGGCTGAAGGTGAAGGAGAGCGGAGAAGACACGTGCTTCATCGCTTCGAGCTTCTCTGGGCTCTACGCAGATCTCTGGCCAGAATCCAACAACAGTCACATATTCATAATCGCTCAAAACCTGTCAATTACCTGATGAGAGTTTAATGCAGTTACTAGAGACTATATAAATTAAGTGTGGGCTTAACACACACACAATGAATTATATAAAACACAAGCTCAACCTTCTACCTGCAGCCATTTGCTCTTCGTTTTCTCAATTAAAGTGAACCTGAGAGGATAAAATATGGAGGATGACATCATTGCTGACTTCTTTTTAAATGACTTTGGGGCTGTAATCCTCCTCCTGGCTTTACTACATTCTGCAAGTATGCATCCAGTGAAGCGTGGTGATACCTGATTTGCATATACCTATTTTATATCAGTGAAACAAATTACAGAAGACAGCAATGGAGCCCACATAAGAGCAATGACAGCTCCTATATTCTCTTATTTAGATTACTCAACTTTATTACCAATTTTAGAATTCTTTATTTACTGTATCCTTCCAGCTCCTATACACATACGTAAGTGTGTGTGTGTATTTATATATATATATATATATACACCGGTATATATATATGGTCCCCCTTTTCTATACAGTATATATATATATATATATATATATATATATATATATATACACACGCACACACAAACTTTGCAGAGCTATTTGCTCTGTGAAACTGTATGTGAATGGGGACAAGATATAAATATTCTTTATTGCATGAATCAGGAAAATAATGCATTGAATCGAGTGTATGATCATATAAAAAAAGTATTTATCAGCTCCATCTAGTGCCCATAATATGGTATGTACCCGATTCACTCTAGTCTGTATGAACAATAAACATTTAACCTACAGAGAAAATATTATTATTATAATACAAGATTTATATAGCGCCAATAATTTTTGCAGCACTTTAAATAGCCTAGCAACATCCAATTATGCAGTACATGTTGTATGACAGGTCAAATAGCTCTGATTTTTTTTTTTTTATAAATACACTACATAGAGTCCTTTTATTTATTTAAAAAGACGTATGGCCAAACCTTTACTTCTTGGTCACAAGAGTGCACTTAAAGCAGAATTTCAACAAAAAGTGGAACTTCTGCTTTAAAGCGGAGGTTCACCCTAAATTTCAACTTTCTCCTAATGAAACCACTACCCATCGTCTATGCACAGTCCATTGTTTTTTTTTTTTATCAGAATCTTTACCTTTCTAATGCAGCCTTCAGTGTTGTGTCAATCATCCTTTCCCCGCGGGAGTGGGCGTGTATTATATTTTCCCCGACAAGCGCTAAGTTTCCTGGGAGTGAGTGATGAGAATCCCAGGAGACGCGCTGTACTGTTACCCCGCGATATCTCGCGGGTCACGTGGCTTGGCAACTGTGCAGTGTTGACGGCGACGCTCGCCGTCAACACTGCACATGATAGAGCGGTGAATGCTGGGACGTCAGTATTCACCGTATCCCGGAAGGACATCCTGGTGGGCTCCAGAGTGCCCACAATCAAGATGGAAACGTACATCTATGAATTTTATAAACTATCGTTTGCGGGACAAAACTAATGCTGGCGGCTCTAAGATTGAGACACACGTGTTGCTGATTAAGAAAGGTAAGAGCGACAAAAGGATCTAAAAAAAAAAACGAAAACCTGCAGAACATCCGCTTTAAGCACTCCTCGCCCCCTTACATGCCACATTTGGCTTATAATTTTTTGTTGGGGGGGAGTGGGGGCTTCGTTTGGAGTGGGACTTCCTATCCTAAGGACAGGACCAAACAGTAACGGAAGACTTGTGGTTTTGTTGTCCTACGTACACAGTAACCATTATGATGATGCCCTCAGTGAAAGAATTTGCTTCATGGAGGCTCACACTTAAAGTATATAAATAAAAGGAAACAATCTTCTTAGCATCATTAAGCATTACATTTTATAGCTATCACTTTCCAAACTTGCCATTTCACTGCTAGTCCCTACCATTATAAACGCGACATTCTGCGCTCTTTAATGCCTACCGCATGTGTAAGCAACCCAAGTTCATAGGTTTATGAAACTAGGACATTATTACTGCACTTATGTGAACAAGCTTACAAAAACAGCCACTGACCTTTTGTTATTTAATTTAACAGTTAATATTAAGCCATAAATCACACATTGTATGAGATTTTTGCTATTGTCTGGCAATAGGCTTTTTTATACTTTAGATTTTTTAGATAAGAAAAAATATATATAATCGGTGCTAGCCCTTTGTGAAAAGTAAAACAGAATATAGCAAAGGGACTCACCTGCTTGGTTAGTGGTTATATTGACGGACACATGTTGGGGAGGGAATGGGCTTTTATTGGTCACTCCATTCACAGACTGGATCTCAAACGTATATGGTGTGTGGGCCCATAAATTGCTGATGAAGACACGAGTGTCTGTGAGCCCCATTTGTCGGGGAACGAAATCTACATTATCATCACACCGCGAGCAACTTCTCCGATCAGAGCGACACTTCTTGCAGATAATGTTGTAGGTGACATCGTCCCTGCCTCCAGTTTCACGTGGGGGGTGCCACTCCAATGTGATTGACGTCTCATTCACTATAGAGATAACATTACGAGGTCCAGAAGGTACACCTATTAGAAAAAGAATACAAATATAATTAATTTAAGAATAACTAGCATAACTAAAGGCAAAACTTTTTTTTGTTTAGTTTTAGACAGTGTGGAAATGGATTAGAATACCTGTGAGGTTTTACCGGCTACTTCTGCACCTATTAGGGAGTATTACTCTCTCTATTTGTCCTATTTACCATTGTCATTGAAAGTGAAAGTAAAAGAAAATCAGAATTTTAGGTTGAGCCTAGAACAGGAATAGAGAAGAAATCTTCCAATGAGGACACTAGGTCTGATGACCTGGGGAGCCCTAATCGATTTTCTTAAATTGTAGGAATTTCCTCTCACTTTTGGCTATGGGATAGGAAGTGAACGGAAATCTGCCCAAGGGGGCAGAGATGGAAAAAAAATGACAGGGTCTATACCCCTTCCTAAGGCTGGGTTCACACTAGAGCACAAAGTGTTTTTCAGCAGGGAGCCCAGTTGGTCTCTATTCACTGGTTCAGGTCCGATTTCAGCCCGAGTTTTGGGCTATATTCGGACCTGAAACAAACCAAAAGACGCACAGGACTCCTGTGCAATTTTCACCGGAGCTGCTCCAGAGATATGTGAACCAGCCCAATAGAGAGCCGGTCACTTCTGCTATGTGATTTGGATGTGGCGAAACCCGCATCCACTTTGTAATAGTGTGCACCCAGCCTCACTCTATCCAAAATTGAAAAAAAAAGTTTTGCCTATAGTTCTAATTTAAGTTTTACTACCATGTTTTTCTGAGTTGAAAACACACTAAAGCGTGTTCAACAATTTGACATTCATGCCCACGGTAGACAAACTACACCACAATTCTGGTGATAAGACCCACACTGACACTTCTGTTTAGATGGGAGGCGAATACAATAAATAATAAACAGTTATCCATGAAAGGAAAGGAAACACCATTGTAACAAATATTCACACTATTACAGAAGGCTTTTGGTGACTTATTCTCTTTGACAATCGATTGGTTGCTCTTTGCAACCTCACTACTACTCCTTTATTATTATATTACAAGATGTATATATCTCCAATAGTTTGTGAAGCACTTTACAAAAGATACAATAAAGTTACAATACAGTTCATAAACAAGAGGGGTTAAGAGGGCCTTGCTCTTGAGGGATTTACGCTACTGTTTGAAACAAGATGTCCTCTAAAGCTGACCACAGACAGAATGTGAATACTAGATGGATGATATAGGTAGACAAAGTGAGTCATTTTACCCTATTCCTATTGTTCCCCTGGAGATAGGTTGGTGTTGGTAGTGGCTCCTCCATGCTCCCTTCCCTTTCCTCCCCAATAGGTAGAAATGTGAACGCCCAAGTGACCTCGGTATTCAAATTTATTTAACTAGTCAACAAGACCTCTTCCATTGGTTAGAGTATACTTACCTGGGCAAGAGATGGCACCTAGATGTGGTATAAGAAGGCAAGTTGGCAGAGGCAGTGTGATGCTTTGGGCAATGTTCTGCTGGAAAACCTTGGGTCCTGCCATTCATGTGGAGGTTACTTTGCTGTCCATGCCTCAATGGGACAGGGCTGTTTTAGCAAAAGGGGGCCATACTCAATATTAGGTGGGTGGTCATAATGTTATGGCTGATCAGTATATATATATATATATATATATATATATATATATATATATATATATATATATATATACATACACTGTATATACACAATGTAGTAGATGATTGTGAGATCACAGAGGTCTATTTTTTTTTTTTTCGTGAACTGACCGTTTAAATGATATTACTTGTACTTATAACAAATAGTACCGTTTTTTAGAAGATCAAATTCTTAGCCTTCAATCTGCACAGAGATACAGATGAAGCCCATGAACTGAAGCCCTGTTTGCTACACAAAACCCAGACTCCCAAAATAAGCCTGCTAAAAGGGAGAAGCAAGGGTTGTGCAACCATGAGATGCCCCGCTTACGGCAATACATACAGTAGCTATTATAGGCTGCCCCTGTCCAGTGCCCTATTTTAGTGAAAAAAAGAGGACCTGAGAACGATCTGCTTTTTCTTTCAGGCTATAAAGCTTTCACAGACACAGCCGTTCTTTTATACTATTTTACTTTACAGTTATCAAACATGTCCGCTGGGATTCCTTGTCTAACATTTACTATCCGTTCAATAAAGTTAGACTTTGTGACTTTGTGAACTCTTTCTATTTTAACACTCAAGTGCCACAGCATGATCTTGCCTCCCTCTCTATGGAAAATGTCGTCCTTTTGAACCTTGCTGTAATGTTAATGTAGTACTAACGCATCTGTGGTTCTGTCTCTGTAGAATGTAACACGGACACAATGGAACAATGACAATTTACACAAAATTCTATAGTTACTATGATGAAAAAGGTTAAATTCCAAAAGCTGCTCACAAAAAAAAAAGATGATCCCACTGCTAGGTTATGCTGTCTCCAAAAAATCCTGTCTAATTACAGTAATGCAAACAGATTACTTCTGGTTGTACATATTACTCCTTTCAGGGTTGCCAGCCCCCCAAAGTGAAATGGCACAAAAAAAACTTACTGACAGAGCCAAATTTTTGCTTACAGTAAAAAAAAGTTATCCAAAAGGGCGCTTTTCAGTGCAAATATCAATATTCAACCACTTCAGCTCCGAAAGGTTTTCCCCCCTTCATGACCAGGCCATTTTTTGCTATGCAGCACTGCCGTAGTTTAAATGACAATTGCACGGTTATGCAATGCTATACTCGAACTAAATTTATATTTTTTTTTTTCACACAAATAGAGTGGTATTTGACCACCTGTTTTTTTATTGTTTATTATATAAATAAAAGAAGACTGACATTTTTGAAAAAAAAAAAAAAACTATATTTTTTTCTTTCTGCTATAAAACATATCCAATACTTAAATACTTCGCAATTCGTGACTTATAACGGGACTGTGGTAGTGCACCAGGCAATCTAACACTAAC
Source organism: Rana kukunoris (assembly GCA_029574335.1). Taxonomy (NCBI): domain Eukaryota; kingdom Metazoa; phylum Chordata; class Amphibia; order Anura; family Ranidae; genus Rana; species Rana kukunoris. The sequence goes on from CM056052.1 coordinate 120,006,947, forward strand.
TGAAGCAGGGGGTAACTGACTAACTGCCACTGACATCACCAGTGACATTATTACAGTGATCAGTGCTAATAATATACACTATACTAATGACACTGGGCAGGAAGGGGTTAACATCTAGGGTGTTCAAGGGTTTAAATGTGTGCCTAACAAATGTTTTTGCTGTGCAAAACCATTGCACAGAGCAGGTAAGAATAACATGTTTGTCATTTAAAAAAACAATATTGTCTTTAGAATAACTTTAAAGTGGTTCTAAAGCCCAGAGATTTTTTTTTACCTTAATGCATTCTATGCATTAAGGTAAAAAACCTTCTGGGTAAAATTATGCCCCCCCCCCCATACTTACTTGAGCCCATTCTGGACTCAGAACTGTGCATGAGAGCTGAGGCTCTCCCAGCTCTGTCTCCCTTCTCTGGGAAGATTGGTAGCAGCAGGAAGCACTGGCTCAGGGTGCAGGGGGTGGGCCGAGACACAGACAGGGAGGCTCAGGAGAGAGTCCGCTCAAGTGTTCCCATAGGAAGCGGCTTCCTATAGGAGCACTTGCCGAAGAGGAGGAGCCAAGAGCACCGACGAGGACCCCAGAAATAGAGGATCAGGGCTGCTCTGTGCAAAACTATTGCACAGGGCAGGTAAGTATGACATGTTTATTATTTAATTAAAAAAAGGAACCTTTAATATCACTTTAAGGAACACTGGCAGCCTGCTGACAGAACAGTGAAAGAGCAGCAGTAGACTGATGAGGTCACACTGTGCTGCTCACTCCGCTATTACCTCCTCACTCACTCAGTAGGCTGTCAACAGATCTGCATGTAGCACATCTGATGTGCATTAAGCCGTGGCCTTCCCTCTCTCTTGTATAGGCCTACCTTCTACCTTCCTGTGATGAGAAAGAGAGAAAAACACACACAATGTAAGTTGGCAAAGGAAACCCTCCTGCCACTCCTCAAGCTACTTTTATACAAAAATGAATACACAAAAAATGATTGGTTAAACCCAAAAGTGCTTTTATTCACCACTAGTTTTTGTGTATATGGTTGTCAAACTAACAAATACAATAGTTTAGCAGCTCTCCTAAACCTATTTAACATAAAAGAATACTTAAGATAACTTTCAGGTCTCAGGAAACCCTGTTAATATTTACCGCTCATGATACATTAGCATACAGTACACAGTTAGTTGAGATATAAGAGAAAAAAATAAGGGATTGTGGGGGTACTTAGCATATTTTCTTCCCCACATTTTTTTTTATTGTAATAAGAATACTGAAATTATTAAAATACTGAAATTAGAACAGTATTAATTATGGCCAAAAAAAAAACGCAGACCATGAAAATTGCAGGGTTTTCTCACATTGGTGCTAAGTGGAGAAATACTTGTTGCCAAAGTGTTTCTTTACATTTGTTATCAATGAAGTGCTCCTTTATACTAGTAGTGTTGTATCCTTTTATATTTGTGGGCAGTGAAATGCTCCACTACATAGGTGATTAGTGTGACCAGACCCTACTACATTTGAAGTCATTGAAGGACCCCTTTACATTAGTAATCAGTTGGAAAATACTGCCTACACATAGGTAAAAAAAATCATCAGTGCCAGCAATCACTTATCTGAGAGTCAAAAGTTGTTCATAGCCCGGTAACCCCTAGAAAACTCTGGAGGGACCCCAAGCTTACAGTAAATCTTGGATGGGAAAGGCTAGTTTAGAGACTGAATGGAAGATTCAATACAATTCAACATGTTCTGCAGTTAAATGATACATTTCTAGGGACCTGTACATCATGGGAGGAAGCAGAGGCATTTGGTTTTAAAAGAGGAACAGTCCTTCCAAATTAGGGACAGTTATGCCGCGTACACACGATCGGTTCGTCTGATGAAAACCGTTGAGGACCGTTTTCATAAGACGGACTGATCATGTGTGGGCCCCATCGTTTTTTTCCCATCGGTGAAAAAACTTAGACCCTGTTTTAAAATTATCTGATGGTTAAAAAACCGATAGAAAAAAACGATCGTCTGTGGGGAAATCCATCGGTCAAAAATCCACGCATGCTCAGAATCAAGTCGACGCATGCTTGGAAGTATTGAACTTCATTTTTCTCAGCATATCGTAGTGTTTTACATCACCGCGTTGGACACAATCAGATTTTTAACCGATGGTGTGTAGGCACCATTGGATATCCGATGAAAAAATCCATCAGTTTAGATCCCATCAGATATCCGATCGTGTGTACAGGGCATACGAAATACAATCTCTGCCACTGCTGCCTTTTCCTTCTGCAAGTTGAACTTCATTTTTCTCAGCACGTCGTTGTGTTTTACGTCACCGCGTTCTGACATGATCGTTTTTTTAACTGATGGTGTGTAGGCACGACTGATGAAAGTCAGCTTCATCGGAAATCTGATGAAAAAATCCATTGGTCTGTTTTCATTGGATGTACCAATCATGTGTACAGGGCATTAGGGACCATGTGTATAGGGGATTGTATGATGCTAATAACAAAAATTCAAGTATTTTATATAAATGTAATAATTTCCTATTGAATTCCGGTTGTATTCAGTTGTGTCTTTTACTTTATATCTGTAGAGAGTTCACCTTAAACCCATCATCCCTTTCACATCCTATATAATTCATGTTTGGAGTTAGGAGGATGTTTTGCGGGTCACATAAATAATCATGTGCAATTTATTTTCTGAGTGCTGACCATGAGACTTTCAAGGGGTCTACTTTTCCATCACACATGCAGAACAATTAATTCCACTCTGTATACCGATCCTGGCTATATCTCCAAGCTGGCTTTTCTCTTTCAGGAGGCTTAATGCGGAGATCATGCTCCCTTTCTGTTCTACTTGAAGCATATTACAAGGCCCAGAGATGTTGCATATAAATCCCCAAGGCTGTAAGCACAGTCAGAGCACAGAACTACAAGGTGACTTCTTTAGTTTATGTATGACAATTGTGTATTATAAAAATGACAGCCATCCAATAAATCTCTGTATTCCTCACATAAACCCGCCACATTCGGCTCACAGACTGCTATAAGGAGGTTCACAATCTACAGATCCAATCTTCTTCATTAAAAAAACACTGGCCATGTCCAGATTGGTATAATACAAAGGCCTGTGTGAGCTATAAGATGAGAGAAATCATATGGACACACCGACTTTAAGAGCTTGTTATGTACATTATAAAATGAAAATGTATATAGAACAATAGTACTCTGGTATCTCATACCTAAAACTTTGGAAATTTAAACCATCAATCTCAAGCATATCCCTGAGATTTATGAATAATTCAGCTACAATATATCATATCAACTAGACCTGCCAGAGATTGTGTCAGTTTAGAATTCAGTAAGATCCCTTATTTATACTGGCATATGAATACCGCTAAAACCACTGGACGGTGCACTAGTCTTACCACAACAGGGTCCCGTAAATCCCCATGGAAACCGATGAACCATATTCTTACAAGTGCTAGATTCAAATGTATCTATAGGGATTTTCAGAGAAGAAATAATATGCAAATTTCACTTTAGAAACCTTATCCCTCCAAACCTAAAGTGGAAATTTTTATACAAAAAAAAAAAAAGGAAGCAAAAAGGGCTTTCTCATTGCAGAACAGACATGCCGTTGGGCTGCATTTCCAAAGGTATCAAGAACCTTCACTTAAATAATTGTATGAATATTTACTTAAATTATTTCATCATGTGAAAAACATCTGCAAATTATATATATATATATATATATATATATGGTCGTGGCCCTCTGACTGAGAGTGATGTGGATCACATAAACACGCGACAAGACTTACAACATAAATAGACCTGAAGTGTGCCTTGGTGGTCTGGTCAGTATGCCAAGAAAAGGGGGCATACCCAAAGTAAGTAATGGGTAGTAGTTGAAGAAGGATATGCTGAGAAGTGCCCTGAAAAAGGGAAGGGCGGGAGGGTGTCGAATGCGATTGAATCCTCACGGACATGAGGTGAGCTGGGAAGAGTCGGCCCAGTGACGTGTAGTACTGCACACTGAACCGACAAAGAGCATGTGTGAGTGGGCTGCTTAAATACCCTCTGGGCTCCTCCCATAAACTCAGGCCACCATACTGGCCTTCCTATATATATATATATATATATATTAATGTTTTATTTATGTTTTTATTTATTTTTTAATGCAAGTCCATAGTTCTGGTTTAGGAGCTCACACTGTATGTAGCAATACTACAAAGTGTCATCAGTCGCAGGTCATCCAATCAAATAATATGATAATATGTCATTTATTCACATTATGACAATGATTAGTTAGTCACCCAAGAATCTACGAGGGGACTTTTGTAAATAATATTTAATTTTATATATATATATAATTGTTAAAAAAAAGTGTGGAAACTTTTTGAAGAAGAGGGTTGAGCATGATACCGTCATTATGGTATTTCACTCGTAAAATAAGTGATATTTATGTCTGCCACAGACAGACTCTCAGAGCCCAAAGGTGTGACCTCCTTGACCCTCCAGAACTTACTAAATTAAAGGTTAAAGTGGATGTAGGACAAGCAAGTACCTAGAAGATTGAAGATTCACATCTCATCTTCACCTCTTTTGAGCCAATCTGATTCGAACGTCCAATAAAAAGCTTTTGCAAAATCCCTTTTTCATTAAAGAGCTATTTTTTCCATTAACGATGAAATCTGTAGAGGACGGTAGAAGTGAACATCTGTCGCTGCCAGTTGTTCGTAGAAATTCTAATTATTTTTATCTATATTTTACAGTTTAATCATAAGTTTATAAATCTAGGTGTTTAAACAACGGCACATTTATTCATCTTTTTATTTCATGTTACACATCATCTGGAGAGTAATATATTTATTGACTTAAAGATTTGGGGAATACAGATTAGAGTAGTATACCACAGAGTAAAGGAAATATTCATAACAAATAAATGTATGTATATACCCATTCAGTCATTTCCCACTCTCAGTAATTCTTTCGGCCAGCTCTTTGGGCACCATGTTTGAAAGCCCTTTCTGTAGGTAGCTAACACAAAAACAGCTGCTCCAGGTAAGTCCAAAATCTGGATGGCTGTACACTTAAAGTGGTTGTAAAGGTTTATTTTTATTTTAATAACAAACATGTTATACTTACCTCCACTGTGCATTTTTTTTTGCACAGAGTGGCCCCGTTCCTACTTTTCTGGGGTCCCACAGCGGCTCTCACAGCTCCTCCCCGCAATAGCTTACCCCCTCCTGGAAGCTCTCTCCCGAGGGGGTTACCTTGCAGGCACGCTCCCGTGTCATACACTCTGCGTACATAGCCGCCGAGTGTATGACTCGGCCCCGCCCCCCGGTGGCCGCACCATTGGATTTGTTTGACAGCAGCGGGAGCCAATGGCTGCACTGCTATCAATCTATCCAATGAGCACCAAGACTCTGTGGAGAAGAGGACACCGTGGACGCGCAGAGCTGGTGAACTGAATCAGGTAAGTAAAACAGGGGGCTGGGGGGCCCGTTTTTGGCAGGTGTTTTTTCACCTTACGGTATAGGATGCCTTTATCCATAAGAAGGGGAGAGGGAGAGATGGTTGACGCATTTCACGCTAACTTTGTTTTTCTTCCTAAGGAGGTTATGTGATTAAGTGATTTTTGGAGGAGTGCAAACATTCAGGTTTGGTTGTTTGTGTTAAGATAGGTAACTAGATCTTTCCCTAGCCCACCCCAGTAGTTTGGGCTTGGGACCAGCATGAAAAATGGGATAGCACTTAGTCAATTTGTACATACTTACTTGGGCTAATTTAGGCAGGAGTCCATTAAGCTACTAACATGTCTTCGGAGTGTGTGGAAACCTACACAAACACGGGGAGAACATGCAAGCTCTATACAGATAGTATCCTAGCTGAGAGTCAAGCCCAGGATCCCTTTGCCAATTGGCTGTAGTGCTGATCAGTGTACTATGACAGCAGAGGGTCCCGCTGTCAGAATACAATATCACAGCGGGTAGGATTCCTCCATCCATCTTGCTTGTGTTGGTGGGGGAATATATTCAGGTTTTTTTTGATAAGCAAAACTGTCCAATATATACTGAGCTGTAGCCATTATGCTGCTTGGTATAGAATAGTAGTGTGCAATTTCTTACACATTCATTTACTTTTTTATCATTGTGATCATTATGGCCTACCTGTGTGTTTTAGCTCTGCTGGTATGGGGAGATCTAGCAAAAGGCTGAGTTAACCGAATGCCAGGACATTATCAAAGCCAAATGAATTCCTTTGGGAGCGACGTGATTATGTTTCTGCCACTATGTGGAATGATCATAACTCTGGTTACCATAAACATGTTGTAACTCTCTCACCACCACTCTGCAATCAAAATTAGGTACTTAATTTAAAGTTGTGATGCCTTCCTTCCATTATACCTTTCAGATCTGCTGCAGGCCGAATTAACGTAGATTAGTGGGGGCTCCTTATGTATGGATTTCCATTGAAAGCCCCACCATGGATTTATAAAAAAAACTATGCTTATTAACTCTTGGGGATGAGGAATAAGATAAGATATAATAATATATGTAAACTTTTTGAATTAGGAACAGACATGTCTCCTCTATTTCTATTGTATAGTGCAGTTCATTGACCAAACCTAAGTCTATAGCTCTCCTCAAACTGTGTTTGTCTCCCCATATTAGCTCTATATCCACTGGAGTATGCTTTAACTAGATAAGTATTTGGCATTTTACAAAGCATGGTAAGTATTGGCCAGAGAAGGATAAATTTGACGTAGTTGCTCAGCTTGAACAACACTATATTACCAACAGTATTGGGACACCTGCCTTTACATCCGCATGAACTTTAATGCCATTCCAGTCTTAGTCTATAGAGTTCAATATTGAGTTGGATCACCCTCTGCAGCTATAACATGTTTAACTCTTCTGGGAAGTCTGTGCACAAGGTTTAGTGTGCCTATGGGAATGTTTGACCATTCTTCCAGAAGCGCATTTGTGAAGGCGTGGCTCACAGTCTCGGCTCTAATTTATAACAACGGTGTTCTATTAGATTGAGGTCAGGATGCTCTGCAGGCCAGTCAAGTTCCTCCACCCCAAAATCGCTCATCTGTGTCTTTATGGACCTTATTTGTACAAATGTTATTGCAGAAGATTGCTGTCAGAGAGCTTGGCGCCAATCTGCTTATTTAAGCTGTCAGAATGCCTTGGATTAGTGCTGTCTGATCTGCAGCTCCCTGTGACCCTTGCTCTTGTTACCTGTCTGAACTCTTGTCTCCTGATTACCCAGCCTGCCTATTGGATTATCCTTGCCTTCCGCCTGAACCTGACCTCGGCTTGCCTTGACCTTGAACCTGCCTGCTCCTCTGTACTTCGCTGCCTGCCTGTTGCCAACCCTGCCTGTGACCCAACCATCCCGCTCTGCTCCTGCTCGGCATCATCTGCCTGTGTTCCTTTGTCCTCTTGTCTATCCAGCCGGACACCTTCTCCTCTGCACCTGGATTCAGAGCCGCATCTCCTGCAACTAACTGCCAGGCTCTCATACCACTCCACACTCCCATGCCTCCTGTTCATACTACCATGGGCCGCGAGTCGGACACGTAAGGTAGACCTTCCTCTGCTCCATTGGGCTCTCCAGTCTGGTACGTACACATCTGACAATTGCCCAGCTTTTCCTCCTCATTTTGACCATTTGTCAACAGAGGTGACATTGTGATTTTGTGCCGCACATCCACTGAGAACTATGGCGGTATGAGAAAGACAACCTTAGCCTGGGCTTCCACCAGGCCACCCCCTAAACGCATTTCACCTTGCCCCTCATGGGTTCATGGGGATCATGGGCATCTGAGGGGCCAAGTGAAATGGATTGGGGCGTGGCCCATTGGGAGCCCAGACTGAGGTTGTCTCACTAATACCACCATAAGACTCCGTGGACGTGCGGATCTTTCCTCTCTTCCTTCCACAGAAAAATCCAGGTGTTAGATATAGTAGCTGTCCCCTCACCTTCTGTTCTTGTGGAAGCTCAAAAAAATGTGGTTTTACCATCACTTTCTGTACCAGAGACAATAGTTACCAGGACAAACAGAGGGGGGTGAATCTCCATAGTAGGCAGAGACAGTAATAAAAACCTGACAAGGGGATTAAACCATTCCCATCCAAAATATTGGTTTTATATATATTTAAAAGAAAATATGTCAAATGCTGTAGCTGTAGGGCAGGCATCAAACTCCCATGTATGGGGAAATTTGCACACTGCCTCCCCCTTTTTGAGGCAGCACTTGTGGTGTATGGTGCCTATGCAACCTCTCACCAGGCATTGTGGCCTGGGTTGTGGTGAAGTAGGATTGTGCCTTGTCCTGTCTGCATATTGGGTCCTCAGTGGCACATAGGAAAAGCTCTTGGCACTATTAGGGATTGTTTACCCTTGTGTTGGTCCTCTGATAAGCAATCAGTGGTAAACCATTTTTAAGGGTATTTGACAGGTGGTGAGGAGATGTTATGTTACCTTTCCAGGCCTGTTATAACTCCCCAAAGTCTGCACCACCATGCCAGAACTGCATGCGTTACAAGCAGTTGTGGTAAGTTAAAATGCCACCAAATTTACTTGAATAGTTGGGATAATTTTGCTGTGGCGTGTGAGTAACACATGTGACTGCGTATGCAGCTTAGGTAGAGTGGGTGTGTTTTCATAAGTATGAACCTAGTTCAAAATCATTTTCCTTTTTAAGTTTGTACATGTGTACATTTCTAAATTGTTATATCATATTTACTATTTAACCTGGAGGACAGAGACTGGAGCTCCACCTTCTGGCAGAAGATGAATTGTTTTATTTTTAATAAATAAAGAAAAATAATACAAATATACTATACTTTATACTTTAAGCCCATCCATGCAGGTCTAATAAAGACAACATGAATTCAGTCAGATGGCAATGAACAGTCAATGATAACAGATTTCACCTGTCTCCTGAACTAAGTTACAGCTATCCCTCCATGTAATGACAGCAAGTACAGAACTGACAGACAAATGTCTCATACTTGTAGACAGTAATATTTCTTCTTTGCAGAAAATAAACAAGGTATTCCAAGATGGTTCTAGGAGGAAGTAAAGCAACATATGTTCAATTACACATATCTATTCAATATGCAGATTTGTACTCGTACTTCTTTAGGCAAAAAGAAAAACCTTTAACTAGTCTGATCCATCTGTCCATGTTTACCTCATATTAGGTCCAAATATATACACTTAAAATTGGTGATGGCCATGACGCTATAAGGGTCAGTGTTGATGGGCTTCAATTGACCAATGCAGGGTGCTTTTGACAATAATTAATGATGCTTCAGAGATCATTCAGGATTAATTAGAGGTGTATTTGATCTGCAGTTGACTTGCATTTGATCTACTTCACTTGCTTTTGCATTTCATAGATTTGTACAGGGGATAGAAGCAGTTCTGGGGCAAACAAAAGACCATCAATTCTGCCTCTTAGGCCGCATACACACGAAAAGACATGTCCGATGAAAACGGTCCGTTCACTGGTACCCCACATTAATTTCCTCAGGTTCAATTTATAAACATTGTAAGTGTAAAATTGTTTAACATAAAATGTTTATTCTCTTTTTTTTTTGTATATGGGTATTCATGCCACCAGCTCTGTACTCCAGAGGAATCTCATAGGAACTTACATATTTTGGCACTGGTGTTTTTAAGTATATTTTCATTACCTATTGAGTGGTGGAATAAAAAAAATACATATTTTCAAACTATTTTGTTCATTTATTATATTTGTCAAGTAAATATTGACTACTGCATATAAATATTGTATTTATATTTTACAATTCCTGCCAACAGTTGAAGCTACATGCTCATTGTCAGGTGTATTTTTAGCTTCTCTGTTGAAAAAAGCCATTTAACCAGACATTCAAATAAAAACAGAGTGGCTGAAAGGAAATAGCTGTGCCCTCACTTTAAAAATGTTATAAGAGAGATAGTTCCAACTGTGGGCACTGCACTTTGACAGGAATTAGCCTGGGTGCACTGTTATTAAAAAACAAAAATTAATAGACAAAAGTTAAGCAGCCCATAGACAATTCATTTTTTTCTTTCAACAAGTGGGTTGAATGAAAAGAAATAATCAATTCCACCATTCAGTGTGAATTGGGGGATCCTTTCCATTGAGCTACTGTATTCTGACAGTGGGAAGCGGCAAAAATCTGATCAGTAGATTGACTTCTGTACAACCACCCTGCACATAAACGGATGAAAATTTAGCCAGTCCCTGCTGAACCAGCTGAATTTCAGTCCATGTATGGCCAGCTTTAGCTAAGGCACATATATACACACTATGGCCCGGATTCACATACCTGGGCGCATCTTTCAGCTGGCGTAGTGTATCTTCTTTACGCTACGCTGGCGCAACGTTGAGAGGCAAGCATGGCATTCACAAAGCAAATCCTCTCAACTTTACACCGGCGTAGCGTATAGTTGTCGGCGTAAGCCGACGTAAGTCAAAGTAGGTGGAAGTGGGCTGGAAGTGGGCGTGATATATTAAAATGAAGCGTGACCCCATGCAAATAATGGGCTGAGCTTCAAAAAACGAACTGCGCATGCGTCGTATCTTGGACGCATCCCAGTGCGCATGTTCACAGTCACGTCGAAATAGCTGCCTAAGATACGTCAATACACTGTCTACGACGTGAACGTAACCTATGCACAGCACTATTCACGTAGTACTACGTAAACAACGTAAAATACGACGGCTGTTCCCTGGTCCATACCTTTGCATGGGTTGCGCCACCTATATGAGGAATAACTTTACGCCGGACGGTAACCCTTACGCAAATCGCTTAAAACATGCGCCGGATGCAAGTACGTTAGTGAATCAGCGTATCTTACTCATTTGCATATTTAACATGGGTACGCCGAATGCGTCCAGCGTAACTATAAGCCCACGATACGCCGGCATAGGCAAGTTACGTCGGGCGGCTGAAGCCTTGCTTTTCGACGTATCTAGCTTTGTGAAGCGGCGCAGAGATGCGACGGTGCACATTTGTACTTACGAAGGCGTAAGTCCGACGTGAATCCGGGCCTTTATATATATATATATATATATATATATATATATATATATATATGTGTGTATATATATATATATGTGTATATATATATATATGTGTATATATATATATATATATACACACACATATAGTTGAAAACATGTAAACTAAAACCAAATAGACTCAATATATTTTCCCATTCATGTTTTGATAGCTTGCTGGAGCAGCACAATATGTAGACATTGAACTTCTGTTTTGATTACTTAGAGAGTAGAGTTGACAGGATGTATAAGTACGGATGGGTTGTATTTCTATTGGTTATTTACTTCCTTTGAATAATACCTTTAAACTCTGCCACTGAATAAGTACTGCTACTTTTCTGTATTGACTGAATTTAAATGTATGAACAGTAGTCAGACAACGCAAACTTAGGTCAATGATCACCTGTCCATCAACACCTAGATTGCCTTATCATTATGCAGCAGACATCACCTACCGAAATGCTTTAACAGTTAAAAATAGATCAAGGTTGACAGAGCATTCGTAAGCTTGTTTTTTATCAATGTGCTGTAGTAGTTGGGGAATTTTGCCTAAGAATTCATAAATGCAGCCAACAATGTGGCAAGTATTTCAACAAGGAGATTAAGTGAATCTAGATAGAAACGGAAAACAAAAACTGTTAGTGTCACTGATCCCCAACTTCCCCTACACTATCCGAACACACAGACTACAGGGGCCAGAGAAAAATAGAATACACATTGCCCTAGCTCCTGTAAAAATTCTAAAAGGAAATGTGCTGTCTACAAAGGGTTTTAGTTGTCCAGGTCATCCCGTTCATTATATATTTAATGCTAGTAAATCACACACAAAAGAACTTGCTGTTTCGCATTGAAAATAGTTCACTAGAAATTCAAATAGTCTCTTTAGTGGGAGGGAATTCCCTATAGATGCATAATAACATAGATAAGTACATAGATGCTGGTTTCCAGACAGCCCACCCATACTAAAGGAGTCATATAGGCTGTGTAAGTTCATTATTTATAATCACTTATACTAGAATTCAGCTTATTAGGATGTTTAATAATCAATAACTTTTATTTACTACCATCCAATATGTAAACAACAGCATTGTGAAAAGATGGCTCAATGTTGATGTCTTGGTCATTGTACACATTAAAAACAAATGATCTGACATAGTAAACGTATATACATTATATAGTACAAATATATATATATCATTATGTAGCACAACAGTATTGGCTGTTGCTGTATTTGAATAACTGTGACTCCTAAAGGGCAAATATACAGAGAGTTCTGTAAATATGCAGCCCTCTGTGACCTATGTGAAAAGGCCCCAATAAGGTTCAGATATTTTTATGTGGATATTTCTAAACAGATAATATATTCCGGTAGTTGGAATGGAGTTAGCAAACGTTCTCATTGGCAATACTGTACTAGCTATAAAAGCCACGTTTTCCGATATTATGTACAGAAGGCTCTAAAATGTATGTTCACTTCCTTTGCAAAATATCCCTTACAAAAGATGGCCTAGAGAAATAAAAAAATCTTAAAATATGGAGATCTCAAAGAATATTCACACTACTGCATAATTCCACCGCACTAATGAATCCTCCATATTCCCACACTCGATTTCAAGCCATCCTTACAGCAGTAACTACACAGTATTTGAGCCCCACAAAACAAAAACACTTTAATTTTTAATATTCAAAACAAACTCCTACAGCTTTCAATCCATGTCTCTGTGCTTTTTTTTTCCCGAGAAATCACTTTGACAAACACCCCAAGCATTTCTGGCCATAACTGGTCAATGTCTCAGCTTTTTCAAATAAATAATGAAGGAGTACCAACAAGCCAGCGAGGTCATCACTCTTCCATCATTTCTTCTCAGCAGGTTTGTGGTGTTAGACCAAAAGAACGGTGCACTCCAATAGAAATTGTTCCAATGAATACACAGCTGGATTAAATGGCAATTTCAAATAATTGGCCTCCGTTCTTTTTATTGTAACTCCACCATTCAAGTCTAGTATCCTGTATTATAAACGGTCGAGGTTTAGAAAAAGGCTACATTATATATACATATCTAGAAACTGAGGAAATACACTTGTAGGTGTAGCAGTGGCAGAAAAACACAAGTGCAGGAAAAACAGAAATATATTGTAACTGAAGTTTGGCAATTCAGAACAGGCCTGGTGGAAAGGCAACCTGACAAGGTGCAATCATAGTATGAACATGTGTAGTAAAAGTAGGCCTTGGTTGTGCCAACGGTGTCAACGGTGTCTGTCTTAAGGGGTGGAATGCAGCCTGGGCGCAATTACTCAAGTGGGGATGCTTTCGGAAAGGATGGTCTGTTCCTGCACTTTAATAGGAACCTTTCAATGTCGCCTGGCGACCAAGCTCCAGCATGCACGTTTGCTAGAGAGCTCCGTTCTGCCACCAGAGGGAACCTCCACTTATCCCCGCCTCCGCTGCCCTTAATCAGTAACTGACACCCACTCACCAAGGATCACCGATGCTATAACAAGGGGTCAGAAGGAACTGACACAGCTGTCTGGCTTCTTCCCTACACTCTCCTTCATGTCACAACAGAATGGCAGCCGTGCTTGCTCCATACGGCCAGACGATAAGGCTGTGGCCAGACGATATCGTAAATTTAGCGTCATTTCCTACTACAAAGTAATTTACACCAAATTGCTTATCCTGGACCTAGGCGTCCAAGTTAAAACCAAACAGATGCTCCAATCTACCATACCTTATACGTGGAGTTCGAAAGGGGATCACACCATACCTGGGTGTGACTTTTAACGCCCACTTCCTCCTCCCTTGCCTCATCCAGCTCTAAAACCCTTACTCTGTAAACTAGAGGCTCGGCTAAATGACATCTCAAAACAGGAGCTTTCTTGGTCAGGGAGGCTAGCGGCATAAAAAAATGACTATACTGCCTCAAATCCTCTATATTTTTAGAACACCTACCATCCCCATTTTATACTTGAAATCCCTGTCAGGTCAACTACTAACATTTCTATGAAAGGGTAAAAAAGCCAGTTGCCCTAGTTTAAACTTAAAGCGGAGGTTCACCCTAAAAAAATGTATATACCATTCCATCCAGCATACTGCCGACATGTACAGTATGCTGTTTTTTTTGTACATACCCTGGTATAGCTATTTTCCCCCCAGCTTCCGGGTAGTGGCTCCCGCGGGAGTGGGCGTTCCTATTCAGAGACTAAGTGATTGACGTGATGACAAAAGCTTCCACCCGGCGCATAATGCGCATCATCAGTTTCCGAAAGAAGCCGAACGTCGGTGCACAAGCACGTATAGCACCGTATAGAGGCTTCTTTCGGAAACTGGTGACGCGCATTATGAGCCGGGGAATATAGAGGATTTGAGGCAGTATAGTAATTTTGTATGCCGCTAGCCTCCTTGACCAAGGAAGCTCTTGTTTTGAGATGTCGTTTAGACTTATTGTCTTTCCTCATGAGCGATCTCTGGAGGCCCTGGGACATCGCTGTTTTTTCCCCTCTGACATCTCTGACCTTAAAGCCATGATTCAGCAAAACTACAGTCTTGAGCACATGTTGGCCATCAATTCCCTAAGTTGTGACAGATTTAAAAAAGGTATGGGAAATATGGACTGCTAGGCAGATTTATGTACTTACTTAAGACATGTATCTACCCCTTTTTCTGTTTATTTGTATTCCTTATTTTACAAACATTTCAATAAAAAATATTTCACGAAAAAAAACCACAGATCAGTAAAGCACAATAAAAGGTCCAGCCAAACAAATGGCAGTCTACGGTGTCAGCATGGTGAGGACAAGGGTTCATTCCAATACACAAGAATCCTGCAGCTTGCCAGTAAGCACTTTCCTTGCCCGATGGATGACCTGTCTCTACTCTAGTGATATGAAAATACGTGCCAAGCCTGGGAACCAGAGTTTTAAATAGACGTTGCCTGACCCAAGATGACCGCCTAGAGCAACATGGAGTGCTAGCTTCCAATTGGATACGAGCCACTGTGACCCAGGAAACCATAGAAGAACTACGTTCCAAACATTTGCAGTTGTTATTCAGGTCTTGCACATGTGAATAATGCTACTAATATTGTACAAACTAACAAACTAACAGTGCCACTGGAACATATAACGACCGTAGTGTTGCTCAAGAATATTCGCATTGCGAATTACGAATATTCGCAAATACTTTCTCTGCCCTTCTTTTGCATCAGAGCCAATCAGAGTTCTCCTACCACAGTTGTCAGAGGTTAGCAACCTCCATAGCAACCAATAGGAACCTGCCTGCACGACCATTATATAAGATCACTCCCAGCAGTATTTCAGTGCAGATTCACAAGGTGGCTAGAGAGAGTGGAGTGTTTCTGTGCGTTTTTCGTGCATATTAGTTTAGTAATCCAGGAAATGATCTCCGATCTCCGTTTTCGCGTGTTGTTCCCGCGCATGCGCGGACGAGAATTTCGCAATCAATTTCGCATTCGCATTAGCGAAATTTCGGCATTTTTTTTTTTTTTTTTTATAAAATATCACGAATATTCGATATTAATGAATATTTCACGAATATTCTTCTATATATTCGTGAAATATCGCAAAATCGAATATGGCGTATTCTGCTCAACACTACGGAGAACATGTATTTAGTCTAAGGCTAACACATACACCCAACAGTAGCATCCCAGAGACCACTTGGTGCATGCAGTTACAGCCATCTCTTTAATACACCTACAGGGTACCCCCAAATTGCTCCAATGTTTGATAGTTGGTAGTAGATGCACCCCCCCCCCCCCACACACACACCTAATATAATTCCATTCCTGGTACCTGAACACATTTTGAGGAGCCAAGGCATTGCTGTGCAAGATGTGGAACACTTGGCACATTTCTGAAAGTCATAATATGCATATACAAATTGAGGGTATTCTGTATGCCTGTTTGGAAAAGATAGTTGTACCAACAATCAATGGACAATATCTGGGCTGCTTCTCAAAGTTTAGCTCAACAATCTGTGACCAAATACAGTATATAAATATCAGTCTGTCTGTGTCCATACAGATTATTGTGACCAGCATGACAATTTAGGAATATCCAGCATCATCAGGGTTAACCAGCACTGAGCTTTCCTAACACCCCAAGTAATAATAATACTATTAATATTAAATGAACGCAGTGGCATAATCTTTTGGGATGGAAGCAAAAAAGATGGCTCTGGTGTTATTTGAGATAGTATATTTGTAAATTCCTTTTCCTAGATAATTGTACAAAGCAATAAAACGAGGTCAGTAGAGGCTTCCAGGGAGACAATAAATGTATTTCATCGTAGACCACTAGCCATTCTCCTTACATCTGCAAGAACAATTTCTCTTTCTACGGTTTTGTGTTAGCAACCTGAAAAGGAAGTTTTGAGCAAAGCTAATCTAGTTACAGAATGTAAACATGATTTATCAGAAACCCATACAAGTCCTTATGTACTGTAAGCAATGATTGGAAATGCAACACCAAGACAAGGTTACAATGCACCGCTTATTAAAATACTATATGATGAGACTGTCCAACTGATGGCGCATGGTACCTTATAATATGCCCTTGAGGTTGTTAATAAAAGATATATACATTTATTTAATCAAATATTGTTAGACGTAAAAAGCCCTGAAACTGCTTTTGAGACATTGGATTACTGATTCCAATGTTAAGGCCAGGTGATTTACATGCATTGTAAGCTTGACTTCAACTGTGCCCACCAATTATATAGACTACTGCGGCTGTAAAACAATCTGGATGTCGGGCTGCTGGTGTTGTGAACCCGGAACGCCTGGATCACATTTCACCAACTGAAAAGAAGACAGCACCCACAAGGTTGTGTGTGGTTTGCTGTTTCAAGTGTGACAACACCGGAAAAAAAATCCGAAAAAAAAACTGTTTCTATTGTCCCGACTGTGACTTTGGACTTTGTGCTGTACCTTGTTTTAAAATGTTCCATACCCGAGACGTTTACTGAAGTAATATGATTACTAATTTTGCACCCTTTTTTGACCAAACAAAAAAAAAACAGTGTTTTTGATTATATTATTTACTAAAATGTATTGAATAAAAAATATTGTTATTATTAAATTATTATTTGTTATTATTTATTATATTATAATTTATGATTTTGTGTTTCAAACGTTATCATACCCGAGATGTCTACTAGACAGGTTTGGACAGATTTAGGTGAGTTATTCCTAAGAATTACAGGCCTGCAATATAAAACGCCAAATTTCCAATGCAAAATAATGGTACCACTTTCAGCACCTAAAATCTGAAAGAATCATACCGCCAGGGAGGTTAATCTAAACTCTGTACATTAACATAGCACAACCGACAGTTTTCATGCCAAGCAGATGAGCTTATAATACCTTTTATTCTATAATACAAAAACATATGATTAGGCTTCTAGCTACATTTTCATTACTTACAGTGCCTTCAAAATCCCTTGATATATTCCACATTTTGTCATGTTACAACCAAAAACGTAAATGTATTTTATTGGGATTTTATGTGATAGATCAACACAAAGTGGATCATATTTGTGAAAGGGAAGGAAAATGATACGTTGTTTTCATTTTTTTTTTATAAATAAATATGTGAAAAGTGTGGCGTGCATTTGTATTAACTAAAAACTAAAATCTAGTGGAACCAAATGTCTTCAGAAGTCTCCTAATTAGTAGAGTCCGCCTGTGTGTAATTAAATCTCAGTAAAAGTACAGCTGTTCTGTGAAGCCTTCCGATATTTTCTAGAGAACCTTAGTGAACAAACTGCATCATGAAGGCCAAGGAACACACCAGACAGGTCAGAGTCGTGGAGAAGTTTAAAGCAGGGTTAGTTTATAAAAACATATCCCAAGCTATGAACATCTCACAGAGCACTGTTCAATCCATCATCCCAAAATGAAAGAGTATGGCACAACTTAAAACTTACCAAAACACGGCCGTCCACCTAAACTGACAGGCCAGGTAAGGTAAGCATTAATCAGAGAAGCAGCCAAGAGGTCCATGGTAACTCTGGAGGAACTGCAAAGATCCACAGCTCAGGTGGGAGAATCTGTCCACAAGACAACTATTAGTTGTGCACTCAACAAATCTGGCTTTATGGAAGAGTGGCAAGAAGAAAGCCATTGTTGAAAGAAAACCATAAGAAATCCCGTTTGCAGTTTGGGAAAAGCCATGTGGGGTACACAACAAACATGTGGAAGAAGGTACACTGGTCAGATCAGACCAAAATTTAACTTATTGGCCTAAAAGCAAAACACTATATGTGGCAGAAAACTAACACTGCACATCACTCTGAATGTACCACCCCGCCGTGAAACATGGTGGTGGCAGTACCATGTTGTGGGGATGCATTTCTTCAGCAGGGACAGGGATACTGGTCACAGTTGATGGGAAGATGGATGGAGCCAAATACAGGGCAATCTTAGAGGAAAACCTGTTAGGGTCTGCAAAAAAAATTGAAACTGGGCGGAGATTCACCTTCCAGCAGGACAATGACCCTAAATATACAGCCACAGCTACAATGGAATGGTTTAGATCAAAGCATATTCATGTGTTAGAATAGCCCAGTCAAAGTCCAGACCCAAATCCAATTGAGTCTCTGTGTCAAGACTTGAAAATTGTTGTTCACAGATGCTCCCCATCCAATCTGACAGAGCTTGAGCTATTTTGCAAAGAAGAATGGGAAAAAATGTCCCTCTCTAGATGTGCAAAGCTGGTAAAGACATCCCCAAAAAGACTTGCAGCTGTAATTGCTAGACATGTGCATTCGTTTTCGTTAGAATCCATTTTCGTTCGAAAATCGTGTTTTTTCGCTATCGTTTTAAGAAACGATAACGAAAGTGCAAGAAACAAAAACCAAAAGATCCGACATAAAAAATGCTTTATTTTTGTTTTTTTTGTGGTAAAAATTCGATATAGAGAGATTCGACATTATAGGGAAAAGATTCAACATCATAGAGAAATGATTCGACATTATAGAGAAAATATTCGACACTATAGAAATAATAGATTCGACATTACAGAGAATAGATTTCGATCTATGAGAAAATAGATTCAACATTATTACTAGTCATACAACATTAGAATTCTTGCAGGCCGAGTATTCGAACGGAAATGTACGATTTGTCATGAAGATTCGACGTTCCGTCGAATATTCTTTTGATCATTCGACAGAAACCAAAAAGATTCGACGTTCCGTCGAATATTTTTTTGACCATTTGACAGAAACCAAGTATTATTGGATTTTCGGACGGAAGCTATTCCCCAATAAAAAACAAAATAAATCAAAACGATTTTCGGGAGTAACTAAATAAATTTATTTTCCAAACGAAAACGAAACAAAATATTCCAGTCTGCACATGTCTAGTAATTGCAGCGAAAGGTGGTTCTACAAAGTATAGACTCAGTGGGGCTGAATACAAATGCACGCCACACTTTTCACATATTTATTTGTAAAAAAAAATTAAAAACCTTCATTATTTTCCATCCACTTCACAATTTTGTGCTACTTTGTGTTGATTTATCACATAAAATCCCAATAAAATACATTTACGTTTTTGTTTGTAACATGACAAAATTTGGAAAATTTCAAGGGGTGTGAAAACTTTTTCAAGGCACTGCAGAAGATGCCTCTAAGCTTCTAAACCTCATGCGCATGGACACAAGTGTCTGTACATGGGCACATTTGTCCGTGCAGCATAAAAACAAGACATATTTCAGCATCTGGGAGGCACAGGTGGTGCATACAGCTCGCTGTCAGCAGCCTCTCAAAATCAACGACAGCTTAAATACGTTTTTTCTGTATATGGCTATAAGCACATCTGAGCGGTACTCATGGTCAGGGTCACATGCATACTGGGACCTATGACCAGACCATGAATACTGCTCAGATTACAGCACCCTACAATCAAAACATATTTCAGGCTGTCATTGACTTTGAAAGGCTGCTGACAGCGAGCTGTACACACCACCTGATGCAGTATTTGATACACCCCTCACCACAAGTGCTGCTTAGATGTGTTTACAAAGCGTATTTCACTTTTAACAAACTGACATCAGCAGGTTGTACACACCACCTGCACCTCCTGGGTGTCAAAATACATCCAGTTTTTATACCGTAACAGGGAAATGCGCCTATGTCCATGCGGCCTAAGTGAAACCTGACTTTAAGGGTCTTTGCTGCAATCTTTGAGGATCTTTGAGAATTAATTACATCAAAGTACAGGTTGTTACAGAGGTCAGGGCTGGTTTTGTTCTGGGGAGGTTAAACGTTACCAACGGTGAAATATGGAGCATGCCATTGCGTACCTTATCTGAAATTGTTAGTTGTCTGGCCTCTGATCAGCAAGGTCAGAAAAAAAAGGAAACGTCTCATATTTGTGTGCTTGCACTAGTTTATAGGGTCAAAGTATTTAAACTCCTGGATTATCATGACAGGTACACCTAGCATTTTCAGAAGGAGAGGCCAACCTCCCTGGTTCTGTCATGACAGGTTTGCTTTATTGAGAAGTACAGCCGAAGCTCATTTGGCTGTACTACTCGGCACTCCTGTGACCAGTTTTTAGCAGACAGCGGGCTGAAGCCCACCGTTGGCTGATGTCACAGAGCCTTGCTGGGGCAAGATTCACCTACATCCTGGACCGGCACCCAGATCAGCCTTTCGAGCCTGAGTCGGCCGCTATCACCCCCTCCACAGCCGGGGACTCCAGTGAGCACATGGGGCGGGGGGGCGGGGCAGAACAGAGAGCCAGCGACTGACATTGACCAGCTCTCTGCTCACAGAGCTCTGAAAACTGAGTGATCAGCTGTCTTTGTTCAATTGTTTCTCAGTCTTAGCCCTGGTTCACACTGGGCTGCGGGAGTGAAATCGCGTGATTTCAGCTGATTTTGCACGATTTCACTCCCTCTGGCAGTCCCGATTTCAGCGCGATTTAGGAGACATCTGTGCAGGGTTCTGCACAGATGTCAATGTAAATCGCGTCCTGAAATCGCAAAAAGTAGTACAGAAACTACTTTTTGAAATCGGTGCAGCGCCGCAGATGCGGTGTCATTGCCGGCAATTGCCGCTGATTTGAGATGCGATTTCACATGTGAAATCGCATCTCAAATCGAACTAAATCGTACCCAGTGTGAACCTGGGCTTAGAGAGAGCGGGGGACAGATGCTGCATCGATCCAAGGTAAGTATCATTTGAAAAAAATAATGCTGAACTAATTTCAGTTTAGTCTGCAGGTGACCCTTATAACACAGAGGGGTCAGAATTAGCGTTGTTATCATTGTAAATGCAGTTTTCAATACCTAAAAAGGAATGTACATACACATTTTTTAATATGCATACTTATCATTATATAATACTGAGCACTTACTTGTGCACGTTGCCTCTGGTGGATCAAAATCCGCTCGATAGTAGCCATTGCGGCAGATACAGATGGGAGAGGCCTCCGCCGTGGAGCGACTGTTCGCAGGACATGGAGCACAAATCCCCAATCCTTGATTGGCTTTAAACATGCCAGCTGGGCAGGCTGAGGAAAAGAAGACAATAAAACCTGTATTAAGTCATGTATTCATCCCACTGCCTCTGTGCTGCTGAAATAAATGAATCATCGACTTAAACATTTCTGCAGAATGAAGAAACATGGAACAATTCAGTGACTGCACAACTGTATTTGACATCTATCAATAATGGTCACCTTCAGACCAAAAGCCTGAAGGTCAGAAACAGTCAGACTGTTGTGTCTGAACATGTATAGGCAGTCAGTCAGCCGGCTCCCTCCATTCAATGACAGTATCAGAACCAAGGCAGGTGCGCCTGACAGACTGAGCTCATGATATGTTTACTTGTGTTCCTATTGATTTCCACTCCACTGGCTGTGTCAACACTAGAACATGTACAGCGAGTTAACACTACTTAGTAAATAAGCCTTCTAATGCAAAGAACAGACCTGTACTGTCTCATAACCCTTTAGATGCCTTCCTTCTCTGGTATCTCTCATATAGACAAAAAAAGACATGGCTGCTAAAATACAAAACTCGGGCTTTAAATTAAAGCGGAACCTCACTCTCTCAATCAATATTGACATAATAATAACTAAGTAAATACTATTTTAGGTGTGCCCAAACCTTTGACTTTACTGGGCCACATTGGAAGAAAATGAATGGTCTTGGGCCACTCTAACAATAATGCTGCATACACACGACCGTTTTTAATGTCATGGAAAAAAATGAAGTTTTTGTCAACGTGACTCTTTTCAAGCCTGCCTTGCATACACTCGATCGTGATAAAAAATGCTCAAGCAAAGCGCAGTGGCGCCACCCTTTAGGCTGATTATAATAATTTCCTGTCTCATAACTTGCTTCTGAGCATGCGCATTTTTTCCCCGTCGTTAAAGCGTACACACGACCGTTTTTCACGACGTGAAAAACTACGAGAAAAAATAGAGCATGTTCTAAATTTTTAATGCCCATTTTCATTGACGAAACAAAAGCTCTGGAGCCCACACACAGTCGTTTTTAACGACCAATTTAAAAAATTGCATTTTTCACGTCATGAAAAAACGTGTGTACTCGGTTTAGGAATAGCTGATGAGCAGAAAAAGTCAGGCAGATTACAAGTTAAAGGGGTGTTTCAGCCCAAAATTGTGTTTATTAAAAGTCAGCAGCTACAAAAAGTGTAGCTGCTGGCTTTTAATAAACACTCACTTACCTGCTCCTGCGTTCCAGCGACGCGCCGACCGGGGCTCCGCTCCTCTCCCCCCTTCCCCAGCTGGCGTCTCCATCCCGACTGCGGGCACCCACTGCGCATGCGCGAGCCGCACTGCGCGGCTCGCCGCTGATTGGAGAAGCGATCGCATGGGACCTGTCAGTGTCCCATGTAATCGCCTACAGGGAGGGGCTGGTGTAGGCGATTAAGGCTTAATCGCCTAACCAGCCCCTCGGCGGAAGCAGGAAGTGGGACAGGAAGTCCCACTCCTACTGAAGCCCCCACTCCCCCCCCAAAAAAAATTACATGCCAAATGTGGCATGTAAGGGGGAGGGGAGGGGATTAAACCAAACTTGTTTTTTTGGGTGGAACTCCTCTTTAACAATCACTGATATAGATAATGTACTTATCTGAGTAATAAAACGTCATTTTTTTTGTATTTCTTTTTTTATTAGAAAAGTAAAAGAAGGCAACATAAAACAAGTGCGATATCTGACACTGCTTTTGATAAATTAACGTATCAATATCTGGTTCAATGGATGTAGCAATTTTCAATGAATTTTCAAGGTGCTCATCAGATATTTTGGTTCTAATTTTGTCCTTCGTTGTTCTTCATCCTTGAAAAAACATGCTCACAAATATAGGTGCTGCCGAAGGCATGATTGTGAAGAGTGGGATTATGTTTCTTTGGTAAGATACAACTTATAAAAGTCCAGTTAAGTGCTACTGTCACATTTTTCTTCGGCCGCATTTATTCACTAGTAGTGTAAATGCTTATTTACCCCCCAAAAAAAAATAATAATTTTTAAGTACGTTTAGAAATGTTGTGTTGGGCAAAATTCAAAGCTGTCATGCGCCACAGGTTGGACAATCCTGTGCTTTATGAATCATCTGCCCTTACTCAAGATGGCCACGGCTAGAAATGCTAGGGGGTGTTTTGCAAGGGGATTTCTCATCAAAAGCATGGAGACATGGATGAATGGGTGAGTTTGCTTTGAATATTAAAAATTAATCAAATAGCGTATTTGGTTGGTGGTGCTCAAATGCAGTGTAGTTCCGCTTTAAAGACTCTATACATTTCCCTACACCTACACAAAGTCTACCCTGTAAAAGCACAGCTGGAGTCTGATTGGTGGCTCTGGGGTACTAAAATTGTTGCTATTATGGAATACTTCATATGTAAGGGCACGCATTAAGTCTTATTGCTTAAAGTATCTAACAGAATACCTTTAGCCTAAAGCAAGCAGATTATTCCATTAATTTTCACATATTCCTCCAGATAAATGGAAGGTAGACTTTGATTGGTTGCTATGGGAACAAGCACAGTTATTTGAGACACTTTGATAATGTGGCTGTATTTAAATTCTCTTCATCCAGCAGCAGAGCTGGGACAGAGGGGATGACGCACATAGGGTCCCAAGATTAAACAACACCTAAACAGAACTCCCAATCAGTTCCACTTGGGTAAGACAACAACAGAACAGATCAGGCACCTGCTAAAACCCCTGTGGAAGAAGTTAGTATTAGCATCCGGCTGGATCACACAGAGGTTCCCCATCGACCATCTTCCCTGCAGCTGACAGTTGTCAGCACAACACCACCCCCGTACGGTTCCCAAGCATAGAGGGTTTCTGGTTGGCTTTACATCCATCCAGGAAAGGGACAGGGACTCTACAATTGTCCATCCACCCTGCTGCTGTTGCTATCGGCCACCACATCAGCATTACCACTGGCACACAGTGACACATCTGGGACCCTTCCATCTAAAGGCAGGCACACTAATATGGATAATAACATCTGTGGTTTGAACCATTGGCATCCGGTTTGACAGATACCATGTAAGTTTTAAACAGTTTTTTTAAATAAATTATACATAATTTTCAAGTATGTCAAACTTAGGATAACACTGTGTCTTTCCTCTACACCCATATCAAGTGTTATACCAGAGTCTAAGGGCTTCATGGAACTTTGCTGCAGCCTTGTACTTTTTAGAAGACTGGAGACTTCTGCACGCCTAGAGGAACATTGATTCAGTCTAGATTTTTGAATGCCCAGTCGATCCAAAACTAGTATCTGAATAATCAATCAGCTTCTCATTTTTCTTAGCAATAAAGACTTTGCTGCTGCTAGAGAGCTGGCTTTACGTGCACTACGCTCCAAGGATCATGATTTTCAAACTTTTCCTGGTCCTGGTATATTCAAAAAATGTCCAGTAAAATTAAACCGCTTCAATCCCTTGATGGTCTTGCTTGACTGTGAGATTTATTGTGAAGATGTACAGGTATGCACAAATAAACAGACATGAGAGAAGAAACCTTGACGCATGCTTAATTGTAATATTTCTTGGTTACCCAGGCAGCAAGGATTTTATTTATTTATTTATTTATTTATTTATTGTACATTAAAAAGACTGCAGTAGGAGAAGTGGCACTGCTGTGGCAGGAATAGCAAAACTCGAGGAGGTAAGCACATTTATTAAATCTGCTTAGTACATCTTGTTGCTACACACACTGAAGAAGGCCAGTTAAATGTTTAGTCTAAAGGCCCACACACGATAGGATGTATGGGCCGACGGACGTGATATATCGGACAATCTGACCGTCTGTATGCTCCATCGGACAATTGTTGTTGGAATTTCCGACAACAAATGTTGGCTGCGCATGCTCTCAAATTTTCCGACAAAACATTTGTTCCTAAGAAACAATATTAAGAAGTATTAAATGTCCACATAAATATTGTAGCGGCGCTCTTGTTCAAATGCAAACAAGCTTCTTTATGTGATTCATAAAGGAAAAGAAGAAAGGTGCTCAAAAGTGCAGTTCATAACATGTGCAATCAATGGATACTTCTCAGAGTCCACCGTTAACCCATGAAACACCTCATGATATAAGGGAGCCCCTTTTGGGGATGCACTTACCACAAGGATAAGTGTAATAAGCCTTTCATCCAAGTCAAATCTTCCTCCTCTTTTTTATTTACCTTTCACCACCAATCAGAGCACGTATAATAGGAATCCAATGAGCTGATGCAAACACATAGTGTGGTATTGTTTCAACAAATTGTAATGCCCAAATGCAGCCCCCCCTTACAATATATACATATTAAAGTGTATATATATAAAGTGCAAGTGCTTGCTTAGATCCCATATTCAGCGAAGATATCCCAAGCCATCAGCATCCAACAGACCGGCTCTGATTAACACTTCCGGGTACCTTAGCGTCCTGTGGAGAGCAAACGTCACTTCCAGTACAACTTTGAGACCACGACCCAAAACATTTGTTCCGTTGGATCATCCGATCGTGTGTTCACAAATCCATCGGACTAAAATCCAAAGTACACACACCGCATGCTCGGAACTAATGCTAAACATCAGACAACAATAGCAGAAGTTTCCCAAAGGGTGGCGGTAAAGAGCTGAAAAAACATGTGGTTTGTTATATGTTGGCTGAAAATGGTCTCTCGTGTGTATGCATACCAAGGTCACGGCCAATGCCCTTTCGGACAAAAATCCACAGAAAAATCAGATGGAAGTCCGATTGTGTGTACGAGGCTTTAGTGAACCCAAGAGTGGTGCACTGAATAGGACATTTAGAATAATAGAACTGATTAGAGAACATTTGTGGTACTAGCACACTCTATATAAACATCACACAGAACAGGTGTTTTTTGCACAGAGGAAGCAATCTTGACTGCAACACCAACTTTCATAATGAAACCTATGGCCAAGAGTAAGGCAGTAGTTCTGGGTGTAAAGTGCCCACCGCCAATGGGTGTATGAGATTTTCTATATACAAGGAATATAAGAATAGTGACCATAAGGAACAGTCTGTTTTCCCAGTCTTGAGATTATGTTCTTACCATTTAAACAGCATTTTGTCTTCGCCCCTGATGAAAGGCAGAAAAAAAAATCCTCCCTGCAGCAGTCACTCCCGACACTGCAATCAATTTCTCCTCATCATCTGCTAATATCTAGAAAGGAGCGGTGAATGACAGGTTAAAGGGCTTCAATAAAGATTAGAAAGACCATATCTCCAAAAGGAAATTGCTTGAAAAAGTGGTTATTCCACCAGCTTCTATTAATTTCCTTTCCCTGGTTACCTCAAGGAGACTCATATCCTGACACAGAGGAGATGGGGAGTGCGGCCTCTCTTTCTTATCCCAATCAGAGACATAGAAACACTCAACACTTAACCCCATCCAGGTAGCTCATATCTTTACAATCAGCTGAGCTCTCTGTGCAAGGACATTAGGGGGTCGCGCTTAGCTACGTCTACCAGAGATGAATTAAAACGAAAACTTGCTGCAATCTTACAGCTTTCTGCCATAGCAGGTGCATTTCAAGGAGTACCAATGTTACATAAAACAAATGTACAGTTCTATTACTATCTCCGTTGCAGCCAATCTTTGCATGGCTTGAATCTTCAGCATTCGACACATTTGGATGGGTGGGATGCCTTTGTCGACACATTTGGATGGGTGGGATGCCTTTGTCCCCCTGCTGCCCACTATGGCCCCATATCCCGGTACTACATTACTAATCTGTCCCACCTAAAAAAATATATGTCATCATAACAGCCATAAGCTTGTCTCCAAGTAGAAAGCTTCTTTTATTGCATGGCCATTGCTAGATTATCGTGCAATAAAGAAGCTTTTCACTTGGAGACAATCTTGTTAGTGTGCTGATAATATATTTCATCCACTGTAACTACTCAGAAATTGTTGCAGCACCGCATTAACCATATGGTTAATTCCAGTATGGTGAGGTAGAAGAATCGACACACCCAGAAGTGTCAGATATTAAAATGGTTGTAAAGGCTGAAGTTTTTTTAGCTTCAGAGTGCAGCCTTGCCCCCCAATACTTACCTAAGCCTGATCTTGATCCAGCAATGGCTGAGATGCAGCAAAGCAGCAATGGGAGCCATTGGCTCAGGAGCAAGCATGCACAAGTGCCCCCACAGCAAGCGGTTTGCTATAGGGGCACTCAGGAAGGGGGAGGGGCCCAGAGCGCCAGTGGGGGACCCGAGAAGAGGAGGGAGGGAAGTAACCGCTCTCGGTGGGTATGTTGAACAATCAGCAACGGTTCAGGAAATCAAGGGTGCCGGCAATGCACAAAGCAATTGGTAGAAGAAAAAAGGATGGACAGCCGCACTTCAAAAAACCATAAGGTTGTCTTTAATATAAAAATGGAAAAGCGAAGAGGAGGATCGGAGCTGCTTTGTGCAAAACCACTCCACGGAGCAGGTAAGTATGACACGTTTGATTTTTAAATACATTTTTTTCCTTTACAAATCACTTTTTAATGGAGAGTAAAGATTGGCCGCAAAGGTGGTAGTAATAGTAAAGCTGGCCATACATACACTGTTCATTTTTTTTAACCCAGATTTCTCCATCCATACAAATAAAGTGGATGAAGGAATTTCTCCTGCTGAGACATTGTACTCTGACAACAAGACACGCAGCTGTCAGAGTAAAGTAATCAGTGGCTGCAGCTGACTGGCTGCACTATTCCAACATGTCTCTTCAGCAGAGCCTTGCCCATCATGTTTCTTTTAGCAGGGAGTGCAATACACTGAGTTTTAATCAGTGTATGACCAGCTTAAGAATTTGACTATACTTCTCTATACTGTATTTGTTTAGACTGGGTTCACACTGTTGCGGGTGGTTGCCAATTCGGAACAGCAGGTAAATGGCACAGATTCCTAAACCCACAACCACCTGCAGCCAAAACACGCTGCTTTTTTCTAGATGAGTGGGGCAGCTATTCATTCTTAATGGCACCCCCATGCATTAAAAAATGGAGTGCATTTTTGGGTGCGGGAAATTGCATGATGTGATTTCTCTGCAGCTTTGTTTTTCAAATAGGTGCAGGGACATTTTTCCTGCAGTTCCTGCAGGTACAGCAGCCTATTCAAATGAATGAGCCCACGCAAAACCCGAGCCAAAGAAAACGCATACAGTAGGTGTGAATCTAGCTTCAGACTTTTTTTTATCTAATAATGGTGTCATTGGGTAGCTTATAGTCACTGAATAGGGATCAACAGATAGCTTGGAAGCCTTTCTAACATGCAACAGGTAACACATTTGAGTTGACTTACTAAAACTGGAGAGTGCAAAATCTGGTGCAGCGCACGGTAGCCAATCAGCTTCCAGGTTTTTTTGTCAACGCTTTATTGAACAAGCTAAGGGTAGACGCTGATTGGCTACCATGTAGAGCTGCACCAGATTTTGCACTGTTCATTTTAAGTAAATCAACCCCTTATTTTTACGAAGTTATACATTTTGGAAGGGAGAAGGGTTTGTAAATGATTTGGGGTATCTTACATAATGGTCTATGGTTAAATCCAAGCATCTGATCCATCTAGAAAATGACACCTGATACCTTTCATGAGGTCTATGTGCTTCAATCAGTCAAACTATCCTTAGTACAAATAAGAAAATTGGCTCTGATGAGGGGTTTGAGAGATTCCATCTTAAGCTTGTACTGTATATTGCCAAACCTATAAAACACGACTTCACTTTGGTCCAGAAGCAGAGTAGAGAGCTTTGATGTACACTAAAGGACATTTCGGGAAACTCAGTTCTGGAAAACACTGTACAGTATGTATCAATTCTTTTCTCCTTTAATTTCCTGGTCTCAGAAGAGACTCAGGCAGCAATGGGAGTCATAGGGTCCTGCTGCTGTCAGTCAAATCCAGTGAGGAGGGAGCAGGGAATGTGGGCAAGCCTGGCTCTGTGTGTCTATGGAAACACACATCCTGTCTCAGAAGCACGCCCACACGTGTGTCCCGTAGCACGCTGCTTGCTATGGAGGGACAGAGCTAGTGGGGGACCACTAACGTAGAGGTAAGGGACCACTTTGTGAAAAATCGTAGCACAGAGCAGGTAAGTATAACCAAATAAGCTTTAGTATCACTATAAAATGTCTTATATGCTACTGCACCCTGGTAAATCATGCCAATGAAGTTATAGCCCAACACTTTTATTTTACTTTTGGAAAGAGAACTTTTGTTATGTTTATATTGTTGACTGTAAATCCACTAGTGTCATTTACACTCATTTATTTTGTGGTCACACAAAAAAAGAAGAAATGTACTTTTCATTGCTATCTGTGTGTCCATTAAGTTTATTCCCCTCACAGGAAATTTCTTTGCAGTCTTCAGGAAAGGAATTCTCCCAAGTGAAACAAAAAAACTGACAGAGGTTCTAGCCTTTACTGACTCTCTCTCTCTAAAACATAATAAAATACTTTGGCTTGAGTAGGGCTATAAAGAGACAGAAAACACGCATGTACTCTGTAAAACTTTGTACTGTGAAAAAAGTCCATAAATTGAAAATACAGTGTGGCCTATGGGAGACTGCAAGCGAAAGGTGTTTAGATCCCTTGTACACGGATATAATACTTTACTGATGTTTATACAAAGGAGTTTGCAAATGGAGACTCTCAGAAAGATTCTAAATAAAAAAAAAATTATGCTCTGGGAGCTTGCATGTGCACACGTGTACAAGCACATAAACATGCGTTCTCATATACACACCTAAATTTATTCTTCATCCTCTTCTAGCTGCCATTGTTGCAATTTATGTGCGTATTCGTGCATATACACACACTCACGCATAAATTACTGCATCCAAAATTGTATTTTTACAGCTTTGAATGTATCCCTGCATTGCGTCTTTTTATGCAGCTGTGTGCATTTCCCTATGGACAACAATGCATCTGTGTTTGGCTTCATAAAAAAGCTACATGGCTAAAAATTTTACTTTATTTTCACCTGTGTGCAAGAGACGTTAGGCTTTATTCACATCCATGCAGGTGTATTATTCACACCCTTGCAGGTGCAACATTGCACATGCATTTT
Source organism: Rana kukunoris (assembly GCA_029574335.1). NCBI lineage: Eukaryota > Metazoa > Chordata > Amphibia > Anura > Ranidae > Rana > Rana kukunoris. The sequence continues at coordinate 120,037,599 of CM056052.1, forward strand.
CTGCATGATTTCACATATTTATGGCAGTTCATTCATTTCAATAAGACCCTATTTTCACTGGGCTAAAAGGCATGGTACTTTGTTACAAGGTATGTTGATGTGACATCAAAAAATAATATCACCACCACATGCCTGCGAAAGGGAGATGCGTTTTTTTTGGGTGTTCCTGAAATGCACAGATGCAAACCTAGCTTCACACTGCTGAACATAGATGTGCACAGCATACATTGGATTAGGGTGTGAAGCCAAAAACTCTAACACATATAAGTGTGTGTGCGTATATGGTGTCAGTAGAGCAGTGGGCATGTCAGTAGGACACTGGGTGGTGTCAGTCAGCAAAGCAGTAGATGGTGTCAGCAGGGCAGTTAACGTTGTCAGTAGGGCAGAGGATGGTGTCAGTAGAGCAATGGATGGTGTGAGTAGCCTTTTTTTATTTTATTTTGATTTATTTATTTTTTAACCAATTTTATTTTCTTTATTATTTTTTACAATAATATTATTATTATTATTTTTAATTTAAAAAAAATCAGGAGCCCCGTTGTTGTTTTTTGGTAAAGTTTCAGGGGTCTAGACCCCTGATGTCTCACTTTTGAATCAAAGAAAGGGGCCTGAGGATAGAGATTCATTTACTAGACAATGAATGAATGGGAAGTGCTCTGTGCTGAGCAGCTTTCTTGTTCATTCACAAACTGAAACATATTAAACACAGTACCAATCACGCACTGTGCTTATTCAGAAAAGGAAGGGGCCAGTAAATGACATATTAGTCAATCCCTTACACCGCTCTCCATCTCACAGCAGCTGGGGGGAGAGGAGGGGAAGCCGACAGCAGTGTTGGGATGGAGCAGGGGAGCACACATGGGGCTCGGGCAGCAGACAGAAGAGGAACAGGGACAGCAGGGGCAGCAGGGGAGGTAAATACTTATACATAGCACACACAGATAATATGGGGTCACAAATAGACCCACAAATTACTTTCTGCATACTGGGCTTTCTGAAACAAAAAAAAAAGAGACACAAATAGCAATCCATTTGGGTCTATTTATAAAAGTTCTCCAAGGGTTCTCAGATTTTTCCAGTTTAATCCAATTAGTAAAACAGGGAGCTCGGCAAGCAGAAAGAAGAAGAAAAGGGACTGAAAGGGCAGCAGGGGAAGTAAATACTTGTACCGATCCCTTGTATTTTCCTCCTGGGGCAGCTAAATGCTGGCGGAAGTGAGAGGAGTAGCAGCATACTTTCAGCTACTGGAGTAAAATACAGATCAATTCCAAAAAATGCCACCCGCTGCTCCTGTCCAGGTTTCAGGGGTCAGCAAAGTAGGATCTCAGTCTAAGGCCTCGTACACACGACCGAGAATCTCGTTGTAAAAGAAACATCGTTTTTCTCGACGAGTTTCTTGTCAGGCTTGTCGAGAATCTTGTCAAGCTTTCTTTGCATACACACTGTCAAGACAAAATCTTGTCGTTCTCAAACGCGGTGACATACAACACGTACAACGGCACTATAAAAGGGAAGTTTGATTCCATTGGCACAACCCTTGGGGCTGCTTTTGCTAATCTCATGTTACTGCGTGTTAAGTAAAAGTTTTGTAAGAGACGATTCGCGCTTTTCAGTCTGTTACAGCGTGACGAATGTGCTATCTCCATTACGAACGCTACTTTTACCGAAGGTGCGCTCCTGTCTCATACTTTATTCTGAGCATGCGCGGGTTTCTAAGCATACACACGAACGTGTTTTTCGGCTTAAATCAGCCCAACGAGTAACACGACAAGGAAATTGAGACTCCTGATGAGGAAAAAGAACTTGTTCTCTTTTTTTCTCGTCGAGTTCCACGACAATTTTCTCGACGAAAAACATACACACGACCGCTTTCCTCGGCAAAAAAGCTCTCCCACCAAGTTTCTTGATGGATTCTGTCGAGGAAAACGGTCATGTGTACGGGGCCTAACAATCACCTGCCCACATTGGACAGGTTGCCAACCCCTGGATTAGGGTGTACTGTGGCACACCAGGCACACCCTATACGCCAGCCTATGCTGCTAAATCAAATTACATTGTGTGCCATGGCGCACACACAGATAAGATGGGGTCACAAATAGACCAAAACATTACTTTTTGCATACAGGGCTTTCTGAAACAAAAAAAAGAAACACAAGTAGCAATCCATTGGGGCCTATTTATAAAGGTTCTCCAAGGGTTCTCACATTTTTCCAGTTGAATCCAATTAGTAAAATAGGGGAAAACTGTGTTAGAACCTTTATGGAAAGCCCCAATAGTGTCTTCATTACTTCATCTTATGTGTTTTAACAGCAGAAATAAAAAGTACACAGACGGCAGAGGGGTGAGCAAACAGCTCAAATCTGTCATACAACTCTCCTTTCAGGAACTCATTAAAATAATAAGGCTTTAAAAAAAAAAAAAAAAACACACGCAGAGAAAAAGCTTTTCTTTTTCCCCCCTTTCATTTATGGCAGTAGATAGAATGATACTTTCGCAAAGCTAAACGGGCTGTATTCCCTATACTGACAGAGAGCTCGGAGAATTCTTATTTGTAGATTTCACATGGCATCTGTAAAGATAATTGTATAAAAACACCAAGCCGATAATAGAAAAGGAAACAGCTGAAGTGAAAGAAAATAAATAATAAATAGGAATGGCATAAAGAGTCTAATTAGCTGTACGTAGACTCATATTTACACTGAATGCTACTTCATTATGTATGTGAGGCTGTAACATGATAAAGCAATGGTCCTGCCATACACTCAGACAAACATGCTCACAATTAAGGGCCATCAACTCATAATCGCTATAATGGAGATGACTGTAGAAATGAGTGAATGGCAAATAAAAGGTGATTAGTGGAAATAGGGGGATTGTGAATGTAGATGGTGAAGGAATTAGAAAAGCTATTGACGAGGTGATGAAAAATATTTAAGTATGTCACAATGAGCGAACAAGAACAACAACATGAAACTTTTCACATTGCAAATAGATTATAAACTCTTTAACACAATGCTCTTCTCCTGTGCTACTAAATGTATCTGTGGATTTATATGCGTTATGAAAGTAACAGGCAATTTTGTGTTGTGCTCGCATGTAATTAAAAATCTTCCAGACAGCTGAATATGACTGAATGATAACCGTAAAACAATTCATGTGGATCTTAAAGCATAACTAAACCTCATAATCAAACCTATGTATCCTCAGGGCTTTATCTAAATAAAAAATTCTGCTCTTTTTATTTTTTATTAAAGCCCATCTCTAGGTAAAAACTTCCCCTAAGGCCCCGTACACACGAGCAAATATATCTGTACACACGATCAAACCAAAATCCCCGCCGGCAGACAGCGCGCTGACGTGGCGGTGACGTGGTGGTGACGTTGACGCCGCCACGTCACCGCACCAGGAAGTAAATTACTTCCGCGCATGCGTCAAATCCATTCGACGCATGTGCGAGCTGATATGTCTGCTGGTTAGCATGCTTTCAAATCTGTCGGCTGGCCAAATCCGTCTGTTTGCCCGTACACACGATCGAATCTGTCTGCTGAAACGGTCTGGCAGACCGTTTCCAGCAGACAGATTTGATCGTGTGTACGCGGCCTAATACTTCCCAACACACATGCCTATTCACAATTTTGTTTTATAACCCTTTCACACTTGGGCGCTGGCCACGTAAATGGAAATGCTGTTATAGCGGGCGCTTTTGGGCTAGCGGCCGAGGAAAGGGTTAAAACCGCTCGCAAAGCACCACTGCCAAATCACTTTGCAGGCGAAAGACGCTGCTTGCAGGCTTTTTTTTTGGTACTGCTAGAGCACCGCCCAGTGTGAAAGCTCTTGGTCTTTCACACTGGGGAGGCTTAAGATGCTCTTTTCAAGCGCTTTACAGGCATTATTTTTAGCGCTAAAACGCCCGAAAAGCACCTTCAGTGAGAAAGGGGTCTTAAAACCTCACTCTGGGCTAAAACATTTTTTTGTTTGATCCCTCCCTCTCACTAAGCCTTTCTCAATTAAGGTTCTGTGAAATCCTAGGGTTCCTCTAGAACAGGGTATCCTATAACTCTAAAGCCTTGTACACACAACCGGTTTTCCCATGAGGAGAGCTTTTGGCTGGGAATCCCATGGAAGCCATGTGTATGCTCCCTAGAAGTTTTCCCGTCAGAATCCTGCTCTCTATTTTCTCATTGGGTTTTCCGGCAGAGTGTTTCCTGCCGAGAAAACCGGTCGTCTGTATGGGTGAAAAAACATGTATGCTCGATAACACTTTGACGCATGCGTGGTAGCATACAATGTTAGTGTGAGGTGTAGCAAGGTGGCGGTGAAGGCATCGAATGTGACGAGACATCGGCTTGTCGTAGTTGATGACGTCACCGCGTTCTTGCCATTGAAAAGAACAGCGGGATTTTGTGTGGCTGTGTGTATACACAGCTTTTCAAGTCAAGCCTGCCAAGAATCCCGTCGGGAATACCAACGTTTCTTTTCCCTACGGTCCGTTGTCATCCGATCCCCCATAGGAGAGCTGCGCTCTGACAGGTTGGTCCCTGTCATCTGCCTGCTCAGCGGGCAATCCCCACTGAGCTAAAGCGGAGCCAGCACATGGACAGCCCCGTGTGAAATGGCCCTAAGTCCGTTGGTTCTGCTGACACCATATCTGAAATAGCAGTGCCCAGAAGCAGTCTCAGGGCTTTCGGATGTCTACACAAAGGAGGTTTTTACAGGTAAAAACCATGCTTAAAAAAGTAAAATACACATACTTTCTTAAGGGAAGAATTGTTTTTCAAATAATGGTCTGAGGACAAGGCACCATTGTATATTTGTGTGCACTATGTGTAAACTGGGAAATAACCACAGCTGTGACAAAGAGTGCAAATACATTAAGATTCAACCCTCATCTTGCTGTGTATACAAATCTATTTACTTAACACGTAAATGCAATCAATATCCTTTCCACAGATTAGCAAGTGACTGCAACCACATAAAAAAGCGATGTCAGCCAAAGAACAAACAGCAAACCATCCAATTCTTTGACAGCACAACTGTGGTTTCCACTCACTGCAAGAACCCTTGTACAATCTACATAGCAGCTTGCATACTTGGAACATTTTTTTGTTTCTACATTATTGCATTGTGTGGGTAATCATGGCTAATAATCCAAATGTTTCCATCTATCAACACCTAATTCAAATAATATATTACCTGCTTTGTACAAACCTGGCGGCCCATATAAGGGGTCTTGACCAAGCAGTGTGGCTTCCACAGATTTCTAAATATATGCTACTAACATCTCTGGGCCAGATTCACATAGAATTACAAAGGCGCAGAGTATCAGAGATACACTACGCCGCCGTATTTTACCTGGCTCTACGAGGAATTCAGAGAGATTTTTGCCCGTAAGGTACGGCGGCGTAGTCTATTTCTCCCGGCGGAATCAAACTACGCGATTAGGGGGCGTAAGGCATTTAAATTAGGCGCGTTCCCACGGCAATCAAACTGCGCATGCTCCGTTCAGAAATTTCCCGCCGTGCACCGCGCGAAATCACGTCGTTACGTCATTTTTTTTTGAGTAGCGTCGTTTACGGACATTCCTATTCCGGAACGACTTACGTAAAAAATAAAAAATAAATTGAAAGTCGACGCAGGAACGACGGCCATACTTGACATGGGCCGCGTAACGTTAGAGCAGCTAATAGCTGGAATAACTTTACGCAGCAAAAAGATGACGTAAGAGATTACGAACGACGCTCGTAACTTTGTGGATCGCCGGAAAAAGCTCATTTGCATACCCCGACGCTGAAAATGACGCGAACTCCACCCAGCGGCCGCAAAAAGATCGCAGCATAGATCTGAAGGCGTACGAAGACGTAAGCCTGTCAGATCGAAGCCCAACGCCGCCGTATCATGGTTTGAGGATTCAAACTAGTGATACGGCGCACGTAATTCGAAAGTACTCCAGTCTAACAGGAGTTAGACAGGAGTTACGGGTCTCTGAATCTGGCCCTCTGTTTTTAATACTAACCCAGTCATTTGTGCCATTAAACTGCATTCATTCTGTGTGAATTGGGCAGAAAATAATGTTCTTTAACCTATTTCCTTGTGAATAAATGTTATTTTTTATTGGGTGGTAATAAAATACTGCATTATGGGCACTAAATGGAGCTGAGAAGCATAAGAAATATACAGTTGAACCTCGGATTGCGAGCATAATCTGTTTCAGGAGTATGCTCGTAATCCAAAGTACTCGCATATAAAAAGTGAGTTTTTCCATTGAAGTCAATGGAAATGAAAATAATTTGTTCCGCATTGACTTCAATGGGATGCAATACTGAATGCAGCCAGAGGTGGGGGCGCCAGAGAGCGCTGAAAACGGACGAAAAGGCCCGAGGACACTGCGGCTTGTTTCCGGCGCCCCCGTACTTCAGGCCAAATGAGGTACTGCAGGCCAATATTCTGCTTTTCTCGGCTCCTGCGTCCACGTACCTCAGGCCAAAAGAGGTACTGCAGGCCTATTTTCTGCTCTGCATGGCTTCTGCGCCACCGTACCTCAGGGCAAATGAGGTACTGCAGGCCTATTTTTGTCTCTGCTCGGCTTCTGAGCCACCCTACCTCAGGCCAAATTAGGTACTGCAGGCCTATTTAGCTTGATTTCTGCTTGTAAGTCAAAACTCACAAACCGAGTCAGAATTTAAAAAAGAAGTTGCTCGCAAATCAAAACGCTCTCAAACCAAGTTACTCTTAAACCGAAGTTCCACTGTATAAGTCTTTGTAACAAATTAAACAGTTATAAAGAAAGGAAATTAGCAAACAAATTTTTGTCCTTGCATTCTCTAGAATTGTTACACTGTATCTCTTGTTACAAAGATGCATATTTCCTGTGCTCCTCATGCAATCTTTTTTATAAATAGACCTTTTAAATATTCACCTATATGTAAGACACAAAGCAAAAAAGGCTAAAGCAGATTAGGTACATTGTATATCAAAACTTAATTGCATTAACAGTTTAGTGTGGTCTGACAGAACTCTGGGTATTTGTAGTCAGCCTGATCCCTGTCTTTAAATAGTTGTTTTTCTAACACATAGGAACCTACACTGGCAAATGCCACCATATTTTACTTTGTGGACTGTCACGATAATACGAAAGTGACAAGAATTGAGAATAAATTATAACCTTTGTCAATGTAACTTTTTCTGGACAATTTGGTTTGCCTTCAGATCATAACTCCCAACTGTCATTTGAAAGGAACTGTCCCTCCTAGTCAGGCAGGCTGGATAAGCAACAAGTCTTGACAGGGAGGTACAAAGTCAGAAACCAGAAGCATTGTCGGGATCATACACAGACTGGCAGAGTAGTCCAAGAATCAGGCAAAGTTTGAAGTTTAGCAGGTTAGTAGTATAGCTCACACCCAGGAAAACGGATCCAGCCTGCCTGACTACGCTAACGCCACAACCCCCAGTCAAAGTTCCACTCTGGACTAAATCTTTCAACAGCTTGGTATGTTAAAGGAAGTTGAAATTTACAGACTTACTGGCCTGTGCATCAGATGACAGCTGAAAAAAAAAAAAAAACGAAAATAAGAGACGAATGGCCCGTACGCACGATCCGAATATCGGACGAAAGCGATCGTCCGCGAAGAGTCGTATGATTTTCAGATAGTGTGTACACTACTTTCGAGAGCCGATCACGACCGTTCATCCGATATTATTCGATCGGACAAGCACGAGAATTTTCTTTGTACGGTGTCAGATCGTACGATTTTCGTTTAGTCAGTATAGTTGTCGTCCGAAAATACAATACAAATACATTACAACACATGACATCATTTCCGTGACTTTAATAACCTATTTTATTCTACTTGCGACTATTAAGCGAAAAAAAGTCGTACGATCCGTCGTACGATATTCGGTCGTGTGTACGGGCCATTATGCCGCGTACACACGATCGGAATTTCCGACAAGAAAAACATGGATTCTTTTCCAATGGAATGTTGGCTCAAACTTGTGTTGCATACACATGGTCACACAAATGTTGTCATAAATTCTGAACGTCAAGAAGGCGGTGACGTACAACACCACGACGAGCCGAGAAAAATTAAAGCGGATGGTTCACCAAACAAAAATATTAAAAGCCAGCAGCAACAAATACTGCAGCTGCTGACTTTTAATATTAGGACACTTACCTGTCCTGGAGTCCAGCACCGTCCGCAGCAGAGGACGAGCGATCGCTCGTCTCCCTGCTGCTCCCCCCTCCATCCACGGTGAGGGAACCAGGAAGGGAAGCTCTCCGGCTTCACTGCCCGGTTCCCTACGGAGCATGCGCGAGTCGCGCTGCGCCCGGCGATTGGCTCCCGCTGTGTGCTGGGAGCCGAGAGTTCCCAGCACACAACGGGAAAAGCCCGTCTTTTGCCCGAGACTGCGGGCCGGAAGTGGGTGCAGATACCTGTCTTTAGACAGGTATCTGCACCCCCCTCCCCCTGAAAGGTGTCAAATGTGACGCCGGAGGGGGGAGGGTTCCGATCAGCGGATCTTCACTTTAGGGTGGAGATCCGCTTTAAGTTCAATCCTGCGCATTATATGAAAATGCTCCTTGATCCTGCCTTCTCTGATCCTCTACTTCCACTGTCCCCTATCCATCTGTAGATAAGACAGAGCCTTTGGAGCCACTCTACACATGCTCATTTTGGTGTGTATTGCTAGAGAGTTTTATTTTTTTTGGGGGGGAGTGTGCATATGACCGGCACTGGGTCAATTAGCACTGTCCAGACAGAGGGTCAGGGGTCCTCCAGCCACATAGGACAGTCAGAATAGAATGAAAACTCCTCCTACAAGCTTTAACTAGACACTAATAGAAGTCATAAGACTGCTATATACTGCTGATGAGAAAAGGTATTTAGTAGTTTATATTTACTAAAATAATTGCATTCCCATATTCTGTGTACTGTGGGAGACCAGATACAGTGAATGCAGGGTCCTGGGTCTAGTAACACTTAAAGAGAGCATTAGCAGGTTAATGTGCGGTTGTAACGTTGCATTTTCTTTAACCACAATGCACTGCAGAAAGAAGTGATTTTTGTAAACTCCCAAGCAAATTCCACGTGTCTGTTTTTCACCTGCATGCCCTTTATCTGCTTATGCCTCCAACAGCTTCTGTAACTCCATCAAACCCCAACAACACCCCACCGATCACTCTAACGCACATGACTGAGTAATGCTGTGAAAACACTTTTCTTGAAATAGGCATCAGTGTCCCCGATACCGCTGTTCTATAGTCGGGAGACCTCATAGAATGTACACAGTCAGTGCAAGTAATCAATGAGATGATGAAGCACGTCGTCTTCACTGACATCTCGTTTCTTCCAAGTAATTCAAGTGTTGATTTCTTGACAATCTGCAGAGCTCTTCCCTTGTGACGATAACCTCTCCAGATCTTTTCTTATTGATCAAACCACATAGATGAAATGCTATTCCGTGCCTCAAACACACACCATTGGGAGAGAGAGGAACATCCAGACAACTTGGAGTGTGAAAGCAGCATCCTGTGATGGGGAGAATTTACTGCCAGCAAAACCTGTTACAGTAAAGACTAAGCAGCTTGCACATGTCACAGTAATAAAATAACTTCATAACTCCAAGCCAAATAACCTGTATTTTTTTTATTTTATTTGTTTTAATTTTCTGCTAATCAAAGGTACACGAGAAATGTTACTGGTACATCTATAGAGGCCTTAAAGAGCCATAAAGAGCTCTGCCAGTCACCAATCGTACCTAAACTGGACACATAACATCATTCCAGTCATAGGCCTGCCCAGGGGGTGTGTCATGTGGGCTTGGACACACCCTAATGCACACCCTCCGTGCACATTAGCACTGCGTGTCGGCAGAGAGATTGGAAAATCTCCAAATGATCTCCGCCATAAGAGTGTGTATATGTATGTGTGTGTGTATATATATATATATATATATATATATATACCGTGTATATATATTTAAAAAAACAACAGTATCCAAATCCCTATAATAGTGCAACTGCCACAAAACATTGTATCCATGATGCAGATAGAACTCAAAATCTACAAGTTTTACTAGATACTATTTGTAGACACCAGTGTTAATTTCGTCGACTAAAACGACTAAAACATTTTAGTCGACGAAATGAATACTAATTTAGTCGACTAAAATACAACTAAAATGAAAACAATTGAGATGACTAAAATACGACTAAAACTAAAATGGCCTTTTAGTAAAAAGACTAAGACTAAAACTAAATTAAAATTTGACTTCAAAATAAACACTGGTCTGTAGTGCAAGTTCATACCTTAATACCATAAATAATTGCATATTATATTTTTCACTCCAGCAGTATATAATAAGTTTGGAAATTGAAGAGAAAGGTTAACTAATGCATTACTATTTAATTACACCCATTAGATTTTAGACGACTAAAATTTGTTTTTAGTCAAAAAAAGTAATAACTGTGAGGGGTGAGCTGATGGAGAAGGTAAGAGTTTATTTGATGATGGCAGAATTTGGACTCCCTGAAGAGACACGATTTCAGGGATTGCCTATAGCTGGACAAATTGGGGTAGTGCTTCCAGAGAACGGGAGAAGTTTGGGAGAAATCCTGGAGGTGAGTATGGGAGGTTGTGACAAGGAGCTAAAGACAAGGAGATTGTGGGAAAGACAAAGAGGGTGGTTTTGTTGATATTTTGATATGAGATTGCAGATATAACTTGGGGCAGAGTTAAGGATGGCTTTGTATGTTGTTGTATTTTGAATTGTATTGTTGGGTGAGAAGAAGCCAGTGGAGGAATTGGCAGAGACTGACTTACCATAAGCCTAGGGTCACATTGGCACGATTTGGCGTGCGATTTGACATATCATTCACATGCCGAATCGGCGGCTATTGCCAGCAATGGCACCGTCCGAATAGGTGTGGGGCTGCACCGATTCCCTGCTTCCCTCATCCCAAAGCACCTTGCCCCAATGTTGATGGCGATAAGGGCCTCTTCCCAACAACCCTGGCCGTTGGTTGTCAGGGTCTGTGGGCAGGGGGCTTATCGGAAACTGGAAGCCCTATCATCCGGAGGCCCGCCCCTTATGGAGTTACCGCCTGGGTCATGATGGGTTGGTGACGTCATTAGGGGTGGAACCTCTGAATAATGACCACACCCCTTGGCGAAATGTGTAGTGCATATTGTACTGCCAGCATTAGAGCGGGAGAGAGTGTTGAGTTAACACCAGAAGAGCAGAGGGAGAAGACAGCGTAGAAGACCCTCAAAAGAGCAAGAAGACAGCGGACAAGAGCCGGAAGAGGCAGAAGACAGCAGACAGAGGGAGAAGAATCAGAGAGGGCTAAAAGACATCAGTGGAGAAGAACCGGAGGGGGGAGTAAAGCCAGCAGTGGCAGAAGACATCAGCGGAGGAGGGAGAACAGCCGAAGAGAGGAAAATAAATTGAAAAATAAGCCGGAGCTGCCTTATTAAATTAATTTAAAAACCTGTGCTCTGCGTTTTATTTTTGACACTGTTTTTAGGTGAATGGGTAGGGGTACAATGTACCACATACTCATTCACATAGGGTGGGGGACCGGGATCTGAGAGCCCCCTTGTTAAAGGGGGCTTGCAGATTTTGATAAGCTCCCCACCTGCATACCCTGACAACCAACGACCAGGGCTGTTGGGATGAGGCCCTTGTCCTCATCAACATGGGGACAAGGTGCCTTGGGGTTGGGGGCACAAGGCCTCCCTGCCCCAAAGCACCCAACATCCCTCAAGTTGAGGGCATGTGGCCTGGTACAGTTCAGGAGGTTGGGGAGGGCGTTCGCTCGTCTCCACCCTCTTTTCTGACCTGCCGGGCTGGGTGCTCAGATAAGAGACTGGTATGGATTTTGGAAGGGGGGGGCCATGCCATTTTTTTCAGTGTGGGGTTCCCCTTAAAATCCATACCAGACCAAAGGGCCTCATATGCTCTTGGAGGGTAAACCCATGCAGTGTTTTGTTTTTTCATTTGGAGTGGAGTTCCCCCTAAAGATTCATACAAGACACAAAGTGCCTGCATTGTCAGGATCAAAGTCAGATCCCCATTCATTGAAATTGGATGGATGTCGGACTTCAAGTCGCAGGGCAAAGTTAGGTCCACAGTCAACCAACTGTCATGACGTACCAGTGTGAACCGGACCATAGTTTGAGATTTGCTAAAAGATGGTGCACACAGAATCTGGTCTAGATGTGCATAGTAACCATGTGATTGGTTACTATGCACAGCTACAACAGATTCTGCATGCACCTGGTTTTAGAAAATTCTCCCCTTAGGCCTTGTACACACTACCGAGGAACTCGTCGGAAAAGACACATTGTTTTCCTCGACGAGTTCCTTGTTAGGCTTGTTGAGAAACTTGACAAGCTGTCTTTGCGTACACACTGTCAAGACCAAATCTCCTCGTTCTTAAACGTGGTGACGTACAACACATACGAAGGCGGGGAAGTTCTATTACACTGGCACAACCCTTGGGGCTGCTTTTGCTAATCTCACGCTTGTTTGGTAAAACTTTTCAGTCTGTTACAGCGTGACAAATGTGCTATCTTCTTTACAAATACTACTTTTACCGAAGGTGCGCAGGTTTCTAAGCATACACACCAACGTGTTTCTCGTTGGAAAACCAGCCCGACGAGGAACACGACAACTCCCGTTGAGGAAAAAAGAGAACTTGCTCTCTTTTTTCCTAGTCGATTTCCTCAACAGTTTACTCGATGAAAAACATACACACGACCGTTTTCCTTGGCAAAAAAGCTCTCCCACCAAGTTTCTTGATGAATTCTAAAGAGGAAAACGTTAAGTGTTAAGTGTTATGTTAAGTAGGCTAAACTAGTCAGAGAAATATTATGACATCTCAGATAAAGGTCAAGATTAGACAGGGTGGAAAATGAAACAAGTTTTCGGACTACAATAACCTAGACGCCCGATTCCCTTCTTATGTTACCCAAGACATTTCATATTCTGGTATATAATTTGCTGATGAATATAAGCAGACAATATTGACTTTTTTTACTACTGGTAAAAAAATTTAAATATGTGATTAAGATTCTCTGCAGGTGCCTAGAATACTATCTAACTTTGATTTTTATGGTATATTCATGATTTTTAAATATATATATATAATGTGAAAGCTGACTCGTGCTTTGAATGGCAGCAATATACAGATAAAGATAGTAATACTAAAGGTTACAGGACTGCATGTGCCTAGCTCTGTTTGCACAGCGGGATCACAAGTTATTCTATGGTGTTATTATAGAATTATGTTAATGCCATCACCGAGCCTGGAAAAGTCCCAGCTAATGCACAGGGAAGGCGCTCGCCTACAAAATGGGAAAAGCCACTAGCTTGTTGACTAGGAACACTGCCAATTAGTGGCTCTGGAAAACACCCAACTGGGAAGGGATTCAAAGCGCTGATGAAGGAGCAGCTCTTTCCAGTAAACTGAAGATGCACCCAACTGTGGCGCTGAAGGTAAAAAAAAAAAAAAGGACTTGATGTGCTTGAATCGACAGAGCAAGCCTAGCTCCTAATCATGTGTAAAATCACTGTGGTGCATAAATATTATATCTCAATCCCCAGGTGTCGTGTAAAACCATTGAATGCAGCCCACAAACTGTTTTAAAGAATTAAATGTCCTTTGTTGTCTATTTTCACATCTGTGACTTGACCCTAAATTCAAAAAAGCTAGGTAGAGAACATAATTCTGCCCATTATATATTACCGTAATGCATTGCTTTTAAAGGCTCTGTAACATTGTAGAGTGTTGGTGAAGATGTCTTCCATGGTAGTACATGTTATCATAATTACCCATGTTATTGTAAGGAAATGGTGTCATAACAATTTGAAATTGAGTGACCACACGTGGTTTGCTTTTGTATGAAATTTTTGTTTACTCAATTCAGATTCTAAGTAGAAAGACCCTCTTGTCTGCTTGGAAGCATGGTTATTTAGTGGAAAATTAAGACAGACCACTGCTAAATAATAAACAAGTTGATGATAAGAAAGCTCCCTCGTAATCCAAACCCCCTGTCCGCAGACCCCACAACAAGTCAGGGTTGGAGGTAAAAGGTCATTGACCTTTTCAACATGGGTGCCTCCCTGGCAGGGCACCTCAAGCCCATCTTGAGGGCATATTGCCCCTTTAAATCCACACCAAACTCAAAGGGTCTGGTATGTACTTTGGGGGGGGACTCATTTTTTATTTTTATTTTGCTGTAGAATGTGCTAAAGTGACCCAGTCTGTGTGCTGTTCTTTTTTTATTTAAAGGAATTGTTAACGTTTTACGGTAAGCATTTAGAAAATCACTGTCTCTGGCTCAATGGAATTTAAAAAAAAAAAACATTTTCATTGGAATATGTTCCCCAGGGTAGTGTCCACCTCTCCATTCCATTTTATGACACCTCCTGGCCTATTAGCCTAGAAATGGAGATTTTTAATTTAACAGATTCAGCTCCCATTGATTACAACAGAGTTCAGCATCCAAACTTATTTGAAGTTCACTAAACCCTGCTAGAACTAAACCCAGAGGAGTTCAGCTCATCCCCAATCACCATAATCAGAGGCAGGTTCTTTGCCGCACAATCCCTTGGGTTCTCACAGTCCCTTGGACTCCTAGACATTCCCACTCTCGGGTGCTTAAAGGAAAGGCAGATGTGGCTGGGCATGCAATCTGCAACTAGATGTACAGTTCTCCACTTGTAGTCTCAGCTTGCAAGCAGCCAGGTAGAAGAAGCCCAATAGCCTCTATGAAAGACCCAGTCATTGTGGAAAAGATTTCTCCAATTGCTACTTGAGTACTGTGCATGAAGTTGTGTGGCCTTTTATCTCCAGCCACATGTCTGTATTATTAGTCCTGAGACTTCTGCAGCCACTTTCCTGTGTTACCAGCCCAGGGATCACTCCAGCTGTTTACCTGTGTGAATGCTATGCATATCAACTGCATATAGGGGGTAGCGAGGATAGGGGGGTGGCACCCGGGCGCTTCTAATAGACGGGTTGCCCCTGGCAGACTGTATTCTGTCATTTTGACCATAGTTCCTCTTTAACCACTTAAGGCCCACCAACAGTATATATACTGCAGAAAGGTGACTCCGCTGCACCGAAACACGTTCATGCACGTGATCCAGCATTTCCGGGCATAGGGCACACGCAAGTTCCACCCACCCAATCTGTGCTGTCATTTGGTACAGCACAAGTCTCTCAGCAGGTCCTGGCCAATGATTTATGGCTGGGACCTGCTAATCAGCTTAGCAAATCACAGTACAGAGCCCTGTGTTTACTAACAACACAGGGTTCTATATAGAGAGCAGTGATGTGTCTGTTCTTTTTTCCCTGCAAAGCAGGCACATCTTTTGGTAAAAGCAGCACATATTGTATTTTTTTAATCATACTTAGCTAGCTGGATGCATAGTTCCGTCCCCTTGCCAGCTCTAAGGCTTAGAACTGAGCATTCAAACACTGCTGATCGCTCGGTTCTCAGTGCTCCGTGAGCAGAGAGCCAGTGACTGTCTGCTCTCTGCTTTGGCCCCCCACGTGGATCCTGACCGATCTTTCCCCAGCCTGGACCATCTCTGTGATGTCAGCTGATAGCGGGCTTTAGCCCAGTGTCTACTGAAAGGGGGTGACAGGAGTGCAGAACGAACTGCACTGCTGTGATCTATAGAAGCTTTGGCTGTACTTCTCCTTTAATCCTTTCATTGCCCCTAGATGTTAACCCCTTCCCAACCAGAGTCATTAGTACAGTGACAGTGTATAGTATTAGCAGTGATTACTGTATTAGTGTCACTGGTGATGTCAGCCAGTGTCAATTAGTGTCAGATTTTTTTACACACTTTATCGGTTGGTTTGCGCAAAATGTATAGCGTTTACAAAATAGGGGATAGTTTTATTGCATTTTTATGTTTTTTTTTTTTTTTTTACTACTAATGGCGGCGATCAGCGATTTTTTTCGTGACTGCGCCATTATGGCAGAAACTTCGGACAATTTTGACCCATTTTTGGAACCATTGTCATTTTCACAGCAAAAAATGCATTAACCACTTGACCACTGGGCACTTAAACACCCTTAATAACCAGACCAATTTTTAGCTTTCGGTGCTCTCACAGTTTGAATGACAATAACTCAGTCATACAACACTGTAACCAAATAAAATTTTGAAAAAGAAATTGTCCTGGTGGGGCTTTTAAACAGCGAAGGTGGAAAAAATATGGAGATGCAACGTGTAAAGTACAACGTTTTATTGGAAAAAGGTTATGACATAAAAATAAGGAATGAGTTGCGACATGATGCACAATATAAAAATATCCATACACAGATCATAATGTAACACTAAAATACATAGCCTGTGGAAGTAACAAGCATTTGTAGTTTCTAACGCGTTTCGACCAAGAGGTCTTCTTCAGAGGATTTTTACTGGTTGCAGCTGAAAGAGAGTAATTTCATAAATCATACTGTACATAAATTATCTCATCTATCCACTCCCTCAATAATACCCCGCCCAGTCAGGGGACATGGGTAGTCCCAGACTATGGGGAAGGGGAAAGCATATGAGGGACGAAGAGGAGAGGGATTAATTGAAATATTTGAACCCTCCCCCCCTTTTTTTTCTCCCTTCACTTTTTTCTTTTTTCTTTTTGCTCCCTCACCCCACTCCCCGTTTTTTTGCCCCTCACTGTTGCCCTTCCCCCACTCCCATTTTCTTTTCCCTCCCCTTCTTTTCCCTAGGTCCCCCCTCCCTCTTTTTCTCCCCTTCCACCCTTACAGGCCCCCCTACCCCCTCCCCTCTCTTTTCCCTTCCCCTCCCCTTCCTTTCTCATTCATTTCACTCCTATTTCCCCCCCCCCCCCTTCCCACTTCAATCTTTCACTTTCCGGGTGCCCCATCCCTTTTCTCCTGGGCCTTTTCCTGGGTTTCCAATTCTTGTTTTTGGAATACAACCCACAGCGTACCCTTAATGTGTGTACACATTAGTATACAGATCACTCCATACTCTTATACTTTATAGGCTCCCTCTAAGTAAGTACATTCTATTCATTTCAGGACACACCATTCTGTTCACCCCCTCCCTTTTGGTGTGGCACCCTTTCCAGGTGCTCCTTCGTCTGGTTACATACAGCCACCCTCAGATGGCGCCCTGCTCGGAATGCAGCAGTGATTGAGGACTCCGTTCTGGAAGATTTGCAGGCTGGGACATCCTTCACTCCCACCACTACACGAGAGCTCTGTTTTTCTGAACTTTCCATACCTTTTTATTCTGGTAAATGCGCTGTTTTTTATTCAAATATTTCAATTAATCCCTCTCCTCTTCGTCCCTCATATGCTTTCCCCTTCCCCATAGTCTGGGACTATCCATGTCCCCTGACTGGGCGGGGTACTTTTTGAGGGAGTGGATAGATGAGATAATTTATGTACAGTATGATTTATGAAATTACTCTCTTTCAGCTGCAACCAGTAAAAATCCTCTGAAGAAGACCTCTTGGTCGAAACGCGTTAGAAACTACAAATGCTTGTTACTTCCACAGGCTATGGGCCAGATTCAGGTAGATGAGAGTATCTTTCCTCTGGAGTAACGCTTCTCATTTACGTTACTCTGAAGACCCTTTCGGCGCAAGTACTGTTATTCACATAGCAGTTGCGCGTAAACTTGCGCCAGAGTAACGATAATGCGCTGGCGTAACCCGACGCAAGGGGAAGTGGGTGTGATCATATGTAAATGATGGGCGGAGCCCAGTGCAGAGGCTTACGTTCAGCGCATCAACCACGGAGCATGCGCAGTGAGTGAGGCTCCACTCGCCCCCTTTGTGCGCATGCTCACAACTTCCGTCGGCACCACTTCACGGGAAACGTCAGCGCAATGCCTTCCGTTGGGCGTTTAAATGCGCCCGTAGAAGCGCCATTCCGGCACTAAAGTATATCCTGCTCCCCCTCCCCGCAGTGATGTTACTTTTGTTCTGAGATGGCTGCTCCCGTTCCCCGCAAACACACAGGAGAAAGCTGAACTTTAATGGCCAGGAGCTGTCAGCCGTCATCTCGGCTATGGAGACCTATGATGTCTTCCTCCATGGCTGTAAAATTTGACAGACAAGCATGGACAGAGGTGTTGTCCTGCAAGTGGGGGTGCTCAGCTAGCTCTTATCGTCGGTAACGCTGCTGTAGCTGCTCTCCTGCTGACCTGTGACCGTCTGGAGTAAAGATAAAGCAGCTATTTGTAGAAATAACTTTGCGCCGGACGGACGAGATACGCGCAGCGCATGTAGCCAGCGTATGGTGCTAATCCGTTCGTGAATTGGGAAAAATCCCTCATTTGCATATTTGCAGGGGAAATCAATAGGCGCGACTGATGCGCCCAGCGAAATTAAGCGCTGACGATACTCTGGCGTCGGAACGTTCCGCCGGTCGCAAATGACCCGTTATTGGGCGCATCTAGTTTGGTGGGTACGGGCACATAGAAACGACGGCGCATCATCACAGTTACGCGGCGCATATCTAAATACTCCAGCGCAAGTGTTCCTGAATCTGGCCCTATGTATTTTATTGTTACATTATGATCTGTGTATGGATATTTTTATATTGTGCATCATGTCGCAACTCATTCCTTATTTTTATGTCATAACCTTTTTCCAATAAAACGTTGTACTTTACACGTTGCATCTCCATATTTTTTCCACCTTCGCTGTTTAAAAGCCCCACCGGGACAATTTATTTTTCATTATATTGGGGTGTGCAGCCACATCTCTCCACCCACAAGTCTGTCTCTTTTTCCAAATGAAATTGTTGTCCTTTTTTTTCCACAAATAGAGCTTTTTTTTTCGGTGGTATTTGATCACCTCTGCGTTTTTTTTTTTGCTATAGATGAAAAAAGAACAACATTTTGCAAAAAATAATAATTTTCCTTCATTTCTAATATAACATTTTGCAAAAAAGTAATTTTTCTTCATAAATTTGGCCTAAAATGTATACTCCTACATATCTTTGGTTAAAAAAAAAAAATTGGGATATTATTTAGTCTGGGTGAAAGTTATGGGGTCTACAAGCTATGGTACCAATTACTGAAAATTGATAAATTTCATCACACCTGATGTACTGACAGCCTCTCTCATTTCTTGAGACCCTAACATGCCAGAAAAGTACAAATACCCCCCAAATGACCCCTTTTTGGAAATAAGACATTCCAAGGTATTTAGAAAGAGGCCTGGTGAGTTTTTTAAAGTTGTAATTTTTTCCCACAATTCTTTGCAAAA
This sequence comes from Rana kukunoris, assembly GCA_029574335.1. Taxonomy (NCBI): domain Eukaryota; kingdom Metazoa; phylum Chordata; class Amphibia; order Anura; family Ranidae; genus Rana; species Rana kukunoris. The sequence continues at coordinate 120,056,866 of CM056052.1, forward strand.
TCAAGATTTTTTTTTTTCATCAAATTTTCATATTAGCAGGTTATTTCTCACACACAGCATATGCATACCTCAAATTACACCCCAAAACACATTCTGCTATTCCTCCCGAGTATGGCGATACCACATGTGTGAGACTTTTACACAGTGTGGCCACATACAGAGGCCCAACATGCAGGGAGCACCCAGGCCAATTCTGATATTTCTCTCCTACATGTAAAAATCATTATTTATTTGCTAGAAAATTACATAGAACCCCATAACATTATATATGCTTTTTAGCAAAGACCCTAGAGAATACAATGGCGGTCGTTGCAACTTGTCATCGCGCATGGTATTTGCACAGAAATTTTTCAAACGCGTTTTTTTTTTTTTAATAAAACAGTTTTGTGCTTTTTAAAAAAAAACATTAAAGTTAGCCCAATGTTTTTGCATAATATGAAAGATAAAGTTACGCCGAGTAAATAGATACCCAACATGTCACCCTTCAAAATTGCTCACGCTTGTGGAATGGTGCCAAACTTCGGTACTTAAAAATTCCCGTAGGCGACGCTTTAAATATTTTTACTGGTTACATGTTTTTAGTTACAGAGAAGGTCTAGGGCCAAAATTATTGCTCTCGCTCTAACGTTCGCAGAGATACCTCACATATGTAGTTTGAACACCGTTTTCATATGTGGGCGGGACTTGCGTATGCGTTCACTTTTGCATGCAAGCTCACGGGGACAGGGGCGCTGTATGCCCAGAGTATGCCCAGAGTATTGCAGAGTATGCCCAGAGTATTGCGGAGTATGCCCAGAGTATTGCAAAGTATGCCGAGAGTATTGCAGAGTATGCCCAGAGTATTGCAGAGTATGCCCAGGGTATTGCAGAGTATACCCAGAGTATGCCCAGAGTATTGCAGAGTATGCCCAGAGTATTGCGGAGTATGCCGAGAGTATTGCGAAGTATGCCCAGAGTATTGCAGAGTATGCCCAGAGTATTGCAGAGTATGCCCAGAGTATTGCAGAGTATGCATAGAGTATTGCGGAGTATGCCCAGAGTATTGTAGAGTATGCCCAGAGTATGCCCAGAGTATTGCAGAGTATGCCCAGAGTATTGCCAGAGTATGCCCAGAGTATTGCCAGAGTATTGCAGAGTATGCCCAGAGTATGCCCAGAGTATTGCAGAGTATGCCCAGAGTATTGCAGAGTATGCCCAGAGTATGCCCAGAGTATTGCAGAGTATGCCCAGAGTATTGCAGAGTATGCCCAGAGTATTGCCAGAGTATTGCAGAGTATGCCCAGAATATTGCAGAGTATGCCCAGAGTATTGCCAGAGTATTGCAGAGTATGCCCAGAGTATTGCCAGAGTATGCCCAGAGTATTGCAGAGTATGCCCAGAGTATTGCAGAGTATGCCCAGAGTATGCCCAGAGTATTGCAGAGTATGCTCAGAGTATTGCCAGAGTATGCCCAGAGTATTGCCAGAGTATTGCAGAGTATGCCCAGAATATTGCAGAGTATGCCCAGAGTATTGAAGAGTATGCCCAGAGTATTGCCCAGAGTATGCCCAGAGTATGCCCAGAGTATTGCCCAGAGTATGCCCAGAGTATTGCCCAGAGTATTGCAGAGTATGCCCAGCCGAGTATTGCCCAGTATTGCAGAGTATTGCAGCAGGGATGGCTGAGCAGGGAGGGATGGATGGATGGATCTGTGACTGCATTTGTCACAGATCCAGCCCACAGCACTGCCGCTGACATCCGCTCCCTCCCCTCTCCTCTCACACTGTACCGATCGGAACCGGCGTCAGCACATGACGGCGGTTTGTTTAAAAGTGATCGCTCCGTCATTGGACGGAGCAATCACGTGGTAAACCGCCGCTATCAGCGGTGATTTACCGTGATCCGTGATGCGCCGGGTCCTCTGGACCCGGCGGTCACGGATGCTCCCGTGTGCGCGCCTCAGGGGGCACTTGTTTGGGGTTTTTATTTTTGTCAAATACGTGTAGCAGAATACAATTTGGCCTAATTTTATGGGGAAAAAAATGTATTGGCTATGTTTTACAGCAGAAAAGTAAAATATAAAAGATATAAAATGTAAAAGAATGAAAAATATTTTTTTTTTTCAAAATTTTTATATAATGAAAAATAAAAAAAAACACTGTGGTGATCAAATACCACCAAAAGAAAGCTCTATTTGTGTGAACAATTATATAAATTTCATTTGTGTACAGAGGTGCATGACCACACAATTGCCAGTTAAAGTAGCACAGTGCTGAATAGCAAAGAAAAAAAGAGGATTTTGTAGTAAGTGTGATTAGTATTGGAAACAAGGAAACACATTTCCGTAACACATTTTTAAAGTTTGGAGTTGCCAGAACGAGTTAACAAGGACGCTGTTGGCAGCTAAACTGGATATTTTACTTCAGAGGCAAGCTGGACAATATTCAGTAACGCTGTTTGTTTACAAGGCTCATATTTGCCGAGAATTCCAAGCGTCAAGCATCGTCTGCATACTACCAAACTTTATTTTTTCCCCAAGTATTAAATAATTTAAAATCAGGCTGTTCTTTTCCTTTGTTTCTACAACCTATTTCTATTTGTATTTTCTTGGCTCCTCTTCCATATTCCTGTTGGAAAAGTTGTGGTAAACAAGCAACAGGATGTTTGCACACTGCTGGTCCTTGAGTTGAGGAAACAAATGAAATTTCGAAACGTCTGCCAGCCAACGGGGATCTCTCCACATCCTCACATCCACTGAAGCTGCAGGAGTTTATAAAGGAGATCCCTGTGAGGGATGCAGGAAGGAGGAAGGAAGTGTAAGGATAAGTATTTATTTGTGACTGCAGACAGATGGCTGATGTGACGTCTAGTGCACATGAACTTGTTGTGCATAGGTTCCTAGATCGCAAAGAGATACATAAGACCCAGGCTATACATTCCCAACACCCTTACACTTCATCTTGTTTCATAGCCCCCTGATGACATCTGAAAAGGTTGCAGGCTCAGGCTTCTTCTCAGCCAGCTTGCTCCAGCCGACCTCTTAAAGCAACCGAGTCACATCTGTGCAGGTTGTGCTGTCCTCCTAAGATCTGACTCCATTTTGATATGCAGTGACATGTAACAAAGAACAGAGGCCATTAACTCACTTACTGCCAGATCATCTGTCACTGGGGACGGTGTGACACACTTCTGATTATTAACTCAACTGCCACCGTGGCTCCACTTTTTTATATAAGCGTAATACAGAACATGACCTTTGCACTATTGTTCACCTTCTGAATGCACATAGTGGGTAGAGTCTCCCGCACACCAGATGTGAAATGCTACCTTAATTTGATGCTCAAACAGGCATCTCAAGATCAATGTGATGATTCAATGGGCTTTAGCAATATCATAAATATGCCATGATGACCGTGTGATGCCTGCTTGAAGCCAGCAAATCAAATCTGAAGTACAGGCCCACGTGCCTCATTCTAAAATGGCCTTTCCAACACACCAAAAGCCAACGGGAGAACAAAGAATCTCACATTTATTGGGTTTTTAATAAACAATGGCAAACAAGTGTGTTAACACTCTTATGCCTTGAACACACGACCAGTTTTCACGACGAGAAAACTGCCATTTTTTACCAGTCGTGTGTATGCTCCCTAGCAGTTTTCTCGACCAAAAAACTGCCTGCAAAAAAATTAAAACCTGCTCTGTTTATTCTCGTTGTGTTTCCCGTCAGTTTTTTTCTCGCGAAAAAACGGTCGTGTGTATGCTTTTCCGAGGGGGGAAAAAACATGCATGCTCAGAATCAAGTATGCAGCCAAAAGGGTGGTGCCATTTGAAAGGAACTTCCCCTTTATAGTCCCGTCGTACGTGTTGTACGTCACCAGTTGGTCAGTTTTTTGCATGAACGTGTGTATGCAAGTTAGGCTGGAGAGGAGTCACGTCGGGAAAAACTTTTTTTTCCTGGCGAGAAAAATGTTTGTGTGTACGACGCATTAGAATAGGGGACGTGAGCATTGAAAAGCTAGGTTTATATCTTACCCATTAGCTTTTCAATGCTCATGTATCCTAGCCTGATCCCGCGTACACACGATCATTTTATGTGATGAAAAAAAACGACGTTTTCTGTGAAGTAAAAAACGAAGTTTTTGAAACGTCACTTTTCAAAGACGATGTTGCATACACACCATCGTTTTTTCACAAAAAGCGAGGTTACGTTCACCACTCTTTTCCATTGAAGCTCGCTTCATAACTAGCTTCTGGGCATGCGCGGGTTGAAAAACGTTGTTTTAAACGACGTTTTTGCTACACACGGTGACTTTTTGTGAAACAAAAAACGACGTTTTAAAAAACGACACAAAAAATTCAAGCATGTTGGAATTTTTTTTTGGTACGTTTTGCCCACACACGATCAATTTTAAAAAACTTTGTTTTTTTTTCACCGCAAAAAACGACCGTGTGTACACGGCATAAGAGTAACACACATTTGTTTCTCATTATTTATTAAAAACCCAATAAATATGTGGTTCTTTGTTCTCCCATTGGCTCTTGGTGTGTGGGTATACACAACCCCGTTTCTTTGTTTCTAGTGTACTTACTTGCCAGATTGGGTCAAATTTCGAAAGAATTTTCTTTCGAAAATCTTATTTAAGAATATTTGTTTGTATTTCGCACCATTAGTGGGCTGCAGCAACAGCCGATTTTCGTGCGACCATTACATTTTAATAATCGGACATGTTGGAAATTTTTTGAAAAATGAACGGTTTTCTAATTAATTATGGGAGAATTGTGCAAGAAATGTAATTGAAAAAGAAATGCGCATGTGCGAGACAAGAAAATTCCCAGAAAGAAAAGAAAATTCCCAGACACGAAAATTGTCTGGTGACAATTGAAGGTTTGGTTGGTCAAATTTTGAAATCAATGGTGGCACCATCGGATCACAAAATGCACAAACTTTCTGATTTTCAAAATATTTTTTTTTTTCAAAATTTGACCATGCAAGGCCTGCCTAAGGGAGTTTCTGAAGTGTTGAAGGCTATTTGTTAAATATAATGGCTTTTCTCACAGACAATTTCAATTAGACTGGTGTCTTTCAGTACAGGCTCATATTTTTTTCCTTCATACACAGCTGACTACCTTCACCTTTGCCTTCTTTATGGTAATCATAAGAGGAAATTAAAACGGAAGTGGAAGTGGAAAATCCGACAACAATTGTCCGATGGAGCATATTGTGCATACGGGCCTTTAGATAGACTTCTGATGAGCAGGAGCGTCCAGAAATACATGGATCAAAATTCAGTTGGACCCTGTTGAACCATCCATGTCCAGCTTTACACCGATGTCAAAATACAGTGTCAAGGTGGTGATAAGGTAGACAAACAAAAGATAAAGAAAAGAGGAGATAGAATATGAATGTGCCGGAGAATGGGGATGTTAATGGCTCTCTAGGGAAAAAGCTAAAACCACAACATAGGCGGCTGCAGATTGTGCGAGCACCTGTCACAGACTAAAAGACGCCCAGGAAACCCAGGAGACTCGCATACCTTCAATATGCTACTAATGAAAGCCTTCCTACAGAGGTCTCTCATGCACCTTATCCCTTTGTCACACACACTTTGTCAGCACTGAACTGTATTCTGCAGCAGTAAAGCGTATAAGGGTATAATTAAGGTGAAGAAAAAGAAGGAGTAAGAATGAAATACAAGGAAAAGATCATTAACTCCTTTTCTCTTCTTACTAATATTAAGAGGAATCATTTGTGAATGAGGAACAAAAGCTCAGAGGAAAGACAAGAAGGTTTAAAAGCATTTTTGATTCTGAATCTCTGATTTGCTCCAATAATTACACTGTGGCATATATGAAAGCAGAAAGTGTCGGATCATCAGATAGAACAGGAGCACTGGCCCTGATCCCTACCTCCCCCCACCTCCAGGGGAGGCTGGAATCCCCGCAGCCATAAATCTCAGCCCGCACTCATAGAATCTCACCTGCCTGCAAATCAATTCCCGAATGCTTACATCTACAGAGTAAGCATATTTCATGTACACCATTGAGACTGGGAATGAGCGTGAGAGAAAAAAAATGGGAAGCAGAAGGAGGAATAAGAACAAGTATCTAATAGACAAGCCCGAATTTAAAGGAACACGGGAGGGTTGCAGTGGTATTATTATTGCTTGCTCCACCTTCCTTTTTACATTCCATTTATTTTATGTTATAAGACATGCAGCAAGACTATTTTGACATACTTAGATCAATTTTATATAATGTTGAGAGCAGCAAGAACAAGCCTTGTAATAAAATAGATATGGACACTCCCCCAAGGAATTGCTCGCTGATGAACTTTAGAATATATAGAATTACATGTCAGGTCCAAATCCCTCACCACGTAATAACTTATATCGAAGTGACTGAATTTTCTACGTAACGGTATACTGTGACTTTACAAATTTTCATTGTATAACTGTTGTTCAAGATTTCTGTAAATGCTTTTCACCTTTAAATAAAAGAAAATTCACTTGGAAAAAATGAATAAAAAAATAGATATGTTTCAAATTGAACTCCTATATTTGATACATCTGGGGTAGTTGCGTTGTCTTCTCTACAGTGTAAAAGTCCATCTTAACTCTCATAAAGTAACGCACCATGCTATGTTGGGACACTGCATGTAATGTCCAGGTCAAAGTCAAAGCGCAATCTAATTGTTTTTGTTCCATTGTTTTTTTTGGGAGGGGTTTGTGGGAACTTGTGCCACCCTTGAGGAGATGTCCCCAAACTTCCTGTCCAGAATGACCAAGAAAGCAAGAGGAAAACAGGTCAAAGTCAGTGGAGAACCCACTAGAATGGGTGTCGCCAATGGAAGATTTTGCCGAAACTTCTGTTCTGATGACAACTGTAAAACGCTACAATTCCTCTCACTTTCCATCCTAAACATAAGAACACAAAGTGAGAGTAAACATCTCCAAATGAAACAGAGAAAGCAATAAAAACCTAAAAAAAATTGTAATCCTTTCTCATATTTGGGTGAAGTTCTATTTTTTGGCGTATTTTCCTGAATGCATGCACACCACCGACTGCGATCAAACTGAACACTTTGATATCCATATTATCATCTTCTGCTCTGCAAACCAAAGGAAGTTGAAAGGCATTGAGTGGAATGCATTGTGATCTCTAAATCAAGGTGGTCCACAAGGACATAGGGATCAATCTAAAAAATTCACAGATTGCAGGTACCACACTTCTCTATGACTAAGCCCATAAGAGAGGGGCAATCACATGGTGGGGATAAACTATGTTGGTTTATGGCTGAATAAAATTTGACTGAGCCTAGTGACATCATCAGTGTGTTGCTTCTCCTCTGTATCTTCAAGGAGCAAGGACGGGCTACTTAGACCAGCAGGCAATCTGATTTGCAAAAGTAGAAGCATGACAAATTTAAGGTTCACTTTAAAGTAAAATTATAGGCAAAACATTTTTTTTTCATTTTGGATAGAGCAAAGGAGGGCTTCCATCTGCCATCTGTATCTCATCGGTGTCCCATTGAGGAGATTTCTCTCTATCTGCAGCAGTCCTTACAACATACCTCCCAATTTTTTGAGATGGGAATGAGGGACACCTATCAGCAAAAGTATGCAGGCATAGAAAACACCCCTTAGCACTCCTCCTTAAAGGAGAATTGTACAAAAAAAAAAAAGATTGGTTAAACCCACAAGTGCTAGTTTTACCACTATTGTTCATTTATATTGGCTTTTGGAATTTACAGATTAAACAATTTAGAAATCAGATGAAAGGTTTAGTGCAGGAAAACACTTTTTGAAAGATAAAAAGTGCATTTTATATACAACTATATAGATCAGACCAAAATGAGAGACAAATGAGGGGGAAAGAGGGACAGAGGGACTTTACTCCAAATCAAACATAGTCCCTCAGAATCAGGGACAGTTGGAAGGTATGCTTACAAGGGTGTATCATTGTGCTTGTTCTTTGTTTCCTTCGTCTTAATGTCATTCAAAATAAACTACAGAGAATATAACAAGTGACTCCTGATGCAGTAGAGGAAGGTAAACTCCATAGACTGCTAAGGACTCCATCGGACTATATCAAATACATGTCACTGTTGGAATTCCTAGGGCATTTAAGGCCCCTTTCACACTATCGTGATTTTACCATGGTTTTGACGTGATTTCATGGAATGCCTGTGTAATTGGCATCAAAGTTGGACCAAAGTAGTGCAAGGACTACTTTGCAGTAGGCACTACTTGAAGTCTTACTAATATGAATGGTTGTCCATCATGGGGAACAACTTGTCATTCTACTTTGCAGTCCCAAATCGTGGGACAAGTCTTACAAGTGTGAAAGGGGCATAAGGATGTTAATAAGTTAGTTCACAAGCATCTACCCTCAGATATTATTTTTGGAGCTCTATCTCTATAATTCAACAAAGCAAATATGCTACCTCAATGACATAGTGGAGTTGATTTACTAAAGGCAAAAAATGCTTTTAATTTTGCAGAGGAACCTTCCATAAGCTTAGTGAACAAGGTTAAGCTCTGCTGATTTTTATCATCCAATCATGTGCAAGCAAATATACCATTTTTAAAATTCCATTTCACATGAATGGGTATTGGTTGCACCACATTCACTATACTAAAAGAAAATGCCCTTGTAAAGAGAACAGACTTTTATGGGGAATCGACCCCATAATGACAGATCAATCACTTAAAAAAATGGAGGCCAAACCTGTATTTTGCTTATTGAGAGACAGGGGCTCAGCATGCTAACTGATATCAGTCTGCAAATAAACTAAGGAATAAGGTTATTTCGGGGAAACACCATACCTACCATTACTGTACACTGAAAACCAGAATACTGACACTTTTGCATATAATTGTGTTACCCATAGTGACCCCTGACATCCATAGCCCCCATTTACCCCTATGAACCGCCAGCTATGTTCAGGTTCTATTTTCCACTGTCCTGTCTATCACTGTCTGCACCGATGCCTTCTCTGTTGCTCAGCTCATCCCACACAGCATGTCATTCCTCTTAGATTAATGTTATGTGACAGATATGGGAGCTCCGATGGGGCACTGGGAGACACAAATACCATCTCATCAGCTGGCAGGCTACATATGGTATCCTGACTCTTCTCCCTGCTGACCAGCTGCTCCCTGGTTGACTCTTCTCTCCTATGCTGTCATTTCTCCTTGTTGTCACTGTGATGCCAATTAACCTGTTAAATGGGACAGGGCTGGAGAAGAGAGCCACTGAAATCATATACTAAGCTTTATGTATTCCTCCCACTGTTCAGCTATGACGCCTGCTACAGAGAGTCCAACGCAGCACGACAAATACGAGTTACCTCATTAAAGCACAGAAGATTGTATATATACAATATACATTCATAATTATTTAGTCCTATCCTATTAGTTAAATAAGATCTTGTAAAGTCAAGAATGTAAGACTTGCAAAGGTATATGTAGACTGTATTCAAGATTTGGTAGATAGATGGTAGATAAGATATTAATGATCCAAATATGTTATAATCTAAAAATACATTAATAAAATAATTTAAACAGAATACCTCACTGATTGGAATGAAATATTTCTGTTTATCCCAGCCCAAGAAGTTCAGATGTGTTCTATTTTTGTGGAAGCCATAGCAAAAATAAGACATTCTAGTTTGGTACAGTCCAGTGAAATATAAATGTTTATATTCATAGTAGAGGTGAACCCTGACTGTATTATATTTAAGTATTTTGTGCCATAAACCATTACTATGTTTATTATTTATTCTAGAAAATAATTTCCACTTTTTTCATCTTTTGTTGCATCTCAGCGCTCTTTTTTACCTCTAGTAACTTTCGTCCACTTACGGTCTACATGCACTAGTTATAATAGCTGGCTGCATATCATTGCTCTCAACCAAATTCCTAAAAAGGAAAAAGGGTACATCAAAACTGTGCAATAAGTGCCAGCATGGTTATTTAACAGTCCCTACCCAAACTACATGTAAGAAGCTGACAGCAGACAAAAGCAATTGGTAGACAGGGACAGTGTTGTCACCCTTTAACAAAGTGCCTGGACATAGACCTTCTGCATAGCAGGATCATCAGGTATTATTTTTATAAAAAGAGTATAAATAGAGTTAAATCAAGTTTTGAAATTACATAAACATGTTAAAGATTATATGAAATGTTTGTGATTGGCTTTATGCACTGTATGTATTTGGTCAGGATGGTGGCTAATCACTTCTCTCGTAGCAGCACTAGGATTGTCAGTTCCAATCCCAACAATGGCATTACCTGCCTGGAGTTTGCATGTTCTGCCTGTGCCTGGGTGGGTTTCCTATGGGTACACTGGTTTCCTCCCACACTCCAAAAACATGCTGATAAGTTAACTGGCTCCTGCCTAAATCCCAATGTGAAAGCCAGAGTGATTTAAGAGCCCTTCCACACTGCCAGCGCCTGAAAAACGCTGGTAAAGCTCTGCTAAAAATAGCGGCGCTTTACCGGCATTTTTCGTGTTCTAGCGGGGCACCCGCTAGTGGTCGAATAAAGAGTTAAAAGCGCCCCCAAAAAACGCCGCTGCCAAGGCGCTTGATTTCAATGGGAAGGGGCGCTTTAGGAGCGGTGTATTCACTGCTCCTAAGGCGCCACAAATAGCTGCTTCCTGGACTTTTTTTGACGCCCTGCCAGCGCAGTGCCTTAGTGTGAAAGCACTCTGGCTTTCACATTGGGATTGCAGATGAAGCTTCTTTCAGGCGCTTTACATGCACTTTTTTTTAACACTAAAGCACCCGTAAAAATGCCCCTGTGTGAAAGGGGTCTCAGTGTGAAAGCCCTCAGGCTTTCCCATTGGGATTGCAGATGAGGCTTCTTTCAGGCCCTTTACTGTCGCTTTTTTTTTTGCTAAAGGGCTTGAAGAATGCCCCAGTGTGAAAAGGGTCTAATATGTGTATGTATGAATGTGAGTTAGGGATCTTAGATTGTAAGCTCAATGAGGGCAGGGATATGTAAAGCGCTGTGTAAATTTATGGCGCTACAGTAAATGTAATTGATGGAGCTATATAAGTACAGTAAAACCTTGGTTTGAGAGTAACTTGGTTTGAGATAAATACATTTTGCCTTGATATACAAGCGATGTCTTGATATAAGAGTAGTGTCAAGTCACAACTGAGTGTAAAAAAGAAGAGAGGAGCCTCTAAGGCCGCGTACACACGTACGGATTTATCCAATGGAAACGGTCCTCGGACGGTTTTCATCGGATCTGTCCTCCGGGCTATTTTGGTCCGATGGCGTGTACACACGATCGGATTTGTCCGCTAAATTGGTCTGTCCGACCAGTTTGAGCGGACAAATTCGATCGTGTGTACGCGGCCTAAGTGTAGCAATATGGTTACATGTAATAAAGGTACAACAATTAGCAACTTATTGCTACACTTAGAGGTGCCTCTCTTCTCTTATATACCCTGTAAAAAAATGCTTTGATATACAAGTGCTTTGGATTACAAGCATGTTTCTGGAACGAATTGTTCTCACAAACCAAGGTTTTACTGTAACTGTAATAAAATATTTTAAAGTTGAAGTCCAGGTATGATTATTGTTGCCACCTTATCCCTTTAAACCATGGGTCTTCAAACTATGGCCCTCCAGTTGTTCAGTAACTACAATTCCCATCATGCCTAGTCATGTGTGTGAATGTCATAGTTTTACAATGCCGCATGGGATGTGTAGTTCTGCAACAGCTGGAGGGCTGTAGTTTGAGGATCCCTGCTTTAAACCCAAACACATATGCATTACACAAGTTCTGAGGCTAATGTAATGCAAATAAGTCACAGAGTGAGTTTAATTACCACCTCAATTAGCCAACAAATCTGTGTAATTAATATGTGTTCGGTTTTAAAAGGGATGAGGTGGCAACCCTAGGTATGATCTTTATTTCATAGTCAGTAGTGCCATCTACAACAGTGATTGTCACCTTCCACAGTGATCCCTCAGGTATGAGATATGTCTACTTACATTAGTCCAAGCTATACTAATGTAAGTAGGCATATCTCATACCTGAGGGATCCCTGTGGAAGGTGACAATCACTGTTGTAGATGGCACTACTACAATAATTGCGCAATTTTCCTTTCTGCATAGTGACTACATGGGGGTCACTCACTCAGTCCTGCAGTCATTCACAGGAGACAAGCTCCATACAGTACTATTGGACTCTACTGTGCAGCAGGTATGGCCAGGGAGAGAAGACTTGCAGTGCTGAATGTAAACTAACACAGGATGCTGGAGGCGTCGTATTTTGGCAAGTATGCATTTGGGAAAAGAGGAGGGTGGGATCTATTAGACTAAGGTGACCAGATTTTTAAAATGAAATCCGGGGACATATTTTTTGTTTACTAGTAATGGCAACAATCAGCGACTCTCTGCCCGTCGCCGCCCGCCTCACAGCCTCTCAAGTTTTACTCTTCAGGCCCCGGCTACTACTAGATGGGGAGCGGAAGAAGATCACTCCGCCAGGGAAGGCAAGGAGATCGGCAGGTGGCTGGCCAGCATTTGAGCCAAGGCAGAAGAACATGCGAGCGAAGCTGAATGGACATGCGTCCGAAACTGAAGAAATATTCCCTCCGCTCCGACCAACACATGATCATCAGAAAGGGGCACAGATAATGGGAAAATACAACCCCCATATCATATGCTAGTAGGCACGGTGGAGCGGGGGGGGTGTAATTCAATTTTTTTTATTTTAATTCTGCACTGACTGTCTTGCCCCTGCCCCCTATTAAATCCAATCTGGGGACAAAACCAGGGACAGACTTGGTCCGGGGATAGTGTCCTTAATCAGGGTACTGTCCCCTGAAACTGGGGGTGTCTGGTCACCCTATGTTAGGCTGGCACAAAAAAGAAAAAAGCATGCAGTTTATCTGAAAGTTCCCAAATTCTTTAGGCTGACCCTATTAAACTTCACTGAAGGTAATGTTACTACTGCTTGTATGCTAGTTGTGATTCGGAGGAATGGTTACTTTGTTCAGCAGCTTATATAACTTGTTTCAAATTCCCTGAAAGTATTCTTTACACGATTTAGACTGGGAAAAGCTAATCGGTGGTTCAGGAGTCAATGCTGACTTTTTCCTGCTTCTGATGTTGCTTGTAGAGTATTCTGTACAGTACAGGTGCTGAGCAGTAATGCGCCCGCCTTGTCTGGACACCTCCTTAATTATACACTTTCACAGGCCTGGAACCAGCCTAGGCTGACTAATGTTTTCCTCAAACCGTGTATTATTATTACTTCAAAATTTTTAGGTTTTATTAGAAATAATACATCGAAAAGAAATTCGAACAGATCTAGTGAAATGCAATGCTGAAAGGGTACAGTAATCTATACCATGGAATCAGATATAATCTGTTAACAGTTTTGTGCAGACAGAAGAAGGGAAGACTACTGATGACTGATTGCTATGGACTGGTGCACTTGCCTTTTTACCTTGTAACGGTATTAGCGATTTGCCCATTCTGTGTAAAGCAACAGGTTTGCTTTAATCCCCCCTTTAACCCCAACAGTCATACAGTATATACTGTCCTGTAACTATGTTTCCTGTTGAGAGCCAAAAGAAAATACCTGCTACCTAATGCATGAGTTATGATTTAAGGCTTACAAATAGCTCTGCACTTATTCCTGGAGGTTAGACGGATCAGTGGGGGCATAAGAGGAAGGCAAGCATATGCTTCTACAAGTCTAGAGTCAGCAAAACCTACCTCTGCTTCAACAGTTTGACAACCGCTGGGTCCCCCAATGGCGTTGGCATCTTCACTCTGGCTTTTTCCAGGGGTGGGAGGGTTCCTTTTTCGGCCATCTTGATTGTCCATTGTGAGGTGACGTTACTCCATGCCTGCCTGTGCAGGAGTTCAGTCATTCGGGGATTCTGTCTCTTCTGCGGTAAAGAGCCGCACAGTCACAGTTTATTAATTTTTTTCCTTTAGTGCCACTTTGAGTGCCGGTTCAAACAGGGGCAATCCGACTTACAGCTCGACTTTGCAAGGCAACTTCAGCGCGACTTGGAGCAACTTACAACGCAACTTAAAGTTGCCTCCAGGACAGGTGACTTTGGCTGTGGCCAATCACAGAATAATCAGCTCTTTTGGAGGGAGGGGTTTGCCTGTGTAAACTATTTTCTCTTCCTGTAAAGTTGCTTCAGTTAAGATGGAGATCCGACTTTGGAGGCGACTTCCATTGAAATCTATGGGTACAAGTTGCCTAGAAGTCGCCTTGAAGTAGTACAGGAACCTTTTCTGAAGTTGGAGTGACTTCAGTAGTGTGCATTAAGACGGCTCTCATTGACTAACATGGGATTTCTGATGTCAAGCGACTTGGGGCAACTTGAGGTCTGACAAGTCAGATCCCAAGTCGCTGTAGTGTGAACCGGCACTAAAGTATATGCAAGCGCTAACAATAAATGTATATTTTGTATCCCTTTTGGTCTGGTAATATATATAGAGATGTAGTGAAATTTCCAAACATATTGGCCCAAAATTGTGTTTTGGGCATTTTGCCGATAAAGGGAAAAGGCGCTGATAATAGTGCCGAAAATGCATGCAATTTTGCCACGATCTTACCACTATTTTACTGTGCTTATGGTGTGTTTTCCATAGGTTATGTGACTCAAAAACCACTCCAAAAAACGTAACACGGGTGAGTTATTGATGAGTTCTTGCTGCATTTGTAAAGTATTTCAACGGGGAGGTGTGTTTTTGGTGCGTTCTTTGTTAACTGACCAAAAATCCAGCAAGCAAGATTTTTAACACCACAAAGGAAGCACAACAAACCAGTGTGAGGACAAACATAGAGTTTAAAGGGATGCATTTTTCTTGAGCTTTTATTTCGCTAAAGGTGATGATAATGGCTGACAAATTTATATTCATTTAAATTCATGATATTAATTAAAATGTTTAATATACAGTGGAACCTTGGTTTACGAGTACCGCTGTTTATGAAAGACAGGCAACTTTTTACCACTTAAGGACTGCCTAACGCCGATATACATCAGGCGGAATTACACGGCTGGGCACAATCACGTACCCATGCTATTTTTCTCAATGATGTTCATCCAGGGCCGCCATCAGGGATTTTGGGGCCCCTTACACAGCTTTAGGCATGGGCCCCCTGGAGCAGACAACGGGGGGGGGGGGGTGCTGCCGCATGAAATTGAGAACCGGGGGGGGGGGGGGGGGGAGGGCTGCTGCCCTGAATTGAGAAGCGGAGGAAGAAATAAAGAAAAATATATATAAAAAAAAGGGGGGTAGCCATCCGGGGCCATGGGACCTCTGTGCCCTTTAATAAAAAGAAAAAAAAAGAGAGAAAAAAAAAAAATATATATATATATATAATATATATATATTTTTTTTAAAAAGGGTGGTTGCCAACTGGGCCCCGGGACCTTATTATTTTTTTTTTTTATAAAAGGAAATTACAAAAAAAGGGGGCTTTCCATTCGGGACCTCTGGGCCCTTTAATAAAAAGAAACCTCTGGGCCCTTTAAAAAAAAAGAAATAAATAAAAAATATATATAAAAAAAAGAAATAAACATTTATATAAAAAAACAAAAACAAGGTGGTTGCCTTCCAGGGCCCTGGGGACCTCTGGGCCCTTTAATAAAAAATAAAAATATAAAAAAAATATATAAACAAAAATAAAAAATACAATTATAAAAAGGGGGTTTGACACATGGGGCCCTGGGGACCTCTGAGTCCTTTAATAAAAATACATCTATATATTTAAAAAAAAAAAAATTAATATAAAAAAGTAAAAAAATATATAAAAAAGGAGGATTGTCAATGGGGACCTCTGGGCCCTTTAATAATAATAATAATATATATATATATATATATATATATATATATATATATATATATATATATATATATAAAATATAAAATATAAAAATAAAAGAAATAAAAAAATATATAAAAAATATATATTTTTTTATAAAAAAAGGGGGGTTGTCATCTGGGCCCTGGTGGCCTCCGGGCCCCTGGGGACCTGCGAAAAAATAAAAGAAAAAAAATTGGCCCTTTAATAACAAATAAATAAAAAATATATTAAAAAAATATATTTTTTTTATAAAAAAAATATATTTTTTTATAAAAAAAATATATTTTTTTATAAAAAAAATATATTTTTTTATAAAAAAAATATATTTTTTTATAAAAAATATATATTTTTTTATAAAAATAATATATTTTTTTATAAAAAATATATATTTTTTTATAAAAAAAAGGGCTTGCCATCTGGGGCCCTTGGTGGCCTCCGGGCCCCTGGGGACCTTCGGACCCCTTACAGGTGTATTGCCTGTACCCCCCTGATGGCGGCCCTGTGTTCATCCATATTGCAGGGACCAGACATTACATTAAAGCCGCAAGCAGTTTTAAATGACTTTTTTTCTTATAGTAACACCCAGCAGGTACAATATTTAAAGGATTTTTTTTTTCACTTTAAGCATCATTAAAATCACTGCTCCAGAAAAAAACGACAGTTTTTAAAACTTTTTTTCCCATTGATACATGTTCCCTGGGGCAAGACCCGGGTTCTCAAAGACGTTTTCTGACAATAACTTGCATACTAGCCTTTAAAATGAGCACTTTTGAATTCGAACGTTCGAGTCCCATAGACTTCAATGGGGTTCTAAAAGTTCGGTCCGTTCGACGGTTTTGGTGCGAACCGAACGGGGGGTGTTCGGCTCATCCCTACTTACCACCACCACCTGTTATATATGAATGTGACTCACAGGGGGTCTTATGATCTTATGGTCTAACACCTGAAAGATGTCATTTGTACTCATGAGAAAACGATTCAGAAGCTTGTTGGAAGTGAGGGCAGGGACATATTTTTTTACTCTATTAATATGATTACTTGACTGCATGTCTGCTGCTTGATAGACTGGTGCTCTGACCTTGGTCTTTATACCAGCGAATACACAGGGGTAATGTTCCGCTGCACCTGGCCTCTCTCACTGCCTCACCTCCCACAGCTTGTCACCTATTTAACATTTCAATGTGGCGACATAAGGGCTCAATAATCCACAGGGTCAATAATTCATTAACGTTCAGAGTGATTAATGGCAACGGCTAAGGATTGGTAAATGCGAGCAGAAAGCAGGCAGAGCCTGGATCTCAACGTCCATCCATCCAGATGACCCTGCTGCAAGGTTGTCTGGATTAATGGAGGGTTGGTGTGAGGAGGGAGCTGTATGTTTAGTGAAGCCCCTAATAGCTCTGCCAAGGGGATCCCAAGAGGGAAAAATGTTTTAAGTGCAAATGGGAATGAAATTCTGAATATGTGCATTTTAATAGGACTCTATAATAAGCACTCAGCCACAGGCAGCCATATGGGTGTATGCTTGTGACAGTTCTGTGTGTAAAGAGCAGCGACTTACAATGGTACTCACCATCTCTTGAGTGAAAGATCACATTAGTAAAATACATATGTATGTCCACAGGAGATGGAAGATGTGTACATTTATATATTCTGAATGCACAATACACCTAATGCTCCCAAAGTGCTATCATAAATTCAATGTCCAACCAACAAAATCCACATAGCATATTCTGACTTGAATGAATAAAAATGATAATGAGGTTGGTATGGCAGGGGGATGGTGTATGGGTGAGCAGATTATATATGATTCTTCTGGAGGGCAATGAAAAAATATTGCTTTAATTCTTGTGTGTTCCTGGGGATATAGTTTGAATATACAATACATACTGTATATACAATATACTGTAACACAGGCACTGTATTGTCTATATGAGACACTTAGGGGCCTATGCCCAGGGAGCGGGATCAGATGCTTGTGGCATAAGTATATGTTTATAATCTGTAGTTATATATTTTGCTTTCTCTGGACATTTTTTAATTCATCCAGAAGCAGAATGGTTGCTGGGAGCAATCACAAGCCTCTCTGTAGCCAAATAATGCAGTGGGGGTTATTTACGAAAGGCAAATCCACTTTGCACTACAAGTGCAAACTACAATTGCAAAGTGCACTTGAAAGTGCAGTCGCTGTAGATCCGAGGGGGACATGCAAGGAAAAAAAAACAGCAATCTAAAATGCTGTTTGTTATTTTCCTTGCATGTCCCCCTCGGATCTACAGCGACTGCACTTCCAAGTCATCTTTCAGTGCAATTTCAAGTGCAATTTGCACTTGTAGTGCAAAGTGGATTTGCCTTTAGTAAATAACCCCCAAAGTTAACTGCTATATAATCTTCTTTTTAGCCCCAAGGGTGGGTTATGTCATAGGTGTCACAGCATACACATACATTATGTCAGACTTACATGTCAAACAGTGCCCTCCAGCGATGCGGTGGGATCGATCAGATGGGCTCTCGGTGCTTCCATTTGATAGGCGGGGTCGCATGGATAATGATGGATAATAAATGTGACAAAAGGGCTTAAAGCTGTACTTTAGACCAATTATTGCAGCTCTGTGTTCAAGAATACGTAAAGGGGGTTGTAAGGGTTAAAAAATAACAAACTTACCATACCTCCACTGTGCAGTTCGTTTTGCACAGAGTGGCCCCGATCCTCATCTTCTGGGGTCTCTTGGCGGCTGTCTTGGCTCCTCCCCGCAAGAGCTAGCCCCCCTCTGGAAGCGCTATCCCAAGGGGGTTAGCTTGCGGGTGCGCTCCCATGTGATACAGTGGCTGGCGCGCTGCGTCATTGATTTGATTGACAGCAGCGGGAGCCAATGGCTGCACTGCTATAAATCGCCAATGAAGAGCTGCCTCAAGCTGGGGGAAAGCATGACAGAGTTTTGTGGTTCGGGTAAGTAAAACGGGGGGCAGGGGGGCCCGAAAGTGCAAGGTGTTTTTTCACCTTAATGCATAGGATGCATTAAAGTGGAGTTGCACCCTCTTTTTTTTTCCCCTAAAAATCTTAAACCCAAATTTTTTTTATTTTTTTTATACTCATCTGAAAGGGTGGTTGCTATGCAGAAGTAGCTCTTCTGCCCCTTCTTCCACCGTGGTGGATCTTCTGGCTCGTCCTCCGTCGCTGTGTCTTCTTGTGAATGACCCGCACTGCCTTCTGTGAACTGTGTGTATCCCAGGAGGCAGCTGCCCATTCACAAAGCGCCGTGCGAGTCGCGCATGCGCAGTAAGAAATGGGCAGTGAAGCTGCAAGGCTTCACTACCTGTTTCCCTTACTAAGGATGGAGGTGCTAGCGATCACCGTCGGGGGACCGACATCGCGGGCAACTAGGACAGGTAAGTGTCCTTATTAAAAGTCAGCAGCTACACTGTTAGTAGCTGCTGACTTTTAAAAATATATATAAAAATCGTGGGTGGAACCCCACTTTAAGGTGAAAAAACATGAAGCTTTAACTCCCCTTTAACAAATGTATTTTTCAACGCAAGCAGTTTAGACACCTGGATTTGATTTGATATCAGACTCTTGCAGTACCTGTACAGCAGAGCTCAGACTGATAGAAGCAGAGAAGCAAGGAGCCAATGAGTTCTGCCGCAGAAGCATGTGGATAGGGAGAGAGAGCAAAGAGAGATGAGCTCATCAGTCGCCTTCTCCTCTTTTCATTGTCCAGTTTACTTAACCCCATTGGGGTTCACTTTGAAAGTGAACAAGAGGCTATACAGCTGCCCAGGTCACTTTCACTTTACATCTAAAGCTGAGGAAAACAGGCACAAGCTGATGGTGGCTAATGCAGCAAAGAACACAAATTTTAAGTATTGCAGCTTACCTGTCTTTAGATGTGGTGGCTGTAGTAGTTTTATTTTTTTCACACTTTTTTTTCTTTATTTGAACCTGGTAATCCTGAGATGAACTCACTTCCTGTACTAGAGTGACAACCTTAGTGAGTAGCGCTGTCACCCTAGGATAGTGAAGGTGTTGGGACTACATAACCAAGGCCACTGATAGGGGGGACCACCAGTCCTCCTGTAGGGGGCCCTGGCACACAAGGGGGCCTAAACAGCAGGAGGAATGGGTGTGGTTGGGCTGAGGTGCAATTACAGAAAGATGCCCAGTGTGGCTCTCTGCAGCTGCTGAAAGTTGGTTTCTCTCCCTCCCGCTGGCTTTCAGCTGCTGCAGGGAGAGACACAGCACAGGGCATCGTACCTGTAATTCCCCCCCCCACCCATTGATCTCCTTTCTTGTTCTACTTACTTTGGATCCCCCCCATGTGCCCCCTGTCACTCTGATGCACCCCCACCCCATCGATCTCCTTGTTCTACACCCTCCCATGTTAAGGTGACCAGATTTTTTAAATGAAATCCGGGGGCATTTTTTTTCTACTAGTTATGGCGGCAATCAGCGACTCTCTGCCCGCCACCCTCCGCCTCACAGCCTGTAAAGTGTTACTCTCTAGCCCCCGGCTACTACTGGGTGGAGTGCAGAGAACGATCACCTCGCCAGGGAGGGCAAGGAGATAAGCAGAAACTTGAGCCAAGGCAGAAGAACATGCAAATGGATTTGAACAGGCATGCACCCAAAACTGAAGAAATATTCCCTCCGCTTCAACCGCCACATGATCATCAGAAAGGGGCACAGATAATGGAAAAAAAATACACCCCCTTAAGCTAGTAGGAGAGTGGGGGGTGTAATTCAGAATGATTTTTTAAGTTCTGCACTGACTGTCTTTGAAATTGCCCCAGCCCCTGTTCAAATCCAATCCGGGGACAAAACTGGGGACAGACTTGGTCCAGGGACGGTGTCCACAATCTGGGGACTGTCCCCTTAAATCGGGGATGTCTGGTCACCCTATCCTATGTGCCCCCTGTCACTGTGATGCCCCAGCCCTCCCCCTCCTCCCTGTGGCACTGTTGGCTACATTGTCCTGTTAAAAATGAATTTGTTGTTTACAAAAAAAATTAAATGTAAAAGAAAAAAATGATTAAAAAAGGGCTAATTCACACAGGTTCTTTATTATGTTTGTGTGCTGCTAATAATGATTTTTGTGTATTTTTGGTGAAAATCTTGTTTTGATATATTGGTGGGGGCCCCCCCAGGTAGGCTGTATGGGGCCCTATGATTTCTAGCAGCAGCTCTATACATAACCCCTGCCTCTCATCTCAACAAGAGGTGTTTGTAGCCCATGGAGATAGCAGGGAACAATGTTAAAGCAGAAGTATAGGAACTTATCAGCTTACAGGATTTCTATCTGGAAGAACAGCTATTTTTTGTTTGCACTTATTGAACAGATATAGTAAAATGCTTTCAACGTTCACATACACTTTAACCACTTAAGACACGGACCAAAATGCAGGTAAAGGACCTTGCCCCTTTTTGCGATTCGGCACTGCGTCATTTTAACTGACAATTGCGCGGTCGTGCGACGTGGCTCCCAAACAAAATTGGCGTCCTTTTTCCCCCACAAATAGAGCTTTCTTTTGGTGGTATTTGATCACCTCTGCGGTTTTTATTTTTTGCGCTATAAACAAAAATAAAGCGACAATTTTAAAAAAAATTCAATATTTTTTACTTTTTGCTATAATAAATATCCCCCAAAATATATAAAAAAACATTTTTTTTCCTCAGTTTAGGCCGATACGTATTCTTCTACGTATTTTTGGTAAAAAAAATCGCAATAAGCGTTTATCGGTTGGTTTATAGCGTTTACAAAATAAGGGATAGTTTTATTGCATTTTTATTAATTTTTTTTTTTTTACTACTAATAGCGACGATAAGCGATTTTTTTCGTGACTGCGACAATATGGCGGACACTTCGGACAATTTTGACACATTTTTGGGACAATTGTCATTTTCACAGCAAAAAATGCATTTAAATTGCATTGTTTACTGTGGAAATGACAGTTGCAGTTTGGGAGTTAACCACAGGTGGCGCTGTAGGGGATGTGTGACCTAATGTGTGTGTTTACAACTGTAGGGGGGTGTGGCTGTAGGTGTGATGTCATCGATCGCGTCCCCCTATTACAGGGATGACGCGATCGATGCTACGGCCACAGAGAAGCACGGGGAAGCCGTGTGTACACACGGCTCTCCCCGTTCTTCCGCTCCAGGGACGGATCGCCGCACTCCAGCGGCGATCGGGTCCGCTAAACCCGCGGTCCCGGTCCTGGAGCTTCGGACCGGGTCGCGGGTGCGCGCCCGCGACCCACGGCTGGGTACTAAAATCAACGTATATATACGTTGATGTGCCCAGACGTGCCATTCTGCCGACGTAAATGTGCAGTAGGCGGTCCTTAAGTGGTTAAGCAGCATTAAATAGATGACAAGAGTACTTTACCTCACAATGGAATACCATTTAAAGGTTAAATACATAGGTAGCGGCCTCACAAGCAAGCCATGAGAAAGCAATGAGGTGCTTTCAGGAAAAGAGATGGCTCTTGAGATGTGTTCACCATTGCCTTTACCACGTTCTCACATTGCATTTCCATTGCCTTGTAAAGAGACATAAAAGCAGTTTAAATGCAACAGAGGAAGTTGTTCCATTTACAAAAATGCAATGTATGAAAATCAATGATAAATGTAAGGAAACATGGATCTATTCTAAGATACAGATCCATGCACAAAGTGCCCCATGTTCGCAGTATAATGCCGCGTACACACGGCCGTTTTTTGCGATGAAAAAAAACTTTGTTTTTTAAAACGTAATTTAAATTGATCGTGTGTGGGCAAAACGTCGTTTTTTGTCTTAAAAAAAACGACCAAAAAAAAATTCCAACATGCTTGAATTTTATGTCGTTTTTCAAAACGTTGTTTTTTGTTTCACAAAAAGTCACCATGTGTAGCAAAAACGTTGTTTAAAACAACGTTTTTCAACCCGCGCATGCCCAGAAGCTAGTTATGAAGCGAGCTTCAATGGAAAAGAGTGGTGAACGTAACCTCGCTTTTTGTGAAAAAAATGATGGTGTGTATGCAAAATTGTCTTTGAAAAGTGACGTTTCAAAAATGTTGTTTTTTACTTCACAAAAAAACGACGTTTTTTTTCATCACAAAAAATGATCGTGTGTACGCGGCATAAGACACACTCCCCCATTGTTGTCTGGTACACAAATATACTATCACTACGGCTGAGGAAAACCTGGGCTGGGCACATCATGCCACAATGCAAAGAAAGTGTTAACAGCCTACACCATGACATCTGCTGAACACTCCGTGTGTTTCTGTCCATAATTGGTAATTAAAAATCTCCATTAAAAGTTCATTGTGCTCGTCTGAAACTGGTAAAAAAAAAAAAAAAAAGGTTTATTCTTGGAAGTCTGCCTTGTGAAATTATGACAGCGGTTAATGGGAATCTTAATTAACAAAAAACAAAAGTACATTTTATTTTTTCTACTTCCTTTATTTCTGTCTGCTTCTCCTCTGCCAAATGTTTATTGTGTTTAACTGTGGGGTCTCATCTGGGATGTCATGTGACCAGGTTGAGGCAACCTTCTGCAGCCGGCACCGTAATCTTACATACCGCTTCACCGCCACCGAGAAAACTCATTGGCTGCCATTGCTGCCCATCTTCTAAAAATACTAGTGCCTTGACTGTCTCTGGCTTCAGTATTTTTATTAAGTCACTAATCCAGACAAGTGGAAAGCAATTGAAGCTCCAAATGGTAACCTGCACAAGCCATTGAATTAGCATGGCATCTAGCATTTTCAGGAGTGGTTAGGACTGGTGACCTGGTACCTTTAGACATGTCTAGTTAAAATTCCCTTTACTTTGTCCAGGGAGGGCAAAGTAAAAGGTTTACGGTTTACTTAACCCTTCAAACTCCACAATGGCATATACTTATTTTTTTATGCTTCCCTACCACTCCTCCAAAACCAACTTATGGAAGCTTGTGGACTTTCCCCAGTCCCACGTGACAGTGCTGGAGCAATCATGAGGCACCAGCACTGTCACATGAGAAAAAAGGGTGGGGGTGAGTTATATGTGCCCTCATACCCAGAAGTGCTGGGAATTTCACTTTGCTCCTGGCAGGTAAATAGAGCAACAGAGGAACAAACTAAAGTTGAGTACATGCTCCAATTGACTCCTCCCAAGACTTACTGTTTTCTAGCTACCTCCTCCCCGGCTTGCCTCAAGAGCTTCTCCCACCCCCTGGAACTCCCTACCCAAATCTTATTGACTATTTTATATTTTTTGACATGTTTGAAATTAACTACTACTACTACAGTACTACTAGTATCTGCTACTCTACCTTTAGGAGATCCCTGAACACATCTCTTCAAGGAAGCCTATTCCACGCCACATCAGTAGTTTATACTTCCAGCTCCCCTAGGTCCTCTGTTTAGTGCTACCCCTTCCTATGCCTTTGGACTGATGAGTCTTCCTATATGAGTGGACTGACGCAACTAGAGGCCCGGTGGGTCTTAGGCCCCATACACACGAGCACACAGATTTGTTCAAATCGGTCGGGCAGACCGATTTGAACAAATCGGTCTGCTGGGGACGTATTGGTTTGATCGTGTACGCAGGATAAAACCAAAATCCCCGCCGGCAGACGGCGCGGTGACGTGGCGGTGACGTTGACGCCGCCACGTCACCGCACCAGGAAGTAAATCACTTCCGCGCATGCATCGAATCCATTCGACGCGTGTGTGAGAAGACATGTCTGCTGGTTAGCGTACTAACCAGCAGACATGTCGGGCGGACGGGTTCCCAGCCGACAGATTTCAAAGCATGCTTTGAAATCTGTCGGCTGGCCAAATCCGTCGGCTCGCCCGTACACACGATCGAATCTGTCTGCTGGGACGGTCGGGCTGACCGTTTCCAGCAGATAGATTTGATCGTGTGTACGCGGTCTTAGAATGACAATAACAAGGTTAGACATAAGAAATTGTTAAGTTGGAAATGGAGATGTTAAAAAAGACTGTTTAGATACACACCCACACCCTTTAACTCACACTAAAAAAAATATCTCTCAAGTACCATTACACCGCACCCAACACATCTAACAAGTACCCTTTAATTCACACCACACACCTCACAGATACCCTTTAATTACCAACATAGCACATCCCACAGATACCCTCTAAATCACACCCAACATATCTCAGAGTTACCCCTTAACCAATACATCTCACATGCGCCCTTAAACTCACACCCAACAAATCTAAAGGCGGCCATAAACGGTTCGAATTTTGAAAGAATATTTTTTTCGAAAAATCGTATCAAAGAATTTATGTAGGAATTTCGCACGGCCGATTTTCGTCCGGCAATCAAATTTGAGGAATCTGACATGTTGGACATTTTTTGAAAAACAAACGATTTTCTAATCAATCATTGGAGAATCGTGCGAGAAATGTAATACAAAAAAAATGTGCATGTGCAAGAATAGAATATTCCCGGAGAGAAAAGAATATTCCCGGCAACATGAAGGTTTGGTCGGCCGAATTTCGAAAAATCAATGGTGGCATAATCGGATCACAAAAAGAAAAAAAAAACGTTTTGATTTTGAAAAGAGAATTTGTTCGAAATTCAACCGTGTATGGCCTGCTTAAGAGGTACCCTTTAACTCATGCCCAATACATCTAATAGGTATCCTTTAACTCACGCTCAACAAATCTGATAGTCTATTTGTATTATCAAACATAGTGTGTAACTTTGCCACGTATTTTCCTTTTGCTTAAGATATGTCCAACCAAGCACAGTGTAATACTCTGAACTGTGTGTTCAGCTGCTAAAATGAGGTAGATGTGAACCTTTACACATCCCACAGAGCAGCAAATAGATTTTCTTCCTATCTTTAATAACATTACCCTATTATCTGCTCTACCTCATCAATTCTCCAAGCCGTTTGGCTGATATGGCAAAGTAGGAGAAAGAAAGCGATCTTTATTTAATGAATATAATAAATGCACAGTGCAGTTAGTGGACATAATAATATTAAAGGCTTAATTCAAATTACCTATTAACCTCTGTGAGGTTTAATACTTTTAATTGCGATGATTCATTCTAAATTGTTGGCGTGGTTCCAGGCGTGGGCAAAATATCTATTAAATGTTACTATTGTTAAATTAATATTACAAAGGGTGGGGTGGGGGGTGCAATTGAAGCAGCCATTCTTACCTCAAACAAAATGACCACAGGTGCCTGGTGTAGATGTGTTCTAAAAGGATTGTTCTGACCCGTGTTCACATAAAGTGCAAGGCTATTTAGGAACTTAAAAAATGGAACTGCCACAATAATTTTATTCTAACAATGGACCAAGTAGACCAAATTCCGAGAGGTAATTCTAAAAATTCCTGTCTATCATCACCATTTTTTTGCCATTTGAGCAACTTTAGATAGAGCTACTAAGATAGAACTGCAAACATTTTTGGTTTTAAAGAGAAACTGTTAGTTTTCATTTGTAGAATACATCACAAATGGTAATAACACCACAAAGCATCTTGATACTCTTCTGCATGAAACATTACCGTATTTATTAGCGTATAACACGCACAGGCGCCCTAACTTTAAGCCCCCTGCACATTACACAGACTCCCTCCACACTACACAGACTCCCTGCAAAGTACATGGACTTATTTCCCTGCACAGTACACAGCCCCCTTTCCCTGCCCAGTACACAGCCCCCTTTCCCTGCCCAGTACACAGCCTTCTTTCCCTGGCCAGTACACAGCCCCCTTTCCCTGCCCAGTACACAGCCCCCTTTCCTTGCCCAGTACACAGACCCCTTTCCCTGCACAGTACACATCCCCCTTTCCCTGCCCAGTACACAGCCCACTTTCCTTGCCCAGTACACAGACCCCTTTCCCTGCACAGTACACAGTCCCCTGTCCCTGCACAGTACACAGCCTTCTTTCCCTGCCCAGTACACAGCCCCCTTCCCCTGCCCAGTACACAGCCCCCTTTCCCTGCCCAGTACACAGCCCTCTTTCCTTGCCCAGTACACAGACCCCTTTCCCTGCACAGTACACAGACCCCTTTCCCTGCACAGTACACAGCCCCCTTTCCCTGCCCAGTACACAGACCCCTTTTCCTGCCCAGTACACAGACCCCTTTCCCTGCCCTGTACACAGACCCCTTTCCCTGCCCAGTACACAGACCCCTTTCCCTGCCTAGTACACAGCCCCCTTTCCCTGCACAGTACACAGCCCCCTTTCCCTGCCAAGTACACAGCCCCCTTTCCCTGCCCAGTACACAGCCCTCTTTCCCTGCCCAGTACACAGCCCCCTTTCCCTGCCCAGTACACAGCCCCCTTTCCTTGCCCAGTACAAAGACCCCTTTCCCTGCACAGTACAAAGACCCCTTTCCCTGCACAGTACACAGCCTTCTTTCCCTGCCCAGTACACAGCCCCCTTTCCCTGCCCAGTACACAGCCCCCTTTCCCTGCCCAGTACACAGCCCTCTTTCCTTGCCCAGTACACAGACCCCTTTCCCTGCACAGTACACAGACCCCTTTCCCTGCACAGTACACAGCCCCCTTTCCCTGCCCAGTACACAGACCCATTTTCCTGCCCAGTACACAGACCCCTTTCCCTGCCCTGTACACAGACCCCTTTTCCCTGCCCAGTACACAGACCCCTTTCCCTGCCCTGTACACAGCCCCCTTTCCCTGCACAGTACACAGCCCCCTTTCCCTGCCAAGTACACAGCCCCCTTTCCCTGCCCAGTACACAGCCCTCTTTCCCTGCCCAGTACACAGCCCCCTTTCCCTGCCCAGTACACAGCCCCCTTTCCTTGCCCAGTACAAAGACCCCTTTCCCTGCACAGTACAAAGACCCCTTTCCCTGCACAGTACACAGCCTTCTTTCCCTGCCCAGTACACAGCCCCCTTTCCCTGCCCAGTACACAGCCCCCTTTCCCTGCCCAGTACACAGCCCTCTTTCCTTGCCCAGTACACAGACCCCTTTCCCTGCACAGTACACAGACCCCTTTCCCTGCACAGTACACAGACCCCTTTTCCTGCCCAGTACACAGACCCCTTTCCCTGCCCTGTACACAGACCCCTTTCCCTGCCCAGTACACAGACCCCTTTCCCTGCCTAGTACACAGCCCCCTTTCCCTGCACAGTACACAGCCCCCTTTCCCTGCCAAGTACACAGCCCCCTTTCCCTGCCCAGTACACAGCCCTCTTTCCCTGCCCAGTACACAGCCCCCTTTCCCTGCCCAGTACACAGCCCCCTTTCCTTGCCCAGTACAAAGACCCCTTTCCCTGCACAGTACACAGCCCCCTTTCCCTGCCCAGTACACAACCCCCTTTCCTTGCCCAGTACACAGACCCCTTTCCCTGCACAGTACACAGTCCCTTTTCCCTGCACAGTACACAGCCTCCTTTCCCTGCTCAGTACACAGCCCCCTTTTCCCTGCCCAGTACACAGCCCCCTTTCCCTGCCCAGTACACAGCCCCCTTTCCTTTACCAGTACACAGACCCCTTTCCCTGCACAGTACACAGACCCCTTTCCCTGCCCAGTACACAGCCCCGTTTCCCTGCCCAGTACACAGACCCCTTTCCCTTCACAGTACACAGACCTCTTTCCCTGCCCAGTACACAGACCCCTTTCCCTGCCCAGTACACAGACCCCTTTCCCTGCACAGTACACAGACCCCTTTCCCTGCACAGTACACAGACCCCTTTCCCTGCACAGTACACAGCCTCCTTTCATTATAAAGCACCCCAGCATACTCTGAAGTTGAGAAAACATCACTGCCAGCCTCTTCTCATACACCGCTTCTCCTGTGTTACAAAGCTTCTAAATACCTAAATGAATGCAATTTTTTCATGGACCCGGTCTTGTGACTGCTCTCCTCTGCTGTTTCATTGACAGTCACTTGACCACTCTCCTCCTCCAATCAAAATCTACATTCGAGCAGAAGGCAGAGTGGGAGGAGGTGAGCAGCCAGAAAGAGTGGCGTTAATTGAGGTATTTAGAGGCTTACATTTACATTAAGGGTGACACAGGGGGAGCAGTGTATGAGAAAGGACTGGCAGTAATGTTTTCTTAACTTTAAAGTATGCTGACAGCACTGTTCCAGGGCCAGGAGAGGTGAGGCAGCCGTCCTAACACCCCCCTCCCCCCAGTTGGTAGCACCTGTACAGACCTCCCTGCCCCCCATTGGTAACATTTTTTAAATATAGGCGTATAACACACAGGCACAGTTTACCCTCTAATTTAAGGGTAAAAAAGTGTGTGTTATATGCCAATAAATACAGTACTTGAAAAAGCTTTGGTCTCTTGGTGTGTAAAGGTGCGATACTTCAGTAAGAAGGACCCATGTGCTAGGGCTGATGTAGACAAAACTATTGGTGGACTACAGGCAACACTGGTGATTAGTCATTTGCTCTTCTCCCAAGCTTCAGATATCAGTTCCCCTTCAAACTCTTTTCACTTAATGTTCACTTGATTTTCATCAGGCGGTCCATCAACTTTCATGATTTGTGAAGGGCTGTTTGAAGTTTCACCCCTTATATGTGACCTAAAATGTAAATTTAAGACAGTTCTGAGATTTTTTAGAATTCATTTACAAGTGCACTTACCTGCCTTTGACCTATTTTTAAGTGTTTTGCATCCCCATAGACATTTACTGCGAATGAGAAGCAAGTTTATGCCCAGGTTCACACTGGGTACGATTTAGTTTGATTTGAGATGTGATTTCACATGTGAAATTGCCGGCAACTGCCGGCAATGACACCATCCTAATCTGCTGCGCTGCAACGATTTCAAAAAGTAGTTCCTGTACTACCTTTTGCGATTTCAGGACACGATTTACATTGACATCTGTGCAATAACCTGCACAGATGTCTCTTAAATCGCGGCTGAAATCGGGACTCCCAGCAGGAGTGAAATTGTGTGAGTTCAGCTGAACTCGCACGGCTTCACTGCCGCAGCCCAGTGTGAACCAGGGCTAAAGTGAACAAAGGCCCTAATGCAAAACCGAGGAGCCTGCCAGAGCAAGTTTATTTGTATATGTTGGATTCTAATATTTATAGGTAATCCAGGGAATGTCTGATTGCCTCTCAGAAAGGAATCCCCCCCCTCCACACTGGAGCAAATTGGATCATGATTGCCCCACACTGCAGGGGGAATTTTTGTGTAAACACTGGAGTTGGGCTTTAACCGTGAATGGCAGAACGGGCCATTAGTAATAAGGTGAAACTATGTTTTAATGGCACACAAATGAGGGTGAAGCAGAACTCTGGGCAAAGATCATAATCTCAGTAGGCATTCAAATGTATAAAAAATCATGTGTCCTAGCTTACACTCCTATGCCTCGTACACACGATCGGAATTTCCGTCAGAAAAAGTCAGACGGAATTTTTTTATCGGATATTCCGACCGTGTGTATATTCTGGCGGAGTTAGAAAGAGAGCATGTTCTTTTTTTTTTTCGTTCGCCTGCATCGAACTCCGACTGAGAAAAAAAACACGCAAGCTCGGAAACAATTCGACGCATGCTCGGAAGCATTGAACTTCATTTTTCTAGGCTTGTCGTAGAGTTGTACGTCACTGAGTTTTTGACGGTCGCAATTTTGTGTGTCCGTGTGCATGCAAGACAGCTTGAACGGAATTCCATTGGAAAAACCCATCTGAGTTTATTCCAACGGAAACTCTGATCGTGTGTACAAGGGATTAGGGGTGAACCTTCTGTATATGCACTCCCTGAATCATGGTTATGATGCTTAACCACCTGATAAGTGAATATAGAAATATGGCTGGTAAAATGTAGCTTCCTCAGTCACTTCTCCACCCTCAGACCCTCAGTCACTTCTCGACCCTACTCTAGTAGCACATTCATAAGGTCTTGTGTGTGCTTTCTCTCCTGTGGACATGTTTCATTTCAAGACATCACAGTGAAAAGCAAACAAGCTCTAATTGGCTTTCCAACCCATTTGAAATTCTTCAGAAGCTAAGATCAGGATATACAGTATTTTATTTCTATTTGAATTACATTCTATGTTAAGATTAAGTGTTAATCTAATTACTAACATTTTATGTAATCTTAAAGCTTCGTACACACGACCGAGAATCTCGTCGTAAAAGACACATTGTTTTCCTCAACGAGTTTCTTGTCAGGCTTGTCGAGAATCTTGTCAAGCTTTCATTGCGTACACACTGTCAAGACAAAATCTCCTCGTTCTCAAACGCGGTGACATACAACACGTACAACGGCACTATAAAGGGGAAGTTCGATTCCACTGGCACCACCCTTGTGGCTGCTTTTGCTAATATCATTTTACTGCGTGTTAAGTAAAAGTTTGGTGAGAGACGATTCGCACTTTTCAGTCTGTTACAGCGTGACGAATGTGCTATCTCCATTATAAACGCTACTTTTACCGAAGGTGCGCTCCCTTCTCATACTATATTCTGAGCATGCACAGGTTTCTAAGCATACAGACAAACGTGTTTCTCGCCGTAAACCAGCCCGACGAGAAACACGACGAGGAAATTGAGACTCCCGAGAATCCACGACAGTTTTCTTGACGAAAAACATACACACGACCGCTTTTCTCGGCAAAAAAGCTCTACCAGCATTTTTCTTGATAGATTTTGCCGAAGAAAATGGTCGTGTGTACAAGGCCTTAACATTTAAAAAGGATTTTTTTATTCTTTTCTAATACAAAGCTTTCATTAAAATAATGGTGATCCCACCATGAAGGGTTGTGTTAGGGCACTTCCTGTTATATGAATACAAAGCTCTGTCCTTCTCTCCAAATTGTTTCCTGCATTGTCACCCTATCGCACATCCCCATTTGGAAACTTGGCCTGAGAAACACTATGAAGATATCGGTGGAGTGCATGTTTCTAAACTGAAGGGGGCTTAAAACGACTGCAGGAAACAAGTGGCACTAAGATGAAACAAAGAATGAAAGCGAAGGGAGCTGTTTTAAGCTCCCCGAGCCCATGGGAATGCTTGCAGAGGGAAGTTTTCAGGTCCCCCTTTTCATCATCTCACACACCTGTGGGTTAGTGGGAGTGATACAGGCCCCAGGGGGGGGCGGGCTTATCCCCCTCTCACCTGTAAGGTAAGGACGTTAGGTGAGGCAAGCTAGGGACCAATAGGAGACAGCTCCTGGGTCACAAGGTACATGGGAACATTCTGGAAGGGGGAAAGGTTATTTAAGGCAGGAACAGCAAGCTGCGGTGACCAGATTTTCAGGTAACCCCTTACCTGTTGAACTCCCTCCCCCCGTCCCTTGTCGCGGCCTAAGTATTACGTGGTACCCCCTTTTGGTTTTGTGAATAAACAATTGGGGTTTGGTTAAGAAAGAGTTAATATCCAACCTGGTTCGTGATGGCTAGGATGAGGGCTGTTGGTTGTTTAAGTTAATGAGTGATGTGTTGATTCGTTATATCACAATGGTTATTTGATTAATAAATATTGATGAATAAATGAAATAAATAATACCAGTAATAAAGGCCTGCGGGCAAGTTTAACCCGCTCCATGCTTCTTGAGTCATTATTTATTTAGGTACCATTCTGCATACAGTCCCATAAAAAAGAGGTATTTTCTAAGTTGTTTATGATACAAAATTCTTTAGCAAGCTAAATGTCATCTGGCGTGGGTTTTACATCTACATTAAAGAAAATGTGTGCTATAGCCTACAGTTGCTCTTGTTAGGAAAGGTATAACAACAACAGCTTTGAAAGGCTACAGGTAGCACAAATAACAGCTTTGCTAGGTAAAAGAATGGTAAAAAGTATGAGATCTGAACTACTTTCGAAAGCACCTCCATGTGATATTAATTCCTAGGTAAGGTCAAAGATCAGCCAAGCTCCAAAGCCTGACAGCCGAAAGGAAAATGGCAGGGCTTTTAGCAAAAAAGCTCCATCCATAAAACGGAGCGAGACCAAGGGCCGAAGGGCATAAAAGCACGACAGTAAGCATACAAGAAATTAAAGAAAAGATGAAAGAAAAGACTGTAGATCCATCGGAGAAGGGAGGGCCAACCAACAAAGAGCAATTACTTTGATCTGCTGTAGAGGTAGAA
Organism: Rana kukunoris; assembly: GCA_029574335.1. Classification (NCBI taxonomy): domain Eukaryota; kingdom Metazoa; phylum Chordata; class Amphibia; order Anura; family Ranidae; genus Rana; species Rana kukunoris. The sequence continues at coordinate 120,089,730 of CM056052.1, forward strand.
GAGGGGGGAATCAATAAATAATTCAATTTCCAAGTGAATGAAGGCAGACCGCAAAGTGAATGGATGAAAATGAATAAAGTCAACATCACCTTTGACTCTGATAAGACGATCCTGCACTTAAAGATTTTGTTTCCCCACCAACATTTAATCTGTCGACTGGAGAATGTGTAGATTTAACCTCTAAAAGCCCAGGATGGCAGAATGGCCACTTATAAACAATCCCTGATTTTATATTTTAGAAATTACACTGATTCATTCTCATGACATGATGAAAATTGAGTTACTACAGCTGCTGCACCAGAGGAGTTTGATATTACAGGTGCAAATTTCCTCCATGAAAGCTTTAAGGTCTACATAGAGCCTAAACTACTGAGGAAATTTAGGAACATGTGGCTCTCCAGGATCAATCCAAAAGGCAATCCCTCCTAAAATAAGTCAGAAGGTGGCAAAACCTGTGTCTGTTTATTTTTTTAAATTTTTGTTCTGTTGGTTAGATTTTCCTTCACTTTCGAGAGATGCAACAGGAAGTTAGCCAAAATCTCAACAAGGCGAAGAGAATTAGGCGGCGGCGGCGTACACACTCACTCTTAGGTGGCGTACACAAGACCGAGAAACTCGTTGGGCGAAACTCATCGTTCCGCCCGTCGAGTTCCTAGTTCGGCAGTCAAAAAGCTTGTCGAGCCAAATGTTCCCATTGAACAACGAGGAAATAGAGAACATGCTCTCTTTTTGGCTCGACGAGCTTCCCGACGGGTTGCTCGGCGAAAAGTGCACACACGACCGGTTTTCTCGGCAGAATACGTCTCCTATGGAGGTTCTCGCTGGATTCTGCCGAGAAACTCGGTCGTGTGTACACCGCCTTAGGCTTCTGTTACACAGGTGTCCTGCGGCCAGTAAAAATATGCAGTTGAGTTCTGCTTTACCACCTACCATACAGCTGGCTGTAAACATACTGCAGCCATGGTGTCTTGTGTTGTGGCACATTTAACGTGGCTTATCAAGTTGATTTTGTTCCTATGATTAAAAGGCTCAGTTCACACATGAGCTTCTGCATGTGTTTTTTGGCATCACGTTTATGTGCATTTTCATGTGTGTCTAATCATGTTTTAGAAGCACTGCAATGCGTTTTTCATGCATTTTTATGCTTTTTTGGTTTTGGCCAATGGCAAGCTAAAAAAAGTTTTATTTGTATAGTACATAGTGATAATAGAGCAAAAAAAGAATTTTAGCATATGTATTAAGTTTTGCCCAGATGAAACTTACGTTTGATTTATCTCTTTATAGCCGAGTAACTCCAATCCTTGTACCCCTCACGGGAAATACCCTGCCATAACCTCTCATGATTGATGCGCTCTATGTAGGTGTTGCCGAATGGTTAATGACATAGGGAAAGGTCTTGCAGTCATCAGCTGGGTTTGTTCTTGTGTCAACCACTTGCTTGGAGGAGGTGTCATGTTGTTGTGCTACAAAACACATCAAAAACACACCAAAAACGCATTTACATGCATTTCTGATGTGCTTCTATTGACGTTTATGGACCCACAAATGCCCCATCCTGTACCAAAAGAAGTGCCTATATCTCATCCAAAACTATAATTGTAGGAAATAGCATAGGTGTGATCAGCCCATAAAAGATAATGAGAAATGGCATTTTGTGTGTTGTTACGCTTCAGAAAACACACAACAAATCGCACAGGTGTGAACTAAGCCTAAGACTCGCCATTATTTATTACTGTATATACTTAAGTATAAGCTGAGTTTTTCAGCACATTTTTTTATGCTAAAAAGGCCCCCCTCGGCTTATACTCGAGTGATGGTGGAGTGTGGATGTTCTCCAGTCTCTCTGAGCACTGGAAATCTGCCTCTAGAGGTCTAACAGTGGCCTGGAGTGTTTAGGAGTCGCCACCATTTTGTTGTACCAGCTTGTTACAGTGGACTGCCGCCAAATGGTTGCCTGACACAGCGAGAGACCGCAAACAAGGTGAGACTGCAAATAGACGCAGTAAGGCTGCAGATGGGCACAGTGAAGCTGCAGATTAACACAGTGAGGCTGCAGATGAGCACAGTGAGGCTAAAAATGGGCACAGTGAGGCTGCAGATGGGAAGAGTGAGGCTGCAAATGGGCACAGTGAGACTGCAGGTGGGCACAGTGAGGCTGCAAATGGGCACATTGAGGCTGCAGATGTGCACGGAGAGGCTGCAGATGGGCACAGGGAAGCTGCAGATGGGCACGGTGAGGCTGAAAATGGGCACAGTGAAGCTGCAGATGGGCATTGTTTACCAGTAGCTTTTGCATTTCCCACCCCCTAGGCTTATACTCGAGTCAATAAGTTTTCCCGTTTTTTGTGGTAAAATTAGGTGCCTCTGCTTATATTCGGGTCGGCTTATACTCGAGCACGTATGGTAATTTACTGTTAATAAACATGGAAAATACAGGCATGATTGAAAATTTGAAATAAACTAAAGTTGTGAATATGGTCAAGAACACAGGGAAATGACTTCAAACTAGCAGGAGGAAAGTTTAAAACCAATCTTACAGAGTATTATTTTCCTGAAAGATCATGCTTGGAATAGACTTCCAACAGAGGTAGTGAGTCAGGCAACAGTAGGTGAATTCAAACATGCTTGGGACAAATATCCGTAGATCCATACTCGATGGACTATTTGGTCTTTTTGTGCTGTCACTCACTAAATTGAATGTGTCAGTACCATTAAGTTACTGATCAGACTCCAGAAAAACAATAAAGGAACCAAGTGATGCCCGCACATACAGTACTTTTACACCCTTTCTATAGCACCCTAGAGGCACTACATTTCAGGTTGCTATTAAAGTAGAATTATAGACATAACGTTTTTTTTTCTATTTTGGATAGCGCAAGGGAGGGTTATAACCTATTTTTGTGAAGATTTCCCTTCACTTCCTGTCCCATAGGAAACAAAAAGGGAGAGGAAATCCCTGCAAATGAAGGGAATTGTTTTGGGTACCGCCAGGTTACAAAAACTAGTGTTCCCATTGAAAGATTTGCTCTCTATTTTGGGGACAACCCCCCAATATTTTTTTTACTTTTACTTGCAATGATAATGGTTAACAGGACAAATAGAGAGAGTGTGTCTTCATAATGGGGGCACAAGCAGCAATAAAAACTGACAGGTATTGTAATCCCTCTCCATTTCATCCAGAACTAAAAATAAGTTGTGCATTTAGTTATATTTAGTTATATTAAGGACAAATATCCTCTACACCTACTGGTATTGTGGAGCCAGGAGTTGTCTGCCTCCTGCATGTCCCTATTGAACAATAAAGCCAGACATCATGGTGTCAGGCCAACAGGATGTTGGCTGATTCAGGAAGTGTCAAACCTTGCTAGTTTTGGCACATTGGGATTTGAGGGCCCACGGTATTGATAGGAAGGTACAAATGTACCTTTTTATCAATACCGTGGTACATCTAAGCAATGTGCCTGAATGATAGGTAGCATGAAGTACAGTAAAAACTCTAACAGAGAGGACTGCTGTGAACCTGGCATGAAGTAGAACCTTTATTTTTTCTATTAAGTAGTTGAAGGGTAGTCTAGTTAAACATATAGGCAAAGCAGAAAACTCCTTAATGTTCCATCTATATTAACAGGTTGCACTTGGGAGAAATTGCAAAAAAAACAAGCATAGAGTGGTTGTATATGCTTGATGGGATAAAATAACCTAGGGAATGGGTGACTGACTGAGAGAAGGAAAGGGAAATAGCAGAGTATGACAAGCAGAGAAGGGCACAGCCCTTGGGACTTGTTGATGACTGCTGTGCTTTGCCATGTCTGTGCATTAACACATGTTCACACAGTACATCAGTAATTCAAAGGGAACGCCTGCTGGGTATCGGCCCCTGTGGACCATCTTTAATCGCACTCTGCCGAAATTACAGGCAGCATTGAGACTACTCAATCACCTTTCCGTATTGCAAGGTGCTTCTGATCTGTCTGATGGCACTTTCCTTGCTAAAACAATATGTTCATTTAACAACAAATTTCACGTACAGAAAAGACAGATTTCTACAGGGTATAGACAAGGCCAGCCTGTGGGGATTCTGCCGCTTAAAGCTGTAAACTATTTTATTAAAATCAGCAATAAAGGAATAACAGGGGGTTGATTTCACTTGTAAAACGTTGTCTGTTACAAATGCAGTCACAACCCCTGAGAGATCTTTCACATAGTGCTTTATGGTCACATAGAAAGAAAGAAATTAATAGACCCTAAAAAGCATACTACGTTGTCTGAACAATGGTGTTATATTTCATTATTAGATCTGACTGAGACACTAAACATTACAAAAAGAAAATGTAATGTTGAAATTGTCAGGTAAAGCTTCTGTGACCTACAAGATAATTTCTATGTAAGCCTGATTTATTGAAACTTACTTACAAAAACTGGAGCCCACCAGATCAGTTTCTCATTGCAATAAATGTGTTTCCAAGCAGAGCAAGAGGGGCCACAAGGGTCACAACTGCAACCTGACCTCTTTGGCCCTCACCAACTTTCTCTAACACCCTAATATTTGTTGGTGGTACAGGGATTTACGATTAGCCCTGTGTGGTGAAGATCACACAGCGCAGAGAGAAAAATCATAAGGTGTACCCGTACCCAGACTTTTGGCATTAAAGTACTGTATTTGCTGGCATATAAGACTACCTTTTACACTTAAAAAAACTGGCCAAAAAGCAGGGGTCGTCTTATACGCCGGGTCAGCTGCTCAGATGCCTGCTGGATGTGCGGTAATACTGTATGTAGCTTCGACTACATACAGTACATACCGCTTAGCCAATCCCGGTGAGCGATGTATTAAAATTAATACAGAGCCTGCTCGGATTGGAGTAACAACCTCTGCCAATCCGAGCAGGCTACATACAGTAGCCTGCTCGGATTGGCTTTGAGAGTCAGAGAGGCGTGGGTTGATGATGTTACAGCCTCTGCCAATTCAAGCAGGCTTTGTATTCATTAATAGAATACATTTGCTTGCTGTGATTGACTCCAGCTCCAGAAAGAAGAAAGAAGAATATGGCTCCAGAAGAAAGAAATATGAAGCATCGGAAGCCTCAGAGGGGGGGGGGGGGTCGTCTTATACGGTGAGTATAGGCAAATATCCTTAAAAAAACTGTAAAATTAGGGGGTCGTCTTATACGCCCGGTCGCCTTATACACCGGCAAATGCGGTATTCACATATTCCTAACAAGCAGTAAAAGAGCTTAAAAAAAATAAAAAACAACATCACTGACCTCTCTAGCTGCTTGTACTGTGAAGTAATTAATCCCCAAAGGTCACAACAAAGACTGACATCTGGTTCAGTCCACTTCTAACATCTTAAGCCCCGTACACACGATTGGAATTTCTGATGGAAAAAGTCAGACTCCCATCTGAGTTTTTCCATCGGATATTCCCAGGAATTCCATCGGAGGTTAGATAGAGAACATGTTTTCTTTTACTCCGATGGAATTCCGATGTAAGTTTGGCCGGGTAAAAGCCTGATCGTGTGTACGGGGCATTAGAAATAGCTGCTTGTTAAGGATAGATAGTGCCATCCTCAGACCCTTTTCTGCATCTCATCCAATCAGAGAAAGCCTTGAATCTATTGAAAGGAATACAACACTTATTTTGAATGGAGCAGTTGCAAAGAGAACAACTCCTTGTGTACCAGAAGGAAAGTTGCTCTAGCATCACCTGAACAAGAAAGTTCTTCATGTATGTGGCACAGACTACTACGGAGGTTTTGTGACTCCTATACAGCCTTCTGAAAACATATTTTTACTATGAAAGTGGTACTGTGTAGTGGAAAGAATACACTTGCTCATTACTTTCCTATGTGTTACACCACAGTCTCTTGTGCTTTCAATCTTTCAGAGTTGATAAGTGACCTCGCATAGCCGCTAGCCAGAAAATTCCCTGACAAATCCATCAATCTTGCCTCCTTGAGTGAATCCCCACCGACAATGTGCTGAACTTGCATCATCCGGCTTCTAATGATAGATCTGAACGTATGTGTTGGATGAAAACTATTGTACAAAAGTAGCTGTTTTTAATCTATGAGTTTCATGTATATGTCAGTGTGTTATAACCCTGCTTCCATATACACCATAGTATCCAAAAATTCGATTTTTTTAAATGCATATTTAGATTGCATTGAATACCTGGACCCAAAACTTTTTAACTCCTCAAAACAGTCCAACAGAGAACCAATATTACCCCACTACAATGTAAAAACGTCATCGATGAAGCGCCACCAAGGTGATTATCTTGTGTCCTATCTGTAATGCAGCATGCAAGGGAAGTTTTATTTTTTAAACTTTTTTTTTTCTGAAGAACGTTGTATGGCGTGGAGTGGAACACTGATCATGAAAGCTAAGTTTTGATTTTTTCCATAACTGTACATTTTCCTTTAAATATACCAAGAAAATTCAATAAGGGAACCCATTTTACTGCACATTAATTACTGTATTTATTGGCGTATAACACTCACTTTTTCACCCTGAAAATGGGTGCAAATAGCATGTGCGTGTTATACGCCGATACAACAATTTAGGCTGCCATGGAGGGAACGGAGAGGGCAGCCATATTACATACAGTGAGAATCTCCTGTTTACTCAGCGGCCTCTCTAATAGGAAGTCCCGTCTCCTGGGCCAACATTGGACCAGTGTTCTATCTATCATATAAACTGGTACAGGAGGCCGGACTTTGTATTAAAGAGGCCGCCGAATAAACAGAAGTTTCTCTCTGTATGCAATCTGATGGTGCTCATCCCGCCCCCCTCCCTGTCCCCTCCAAGGCAGCAGTAATCTGAGGTGAGGCTGCAGATGGGCATTGATCAGGCTGCATTGATGGTAAAGGTGAGGCTGCAGATAGACATTGATCAAGCTGCATTGACGGCAATTGTGAGGCTGCAAATGGGCATTGTTCAAGCTGCATTGACGACCAATTGTGAGACTGCAGATGGGCATTGATCAGGCTGCATTGCTGGGCATTGATGAGGCTGCAGATGGGCATTGATCAAGCTGCATTGATGGGCAATGGTGGGGCTGTAGATGGGCAATGATGAGGCTGCATTAATGGGCACTGACCCTTATTTTGCTTCAAAGTTCTTTATAGAATTGTTTTTTTTTTTTCCCCGGGAACTTCCATCCTAAAAGGTGCATGTTATATGCCAATAAATATGGAAGATCTAAAGGAGATTGTATAATCAGATTGTGATGTGTATGAGGTTCACTGTGGATGCAGTGACTATGGCATATAAACAAAGGGTCCACAGTATAACAGACACTTGATAACTATTGAAATTGAGTGCCCCATTTTCCCTCCTCTGTGTCACGTGACTCGTTAGTGTTACAAGGTCTCAAGTGTGAATGGGGAGCAGTTGTGTTAAATTTGGTGTTATCGCTCTCACTCTCTCATATTGGTCACTGGAAGTTCAACTCATGGCAAATAACTCTCTGAGGATCTGAAAAAAAAAATGGTTGCTCTACATAAAAGATAGCCTAGGCTATAAGAAATTTGCCATGACCCTTAAACTGAAATGCAGCATGGTGGCCAAGACCATACAGCAGTTTAACAGGACAGGTTCCACTCAGAACACCCTTGCCAACCAACCAAAAAAAGTTGAATGCACATGCTCAGCGTCATATCCAGAGGTTGTCTTTGGGAAATAGATGTATGAGGGCTGCCAGCATTGCTGCAGGGGTTGAAGGGGTGGGGGGTCAGCCTGTCTGTGCTCAGAACACACAATGCACACTGCATCAAATTGGTCTGCATCCCAGAAGGAAGCCTCTTCTAAAGATGATGCACAAACAAGCCTGCAAACAGCTTTCTGAAGACAAACAGACTAAGGACATGGATTACTAGAACCATGTCCTGTGGTCTAATGAGACCAACATAAACTTATTTGGTTCAGATGGTGTCAAGCATGTGTGGCGGCAACCAGGTGAGGAGTACAAAGACAAGTGTGTCTTGCCTACAGTCAAGCCTGGCAGTGGGAGTGTCATGGTCTGGGGCTGCCATTACTGGGAAGCTACAGTTCATTGAGGGAACCGTGAATGTCAACATGTACTGTGGCATACTGAAGCAGAGCATGATCCCCTCCCTTCGGAGACTGGGCCACAGGGCAGTATTCCAACATGATAACGACCCAAACACACCTCCAAGACAACCACTGCCTTGCTAAAGAAGCTGAGTGTAAAGGCGATGGACTGGCCAAGCATATCTCCAGACCTAAACCCTATTGAGCATCTGTGGGGCATCCTCAAATGGAAGGTGGAGGAGCACAAGGTCTCTAACATCCACCAGCTCTGTGATGTCGTCATGGAGGAGGGGAAGAGGACTCCAAGAGCAACCTGGGAAGCTCTGGTGAACTCCATGCCCAAGAGGGTTAAGGCAGTGCTGGAAAATAATGGTGGTCACACAAAATATTGACACTTTGGGCCTAATTTGGACATTTTCACTTAGGGCTATACTCACTTTTGTTGCCAGCGGTTTAGACATTAATGGCTTTGTGTTGAGTTATTTTGAGGGGACAACAAATTTACACTGTATATCACGACTTTACTATGTAGCAAAGTGTCATTTCTTCAGTGTTGTCACATGAATATATAATAAAATATTTACAAAAACGTGAGGGGTGTACTCACTTTTGTGACATACTGTATATATACACATATGCACACACAGTAAATCAAGGGCAGCATTAGCCTGCCTACCAGCATCTGCTGTATCAGGAGAAGCACGAATCATCCCACTTCAAAGAGATTCTACAACTCTTTCATGTTTCAGTTTAATTGGCTGGTGTAAAGGGAGCTCTGATTAGCGCCGTGGTGATTGATACACTGTTTTCGATGCACAGCACTTTTTTCCTATATATATATATATAATTCTATTTCCTGAGTTACCATAACGCAGGCAAAGATTAGTGCTGTAATAACTGCTGAATGGGTTGAAAGCTGTCAGGAAGCATTTAAATATAACAGATTAAAGAAAAACGTGTCTCATTTGGAATGTGGAGTAACTAATAAATACATATAAAACAGGCGAGACTTTGTGAGAGCGCAATGTTTACTGTAAATTACACATGGCGGAGGAAAAATACAGCAATCTACAATGAAGTGTCCTGATGGCCTCTCTTCCTGGGCTGACAATCTGGTAAGTCTGGACCGGTGCGCTCTACAGACAATAATGGAAATCCTCCCTTTGCGTCGCACACACTTTTGTTGCTTTTATTTTGCTATTGATAAGCCTTAACCTCAAAAAATGCATCAAATAGCAATAAATGCAATGAGGTATCTGTGTCCTGCATGTGTGTACTGTATATCCAAATGCATGACTTCACCAAAGAACTTCACCAGGTAATGTTGAATGAGGCAGGAGTTGAGTATTGCCTGCCATGGACCATGTTTTATAGAGGGTTTTTTTTTAACTGGATTAACTGTGAGTATAGGATTCTTTATACGGAGGTTGTCTATTTTTTTATATTGGGTGAGCTAGTTGGACTTGTGTTTTTTTTCACCCTGAGCAACTATGTAACTATGAGAATGATGAACGGTGGGTTAGTGGTTAGAACTTCTGCATTACTGCATAGCGGTCCCTGGTATGAATCTTCCAGGGCACTCTCTGCATGTTCTCTCTATGCTTGTGTGAGTTTTTCTTGAATACTCTGGCTTCCTCCCATACTCCAAAAACATGCTGGTAGGGTAAAGTGTATCTATTTTTTCAGCAGATGATTTAATCACTTACTGAGTATCCTTAAATGTTTGCCTATGTTCCAGTTTAACCTCTTCCCCCGGCCATACGCATATACATGGTTTGAAACCCGACCACGACACTACCTGCCTGGAGTTTGCATGTTCTCCCTGTGCCTGCGCGGGTTTCCTCCGGGTACTTTGGTTTCCTCCCGCACTCCAAAGACATGCTGATAGGTTAATTGGCTTTTGTCTAAAAGTGGCCCTAGTATATGAATGTGAGTTAGAGCCCTTTCACACTGGGGCGTTTTTCAGGCGGTACAGCGCTAAAAATAGCGCTGCTATACCGCGTGAAAAAACCTGCCCGAAGGCTTTCACACTGAAGCGGTGCGCTAGCAGGACCGCTCCAAAAGTCCTGCTAGCCGCATCTTTACAGCGGTATAGGAGCGGTGTGTTCACCGCTCCTATACTGCTCCTTCCCATTGAAATCAATGGGAAACCGCTGTAATACCGCCCCCAATGCGCCTCTATAGAGGTGCATTGGGGGCGGTATTAACCCTTTTTCGGCCGCTAGCGGGGGTTAAAACCGCACCACTAGCGGCCGAATACCGCGGTAAATACGATGGTATAGCAGCGTTAAAAATCACGCAGCTATACCGCCACCGCGGGTAACACTGCAATGTGAAAGCAGCCTTAGAGCCTTTTCACACTGGTGCGTTTTTGCTGTAAAAATATCGCTATTAAAACGCTCCCATGCCCCTCCCCATTGAAATGAATTAAAAACGTGGTAAAAATGTGATAAAATCGCGGTAAACTCGCGGTGTTTTACTGCGATTTTTTAACGCTCCGATTTTAACGCTCCGTTTTTACCACGATTTTACTGCGTTTTTACAGTGTTTTTTAATTCATTTCAATGGAGAGGGGCATAGGGAGCGTTTTATGAGCGTTTTAATAGCGCTATTTTTACCGCGAAAACGCGGTAAAAACACGGAAAAAACGCACCAGTGTGAAAGGGCTCTAAGGCTGCGTAAATTGACAGCTCTATATAAGTACCTAAATAATAATAATAATTATGGACTCTCGATGGGTGGGCTTTAACGCTGAGAGGCTGCATATAAGCAATGTAAACACATTACTGTGCTGACTGCGTGCTCCTCGTGTGTACCCAGCACAGTAACCAGCGGGTACCAGAAAGCTCCCGATGCATACTTGTGATCATGTGACCCCTGTAGCTTCTAATTACAGCAGTTACGTTATTGGAATGCCTGCCTCTGCCTCTCTGTATTTAGAACCTCTTAAAAAGCCGAGAAGCAGTGGTGGGAAGGGGTTAAGCTGGTGCTATAACCACTGCCTCAGCCTTCCTGCTTCATGGAGGCTCCTTTCTCCTGCAGCGTCTTCTCTTGCAGACTGGAGTTGTGCCTGTCTACACTGTGTGCATCTACATAAACGTACAGTCTTGTAGTCTTTGGGGACACTTCATTCCCATGCCCCTCCCTTTCCTTACCCCCGCCCTTATCCAAGCTAACAGACTGGCTGGAGACTGCGCTGTCCTCCAGTAAATTTTATCTGTGAAGAGCAGAAGTTCAGGAAAGCACGACTGAGAGAGCAGGAGCCAACAGCACTGGAAATTGCTAATGCAAGTTTTTGATATTAAATCATTTTCTAGGGAATGTTTATTTTACTGCTCTCAATCTATTAAGCTAAACAAATGCTCCTTTTCAAGTTGGCCGTATTATCTGTATGTATGTGAGTTAAAGGGTCACTAAAGGAAAATATTTTTTTTTGCTGAAATTACTGTTTACAGGGTATAGAGACATAGGGCCAGATTCAGGTAGATCAGAGCATCTTTGCTCTGGAGTAACGCTTCTCATTTGCGTTACTCTGCCGAAATTTTAGGAGCAAGTGCTGTTATTCATGAAGCACTTGCTCCTAAAGTTGCGGCAGCGCATCGCAAATGAGCCGGCGGAATTCAAATTGGGCGGGTACGGGGCGTGTAGTATTCTAACTATGCGCGATCCCGCGGCGAACGTACTGCGCATGCGTCGAGTGTCAATGCATCCCAGTGCGCATGCTCCAAATTCTGTCAGTGAACGTCAATGACGTCACATCCCCATTCATGAATGTTTTACGCAAGCGACGCGATTTGTTTTTTTTCCGACGCGATGACGACGCCTATACTTAACATAGGATACTCCACTAGGGGGCTGCTTTATCTATACGCCACGTATCGCTTCCGGAAACGTCGTAAAGTCACTGCGTCGCGCCCGAAAAAGATCGTGAATTGCCGATTCCCGCTCATTAACATATTTTTTGAGCGTAAATCGGCGGGAACGCCCCCGGCGCCATTTTTAAGTTGAAGTAACGATGTGATGGCGAAATTCAATTACGCCGATCGCATCGGAACTCCAACCCGGCGTTTCTTGTTTTCTGGTTATAGAAAACAGAAACGCCGGCTTAAAGTGACAGTTAGGCTGGCGGATCACTGGATCCGCCAGCCTAACTCTTCATGAATCTGGCCCATAAATGTTAACTGATTCCTTTTAAAAATGATTAAAAATAGATACAAATGAATCATATAATGTGCCTGCAGTTTAGTTTCACTTTTAAACTGGTTTCATGTTTCTGTGAAGTAAAGAGACACACAGAAAAAAAAAAAATCCAGGGCAGTGTTTTGTTTTTAAAAATGAATCTGATTGGTTCTGAGGAGTTTTAGACACACAGTAATGACAGCTTGGACCACAGTGAGAAAGCTGCCATGAGATTTTTCATAAGGTGCCAGACAAGCAGGAAGTGTGGAGATCAGAGCAGAATTACAGCAACTTCAAAGCAAAAACGAACAATGAGGACATGGAACCAGGACTGCAGTAAGGTAAAGGAAGCTATTTAGCTAAAAAAAATCCTTTAGTGATCCTTTAAGGTTATTGTAAGCTCCTTGAGAGCTAAAAACGTATGTATTTCACTCGTTTACACCGGAAATTCTTCTGCATCTGCAAAGATCACTGAACCATTTACATCAGTGCTATAGGCAGAAGGAGCTCACAGTCTAATGCCCCTACCTCCCACCACAGGGCTAATTCTGCAAGAAAGATCAATAACATTACTAGTATTTTGGGGGCAGAAACCATTATCAGAAAATCCACAGAGACAACATACAACCTCCATGCAGCTAGTGGCTTTGCCTTCTTTTACAGGCTTTTCCTTTGTGGAAATATGGCCCCATGGTGTCACACGTTTTTATTTCATTTTGAACATTCTGCAAAAGGGTTATGCCTCGTACACACGACCGTTTTTCCTGACGGGAAAACTGCCATGTTTGCTTTTGGTCGGAAAAACCGTCTTTTTTCCCGCCGCAATTCTCTGCGTTTTGTTGGCTTGGCAGTTTTTCTATGGGAAACACTGTGAGGAAACATACACGCGGCCGCGTTTCCTGACCAAAGCTGACATGGCAGTTTTCACATCGGGAAAACCGGGCGTGTGTACACGGGGAAAAACAACCAAGCAGGTTCTCGGTTTTCTCCTCGGTTTTCCCAGCCGTCTTTTGACTGCCGGGAAAACCGATCATGTGTACAAAGCATTAGATCCTCCGTTTGTGGTTCGTGATCATCTGTGTCCATATTCTGCCAATTTTCCTATGACAGGAAGTGATGGAAAGTCTTTCCAATGTGGATTTAGACAAAAAAACTATTTTAGTAGAGAAGCGTAAGTGCACTCCTGTGACCCAGAAAAAAAGTATGGCCAAATTTTTTGCCCGAACTACTCTTTTAAAAAGTTGTAGGCTTTAGAGCTGTCGTTATGAATGGCTGTCAACGTCCTAGTAGATAGTAAGGCTAGAATGACAGTACAGCTCTGAAGCTTGCACCTTTCTCAGTCATTGAGCAGTGGCAGCTTCCATGTTCTCATAGGTTTCCTGTTAGGCACTACACATTTTCTGGGGTTGAGGAACTAGCGCAATGAGACAACTTGAGTTTGGTGAAAATAAGGGATTTTTTTTAATGCAATGAAACGTGGCAATCCCAATGATGCCATTCCACGGCTCCCAGATTCATATGAAATCTCACCAGCACAATATAAGCAAATATATTCTAAAATCCAAGACCCATCACTCTCACAGCTTCATTGCCTGAGAATGAATCAATTTTTAATAACCTCCCTCCTGACACCACGGTTATGAGCGCTCAGCATGCAGTACGCTCCTCTGGGCCCTGCATCGGACATCACTGAGGCAGCGTGGCAGAAACTTGTGCAATGTTTACCCTTATTAAATTGATCGCGTCGTGTTGTTTTCAGCATTGAGTGCCTGTAGACCTGCTGAGATCTCTTCTTCCTGCCAGTGTCTGAAATTCATCTTATTTGTAGTGGAGGAAGGACGTTTGCGGAGCTTCTTCTGACTTGCAACTTTTATGAGTGTACAGAATTTCAAGTACGGAATTCACTGCATTACAATATTCTGCCCAGAGCCTGGTTCCTGTCCAGCTGCTTCTGCTGGTTGGGTTAGGTTTGGCTCTGCAGAATTTTTAAATAGAACTCTTTTATCCCCTCAATGCCTGCTATAAAAAAAGAGATAATCCTCCAGATGGATTTAGCCAAATATATTCACCACTTAACATATTTACCGACTGCCAGTTTCCAGCATGCAATTAATAGCACTTGGTTGGTTTGCTCAGACCTGTTTATGCCGAGATCTGAACGCATGCTTCCGATGTCAAGTTAAAATATGTATTTGTTCCCTCTGCTGAGGAACTACAAGTTTTGGCAAGATGACGGAGATGATTCAGTCATTCTAGCATTCTCTACAATGCCCACTGCAAAGCTGGAAATCAATTTTTTTTCTCAACATCAAAATGGATTAAAACTAACAGTAACACAGAATAAAATAAATAAAACATTACTCAGCTGGACCTACAAAGCTATCGCCAATTGTGGTTTTACTATTTTAGCAGTTAAGCACAGCTAGGACTTCAATAAAAAACTGTGCACTTTTGGGAAATCCCAACCCAGTCATTGAAAAGTCTTGCCTGCGTTTCATCCACTCCAACAAAGGTGACTACATGTGACATTGTCCTTTAACTAGTTGCCGATCAGCCGCCACAGTTCTACGGTGGCAGGTCGGCTCCCCTGTGCAAGAGCCCGTAGCTCTACGTCGGCTCTTTAAGTGCCCCCCCCCGCTCGCCCCCGAGTCCCCTGCACGTGTACGCTCCCGGTCCTGTCAGGGGAGAAATGCTAATCTACAATGTATGAACGGAAGATCAGTGATTTCCCCTAGTGAGTCCACCCCCCATACAGTTAGAACACACCCAGGAACATACTTAACCCCTTCCCCGCCCCCTAGTGTTAACCCCTTCATTGCTAGTGGAATTTTTATAGTAATCCAATGCATTTTTATAGCACTGATCGCTATAAAAATACCAATGGTCCCAAAAATGTGTCAAAAGTGACCGAAGTGTCCGCCATAATGTCGCAGTACTGAAAAAAATCACTGATCGTCGCCATTACTAGTAAAAAAAAAATATTAATAAAAATGCCATAAAACGACCCCCTATTTTGTAAATGCTATAACTTTTGTGCAAGCCAATCAATAAACGCTTATTGTGATTTTTTTTTACGAAAAATATGTAGAAGAATACATATCGGCCTAAACTGAGGAAAAAAAAAAAAATTTTTTATATATTTTTGGGCGATATTTATTATAGCAAAAAGTTAAAAATATTGGCCCAGATTCACGTACATCGGCGCATTATCGGTCCGGCGTAGCGCACCGCCATTACGTTAGACTTGCGCCATCTAGCCGCGTAATCCCCCGATTCACGTAGATTTTGCGCAGGAAATTGCGCAAGCGTAAGATTTTTTCCAGAGGCGTAAGGAGGAGTAATACAAATTGGGAGGGACGTGGGCGTGTTACATTGAAATGAGCCGTGACCCCATGCAAATGAAGGGCCGGCCGGCTCGCGCATGCGCGCTTGAAGGAGACCATGGTCAGCTCCGATGTGCGCATGCTCACAACTCGGGAGCGGCGCAATCAGTGAAATTGGAAATGGACTAGGGCAACTTTATGAACTACGCAGACAGCATAAATAGACAGACACAAATGCACTTCCTTTGCAAAAATACATCCCTTTGTATCCCTCCCTCTACAGCAAGGTGCTTTTGTTTGTTTGTGACGTGTCTTTGAGATATTTGAGGACTGTTTTGCAGAGTGATTTTTGTCTTTTATGTGTTTTCTTTGTTGTTATTTTGTTTAAATTATATTTTTGCTGGGCATTTTTTATTTTTGCTCGTCATTTATTAAATTTTTTTGGTTCTGTTTGTGTATGATTTTGGAATGTGGGGGTGATATTCCTGCGGGAAAAGGGGTGTCACCCTCATTTGTGGTGGAGAAGTGATCCCCAGGTCTGTGTGAATGGTGTATGAATGTACAGTGACATAATTGGAGCCGTGGCATGGCGTTGCAGCTCACAAGTCCTGCATGGTGGACTGGTGCCAATCCAATGTGATGAGGATGTGGGGTGTGTGTGCTAGGGACCACAGTGGTGTGCATGCATGCATTCTCATTGTGCCATGATTAATGTGTGTGTTTAACGTGCAAAGATGCATAATGTGTGCTGCCATGAGATGGGGTCGTGAGATGGGGTACCAGTGCATATGCAGAGTCACCTTGAAGGGAAAAGACAGGCGGATGTTAGTCATGCATGTGCCACTTGTGAGGTGTGCATCACGGGAGGGGATAGTCATGCCTGCCACCCATGTCACTCACCAACCAGCCAGCTGTCCCCATACATGTTCTGTTCGAAATCTGTGGGGATGGGGCTCTGATTGTATATGTAGCTGTCATGGGTGTCATGGGTGGTGCCATGTGTTGGGCTGGTGATGTCCTCCTGCAAGGTTGTGGTAATTCCATGATGGCATGAGGGGTGAATCTGAAGATGCGAGACACCTCAGAATCACTCATGCCAAAGATGTCTATGCGTGTGTGATATATCAAGTGAAGAGTGAGGGGCTTGTATCAGATAAGAATATTGTATTAGATTAGATTAAATTGTAAATTTTATATAAGCAAATAAAAAAAAAAAAAAAACATCTCCCGTGCCCTCCTTAGTGCCATCCTCCGTGCCCTCCTCCTTCTTTGTTCATCTAAAGTCAGTAGTATAGCTATGCGCGACGATGCCCCTGGCATGTTGGCATACAGATTGTTGGGCAACACGTGTGACTGCTGAACTCCTCACTAACAGTGTTGCTTTATCTGACAAGTAGACTTTTTTTCATTTTTTAGACCAGCTTTTAGGTGCTCTAACTTTAGACAGGACATTTTGCTGTTGCGCACATCGCGTAGCCTGCGCAGCAACTGCGTTTTTTTGTGGATCCCCGCAACTCCCTCATTAGCATATTTGACTAGCAAATCAATGGTGTGTCTAGCGCATTTTTGCGCGGACGGATGCGTCTGTCTAACGAAATTACGCCGGACAAAAAAAAGTAGATTTCTGGCGTAATTCGTTTTCTGAATCGCGCGCATCTAAACGCACGCGCACATTTAGACTTACGCACGCGCAACACCAGTTGCGCAGGCGTAATCGCTCTGTGAATCTGGGCCATTGTATTTTTTTCAAAATAGTCGCTCTATTTTTGTTTATAGCGCAACAAATAAAAACCGCAGAGGTGATCAAATACCACCAAAAGAAAGCTCTATTTGTGGGGAAAAAAGGACGCCAATTTTGTTTGGGAGCCACGCGCAATTGTCAGTTAAAGCGACGCAGTGCCGAATCGCAAAAAGTGCTCTGGTCATTGGGCAGCAATATGGTACGGGGGTTAAGTGGTTAAGTTGACTATAACATAGCACAGCTGGATCCTATTAGACTTGTGCACAATAGAATTTTTTTTTTATTTTAGTTTAGTTTATTTTCTGTCCTGTTGATTCGTAATCATTCGTAATTTTGCTAAACGGGATTTTTCGTGTTTGGACTAATTCGTATTTTCGCTAGCGTAATTTTTCATTAAATCGAAACGATTCGTATTAATATAAGCCTTATTTTTAGTTGATTTATAATTTGTACTTTTGGTAGAATACGTTGTTTTTCGTTGATTCGTAACTTGTTCTTGGTTCGTTTTTTTCGTAATTTTCCGTGTCTCTCTCACAATGGCGCTGCCTAACCTGCTTTGATTGGATTTGTACTTTTCAAAATACATTGTGGGTATTTGTAACGATTCAAAATCTTGTTTTTTTACTTTCATTTTTTGACATGCGGCTATAGCCACCGCCCCTGTACACTATTTTGAGAGGGAGTTCAGCACGGTGAGGGAGGAGCAGAGAGCAGAGGGTGTTATTGTTGGATGTGTGGTTGGGATCACAACAAGTCGACTTGCTGTTGAATTAGACCGCATTAATGCAACAACGAATTATGCCGAAGGCATTCGGCATTTGCTATTTGCGATATAAATTATTTCGGATTCGTTTTTATTCGTAATTGCTTTGTCCGGAAATTCGAATGGTTCCGAACCTCCGAAAGTTGCTAAATTCGTCCGAATTTCGATTAGTTACGAAACAAATTGCACAAGCCTAGATCCTATGGCTTAGCTGGTTGGTACTAAAAAACTGATGTTTTCAGGGACAAATATACAAACTAATTGCACAACTTCCCTAATATTTAACA
Source organism: Rana kukunoris (assembly GCA_029574335.1). NCBI lineage: Eukaryota > Metazoa > Chordata > Amphibia > Anura > Ranidae > Rana > Rana kukunoris. The sequence continues at coordinate 120,108,077 of CM056052.1, forward strand.
ACTATGCAGTTTGAGGGCCTACCTAAATAGCAAATCACTGAACAGATAATTTACATAGGCACTACCCATATACTTAAACAGTAACAAATGAACAACCGTAGATTAGATTACTTTTGTTCGAAAATGCAAAACAAATGATCTATTTGGTTCAATTCTACTTTTGTGTAGGCTTAAAAATCATAGTTTACTGATTGAACCACTTAAAACACTGGATTTTTTCATCGAAATTAAGAAACGGTCGTATGGTTAGGTGCATGGAGAGCAATATGAATGCAACCATACACCACTACTTAGTAAACTTGGGCCAGTGTGTCTTTTATCAGTATCTGGGAAGCTGTTATATTGACCTTGTCTAAATGCTTTCTCACCATTTTGTGCTACTCTTTAATCCTCTGAATGAGTAATTGGCTGTTTTTTCCCAAAAGGCCAAGGTGCATTTAGCAAGAAAATAAAGAACCACTTTGCATTATGCTGAATTCACGCTGCAGCCGACAGGATTATGGATGGAAAAGCACTTTTTTTTCTTTTTGTCCCAAGAGGTTAACAGCGAGGTGAGACCTTGGCTTGATTAGGTCTGAGTGCAGCACCCTCATAAATAAATAAGCAAATATTTCTATACTACCTCTTTCACAATAAATAAACAGGCCACAAAATAGGCTATGTGTAAAATTGCGTAAATTAGGACTTTGGGTTACTATAGAAGTGCATTTTGTGGCTTCAGGCGTGATTTTTGATGATATTACTGAAGTTGTTCTTTAAATGTTCCCCCACCCCCCTGTGGAAGTCACAAAGCTAAATACTTAACTCTTGCTCTGATATAAGTCCCAGCTGCATCCAGCTCCTACAGCACACACTCGCTGCTTGTCTTACTTAATCCTATGGCTAGGTCTATATTTCTCTGGAAGCCATGATGCGATTTTAGACCCAGCCATAGCAATCAATTGAATGAGAGGTGGGCATAAGGACCAAGAGTTGGACATCTGCAATGGGCCTACAAAGATTTTTTTAAATATTACCTTTTAAAAAAGAGCAGAACCATTACTCATTGTGATTTGAAAGGTTTATAAGCCATACAAAAATAACATATTATTATACAGGATTTATATAACGCCAATGGTTTGCACAGTGCTTTACGACATGAGGGCAGACAGTACAAAATACGGGAGGAATCAGAGGGCCCTGCTCATTAGAACTTACAATCTAGGAGGGAGGGTTAAGTGATACAAAAGGTAATAGTTGTGGGGGTGAGCTGATGGAGAAAGTTAAAGTACAGTTGTTAGGTGAAGGCAGTATAGGCTTCTCTGAATAGAAGAGTTTCCAGGGATCGTCTAAAAGCAAAGAGAGCAGGAGATAGTGGGACAGCTTGGGGTAGGGATTTCCATAGGGTGGGAGAGGCTTGGGAAAATTCCTGAAGGTGAACATGGGAGGAGGTTATGAGGGGGTTAGAGAGCAGGAAGTCTCGGGAGGAATGAAAAGGACAATTTGGTTGGTATTTTTAAGACAAGTTTGGTGATATAGCTGGGGGCCGAGTCGTGAATGGCTTGGTAAGTTGTTAGTATTTTGACTTTAAAGTGGTTGTAAACTCCTATTGATTAATTGTACCTTCAGGTAAGCTTATAATAAGGCCTACCTATAGGTACTGTAAATATCTCCTAAACGTTCACTGTTTAGGAGATATTTACTGTATACTGTATGCAGCTAATGACATCATCGATGCATGCGCTCTGAAGGATCGGCCACTTGTGCCATTCCTTCAGAGCCCTGTGCCTTGACAGGCGGCATTTACTTTGCACATCAGAAAAAAAAGGCAAAGGTTTACTTCCTCTTTAGTGTTGGGTGAGCAGAAGCCAGTGAAGGGGTTTGTAAAATGGATGAGTCTGGCAGCAGCATTCATAACGGACAGAAGGAGGGACAGCCAATGTAAAGTTTATCCCGCGAGAAAGGAGTCGCAGTAGTTTAGACGGAAGATGACCAGGAAGTGAACTAGGAGCTTTGTGGTGTCATTGGTTAGGAAGGAGCGTATTTTGGAGATGTTGCATAGGTTGAAGTATCACGATTTGGACAGTGATTGGACGTGGGGCCGAAAGGATAGATCAAAGTCCAGGAATAGACGTAGAACCTTGGCATGCGGGAACAGGTTGATCATTGTGCCATCGATCTTGACAGAGAAATTAGTGGAAGAAGCACATGGGGGATAAAATATATGAGCTCACTTTTGAATAGATTGAGTTTGAGGAAGTCGTGTGACATCCAGGCCGATATGTTTTACCTTTTGATAGCACTGTATTGAACACTACATAAAAAAATGTCAGTTCATGTAGCGAGCATAAACTCCAGAAGGGATGAGACAAACAAAATAAAACTGAATTCAAAACCTGGTCCAAAAACGTATCTTAAATATAACCCCCAATAGTCACAAAGGATATAGGTTCACTTTGTTAATACTAAATGCCTTTTCATTTATTACCTTGTAAAAGTGGTAGTGACATCATCACTTTGCTGTACATTGTCTGTACAGAGAGCAGAGCTGTGGGAGGGGCTCAGTAGATCCACCCACTACAAGCTGCCTGCATATAACGACATAAGGGGGCGGAGTCAAGACCAGTCACCCAGCACAAGAAGAGAGAGCAGCAGTGACCGGTCTTTATTACAGGAAGCTCTGCGCAGAGGTAAGGTGCAGAAGTTGCATGCCGGATTACTGCACATTGATGGAAGAAATGTACAAAGGACACTAAATTTGAGCTATCGATGCGCATGACTCTTGTATTTAGCCAATAAATGTGTTTTTCGGGAAATGGGGTATTACATTTCCTCCTAGTGTTCATATATAAATGGGAGGGAATTATAAAGCAGCAAGCACTTTGTGCTGTAACAGAAGCAGCAGCACCTGTAACAGGAAGCAGCAATGCTTAACCACTGAGATTTCATGCTGACTATTATTTTCATCACTGTCACTCATTAACAAACTCTGGCATTTTATGAATAAGTAAATAAATAGCCCAGTGCTAATTAAAATTGTTTTTGTAAGATCACCACAGAAATATTTGTGCTCAATCATTTTCCAAAATAAACAGCTGCATCCCACGCTTGGCAGCCTTCTTTCCTGAGGACACAGCGCCCTGGTAAGTTACCATCTGATGATCCCACTAGAAATATACTGCAGCTCATACCCTGCCATGGATTATAATAGAGGTGGTCAGAGCCTAGATCTGCAAGGGAGGGGGGGGGGGGGGTAGACTCTTCTCCTCCATGACCATTGACAAAAACAGCCTAAAAAACCTTAGAAGATTTGTCTAAAATTCTGGAAGTGTATTCTAGTCATTGTGGGGATGTAGAAAATGAAAATAAATAAAGGTAAATTGTACAAAAATAAGTAAAAAAACTGTGATAAACAAGTGCAATAACAATATTACAATATATCATCAATAATGTCCAAAATATTCTGTGATGAAGTCCACATGAAAGAGCTCAATAGCCTGTGATTAACAAGTGCAATCATAACAATGTAGTCATACTCCAATGAAAATATCCAAAATAATCATTCAGAGGCGGCTCTAGGCTTTGTGAGACCTTAGGCAAAACTTAGATACGGGGGTTTAACTCATGCCCATAATGGGTAATAAAATTCAAGCAAATAAAAATGGCTGCAGAAAGATGCACGGATCTAGCACACAGTGATTGAGCAGAGGCAAATTAGGCAGCCACGAGGCTCATGTGAGTGCAAGGCCTTAGGTGGCCACCTAATTTGCCTAATTAAAGAGTCGCCTCTGTGATCATTGATAAAGTTCAATAAAAAAACACTCTCCTGGATTGCTGTACCTCCCAGGAGTGTGTGATACTAACTATGAGGGCTACCTGCATCTGCAGTGGTGTATTGGTACAGTGTTTGTTCACACTTTAAAATAAATGTCCAATGTGAGTGCATACTTTACCTACTTTTCACTAAAATAGTTCTTAACAGTGAGCACTATGACATTTTTCTCTCTTTGGGCTTCTGGTACCCACAGCACTGTATTTTGGTTGCGTAACCCATGCAGCACTGAGCGTTATTTGAAAGTGGCGAGAGAGCGCCTCCATTGTCTCTGGGAGTATCCAAGAAGGAGTTTGCCTGGATATCTATCTGTTCATGCTTGTTTGACCTTTCGTAATGGAGGTCAAACCATAAGATGACAGCCCACCTTGGGGCGATTGCTGTTGGAGGTGTCACTGGAGTAGATTGGTTTCACTATCAAAAGCAGAAATTTGTTCGGCTTACTCATAGCAAGGCTGTAATGGCTGAAACATGTCAGCATTGATCATGTATATATGATTTAGCCAAATAAAGGGTAATACTAAGGAGTTCATGATTTGACGGCAACATTTCTGCTTTGGATGTTCAGAGTGGGGATCCCCCCAGCCTGAGCACGGAATCTCAGCAAGCATTTCTCAATTGTGAGCTTGGGTATTTTATGCTTGTGGTTTCACTATTATTACAAATATTTTCAGCATATTTTGTGAACTTTATCATATATACGCCATTTAATTCGTTTTTTGATTGGCCCTTATTACTGATCATTTTGGATATTATCAATGGCTACGTATTTATTATTGCACTTGTTAATCGCAGACTATTCAGCTCTTTTGTGTGGACTTAATCACAGATTATTTTGGACATTATTAATGATATATTGTAATATTGTTGCTATTGCACTTGTTTATCACATTTGTTGTTTTATTTTCAGTTGCTTTACACTATTCATTTTTTTTTTTTTTACATTCCCCACAATGACTAGAATACACTTCCAGAATTTTAGACAAATCTATCTTCTAAGTTTTTTTTGTTTTAGGCTGTATTTGTCAATGGTCGTGGAAGAGAAGAGTCTACACCTCCCTTACAGATCTAGACCCTGACAACCTTAACACAGAGTATTTTGGACATGATTAATGATATTTTGTAATATTGTTGTTATTACATTTGTTAATCACATTTTTTGTTTTATTTTCAGTTACTGTACACTTTTCCTTTATCTATTTTTATTTTTTACATTCCCCACAATGACTAGAATACACCTCCAGAATTTTAGACAAATCTTACTTCTAAGTTTTTTTTTTAGGCTGTATTATATATTGTAATATTGTTGTTATTACATTTGTTTGACAGTTTTTGTTTTATTTTCAGTTGCTGTAAACTGCACATTTTTTTATTTTTTATTTTAATTGTATTGTTTATTTTTATACAGTGCAGTAATTTTTGCATATTAATATTTTTATTGATTACACATCTTAGTGCATGCAGCTCAATTTTAAAGGTTTGTGCCCAGAATTTTGGGGAATTTTTATAGTAAAAACTGTACACATAAAGCTAACTGTGTGCTGACAGCTAACCGGTGGACTAATGATGACTTATCAGTATGCTGATACTCCTTCACTGCACAGTCAGTGGGCTGTGATTGTGTCCTTTACCAAAGTTTGCTGGTGCTACCTAAAGCAGAATACCGCTCTCTGCCACAAAAAATACCTCAGGAACCCATTTCCTTAGTCCAGCTCATAAATGTATTTTCGACTTTACTTTGTGGTGTAGGCCACTCTCAACCCCACTATTGTTAATGTTGGTCTCATCTTGTCTGAGTCTCAGTTTCCTCTATCCCTTTTTCCAGCCTTACTGACATCTCCAAAAGGAGCCAAGTATCCAAGTGAATAAAGTGAGAGCATGCGCCTAAGTTGGGGATAGTTGATAACGTCATCCTGGCATAGCACTGTGTACAACACAGCACAGCCTGAATGTGGCAAGAATGTATAATGATCTGCGCATGCACTGGTGACGTCATTGTGAACAATAACAGTAATATCTCAGGAATGGAAATGCTTTGCAGGTCCTGGATAATAACAAGGAATATATTTTAGATGCTTTCAAAAGAGGAAAAAATGCAACACAGATGTTAGTGTTGCTTTAGGAGGGGGTTGGGCATCTTCCTGTTCCTACCTTTATCATAAGCCAGGTTGCACAGAATTACAAAACCTTTGAAAAGCAAAACAGCGTCCGTATATCTGTTTTACCAGTTTATTTAACTACTTGGCTGGAGTTCTTATTTAAAAAACATGAACCATCTTTACAGACATTCGTGTAATGGAAGAATCATTGACCATGCTTAAAGGGTTATTTTACTTTTTTAGAAAAAATGGTGAACTAACAGTCTACACCCACCTCCCCACCCACCTGGTCATCACTGTACTAACCTCCATGGGTGAAACAGTTTCACTGTACGCAGCCCAGCACAATGGTCCTGCGGTTTGAAAAGTGCACTGTTCTTCCTCTTCTTTCCCTAGGGATGCCAGGAGGGATTAGAGTGGTTCTGATTGGTCAACACTGACACAAGACCATGATGACCAATCAGAACCACTCTGATCTGTCTTAAAGGATCACTAAAGATATATATATATATATATTTTTTCTTTAAATAACAAACATGTTATACTTACCTCCACTGTGCAGTTAGTTTTGCACAGAGTGGTCCCGAACCTGGTCTTCTGGGATCCCTCGGCGGCTGTCTCCGCCCCCCCCCCAGAAGGATTCAACACCTTCATGCGAGCGTGCTCGCATGGTGTTGAGTTCTTGCAGGCGCGCTCCTGTGATACAGCGGCAGCCATAGCCGCTCACTGTATCACTCTACCCCGCCCCCAGCGCGCCGTGTCATTGCATGTGATTGACAGCAGCATGAGCCAATGGCTGAGCTCTTTTCAATCCATCCACAATCAATGCCCAGGCTGAGCGGCGAAGAGGATGTCGGGGGCGAGCGTGGGACTTTCGAGGGGTCAGGTAAGTGTAACGGGGGGGGGGGGCTGGGGGGCCGGTGGATAGTAAAACTGTATCACCCATGAAGGTAAGTGCAGCAGGGACCAGAGGGGTGGGGAGGGTTTAGGGTGTCAGTTTGCCTTTTAACTCCTCTATCCGTTACTGTTAGCTGCAAATTACTATTAAATTACACAATGTTTCAATATAAAGTAAGAAAGGATAATGAAAGTGGAAGAACAATTTATTTATTATTATTATCATCATTAATATTTTATTATAGTATTTACTGTACACAGCTCTAACAACTTACACAGCATTTTACATTTTGCACATACACATGAGTCCCTGCCCTCAAGGAGCTTATAATCTAAAGTCTCTAACTCACATTCATACATACATGCACACACATACTGGAGTCAGTTTCGACAGGGGCCAATTAACCTACCAGCATGAGCTGGTCATCAAGAGAAAACCCATGCAAGCACAGAGAGAACATGCAAAATCCAGGCAGGTCATTTTTTAATGGGGGTTACCCTGCTGCAAAGCAGAAGTGCTAACTACTGAGCCACTGTGCTACCCATTATAGCGATGCATACTACAGGCACAAATGCAAGTGGCAAGGATTTGAAAATCCTACCTATGGCTAGAAGAACCCCTTTATAAATATGCCAAGATCCCACCTAAGCAACATATTAGTGCCAAGGCAATAAAAATAACAATTCAACTGCCTTGATCTTGAACTAGCATACAGTTCAAAGGTAAAGCGGAACTAAACCTATCAATTTAATGGTTTCCAAAAACAGTTACATTCCTGGCATGCTGAGATTGCTGACTGTCACATTTGCTTGTGCGCTCAACCAAACCGTCAAAGCATCAAATGGCTGAAGCCATAACTGATCACAAGTTCAGCCCCAAGGCAGTTGAAGATCAAACAGAGGCATAGAAGGGTTTAGTTCCGCTTTAATGAGAATGTTATATAGCTTGGAGGAGCCTTGGAGCTGTGCACTCCATTATGTTATACATTCAAGAGAGGATCCCTTTAAACGAAATGCATATGATGAAATCCAGGTGGTGTCTGATCGGTTAGCAGTGGCTTGGATCTAAGCGTAAACTTTCTAAAAGTCGAACATATTGTGAGAGAAAGGCTTTAGACACATTTCATTACTGATATGAACAATGAATACAACAGCAACTTATACTGGAAAATTTCAACATTTTATTGCACACCTACACTTTACAGCTGAACTAATTATGTAAAAATAAATAACTAGACTCTAAATAAAAAACAATCATAAAACACAGTCTGCTGGGTCTACAGTGCAGCCGGGAGTGTGAAAATAAAACTTTAGGAACTGGGCCCTACAAGCCTTTCAGGCAGTTATACATCTAGTCTGTAATCTTAAAGTTATATTAAAGGCAGTTTTTTTTTTCTAAAAAATTAAATAAAATACATGTCACGCTTACTATGCAGTGGTTCCTCTTCCCAGGGTTCTCTTGACCCCTCCCTTCTGCCAAGTGCCCCCAGAGCAAGCAGTTTGCTTGGTTTCACACACAGAGCATGGCTCAGCCCCACTCCTGCTCTCTTCTCATTGGCTTACTGGCTGTGATTGACAGTAACGGGAGGCAATGGCTCCCACTGCTGTCTCAGCTAATGAGGCAGACGAGACCTAGGAAAAACGCTGCTCTTGTGCACATCACAGGATCGAGAATGAGTTCAGGTAAGTATGGAGGGGTGTAAACACAGAAGTTTTTTTTAACCTTCATGCATAGAATACATGAAGGTAAAAAAAAATAACCTTTACAACCACTTTAATGTTTTTATTCCATAATCTAAGGTGTACCGATATGTTGTTTATTCACCTATTTAGTGTGGTGTTAGTGATAAAAAATAATTTATGGTTGACCAGATACACATTACTTGGCTGAGATTCTCATGTCTTATTCAATCAATTATTACCAGTGCCTGCTTTTTTTTAGAGTTCTGTCTCTGAATAACAATGATGTTCCACGCAAGACTTTGGCCACTGAAGGCCTGTCTATGAGGCCAGTTACTCATTGCAGTCAAAATTATTTTATCCAGTGAATACGCCTTAAAGCCGCTGACTTATTTAATTTAATGGACTTGCTACGCCCCCTTTGCAGGTAGTCCCAATGTAGACAGTGTGTGTTTGGGGCCCTGAACTTCCACGGCTGTCAAAATGGGAGCAGTGGCTGTGTCTGTGCAGTCACAATAACCCAACTGACATGAATGGTACTACCTGCACTGGGATGTATGGAACATGTGCATCCCAAAATATAGATTTTGTATATAATGCATGTGCTGTATTCACAAACATAAAGTCATCATTCAAAATGTTCTTATTATTTTAATTACCTGTATTACTCATGTTGGTTTGTATAAAATACTTTGCAGAACTCCTTGGGGGATGACGGAGCTATAAATAGTACAATACCACCATATTACTACTACAAATACTTAAAATAATAATGGTATTGCCCTCTGATCCCTCCTGTATTGATTTGTATTGTGAATGTACTGTCTTCCCTGATGTAAAGTGCTGCGTAAACTGTTGGCGCTATATAAATCCTGTATAATAATACCACCATATTACTACTACAAATACTTAAAAAAATAATGGTATTGCATCGCAGCAATGTAAAGTCCTGCCATAAATAAGCAATATCCCAGAAAGCGTTGGTTAACTTAGCTGCCCAGGCCCACCCCATTGTGTCAGTTTTGAAATTGGGTTGGTCATCATCGAGTATCCTGTTGGCTGAAGACCAGCCATCTGAAGTCTCTACCAATAATGGCAGCAGATAAAAAGATTCCAATTTATGTAGAAGGATTTGTTTGATTTCTGTTTATTATCTGAGGACAGTCACTTCACTGGGTATAGGTAAGGGTTTTCAACCACTTTAATCTACAGTACAACTAAAGGTTTACTTCTGACAATGCTCAAATTAAACTTTTAGTTGAAGGTTGAGGATCAGTGGTCAGAATATCATAAGTTAAAGTTAAAGTATAAATTCACATTTTGGAGCATATTATACCCATATGCTGAGCTAACCATGGGGATTCTGAGGTTTTAGTCATCCAGGCAGATAAACTTGCCTTGATGAAGGGGAATTTTGTAGGCAGCCCAAAATGGCCTAACAATTACATTTTGAGCATTGCTTGCAACGATCAAGGTTTCTTGACTATCCTAAGTGCCGGTTGACACTACACCGACATGAAAGTCGGCACAACTTTGCAAGGCAACTTTGCAAGGCAACTTTGAGACAACTTCGAGGCAACTTCAAGTTGCCTCCAGGACAGGCAACTTTGCCAGTGGCCAATCAAACAATAATCAGCTCTGTGGGAGGGAGGGGTTTGCCCGAGAAAACTATTTTCTCTTCCTGTAAAGTTGCTTCAGTTAAGACAGTGATCCGACTTTGGAGACGACTTCCATTAAAATCAATGGGTAGAAGTCACCTAGAAGTCGCCTTGAGGCAGTACAGGAACCTTTTCTGAAGTTGGAGAGACTTCAGTAGTGTGAATTTAGACGGCTCTCATTCACTTTAATGTAATTTCTCATTACGCGCGACTTGGGGCGACACAACTCGGATCCCAAGTCGCGGTAGTGTGAACGGCGCTTAGGTGCACAGTTAGCATACAATGGCTATTGGAAATGTTTGTGGTTACATTATCCAGCTTGTTGGGGAGAATAAAGTGGAAGAATCAACATTTTGTACAAGTGCAACGTCCCAAGTACTGTAAAAGGTCCCATGTTCCAGCAACTCCAGGAGCAAATACTTCTCTACCTCCAACGTCAGTGACATATCTCTTTATAGGTGGCCATAAGCACAATCACAGTGGAGCACAGCTTAAATATATAATGACTATACATAACTGGAAGGTATAAAGTTACATACTAGATAGAAAGTAGGTTTGTAAAACAACAGCCATATCAATGAGATTATTTATTCGAGAAATATTATTAAGACACCCGTATGCACATGTATGTATTAAAAAAAAAAAAAAAGGCTTTTAATTACTTTAAAGTGGAATTAAAGGCTTGCCACTTTTGTTGGGCAGCTTGGCCTGCATGTGAATTTAGAAGAAAATAAAAATAAGGGCATTATGTAGAAACAAGGGCTTACCTTTGCAGACTGTATGATTTTCAGGTTCATATCCAGCTTTGCAGGTACATCTGCCGATGGGCACCATCCATTCTCCATCGCCATTGCAGTACAGTTTAATGTGTACATCTACTTCCTCTGCATTAGGGATACACGTTCCTCTTGCTATCACCAACGATGTGCTCTCTGCCCCAGTCATGGTTTCCGGGAAGACTGCAAAATTCTGAACCACAGTGGGGCACTTTTTGAAGAAGACACGGACAGACAGGAGTGACATACATGCTCCATAATCCTGGAAGGCTAAATAGAAGCCACTGCGAGTCAATGGGCCAAAACTACGAACTTCAGTGTTCACTTTCATCAGCCTCCCACCAAAGTCCACCTGTGAGAAGCTTTCATCAGCAGCTATCGTGTCTACTTTAAGGTAAGGAGCATCATTCCAAAATGCTGAGTCTTTATTCGGAACGTGGGAGTCCGACTCATAGTAATACAAGTTAAAAGTTTCTTTACAAGACCCTGGCACATTAGGGAGGCTACTACAGTCTCGGACAGTAAAACGCATCTCCACGTAGACGCGCTGGGCATTCCGCCGAGGAATGAAGGTAGTACGAAGCCAGTTGTTCTGGTTGGGCCCAAAAACATTGCACACTTGATATGTGCGTATTGTGTTGAGGTTTTCATCATAGCCGCTCACTTCTTCCCACTGTAGAAAAATAAAAACACAGATGTATCAGACAGCAATTCTATGAAGCAGCACAGGAACTGTTATTTAGTTATTTAGCCCACAAACATGTGGCATTTTACTTATGGGGAAATTCTGAAGTGCTTTTTATATAGCTTGGGTACTTCAGCCACATAATTCGTAATTTCAATATTTTTTCTGTATCCTCTAGTAAAAAATAAACAAAATAAGACACTATGGGGTGGATTTACTAAAGGCAAATAGACTGTGTACTTAGGAAGTGCGGTTGCACTAATTTTTCCCTGAGCTTGGTGAATGTGCTTTCGCTTTTTAAAGGATACCCAATCGGTGCAATGAAAATAAAAAAACACAGCATTTTTGCTTGCACATGATTGGATGGTGGAAATCAGCAGAGCTTTACCTCATTCACTAAGCTGTCTGTTTACATCTTTCCTCCCTGGCAAGGAGAGAAACATACAATTTATCTTTCTCTCCATTCAGAGAAGTAAGAGAACACATGGGCAGCTTCACAGTGACTGATCACTTTGATAGCCAATCAGAGGATATCACAGTCATCAAGTGACTGGGAACTGGGAGTCCTAGGTCCTGATCGTTAGTACGAGACCCAGGGCTCATTGGAGAGCCCAGTCTATGTGCTGGGAGCACAAAGCACAAATACAGGTATGCATATATGCGGCCTCACAGATAAAGACCCAGTTTCCTGCGGCCTCATATATGTGTACTGTCGGAGGGAAGAGGGTTATAAAACATTATATATTGCAGCTTTACAACCCTTAAATATGGTGGCTGCACTAGTTTTCTTCTTTTTATCTTTCAATTTCACCAGGTGTTCTGACCAGTAACACCTCCTATGTAAGGGTGCCTCCAATATATGCAGGAGTAATGGAGCCACCCCTGGAAAATCGCATCATCTATCTGGGAAGAGGGGAGTGTACTAGCTGCTTTAGATGGACCTGCCTAACAAATTGAAGCCAAACTCCAGAAAAAAAAAAAAATATTTTAAACAGTTACCGCCAACATTTTTGTCCCTATGGGATAAAGGTTTTAAAAGCTAACCATTGTAAGCACACCTATCAGTGTTAAATAGTTTGTCTCAACTGTTTAAAGCCCCAAACACACAGTCGGATCTTTGTCCGACCAAAATCACATCGAAATTCCGACGGAATTCCATTGGAGTAAAAGAGAACATGTTCTCTATCTAAACTCTGGTGGAATTCATCAGAATTTCCGATGGAATTACTCTGATGGGGCGTACACACGATTGGAATTTGTCTGACTGTCTGACTTTTTCCATCGAAAATTCCGATCGTGTGTACGGGGCTTAATTGCCACTTTTGATGGACAGCTTGGTCTGTTGAAGGAAGGTGAAAATTAAACTGCAATATAATTAATTTTTGTTTATGGGTTTAGTACCACTTTACAGAGGGAGAACTCAATTATTTTAATTATCATCATTTATGATTATGAAAAGTAAAGGTTTTTTTATATTCATAAATACAAAGTCTATGATAAAATCTTGTGTTTACAGTTTACCGGTCCTTACAGCAGTAATGGTACAATAACGGGTTTTCTTTTGCTCTAAGAACGCTCTTGACAAGCTTTCTCTGATATATTAGTTAGATAATTGTGAATCTCAGAGAGGTGATATCTAGAGTACTTCATATTCTGCAGATGGATGCTGGTGGTTGAAAGAATGTAGAAGATGTGATTTATTGAAAGAGATGAGGGTTAGAGGAAAAGGAAACGGAAGCGGTTTCTGCAATATAATTTAGTGATTCTGTAGGAAGACATATGGTTATCCCCTGCACAGAGGAACACAATATTAAAATGCTTTTTGAGGCTTTTCTGAGTCTCCAGAGAGGTGCAGCCAGTTATACCGCACAGTAAATATGTGCTTTCACGTGAAACCTCCTTCCAGCTACACCTCTGAAAATAACAGCAATAATAATAACAGTAAATGTTCTCGGTATGCACAGATATTTTTATGGATGCATGCTTTATTTTAAAATGATCTCAGTCTTTATTTAAATCCTCTCTCTAATTCTGAAGTTATAAGGACTAAATGCTCCCCTTGGCTCGGTTGGGAAACCTCCAGAGCTTGAGGTAGGAAATTCAAATCCCACAGCTTGAATATTTACTACCCTCTGCCCAATTCCTGGGGAAGTGTGCCCAGTAAGTGCGGAGAGAAAGGGTAAATAAGTTGGAGCCTAGAAAGACTTGGGTACTTAGCTTTCCTCCCTGTGAAGATGGACTGCTGATGCTCCAGGACTGGATGATGGCAAACAGAATCTCTCTTCAGGGTCTATGAGTGGAGCCAGTTCCCTGTGCTGCAGTTATTCATGGTCCCCAGTAGTGTTGAGCGGAATACGCCATATTCGATTTCGCGATATTGCGCGAATATATAGAAGAATATTCGCGAATATTCGCTAATATCGAATATTCGTGATATTTTATCCAAAAAAAATTTTGCAAAATTTCGCTAATGCGAAAATGATTGCGAAATTCTCATAAACGGAGATCATTTCCTGTATTACTAAACTAATATGCACTAAACACTAACTCTACACTAACTCTACTTAAAAGAAAGGATAATAAGGGGGCAAAAGAAGGGTGGAGAAGATAATCGCGCAATATTCCTATTGCGCGATTATCTTCTCCGCCCTTCTTTTGCATCAGAGCCAATCAGAATAACTCGAATATTCGGCAAAAGGAATATTGCGCGATTTTCTTCTCCGCCCTTCTTTTGCATCAGAGCCAATCAGAATAACTCGAATATTCGGCAAAAGGAATATTGCGCGATTTTCTTCTCCGCCCTTCTTTTGCATCAGAGCCAATCAGAATAACTTGAATATTCGGCAAAAGGAATATCGCGCAATATTCCTTTTGCCGAATATTCAAGTTATTCTGATTGGCTCTGATGCAAAAGAAGGGCCGAGTAGCTGATGCGATTCTTTTATGTTGCCGAAAATTCGCAATGCGAATTTTCGGCAACATAAAAGAGTCGCATCAGCTACTCGGCCCAGGGTCTCTCTCTAATCATACCAGCAATGCTTTTAGACGTCGATGGAGATCACTAGGATGTGATCTGTTTTAAAAATAAATTTGAAAAAATACGAATATTCGCCATAGCGAATATTCACCGCAATATTCGAGTTATTCGCGAATACTCGAATATGCAATATTCGTAGCGAATATTCGCAATGCGAATATTCCTGAGCAACACTAGTCCCCAGCTGTGGACATGTGACAGTTACCCGAGTTTGCCAAAAGTGTCTTGTGGTCGTCAGCTGCAAAAGTCTGGGCTGTTCCAGTCTACCACAATTGTGCTAGACCCCTATTTTTATATATACTGTATATATATATATATATATAAAAATATAAATATATATACCGGTATATATATACAGTATATATTATTATAGGTATATAATATATATATATATATATTGTAGCAGAGCGTCCCAGAGAGAGCCTGGGAAAGTCCAGTTCGGGGTTTATACCTCTCCCAGGCTCCTCTCTTACACGTTCAGGGATCTCTGATCCCTGATCCAGGTCAGGTGTTGGCCCTCTCCCCCAGGCCAATTTAAGCTCACCTGAGCTATCAGCCATTGCTCTGTCCTGGGAAACAGTGTGAATCTGTGAGAGCAAGGAGGCTGCTGAAAAACTGGTGAGAAGTGTGTGTTTGAGCTAACAAGCGGTAGGCTTGTTTAGCTTAGTAGTTAGGACCTGCATATCGTGTAGTTAGAGCCGAGACACGGCTAGGTGTTTGTTTGGCTATTTTTGTTTTGTTTTCTGCACACTGTACAGCACCTGTAAATAGACTTTGTATAGCACCAATAAAAATCCCACTGTTGTTCACTGATCCTATGGACTTTGGTATCTGTGCTGGCTCATCCCAGGGAGCTTTTGTACCCGCTACCTATCCCCAGCTTACATATGGTGGAGGCTGCGATCAGCAATAGTAAGTTACTATTTAAAAAGCCAGTACCTAAAGTGACAACATGGAGGAAATCCTCAAACAAATGGTGCTATTCAATGCTGCACAACAGCAAGCAAACGCTGCACAACAGCAAACTAATGCTGCGCTGCAGCAAGCCAACGCTATCGCACAGGAGCAATCGCAGAGGCTGATTAGTGCTGTACAGGAGCAATCGCAGAGGCTGTTTGAACAGCTTGCCACTGCTGCAGAAGCGGATAGGAAAACCCTGACTAAAGTTGCAGAAACGCTAGCACAGTGGGCACCTGCGGAAATCAAGGATATTAGAGACAAGCCTTCAGCCATCCATGTGGCTCGCTTTCTGTCAAAAATGACTACGGATGATGATCCAGAGGCCTTCCTGCTAACATTTGAACGGACCGCTGAGAGGGAAGATTGGCCTAAAACCAAGTGGGTGGTAAGCATGGCAAGGAAATAGGGGGGAGGATTTTTGGTGCCAGGACTGAAGTTTGGCGTCCCAAGCAAGGGAAACCACTGCCTGTCAGCAAACCAACTTGGGGAAACATCAGGTGTTTTCGTTGCCAAGAGCTGGGACATGTTGCAGCAAACTGTCCATTGACTGATGAACCAATGCAGTGTGATCTGTCTAATAGAAGGCAGTCTATGTTTGCTGCTGTTTCATGCGCTGCAGCGCCAAATGTGGGGAAACACATGTGTCACATGACTGTTAATGATAAGCCTATTACGGCCTTACTGGACTCTGGAAGTCTGGTTACTTTGGTTACAGCTGAGATGGTTGAAACTGTGAATTTTCATGCTAAAAAAGTTGCTGTGATCTGTGTACATGGGGATACCCGGGAGTATCCTATAGCCACAGTTCAGTTTAAAACTGGCTTAGGTACGGTGTCCCATGCGGTCGGACTTGTGCCCCACTTGGTGCACGAGGCCATCATTGGTAGGGACTTCCCTAAGTTTTGGGAACTGTGGGATCGTCCCGACCCGGTCGCAGTACCTGACTCAGTCGCAGAGCCAGAGCTCCTGGCTACTTCCGATATTGTGGGTTCAGGGGACTCATCTCAGGGCTCTCCGAGTTTTCCTTTCTCGGTTATGGCAGGAGAGCTGGAGGAGCCTGAGGGAGTCCCCACAACCAGTAGAGCCGGACAGCCGTCTGTCGACTCGGAGCCTATGTTGGAGTTTACTGACCTTAATGTGCATAAGGAAAATTTTGGTACTGAGCAGAGAAAAGACCCCACCCTTGCCAGGGCCTGGGAAAATGTAATGGTGGTTAATGATGTACCTGTTGAACCAGGGGATAGGCCCTGTTTTCCTTATTTCAGCAGCAATGATGATTTACTGTATCGTGTATGTAAAAAGAATGATGAAGTTACTGAACAATTGGTGGTCCCCAAGCCTTACAGAAGGGTGGTGTTGGAACTTGCCCATGGGCACTTGCTAGGAGGCCATTTAGGGGTTGAGAAAACCACTGAAAGAGTGTTGCGCAGGTTTTACTGGCCGGGGATACAGAAAAATATTGAAAATTATTGTCAATCCTGTCCGGTGTGTCAGATGTCAGCCCCCCAGCCCCACTTCCGAAGTCCTTTAGTGCCCTTGCCCATTATTGAAGTGCCCTTCGAGAGGATTGCCATGGACCTTGTGGGTCCGCTCCCCAAATCCGCCCGTGGTCATCAGCATATCCTTGTGATGATGGATTACGCTACCCGTTATCCTGAGGCCGTTCCCTTACGCGCCGCGTCTGCTAAAAACATTGCCAAAGAGCTGTTTATGGTGTTCAGTCGGGTTGGCATCCCTAAAGAAATCCTTACAGACCAGGGTACCCCATTTATGTCACGGATAACTAGGGAGCTGTGCAAGTTATTTAAGGTGACGCAGTTGCGAACCTCTGTGTATCATCCGCAAACAGATGGCTTGGTGGAACGTTTTAATAAGACGTTAAAGGGCATGTTAAAAAAGGTTGTTGACAAAGATGGGAAAGACTGGGACTTCCTGATACCGTACCTGATGTTTGCTATCAGGGAGGTTCCCCAGTCCTCTACAGGGTACTCTCCATTTGAGTTGCTTTACGGGAGACACCCTCGGGGACTCTTGGACATAGCCAAGGAAACTTGGGAGGGGGAACAGACACCCCACAAAAGTGTAATTGAGCATATCGCTCAAATGCAGGACAGGATTGCAGCCGTAATACCAGTGGTGAAAGAACATTTACTACAGGCTCAAGCAGCCCAACAGAGAATATACAATCGGGGGGCCCAACTCCGTGTTTTCTCACCGGGTGACAGGGTCCTCGTTTTAGTTCCCACTGTTGAGAGCAAGTTCCTGGCTAAATGGCAGGGTCCCTTTGAAGTAATTGAAAGAGTTGGGGAAGTCAATTACAAGGTGTATCAACCAGGTAAAAGGAAGCCCGAACAGATTTACCACGTGAACCTGTTAAAGCCCTGGAAGGATAGACTGGCGTTAACTGTGAGGTCCCTACCGGTAACGCCTAAGGGTACTGAATCCCCTCTGATCCCTGAGGTCACGATTCCAGACACCCTGTCATATTCCCAAAAACAGGAAGCTAGAGAGTTCCTAATAAGGAATAGAGAGAAATTTTCGGAGTTGCCTGGCACGACTTCAGCGGTTCAGCATGATATTGTTACTGAACCTGGGGTCCGTGTCAAGCTCAAACCATACCGAATTCCTGAAGCGAGGAGAAAGGACATCAGTGATGAAGTTAGAAGGATGTTGGAACTAGATGTCATTGAGGAATCCAATAGTGACTGGTCTAGCCCCATCGTGTTGGTCCCAAAACCGGATGGCACTTGGAGGTTTTGTAACGACTTCAGAAAGCTCAATGCAGTAACAAAGTTTGACACGTACCCGATGCCCAGGGTAGATGAACTTATAGACCGACTGGGCAAGGCCCGTTATCTGACCACTTTGGACTTGACCAAAGGATATTGGCAAATACCCCTGACTAATAGTGCCAAAGAAAAGACTGCGTTTGTGACCCCGGAGGGGTCATTCCAGTATAAGAAAATGCCTTTTGGGTTGCAAAATGCCCCTGCAACCTTTCAGAGGGCCATGGACAGGACCCTAAGACCGCACCAGCAGTATGCTGCAGCTTATTTAGATGACATAGTGGTGCATAGCACTGACTGGGAGTCTCACTTGCCCCGTGTCCAAGCTGTCCTTGATTCCCTCTTCAAGGAAGGTTTTACGGCAAATCCCAAAAAATGTGCCATTGGTTTGGAGGAAGCCAAGTATTTGGGCTACACTATTGGCCGTGGAGTTATTAAACCCCAAGTGAATAAAGTAGAAGCCATCCAGGAGTGGCCACGTCCTGCAAACAAGAAGCAGGTCAGGGCCTTTCTTGGCATTGCGGGATATTATAGAAGGTTTATTCCAAATTTTGCCACTATAGCTGCCCCACTGACAGACCTGACGAAAGGGAAAGACTCAGTAATGATAAAATGGTCCCCAGTAGCAGAAGAATCTTTCCAAGTCCTGAAGAAGGCTCTTTGTGCACAGCCAGTGCTATACTCCCCCGATTTCTCCAAAGATTTTTTGGTTCAGACAGATGCCTCTGATGTAGGTATCGGGGCAGTACTATCACAGGTATACAATGGGGAAGAACACCCTGTGGTCTACCTAAGCAGAAAGCTCAATGATCATGAGAAAAAATATGCAGTCATTGAAAAGGAATGTTTAGCCATAAAGTGGGCCGTGGACGCGCTCAGGTACTACCTGTTAGGGCGCCAGTTTGAGTTAATAACTGACCATGCTCCCCTGAAATGGATGGCCCAAAAGAAGGAGACTAATAGGCGGGTGAATCGGTGGTTTTTGGCCCTCCAGGATTATTCCTTTTCGGTAAAACACAGGCCAGGTGTTGAGATGGGGAATGTAGATGCCCTGTCCCGTGTTCACTCCTGTTGGGCTACAGGTGTTCCAACCCTGGGGTTGAAACAAGAGGGGAGGGTGTGTAGCAGAGCGTCCCAGAGAGAGCCTGGGAAAGTCCAGTTCGGGGTTTATACCTCTCCCAGGCTCCTCTCTTACACGTTCAGGGATCTCTGATCCCTGATCCAGGTCAGGTGTTGGCCCTCTCCCCCAGGCCAATTTAAGCTCACCTGAGCTATCAGCCATTGCTCTGTCCTGGGAAACAGTGTGAATCTGTGAGAGCAAGGAGGCTGCTGAAAAACTGGTGAGAAGTGTGTGTTTGAGCTAACAAGCGGTAGGCTTGTTTAGCTTAGTAGTTAGGACCTGCATATCGTGTAGTTAGAGCCGAGACACGGCTAGGTGTTTGTTTGGCTATTTTTGTTTTGTTTTCTGCACACTGTACAGCACCTGTAAATAGACTTTGTATAGCACCAATAAAAATCCCACTGTTGTTCACTGATCCTATGGACTTTGGTATCTGTGCTGGCTCATCCCAGGGAGCTTTTGTACCCGCTACCTATCCCCAGCTTACAATATATATATATATATATATATATATATATATATATTATATATATATATATAATTTTACTTTATACATATATATATATATATATATATATATATATATATATATATATATATATATATATTATAATATATTATATACATTATATATACAGTTGTGCTCATAAGTGTATGTACCCTGGCAGAATTTATGATTTTGTGGCCATTTATCAGAGAATATGAATGATAACACATAAACTTTTCTTTCACTCATGGTTAGTGTTTGGCTGAAGCCATTTATTATCAATCAACTGTATTTACTCTTTTTAAATCATAACAACAAATGACCCTGATCAAAGGTTTACATACATACCCCAGTTCTTAATACCGTGTATTGCCCCCTTTAACATCAATGACAGCTTTAAGTCTTTTATGGTATTTGCTCTATATGGTCTTTATTCTCTCAGATGGTAAAGCTGCCCATATCTCCTGGCAAAAGGCTTTCTTCTGGCGACTCGACCATGCAGCCCATCTTTCTAAGTGCCTCCTTATCGTGCATCTTAAAGCAGCCACACCACAATTTTTCAGAGAGTCGTGTATTTCACTTGAAGTTATTTGTGGGTTTTTCTTTGCATCCCAAACAATTTTCCTGGCAGTTGTGGCTGAAAACGTGGTTGGTCTACCTGACCGTGGTTTTGTTTCATTTTCCACTTCTTGATTGGAGTTTGAACACTGCTGATTGGCATTCTCAATTCCTTGGGTATTTTTTTATATCACTTTCCTATTTTATACAGTTCAACTACATTTTCCACAGATCCTTTAAAAAAAATTGTTGCTTTCTTCATGACTCAGAATCCAGAAATGTCAGTGCAGCACTGGATGAAAGATGCAAGTGTCTGTCAGGAGTCCAGAAACTCACTGACCTTTTATACACACACACTAATTACAAGCAAACAGATGACAGGTGAGGATGGTTACCTTTAATAGCCATTCAAACCCTTTTGTGTCAACTTGTGTGCATGGTATCAGGTTATCAGGCCAAAATCACCTGGGTATGTAAACTTTTGATCAGGGTCATTTGGATAGTTTCTGTTGCCATTATGATTTAAAAAGAGTTTAAAAACAGTTGATTGATAATAAATGGCTATAGCCAACCACTAACTATGAGTGAAACTATTATTCATACTCTCTGAAAAAAGGCCAAGAAATCATAAATTCTGCCAGGATGTGTAAACGGATAAGCACAACTGTATCTACCGTATATAATATTTTCCATATTATATATTTTTTTATGGTCTTCAGCAGTGAAATAGTGACTTACCATGACTGCTGTAGAGAGGTGTCCTTGTTCTAAAGTTACACTTTTTTGGAGTATCCCATTCCCCATTGTCCTTAATTTGTTATAATTTCTACAGCAATAGAATTCAAAAGGACATGCCACTAGACTTAGACCCCTTTCACATTGAGGAGTTTTTCAGGCGGTACAGCACTAAAAATAGCGCTGCTATACCGCCTGAAAAACTCCTTCACTGCCTACTCAATGTGAAAGCCTGAGGGCTTTCACATTGAGGTGGTGCGCTGGCGAGAGAGAAAAAAATCTCCTGTCAGCAGCATCTTTGGAGCGGTGAGAAGAGCAGCGTGTAAACCGCTCCTTCACCTCTTCTTCCAATTTAAAACCATGGGAAACCGTGGCAATACTGCCCGCAATGCGCCTCTGCAGAGGTGCATTGCGGGCGGTATTAACCCTTTATCGGGCGCTAGCGGGGGTTAATACCCCACCGCTAGCGGCCGATTCCCGCAGCAATCCCGGCAGTATAGTGCCGCTATTTTTAGCAGCACTATACCGCCACCACGGCTCCCGCTCCAATGTGAAAGGGGCCTTATTATTGCGCTGGAGTGAAAGCTCCAGTCAGTTTTAGTCAGTTCTATTTTTCAAGAGATGATAGGAAATCTCTTCAAAATGAGAGGAAATCCCTTATTAGATAGTTGTAATAGGTGGAATAGGTGGCCCCAATTGAAGATGTCCCCCCACCTCCTGTTTTGGTGACAACTTTAAGATTTTTGCAGATGAACAGTGGGCCCTAGGAGCATAATGAAATTATTTGCATGGCTTTGCTTGCTATCCTAATATAAACATTAAACCCTTTTTTCGATGGGATTGGCCAAGCAAGTGAAAGATATGAACAAGGCTTTTGTTGTGGTGCATAAAGCTTGAGATATATTTGAACTTTATATTTGAAGCTGTTATTTTAGTTCTTTAGCATTTTACTCTATGCTAGCACGAGTTGTCTTTCGAGCAAACTACAAATCATTCTTTCCCCTTGCGTGAAGCAGATCCCCCACTAAGCATCATCTTGTGTTCTTCTTGCTCATTATCTACCATCCCTGCTACTCTTGCATCACAAAGGTAAGTGATATTAATCACAAAGATTAATTTGCCTGGATAGCACTTCATGCTACTTTAGAAATTTGCGCTCGGCAAGCTCCGGGGAGGAAGCCACCGAGGCAACTAATTAAAACCCCATCTTAAAAGGCAATGTTATTGTTCTGATAATGAAATAAACAGGAGATGAAGGAGGATAAGGTACACGTGGCGAGACAGTGGTGGAAAATTTCATTCCCAACAACATTAGCACTTACACTCCATGCAAATCATACCGCCATTAATAATCTATGGTACAGTATTAGGAAAATGAAGAGCTTGGCAATACAACACATTAGGTTTAAAGGCACACTCACATAAGACAAACATTCTTCTTATTTCTGATTTCCCCAATATGTATTGGCTCAATATGTATTGGCTCAAAATTGTGCACAGTGTGTGTGTCACTTAGGTTTCTCACCTACACATGGCAGGAGGCTCTAAGATTTGTGTCGGATATGATATCTTAAAGTGGTTGCATACCCGCCGACGGCTCATTATGAAATACTTACCTTAGAACTAGGTGTCGGTATCTCAGCCAGTCCATGCCAAGGGAGAGGACATGTTGCCTCGACGTGTCTTCTGGGTTTCGCAGCTCCAGCACTGAGTGGCTGGAGCCGCAATGTCATCACACCCGCGCATGCACGCAGGAGACTCCTTTCCGGCAAGGTCCGGCGTCTGCTGGGCTTTCAGCCGAGAATCCCCTATACACATGTGACGCTGAAGTCAGCGGCGCATTGCAAGGGAAATATCTCCTAAACCAGGGGTGCCCAACCAGTGGCCCGGGGGCCACATGTGGCCCGCGGAGCCCTCTGATGTGGCCCGTGATTTAATGCTCAGGGATGGAATAGAATAGAATACTGTTATTAAAGGTAAGTTTATCACTACTCTATGGCAAAGTGCATCTAACCTGCAGGAAAGCCAAAGGTGAACCCGTGGTGCCGGTAAACAGCGCATCAGTGAAAACAGCTTTAGGCCTCTTTTACATGATCAGTCTGACCCAATCGGACCCTCCATTCACCTCTAAGGAGTGGCAGATGTAAATAGACTTGTGTCTGTTTACAAATGCCTACCTCCAATCCAATCCACTAAAAAAAGACTTGAGTATAGAGTAGAGTGGACTGCTGTCCACCCGCTCCGCTCATTGTGGCCCGCGACCGGTTACCAAGTCACTTAAGTGGCACCCTCTCTTCAAAAGGTTGGGCACCCCTGTCCTAAACCATACAGGTTTAGGAGATATTCTTTTTACCTACAGGTTAACCCTTTGATTGCCCTTGATGTTAACACTTTCTCAGCCAGTGTCATTAGTATAGTAACAGTGCTCAATTTTTAGCACTGATCACTGTATTAGTGTCACTGGTTCTCAAAAAGTGTCAGAATGTCTGCCGCAATATCGCAGTCCTGCTATAAGTCACTGATCGCCGCCATTACTAGTAAAAAAAAAAAATCACATAGTTTGTAGACACTATGGGGGTTATTTACGAAAGGCAACTACACTTTGTACAGCAAATTGCACTGAAAGCGCACATGGAATTGCAGTCACTGTAAATCTGAGGGGTAGATCTGAAATGAGGGGAAACTGCTGATTTTATTATCCAATCATGTGCAAGCGAAAATGCTGTTTTTTATTTTCCTTGCATGTCCCCCTCAGATCTACAGCGACTGCACTTCAAAGTGCACTTTCAGTGCAATTTCAAGTGCACTTTGCACTTGTAGTGCAAAGTGGATTTGCCTTTAGTGAATACCCCCTATAACTTTTGCGCAAATATATATGCTTATTTGGATTTTTTTACAAAAAATATGCAGCAGAATACATATTGACCTTTTTATTTTTGGATGTGTTTTATAGTAGAAAGTAAAACATTTTTTTATTTTATTTTAAATAATCGGTCCTTTCTTTTATTTTTAGCGCAAAAAAATGTATTCAAATACCACCAAAAGAAAGCTCTATATCTGGCGCTCAGTTGTAAAGCATATTCCAGGTCATGCTAGGCTGTCTCAAAATAATGTAAAGGTTTCATAAGTAGAAAGGTGTAATGGTTTATAGCCTGAGATGTAAATATAAGGGGAGATGGGATGAAACACCAAGGGAAATATTCATTATTGTTATTTACACCTTATAAATGTACCCTGCCCCTTATGGGTAGCTTTGTTTGGCAGCATGAGACGTTGTGAAGTAAAAAAAAAAAAAAATCTATTGGTATGTATTTAAAGCTGCTCTAAGTGAGGTCACATCAAAGCTGAATGAGAAATGTCTGTTCCCTGGCAGCTGTCCAAGTCCTTAGTAAGGAAGGCAGACATGGGGGGGGGGGGACAGATATCTGAACAGCCAGACGCACCTTGTGAGCAAAACACAACAGCAACATATTTGTTTTATAACACAGGAACGCAAATACTGCACTAAATGAGAATAAAGGATTCCTATGCAAGAACAAAATACCTACAGTGACTTGAAAAAAGTATTCATACCCCTTGAAATTTTCCACATTTTGTCATGTTACAACCAAAAAACTTAAATGTATTTTATTTGTATTTTATGTGTTAGACCAACACAAAGTGCCACACAGTTGTGAAGTGGAAGGAAAATTATAAATGGTTTTCAAAATGTTTTACAAAAAAATATGTGATAGTGCATTTGTATTCAGCCCCCGAGTCAATACTTTGTAGAACCACCTTTCTCTGAAATTACAGCTGTGAGTATATTTGGGGATGTCTTTGCACATCTAGAGAGTGGAATTTTTGCCCATTCATCTTTGCAAAATAGCTCAAGCTCTGTCAGATTAGATGGAGAGCATCTGTGAACAGCAATTTTCAAGACTTGCCACAGATTCTCAATTGGATTTCAGTCTGAACTTTGATTGGGCCATTCTAACACATGAATGTGCTTTGATCTAAACCATTCCATTGTAGCTCTGGCTGTATGTTTAGGGTCGTTATCCTGTTGGAAGGAGAACCTCCCCAGGCTCAAGTCTTTTGCAGACTCTAATGCCACATACACACCATCGGTTCATCCGATGAAAACGGACCGATGGATTTTTTCATCAGATATCCGATGAAGCTGACTTTCATCAGTCTTGCCTACACACCATCAGTTAAAAATCCGTTTGTGTCAGAACGCGCTGACGTTAAACACTACGACGTGCTGAGAAAAATCAAGTTCAATGCTTCCGAGCATGCGTCGACTTGATTCTGAGCATGCGTGGATTTTTAACCGATGGACTTGCCCACAGACCATCTGTTTTTTAACCATCAGATAATTTTAAAACAGGTTCTAAGTTTTTTTACCGATGGGAAAAAAAACGATGGGGCCCACACACGATCGGTTCGACCAAAGAAAACGGTCCGTTTTCATCAGACGAACCGATCGTGTGTACGCGGCATAACAGGTTTGCTTCTAAGATCACCCTGTATTTGGCTCCATCCATCTTCCCCCACATGGCTTCTTGCAGACTGCAAATGGGACTTCTTTTGGCTTTCTTTCAACAATGGCTTTCTTCTTGCCACTCTTCCATAAAGGCCAGATTTGTGGAGTGTGTCGCTTGGGCGCCCATGTCTTGGTAAGTTTGCAGTTGTGCCATACTCTTTCCATTTTCGAATGATGGATTGAACAGTGCTCTGTGAGATGTTCAAAGCTTGGGATTTTTTTTATAACCTAACCCCGCTTTTAAAATGTCTCCATAACTTTATCCCTGACTTGTCTTGTGTGTTCCTTGGCCTTCATGACGCTGCTTGTTCACTAAGGTTCTCTAAAAAACCTCTGAGGGCTTCACAGAACAGCTGTATTTATACTGAGATTAAATTACACACAGGTTGACTCTGTTTACTAATAAGGTGACTCCTGGTCAGTGCTCTGAACCATTGGCTGAGAACGCGAATCAGAAGCCAGCCAGACGTTTTTTGGTCATGAGCCTTCGACGGAAGCTTCTGTCAGTCTGTCTGCCATGTACACGGGCCGAATGTCGGCTGGTTATTATAGAACTGGCCGATGCCGGCCGATATTCGGCTTGTGTGTACTAGGCTTAAGTCAAAGCATGTGAGACTCCATCTGAAGCCGCGTACACACGGCAGAGAACCTCGACGGGCAGAACACATCGTTCCGCCCGTCGAGGTTCTCTGCCGGCCGTCAGATTCGGCGACCCGCCCGTCGGGAATGGCAACCAGCCATTCATCCAGGCGGGCCGTCGAGCAAATAGAGAACATGCTCTCTATTTCTGCTTGACGGCATTCCCGACGGGATGCTCGCCGAGAGCGTACACACGGCCGAGGTTCTCGCTGGAATGCAGCTTCCAGCGAGGTTCTCGCTGGTTTCTAGCGAGAACCTCGGTCGTGTGTACGCCGCCTAAGGCTTTCAACAATGATACTTTTTATGTCACATATTTCCTTTAACAGTGAAGCATTTTAGAGGGATCTGAAAAAAATCTAAATCTAAAGCAGGCACCCTTTTAATTAATATTTCATATATTTATAGTCATCACTTATAATAAGGCAACTATATGTAGGCATTTTTTTAAATGATTTGCTAAAGTAAGAAACCATGACTTCAGTAGGTTCAGCCAAGCATCAGAAAAAATGATTCTCCAGGTCTTGCTGACTTATATCAGATATCAGATATCACATATTAGACTGCTCTGCGCTACAGGGCGGAAACTAATGACAGAATTATGGGTAGTTTTTGCACTTAAGTCAGTGAGCATGCATCTGCATTTAAATGTAGATGCTGATAATGTCAAAACGTGGGAAACAGTGACAATAGGTGGCTAATAAGATTGGCCAACATAGTGTACCATCTCCTTTGTCCAATCTCATTAGTACCGTGAAAACTTGTCAACTGATAGCCATATAATTATATATATGTAGCTAATTATCTACTATTATAGCAAACGAAGACTTCAATCTTCAAATTATTATCCAAGACACACTGAATAATGTCACTTATCTTGTATATCATGGGCACTTACTACGCGGACAAATGAGCCTTCTGCCGCAATGGTAGTCAATCTATTTTCACATGCATTTCCAATAATAAGCAGGCGATTTAAAATGTCAACCGCTCACTATGCAACAAAGTATAACTCTAATTTCATGTGACCATAGTGCCTACTGTATATAATTACTTATATCGTACAGTATTATGTAAGCTTTACTAAGCACATAGAGGTATATTTACTAGAGGCAAATACTGTATACTATACACTTCCCGTGCATTTGCTCTAGATCTAAGGGGAAGCTCTAAAATGAGGGGAAGCTAAGGGGAATTCGGCACATGCTGTTATAGTGACTATCTTCTAAATTGTGCACGTTTAGGAGATTTTCACGGTACATACAGGTGAGCCTTATTATAGGCTTACCTGTAGGTACAAGTGGTGTGTAAGGATTTACAACCACTTTAACAAATCAGAAGTTATTTTTAGTAGAGGCGAAAAAATTATGGGTGGGTTTGACAGATCATCTTTTTGCATAAAACCCCCTATGGTTTGTGTATCTGCTAGCATATTATAAGGGTGTGTGTGTTTTGTCTATATACTTTATATTAAACATATATACAGTATATATATACAGGGCTTTTTTTCAGGGGGAACTTGGGGGAACTCAGTTCCACCACCTTTGGCTCAGACCCTTTGGTGACGCTCACCACAATCACTTGTAAACACAGAAGTCTGATTTCTGTGTTTACAAATGACAGCTCTACACTGTGTGTAACCCCCCCCCCCCCCCCCTGAACTCTACACGCTGTATGTAAAGCAGTCCTGGTATTAAATGCACCTTTAAGACCCTTCTACTGTTTGTGAAATCTGAACGGGTCGTGGTTGAGTTCCTGCACCTATTTTGTGAGAAAAAAAGCTCTATATATATATATATATATATATATATATATATATATATATATATATACTAATATATGCCATATCCGGAGGGTGCGAGGTTTGAACTAGACGTGTTCCTCAAAAGGTGGTCACACTTGTATCAATATAATAATTCAATTAATCATTAAATAATCAGATTGAATAAGAATTGTAAGCCATAGACTCTTTAACAGATTGATTTAAGCCTCATTCACACGAGGCGGACTCCGTCGCAGTCTGTCGCGACGGAGTCCGCCTGCTCCCGCCAGCTCAGCGGGAGATCAGTCTGCAGATCTCTGCTGAGCCGACGGATGACAAGCTCCTCTCTGCTCACTGGAGGGGCGGTGAGGGGCCTGTCGGCACCGCTGTCTCCTATGGAGCGATCTGATGAAAACAAACAGCATGTCCGTTTTCATCAGATCTTACCCGATCCGATCCGCATGGACGGATGGGGACGTGCCCCACATACGTCTGTTTTTAGCGGATCAGATAGGGTCGGATGTCAGCGGACATGTCTCCGCTGACATCCGACGCTCCATAGGGATGCATAGTGCGGCCGTTCATGTTTGCCGTCAAAACTGACAGGCGGACCTGAACGTCAGTGTGAATGAGGCCTTAGTGCGCTCTCAAACAATTTTTATTCTGCCATGTCAATCAACTATGGTGGAACTTTGTTGATCACTTCTAAGTGATCAAAGTATGTCTGTCTGTGTGTGTGTCAAGGAACCAATTGTGAATTACCATTATGTGTGCAGCAGCCTCTCCCTCCTCATTGGCTGAGACAGCAGCCAGAGCCCATTGGCTCCAAATGCTGTCAATCACAGTCAGTTAGCCAATGAGGTGAGAGCAGGGGGGAAAGCCATGGCATCTGGTGTTTTATGGACGCATAGAGCATCGGCTTGGGAGAAAGCTTGCAGAGGTGCCCCCAGGGCAAGCAGCTTTCTCTGGGGGGCACTTCTCAAGAAGGAGGAGGAGCTAAGAGAACCAGTGGTGGACTCAAGAAGAGGAGGATAGGAGCTGCTCTGTGGAAAACCACTGCACAGAGCAGGAAAGCATAACATGTTTGTTACTTAAAAAAAAAAAAAGCTTTAATACCACTTTAAGGTGTTTTACAAAAGTCTGCGAGCAGGTAAGCTATTTTCACAAAAGCAACATGCAATGTCTCCTCTGCAATAAAATACACCTAACCTGCCTGCTTGCAGTCGTCTGCAGAATTTACCCCACAGGCAAGGACCCTGTGCTAGGATTCCACTCTGGCCAATGGAGAAGCCAGAAGATCGGCCCCAGGGAGAAGATGCTGGTGCCAGCGAGGAATGCAGACCATTAGAGTGGAGGTACGTTTAGTTCCTCTTTTAATTGATCACCAATTGCTAAATGTATGGTCACCCTAAAGTGGAACTAGACTCTTAAAGTGGTTGTAAACCCTTATTAACAACTTTATGCTACAGGTAAGCCTATATTAAGGTTTACATGTATCTACCCCGGATATTTCCTAAACCTGCATGGTTTAGGAGATATCCCCCAGTGTCTGCATGTGCCGAACTCATCGGCACATGCGTACTAGGGCAAACTGAAGCAATGGCACCCATGTGCCGTTACTTCAGTCTTCGTGCTGTTACCTGGCCAATCACAACACCGGAAATAACTCCGGGACGATATGTCGACGGCCGGAGGGGGAGACATGGACCGCTGTGGGGGCTTCGATCTGAGGTAAGTAATACATAATGAGCTAGTATGCTATGCATACTAGCTCATTATGCCTTTGTCTTGTAGGGTTTCTTTTTTGGGGGGGATTTTTGGACGGGGGTTTACTTTCTCTTTAATAAACATAATGTATGTGTAGCACTTAACCTGCCAGCATTAGTCAGTAGATTTCCTGGTTTCTGGGCCAAAATTGTATCCTTTTTTTTTTTTGTTTCATCTGGGAGAGTGGTTCTCAGCTAAGCACACTCTCCTCCATGCATTCCTGATCTTGCAAAAGTGTACCTGCTACATGTGTATAGTGTACTGTTCATGTGCAAGATTTTCTAGGGCCTGGATTACAGATAGTTCCAGATTCCAGGAAGTAAATATTACATGAATCATCTGATCTTACTCAAGATGACCATAGCTAGAAATGCTAGGGGGTGTTTTTCAAAGTGATTTTTGAGCAAAATAAAGCATGTAGACATGGATGGGTGAGTTTGTCATTAAAAATGAATTACCGGTAAATAGTGTTTTCAGTTTGTGGTGCTCAGATACAACGTAGTTCCACACAGTAACACCTTGGTTTGCGAGCATAATTTGTTCCAGAAACATGCTTGTAATCCAAAGTACTTGTATATCAAAGCATTTTTTTGCAGGGTATAAAAGAGAAGAGAGGCACCTCTAAGAGCCAGTTCACACTTCCGCGGCACGACTCCAGGGGCGGCTCTGCAAGTCGTCCTGAGGATGACTTCATAGGCGACCAGCAAATCGACTTCTGTATAGAAGTCAATGCAGGTCGCCTCGAGCTGCCCCCAAAGTCGTACAGGAACCTCTTTCTAAGGGTCCTTTCACACGGAGCAGACCGCTTTTCGGTCCGCTCCGTGTGTGTCCGTCGGCTCAGCGGGGATCCCCGCGGGGATCCCCGCTCAGCTGTCGGCAAACAGGGCGGTCCCAGCACACTGTGCAGGGACCGCCCTGTCTCTCCTCCGCTCTCCCCTATGGGGAATCGGATGAAATGGACCGTTTGTCCGTCTTCATCTGATCCGTTCCGCTGGACGGAAGAAAAACCGGATCCAGATGGACGCGGATCTTTGCGGACGTTAGCGGATGCATCATCCGCTAACGGACGCGACCCCATAGGCGTCCATTACAAGTCCGTAAACGGACTTGTAAAAACGGACGAACGGAGGCGGACATATGAAAGGGGCCTAAGTCAGAGCGACTTGCGTCGCTCCTATTAGAACGGTTCCATAGCATGGAATGGGACGCGACTCGTCAGGCGGCTGAGCCGCCTGACGAGTCGCCCCAGTGTGAACCGGGTCTAAGTGTAGCAATAAGTTGCTAAATGTTGTACCTTCATTAAATTTAACCATAAATCTACACTTACAGGCTCCTCTCTTGACGCTACTCTTATATCAAGATATCACTTGTATATCAAGGCAAAATGTATTAAAACATTTTGCTTTCCTTGCAAAACGCTCTCAAACCAAGTTACTCTCAAACCAAGGTTTACTGTATATAATTTTCAGTGGGTCATTTGCATTGATGGCCTTGATGGGCCTACCAGGTAGAATTGCAGTTATGGAATATTGGCAATAGTTCCAGGTTTACTTTGGTTCTCTTTGTTCAGGTTTTCACAAAAGCACCCATTTATGAAAGAAAGCGCCAACATGGCGCGCACAGATTGCTTCTTTTATGACAATTGATATTGATAGGTTGCTGTACGCAAAAAGTCACCTTTTCCTTTATGTTTCCATAGATCAGCACTCTAAGGTACTAGTAGTAAACAGAGCTTCATACAACATGAAGTCACCCCCCCCCCCCCCCCCCATATATGGCTGCTAGTCATCTCCACGGGTTAAAACTAAATGTTGTAGATAGGTATGTCATAAATACATATTTTTCTGGATTTTCTTTTTTCTTGCATTCTATTAAATACTAGCTGAACTGTTTCAATCTACAAGCCCCCTGACACCATCTCCCTTCACTTGCCCCATTGTGAAGTGGATACTCCCTTCTCCGCTGCTATGGTAACCATGGTAACACCTACCACTGCTATTCTGCTGTCACCGTTCTGTGCTGCATACATATGATTAAGGAAAGGCTGCGGCTTGTCAGCTTTCGTCTCCAGCTGAAGGTGTATTGCACATAATGAAGGCTGGAGACAGGAGTCCCTATAATAGATCGGAATCTTGTTCTCTTAACTTATCAACAATCAGTGATAGGGATATAAGTGGTCTTCCTTTAACTCTTCATATGTGCACATATTAGCGGAAAGAATGTCTTATTGTTAAAGGGCAGCAAGGTGCCCTCAACTTAAACACACAATGGCCCTGGAAATGCCAATGCAAATATTACTGACTCTGATCAATCTCAGCTCAATGCTAGTGTCCCTGAAAATGTACCCTCGCCTCCATCCCTGCCATTTTTTCTTTCTTTTTTTAGGGCGTTTTACAGTCATTTTGCACGTGTGTATTTCCTGGGCTGGGCAAGGCAAGGTTTTTTCCAGGCACAAAATGTGTGTAAATGTAAATGTACAGGTGCACTTTTTGGAGTCTAGCTACTTCAATACTGGGCACTTACACCCCTTCCTGCCCAGACCATTTTTCAGCTTTCAGTGCTGTCACACTTGGAATGACAATTGCACAGCCATGCTACACTGTAACCATGTGACATTTTTATAATTGCTTCACACAAATAGAGCTTTCTTTTGGTGGTATTTAATCACTCGTGGGCTTTTTTTTTTAAAGGTTTTCTTATGGGCACTAAATAGGTGGCACTGATGAGGAGGCACGAAAATGCCGCACTTATGGGCACTGATAAGCACTGATAGGTGGCATTGGTGGGCACTGATGGGTGGCACTGCTGGGTGGCACTGATGGGCACAGATAGGTGGCACTGGTGGGCATAGATAGGTAGCACGGATAGACGGCACTGATGGGCGGCACTAATGGGCATTGATGGGTGGCATTGATGGGCAGCAGTGATGGGTATTGATGGGCAGGAGTGATAGCCAGCACTGACTGGCATCAATAATGGGTACTGATTGCTGGCACTTGTTGGCACTATTTGCTGCAACTGGTGGGCACTCACTGCTGGCACTGGTGGACACACTGCTGGCACTGGCGAGCAATCACTTTTGGCACTGTGGGCTCTTTATTGTAATCAGGGCACTGATTACATGCCTAGATGTCCTCTTTGAGGAGATGCCGCTGATCAGTTCTCCTCACACGCTCAGGAGTGATAGCCAGCACTGACTGGCATCAATAATGGGTACTGATTGCTGGCACTTGTTGGCACTATTTGCTGCAACTGGTGGGCACTCACTGCTGGCACTGGTGGACACACTGCTGGCACTGGCGACCAATCACTTTTGGCACTGTGGGCTCTTTATTGTAATCAGGACCTGATTACATGCCTAGATGTCCTCCTTGAGGAGATGCCGCTGATCGGTTCTCCTCACACTCTCAGTGTGAGGCGAGGAGAGCCGATTACCGGCATCTCCGTGTTTACATGTAACCAGCTGTGATTGGCTGTTCACATGGTTAAAGAGCCGCAGCCGCAAGATCAGGGTTCTAGCCCCCCGGGGGCGCGCGAGAGCGGCCGTTCTGGGTGCCATAATATGATGTCTACCCAGAACGAGAGCCGCACCACCCCACCGTCATTTGACGGTGGGCGGGCAGGAAGTGGTTAAAAGGGCAAAAAAGCCTGAATACGCTCATGTACTTTTTTGGGCGTAGATTGTAGAGAATTGAATGCCATTTGATACAAGTGTGAACAGGGACATAGTCAGGTCGAAAAAAAACTCTTAAAGCAGAACTTAACCCTCCTATCCTTTACAGACAAGGAAGCTGCCATCTTAGCCTCAGTTTGATCTGCAGTTGCCTTGGTGCTGCATATTAGATCAATTATGATAACATCCATTTAAAGACTTGACAGTTTCGATGAGAACACAAGCAACCAGGGTTGAATTACTAAAACTGGAGAGTGCAAAATCTTGTGCTGTTGTGCATGGTAGCCAATCAGCTTAAACTTCAGCTTATTCAATTATGCTTTGACAAAAAAAATGGAAGCTGATTGGCTCCCATGTAGAGCTGCACCAGATTTTGCACTCTCCAGTTTTAGTAAATCAACCCCACTGTGACAGTTATCATTCACGGCATGCCTTAAATGTATATCGGTTTTGAGAAACAGTTAAATCTATGGGTTTGGTTCCTCTTGAAGTGTGAAGGGGAGCATGATGCTACTGAAAATTCTTCTGCAGTTACACAGGCTTATTCAAAAATATGTGGTTGGCTGTAATGGATTACATTGTACTTTACTGCACCAACTTCCTAAATAATGAGCAACTTTTCATAATAATTAGGACATACACATCAGAATCAGTATCCCATTTACCATTATCCGAACTGGGAAAAGAAATCAGGTTCTTTCCCCTGGGAGTGCTGCAGTTAAACAGCCGCTACACTTGTAGCTGTCCATGGTACTAGAGGTGCTGAAGGATAAATGATCTGAAAGCCGCATTCTAGGCTAATATAAAACATAAACCCCATCTGTCCAGTTATGTACTCCTTAAAATGATATGAATTTTTAACAAATGCTGGTATAATTAGCTAACTCTATCTTTGGACTAAATTACCCTGAATATAATAAAACAGAATGAAATGAGAGTGGTAGTGCTCTGCTCTAATACAATTCTTCTGCAAAGTACAGTGCTTTGCCACATGTTTCAGGCACTAGAGTTTGGAGAGAGGGGTGTTTAACCACCTGAGCTCCACAAGGTTTTAACCACTTCATGACCTGGCCATTTTTTGCTATTGAGCACTGTGCTTATTTAACTTCCAATTGCATCATCATGCAACACTGTACCCGGAAGTCTGGTTTCTGTGTTTACAAGTGACAGCTCTGCACTTTGGGTAACCCCCCTGAACTCTGCACTCTGTATGTAATGCAATCCTCGTATTTAATGCCCTTTTAACCCTCCTCTTGTGTTAGGGTCAGAACCGACCCGTTTTCAGGTTTTGAATGTCTATAAGTATCACATAAATTTGTTTATTGCATCAAGATTTTTTTACTTTGTCAGGAACCTCTATTTAAACATTGTAATAGAAAAAGAATCCTTTTCACTAAATTATAAAAAATACTGTGGTGAAAATTAAGACGTTTATGGTGTTAGGGTGTTGGTGATATGTGATCATAACATGTTTGTTTTTTTGCCATATAAACCAAACAAACTAAATAATTAATATTTTGAAGAAAAATAAAACATATCCAATCAAATCAAATGTATTCATACATTTTGGACAAAATGTATTCTGCTGCATGTCTTTGGTGAAAATAAAATAAAAAAAAATCCCAATAAATTCATATTGATTGGTTTGTGTGGAAGTTATACTGTATATGGTATATTTATTGGAAAATTGGTGAATCCTTGTGTAGTGACGGCCAATCTCATTTGTTGGGGTCCCTAAAATGGCAAGACAGTACACTCCCCCCCCCATGACTTATTTTTGGAAAGTAGACAGTCTGCGGCATTTAAGTAAGATTTAAGCATTTAAAAAAAAAAAATTAAGAAATGCTTTTTTTTTCTTCTTTTCTACATACTGTCACCAGTGCAATACAGTGTCATCATATGACAGGCATACTGACTGTTGACAGTAGATATATTTATATAAAATAAATATTTATATATAATGTGTATACTGTGTGTGTGAGCATGCATGTTTCTCTCTCTCTCTCTCTCTCTCTCTATCTATCTGTATATATATGTGTATGTATGTGTGTATATATATTATATATATATATATATATACAGAGCTTTTTTTTGCTCAGAAAATAGGTGCAGGAACTCAACCACGACCCGTTCAGATTTCACAAACAGTAGAAGGGTCTTAAAGGGGCATTAAATACCAGAATTGCATTACATACAGAGGGTTAAGGGTGTTACCAAGCTTTCACTTGCAAACACAGAAACCAGACTTCTGTGTTTACAAGTGATTGTGGTGAGCAGGCACCAAAGAGTCTGAGCCAGAGGTGGTGGAACTGAGTTCCCCCAAGTTCCCCCTGAAAAAAAGCACTGTATATATATATATATATATATATATATATATATACACACACCACCTGGGAGACATTGTAGGGTAATTAAAACAAGGAAAAATAGATTTAATAGATTTAAAGAGCTTCTTTCCCAAGGCTATCAATGCAGGAATGAAAAACGTCACAAAGTCTTATTTTATTGTCTTGTCTAGTTTTCAATATGGGGACACTTTTATATTTTTATAATAGGTTGATTTCACACTGACTTTACACACTATATGCTGATCCTGGCAGCTTGGCCAGGTCAGTGACTCAAAAAGCCATAAAGCCAGGGATAACTAGGCAATCAGTATTTTCTGAATCAGGTCAACATTGGCAGCCAGCATGTTTCTCTCATGACAGGTTTCCTGTCGTAAGCACCATGCAAAAACCTGCATATGGGATTGATTTTGCATGGTCTCAATAAACCCGCAGCAGTGACTCTAGACATTGCGTTGTCCTTCTTGGGTTACTCTGATTGCTGCACAACCAAACAAGCATTGGTGTGTAAAACCTGTAGATGAGGCTGTTGCCCCCTGGTGGCTACAATGTGTGTCTGTGACTTTGTTCTGTTGATATATTTTCTAGAAATTTCCAATAATGTAAGCGCATAACACAATACAACAAAAATGGGTGTATGTTGCTGAAATTACCTTACTTTGCATTATTTACGAGAAGAGAAGAGTTAAAAATCATCAGAGCCCAATCAGTGGAGTCCTGTTAGCAGACTGTGGGGGAGGAGTATTGAATCAAAAGTTCAGATGCCTCTCTAAATGCCACTGTAATCCCAATTAACCTCCTAGGCTGTAAAAGGAAAGATCTCTGTCTTGGCCTCCTGATTATGAAGCTTTCTCTTGCTCTCCGTTGTCCTCTAAAGCTAGGGAAAGCTTGTTTAATCTCAGTAGGGGTCCCTGTGTTACTGTCACCGGCCTGGCAAACAAAGCTTCTCATATACAATGCTTGCTGAACCTGCAGAGATTTAAGCAGAATCGTATCCACGTGACCTGCTCTGTTCGTCCGTGTGATAAAGCCGCATCAAACTATCCACGTGACCTGCTCTGTTCGTCCCTGCGATAAAGCCGCATCAAACTACAAAATGTGCTGTGATACTGCTAATCAAAGTAGTACTCCAAGAATATTTCTATATAGAAAATGGGTTTTATTTCCCTTTCTTCCATAGTTATCAAATTCATGTTTAAGATATGGTGTAAGAACACACAAGTTGAAAACTAAACTTAGTACAATGTAAAGTCACTTCTGTAAAGTGATTGGCAGGAGAAGGATTAAATGATGGGCAGAGTTATAGACATTACCAATGCTGTGCTGGTCATCCATAAAACAAAGGGCAGTCAGAAGACCAGGCAGTGTCATGGGGTCTGCAGAATATTAGGCTCTGAATGCCTGAAGGTATCTAGCAATTTGGAAATTGGTGGATAAATGAAAATATAATCAGTACTGCCCACTATAACTATGAGTCAATTTAACATAAATGGTATATCTGGTAAATGTAACCATACTCAAGTTTCCTCCTACTGTATACACAATACTTTAATGCTGACCTATGGACCCCTGATATTGTTGGAGAACTCAATTTTTTTTTATTATAACACCATAATGTGTGCAATTGTTCCTTCAATGTACAATATAAATAGCATTTAAAACACATAAAAGCAATCTACTAAAATTAAAGTAAAGTTGAATGAAGATAAATAGTGTGTATTGGTTTGATGTTTATCAGAACCCACCAAGGCAGCACATAATGTACACTCAGGCGGCGTACACACGACCGAGGTTCTCGCTGGAACCCAGCCAGAACCTCGCTGGAAGCTGCATTCCAGCGAGAACCTCGGCCGTGTGTACGCTCTCGGCGAGCATCCCGTCGGGAATGCCGTCGAGCAGAAATAGAGAGCATGTTCTCTATTAATAGAGAGCCTGGATGAATGGCTGATTGCCATTCCCGACGGGTGGGTCGCCGAATCTGACGGCCGGCAGAGAACCTCGACGGGCGGAACGATGTGTTCTGCCCGTCGAGGTTCTCTGCCGTGTGTACGCGGCTTCAGGCCTGCTTGCGTGATTGTGTGATTGTTGGCATTCCCTGCAGCAAAAAAATATTTTTTTGTGAGATACTCCTAAAGAAAAATCACATCTAAAAGGATGCAGACCCTGGCAATTTCCTCATTAGAGCCCTGCAGGTGCGCAGCTGATTGATAATTATAGAACCACTCCCATTAGATTCACTTTCCACATGAACACAGACAAACAGCTATTTCTTAAGAATACCCAAAAGCAGGAATCTGCAAAAAAGTTTTTCAAATCCCTGCAATGTACATAGATCACGCAGAGGGGAATGTTTTTTTCTCAACAAAAGTGGAGTTACCCTTTAAAAACTGCAGCGGCTGACTTTTAGTAAATGGACACTTACCTGTCCAGCATGCTCGTGATGTCGGCAGCAGAAGACGAGCAATCGCTTGTCTCTCTGCTGCCCCCGCCGCCATCCTCGGTGAGGGAATCAGGAAGTGAAGCCTTGCAGCTTCACTGCCCGGTTCCCTACTGCACATGCGCAAGTAGCGCGGCTCGTTCCCAGTGGTCCCCGCTGTCTCCTGGGACCAGTGTGTCTCCCAGAAGGCAGCAGGGGGGACAGGAAGTGGAGTGACTCCCGTGGGAGTCTTTCCTGGAAGTGGGTGCAAATACCTGTATTATACAGGTATCTGCACCCCCCTCTCCACTGAAAGGTGCAAAATGTGACACCGGAGGGGGGGAGGGTTCTGAAAAGTGGAAGTGGAAATATATTTTCTTGC
The DNA here is from genome assembly GCA_029574335.1 of Rana kukunoris. Classification (NCBI taxonomy): domain Eukaryota; kingdom Metazoa; phylum Chordata; class Amphibia; order Anura; family Ranidae; genus Rana; species Rana kukunoris. The sequence continues at coordinate 120,146,875 of CM056052.1, forward strand.
ATTACTGCCAAGGGTGGTTTGCCTACGTTTTCTCTTTTAATATAACCTATGACATTTCATATGAAATCATGATAGAGAATCCAATAACATGCATTATAGAGACATAACTCTTTTCATAGAGGCAGGCAGAGATGCTTCAAATGGTAAAGGTTAAGAAATGACCAGGCTGGGTCTGTTCAGAGGATAACAGAGCCTCATCAGAGTGACAAAAGGTCAGCAGAAGATCAACTTGGCATCTGGATGTGAAAGACAATGCCAGGCCTTGATTAGAGGTTAACAGAGGAGCAGGGCAGACTCTGGCCTGGGAAATACAATACAGAGGATTGATGAGTGGATAATAGAGGAGGAGGTTGGTGAGAATAGTCCATGCTGGTACTACATCTAGGGGGTCAACTGACACAGCATGCTGCAAAGACTGAACTGTGAAAGCAAACAAGGAGCCTGTTCCTTCCTGAAAAGGCTTGCGCTGTATTAAAAAAAAAAAAAAAACAGTTTAAAGTGCCTGAGGGTGTTTTGTTCTTCGTTACTTCATAAAAGTGACATTAATAGCCATGTAAGAGAACTGCTGAGTGCATTTACTGCCAGTGTTTCAGGTATGAAAGCGGCTTTCAGGCTGCTAATGTTTCCTAATTACAGATCTCAATTGTAAAGAGAGAGAGAGAGAGAGTAAGGGGGGTAGTGCAATAGAGGAGGGACAGACAGTGAGCAGGCAGAGCCACAGGAGAAGGCTTTACGTGAGGACCTCTGATCATACCATCAGTCATCATGATCATGCTCTTCAATCATCACTTCCCATTCAGCCATAGGACAGTGCAAACTCGCTATAGAGATATACACCTACCAACAGCTACATACAGAGAGAATAGTAGGCATCAGTCAATGGGTTTCCAACAAAATCAACATCCTGACAGTTATTACTGGTCTATTACTAACATTCTTTGTGCATGGATGGCCAAATTGGCAAATGACTGCATAGATACAAATTGTACCAATGCTGGATTATACAAAAGTTTGTAAACAGGCAATCTTCACAGAGAACACTAAGGCCGCGTACACAAGATAGGTTAAACCGATGAGAACGGTCTGATGGCCTTCTGCCACTACTTTGTTAAGAGGGGTAAGAGAGCTAAATGCTTGTGGTTAGAGGAGAATAGTGTACTACATAGATATAGACATCTTTGTGTTCTGATCGACCTCTTGTATTGTGTAGAAAATGTATTAGAAGCTTCCTGTTTGACACCAAAGGCCAAACAACAGCAATATAGATGTCTCAGTACCTAAGGGTGAGAACTACCCAAAGTACAACTTAACCCTGAATATAAAATTTGCAAGCAGGAAGGATTTTTATTGCAGAAAAGGAGGAGAGTGCAACATTTGGAAAAAACAGAGGTGAGTGCAAAACGTAGGAAAACCAGAGGTGAGTGCAAAATGTAGGAAACCCAGGGGTGAGTGCGAAATTTAGGAAAACCAGGGGTGAGTGCAAAATTTGGAAAAACCAGAGGTGAGTGCAAAATTTATGAAAACCAGAGGTGAGCGCAAACTTTGGAAAAACCAGAGGTGAGTGCAAAATTTATGAAAACCAGAGGTGAGTACAAAATTTGGAAAAATCAGAGGTGAGTGCAAAATTTGGAAAAATCAGAGGTGAGTGCAAAATTTAGGAAAACCAGAGGTGAGTGCAAAATTTATGAAAACCAGAGGTGAGTGCAAAATTTGGAAAAACCAGAGGTGAGTGCAAAATTTATGAAAACCAGAGGTGAGTGCAAAATTTATGAAAACCAGAGGTGAGTGCAAAATTTAGGAAAACCAGTGGTAAGTGCAAAATTTAGGAAAACCAGTGGTAAGTGCAAAATTTGGAAAAATCAGAGGTGAGTGCAAAATTTAGGAAAACCGGAAGTGAGTGCAAAATTTAGGAAAACTAGAGAGAGGTGAGTGCAAAATTTAGGAAAACCAGTGGTAAGTGCAAAATTTGGAAAAATCAGAGGTGAGTGCAAAATTTAGGAAAACCAGAAGTGAGTGCAAAATTTAGGAAAACCAGATGTGAGTGCAAAATTTAGGAAAACCAGAAGTGAGTGCAAAATTTAGGAAAATCAGTGGTAAGTGCAAAATTTAGGAAAACCACAGGAATAGGGAGAACAAAAAAAAGGACACAAGTCCTATTCACTGTGGCACTCTGAAACTTTTCACTCTAGGTCTCACTAAGGGTACTCTTAATCTTCGGTTTATTATTGGCATAAGGGGCAGCTTATGCACTTTAAGGGTATAAATTCCACCCCTGTGAAGCAAAATTTGGAAAAATCAGAGGTGAGTGCAAAATTTAGGAAAACCAGAAGTGAGTGCAAAATTTAGGAAAACCAGATGTGAGTGCAAAATGTAGGAAAACCAGAAGTGGGTGCAAAATTTAGGAAAACCAGTGGTAAGTGCAAAATTTGGAAAAATCAGAGGTGAGTGCAAAATTTAGGAAAACCGGAAGTGAGTGCAAAATTTAGGAAAACCAGTGGTAAGTGCAACATTTGGAAAAATCTGAGGTGAGTGCAAAATTTAGGAAAACCAGAAGTGAGTGCAAAATTTAGGAAAACCAGATGTGAGTGCAAAATTTAGGAAAACCAGAAGTGAGTGCAAAATTTAGGAAAACCAGTGGTAAGTGCAAAATTTAGGAAAACCACAGGAATAGGGAGAACAAAAAAAAGGACACAAGTCCTATTCACTGTGGCACTCTGAAACTTTTCACTCTAGGTCTCACTAAGGGTACTCTTAATCTTCGGTTTATTATTGGCATAAGGGGCAGCTTATGCATTTTAAGGGTATAAATTCCACCCCTGTGAAGCAAAAATGGTGTGTAAACTACAGTAACCCGCAGCAAATAATCAGATTTCACTTACTGTACTCAGATCAGTTAAGTGTTACTTGCTGATTATCGCTGTTTGCTGTCCAGTACTACATGCTGTGCATCATCCATACCCTATGCAATGCTATGAAAAATACGCCCTTGGCTTGGCACTAAACAGTGTGAGCAGTATAATCCGATAAAGGATGTACAAAATGGTTGAAAATCACTTCATTTGCAATGCATTGATTTTAATGGACTGCAAAGGATGTGATTACCCTCAAAAGGTTAATTGTTTTGTAGTCATAGAATGGAATCACCCATGAAGTTAAGCTCTTGTGCTGGCTGTATGGTTTGTGGCTGGAAAAGCATCAGAATAGAATATATGACCAGCATAATGAAAACTCCCTCAAAAAAATTGGGGTTGATTTACTAAAATTGGAGAGTGCAAAATATGGTGCAGATCTGCATAGAAACCAGTCAAGTTCCAGTTTTGTTTTTTAATTAAAGCTTAATTGAACAAGCTGAAGTTCAAAGCTGATTGACTATCATGCACAGCTGCACCAGATTTTGCACTTTACAGTTTTAGTAAATCAACTCCATTGTGCTAAGGAACAATTGGACTTTACTGCCAATGTCCGTCTTTTCTGATGTACTTCCTTTTAATGGACAAGTGCAAACTATAAGGCCTCGTACACACGATCAAATCTGTCTGCTGGAAACGGTCTGCTAGACCGTTTCAGCAGACAGATTCGATCGTGTGTACGGTCAAACAGACGGATTTGGCCACCCGACAGATTTCAAAGCATGCTTTGAAATCTGTCGGCTGGGAACCCATCCGCCCGACATGTCTGCTGGTTAGTACGCTAACCAGCAGACATGTCTTCTCGCACACGCGCCGAATGGTTTCGACGCATGCGCGGAAGTGTTTTACTTCCTGGTGCGGTGACGTGGCGGCGTCAACGTCACCACCACGTCACCGACACGTCAGCGCGCTGTCTGCTGGCGGGGATTTTGGTTTGCTCGTGTGTACACGCGAGCAAACCAAAATGCCAGCAGACAGATTTGTTCAAATCAGTCGGACAGACCGTTTTGAACAAATCTATTTACTCGTGTGTACGAGGCCTAAGTGTAAAGTGCACTTGGAAGTGCAGTCGCTGTAGATCCGAGGGGGACATGGAAGGAAAATAATAAACAGCATTTTAGCTTGCACATGATTGGATGATACAAACCGGAGAGCTTTCCCTCATTTCAGATCTATTCCTCAGATTTACAGCGACTGCACTTCCAAGAGCACTTTGCACTTGTAGTTTGCACTTGTAGTGCAATGTGGATTTGCCTTTCGTAAATAACCCCCAAGGTGTTGCATACCACCTTTGGGATGAGCTCAGGTAACATCTATAAAAAAAAAAAAATGCATGCACCAACCTTTAGCAGCTACAGTGCCTTTTAAAAGTATTCATACCCCTTGACATTTTCCACATTTTGTCATGTTACAACTAAAAACATAAATTAATTTTATTGGGATTTTATGTGATAGACCAGTGATGGCAAACCTTGGCACTGCAGAGTGCATGAGCATCATGGGAATTGTAGTTCAAAACATCTGGGGTGCCAAGGCTCGCCATCACTGTGATAGACTAACACAAGGTGCACATAATTGTGAAGTGGAAGGAAAATGATAAATGGCTTTCAAAATGTTTTTACAAATAAAAAACTGAAAAGTGTGGCGTGCATTTGTATTTAACATCTATTAACATCTATTTGATCTGTATGTTTAGGGTTGTTGTCTTACTGGAAGGTGAACCTCCGCCACAGTCTCAACTCTTTTGCAGTTTTTCTTTTAAGATTGCTCCAGCCCTCTTCCGATTAACTCTAACCAGCTTCCCTGTCCCTGCTGAAGAAAAGCATCCTCACAACATGATGCTGCCGCCGCCATGTTTCACGGTGTGTTCAGTATGCAAAAGCATCGGTCCAAAAACCTGCGCATGCTCAGAATCAAGTCGACGCATGCTTGGAAGCACTGAAGTTCATTTTTTCAGCACGTCGTTGTGTTCTACGTCACCGCGTAGAACACAACCCGATCGGATTTTGGACTGATGGTGTGTATGTACATCAGACCATCAGGCCACTTCAGCGGTGAACCGATGAAAACGGTCCGTCAGACCAGTCTGATCGGTTTGAACCGATCGTGTGTACGCGGCCTAATGGTACTGCAGTATTGAACATGGGTTTATATTCTTTATAATTATCTGTACTCATGAATAAGGGATATTAGGCAGTTTTCCATGTTTCAAGCTTATAGCAAATGTAGTGGAGAACTAATAAATACATTACATACAATATAATATAATTATCTGCTAAGAGCTTGCTGAGAACCACACGTGGACCTAAGTCACATGACCATTGCTTTATATATCTAGTTATTGTATTATTTTCTATAACACCCGCATATCCCTAAGCGTTTTACAGAAAATAGATTGTGTAATATTATTTTTGTAACAAAGCTTTTAACCTTTACCAGTGAAAATAATTTTCATTTTTAGGTACTGGCTTTTTAACAACTATTCCAACCTTCAAAGGCAGAGATGCCTACAGTCCCTGTTTAATCTTGTAATGGGTTAAAGAGCACTTCCTTCTGCCTCCTCTCTAACCTCAGCCTGTCTCAGAGGATTAACTTTACAGTTCCATGATCCTTTGCACACAATGGTGTCATTAAATGAATATTTGCTTCTACATTAATGTCTATGATAAAAAATCCAGTAAAGTTTCATGGAGCGTAAGAAGGATTCCATCGGGAAGCTGACCTGTTGAGATGTGGGCTTGTGAAATGGCAGCTCGCAGCATTGCCATCAGGACTGAACATTCACACCCCACCCCCCTTTAATTTGTTATAAAGTCTTCTGGGGTCAATGCTCCGGCGACAGCTCCATCTATCAAATATGTGTCAGTGCTACCCAGCCAGCTTTATTTCAGACATATGCACAAAGGTTGCTGCCTTTTACATCTTTAAAGTGACTGCACATATACTATTGCCGCTGATACTGTGCGAGATTTCTTACTATAGTTGTCACCTGCTTGTGTACTTAAAATGCGGCAGCCATCTTGTTTTCTTAAAGGGACCCTGTGGCTATGAATACAAAGCCTATGGAACTTGACACTGAAATGTAACTGTTCGGCTGATGGAAAGTTAAATGTTTGTTGTCTTCAAGAGACGCTGTTGCCAACACTTGAAGGGGTGTCACACAGCAGGTCTCCTAGTTGGCTACTTGGTTCCTCCCGACTGCTTTGTCACTACTGGACACAGTAATGACGTAGAGGTTGGTGGGAGGAACCATAGAACCCAGTGGGAACTTACTTTCACCAGTATCTCTTGATGAAAACAGAGGTTTGGCTCACAACCATCATAGAGGGAATTTTGAACCAATTTCTAACCATCACATCTAAGGACAGGTAATCTGTAAGACATTACAGTTGTTCCTGGGTTTAGATAGACTTTGAGATAAGTAAGAATGGTAGTTACGACAATCAATGTTGCTTCTGTAATTTATGTTCATATTTACGTTATGAGTTAAATAAGAACATGTTAAGTCAATATGGGCCAAAATGTAGGAAATTAAATGGGGGAATTGACTAAAACTAGAGCAAACAGTATCTGGAGCAGCTATGCATAAAAAGCAATCAGCTTCTACCTTTAGCTTGTTTAGTTAGACTACATTCACACGGTCACACAGGGGCAGCCAGGAGAGCAACTGGCAAGAATCAGTAGAGCGGTTACCTGCTAATAGAGCCTCTGACTGACCATGGATGCAGACAGTGTACATCTAGGTTTAGAAACTGGCCACGGCTAACGTTGTTTAAGCACAAAGGGGTTATTTACAAAAGGCAAATCCACTTTGGACTACAAGTGCACTTTCAAGTGTAGTCACTGTAGATCTGAGGGGGACATGCAAGGAAAATAAAAAACAGCATTTTAGCTTGCACATGATAGGATGATGAAAACAGCAGAGCTTTCCCTTTCAGATCTACCCCTCAGATCTACAGTGACTGCAATTCCTTCCAAGTGCACTTGTAGTGCAAAGTGGATTTGCCTTTCGTAAATAACCCCCAGAGTGTTGCTGTATCCAGAGGCAGTGGTTAGCAGACTTTGAATGCACCAAACTATGTGGACCCATGCAGCTATATAAATGCAGTCTTAAAATGTAGGTTCACCTTCTCAGAAAAATTGAAAAGGTGAACCAACACCCTACAGCGACCCTCACCCCTAAATCCCTGCTGTAGTTATCCCTATAGGTAATAAGCTTCCAGTGCCCACTTAGCCAGTGTAGCGGTCTGAGGATTCAAAACCTCTGCTATTCTCCGCCTTTTTTCTGTAGGGCTTCCAGGATGGATCAGAACGATTCTGACTGGTCAGCACTGCACAGAGAATTGCTCTGATCTGTCCCGGAAGACCTGGAGATAGAAGAGGGAAAAGATCAGGGATTTAAAATCCCCGAAACACTACACTGGCTGCATGGGCACTGACAGTTCATCACCTATTGAGATGTACAATGGGGACCAGGAGGGGGGACGATGACTGGGGGGGGCTGTTCAACTTTTCTTTTTCAATATATTGCACAAGCAGATGTCCATAAATGAAGTCCATGGAATGTTATCAATTAAATGGTTGAATAAGAGTCGGTTCACACACAGGCGGCACGACTTTGGGGGCGACACGGCAAGGCGATCTCAAGGCGACTTGAGAGGCAACTTGCAAAATGACTTCTGTATTGAAGTCAATGCAAGTCGCCCTGAGTCGCCCCCAAAGTTGTACAGGAACCTTTTTCTAAGTCGGAGCGACTTGTGTCGCTCCTATTAGAACGGTTCCATTGACTACTGCGGACCGCAACTTGTCAGGCGGCTGAGTCGCCTGACAGGTCGCCCCTGTGTGAACTGGCTCTAAAGGATAATATAAAAATAAAATAAAAGGTAATCTAACCCTTTAAGCTTTGAAAATGAAAGCCAGAAGCTGCTTGGTTGCCATGCACAACTGCTCCAATCTCAGTTAATTCCACTCATTATGTTATACCATGTAAAAACAAGTGTTTGACTTAAAAAAAAACACTTCCTTTGCCTATTTTTATCCAAAGGAGTTCTATGGTCACAGCATCTACTTTCATTTTATAACACCAGCATCAGTCAATATCAGGAGAGAGCAGTGCTCTGACAGCTGGCATGCCTGAGCCAGGCCTGTCCTAATGAGTGGGCACACCTGGGCACTGCCCAGGGGCCCTAGCTGCATGGGGGGCCCTTGCACTTTTCCTAAAGAAACTGGTCATTGAGCCCACACTGGCCCAAAATTGGGGGGCCCCATGATGGCACTGAGAGTGATGGATGCACAGGGGAGGCCGGCTGACAGCGGTGCACCATGCTGTACTGAACGATACCTATTATTTCACAGCCAGCAGGGAGGTGCAGGGTTGGAGCGCCAATGATGTTCTGACCCCGCCCCATACAGTTTGAATGCTCGGGACTCGAAGGCTGCGGGGTAGGAGCTGGAGTGGGAGCTGCTGAGTAGGCAGCACTGAGAGTCCACCTGCGGAAGTAGCATTGTGGATGGTGCCAGCTTGGAATGCCCGGAGTGGGGTGTAGAGGGGTCAGGGTGCTGGGGGGATAGCTTGGGTGTAGAGGGGCCATAGTGCTCCGTTTAGCAGTTTAATTATATGCGCAGGACAGCTTTGTTACTTTATGTATTTAGTATTTTCCCCACTGTTTCTTTGCTGTACAGAATGATTGTTCATGTAGTTAATGCAGGGCTCCACCCAAAAGGGGAAGCTCCGGTTGTCTGCCTCCTACCTACTTGATGTCTGTTTATCTGCACTGTCTCCATTGTAGGGGCCCCAGAGCATTACTTTGCCCAGGGGCCCATGATGCTATTAAGACAGCCCTGGCCTGAGCAGTCTATGGGCCATCCATTGTTGGTGGTCCCTCCTCTCCCCTGAAGCTGCCGCTAGCTGACACAGGGTAGCTAATCACATGATCAGAACGGCCTGAGAATAGATAAATATATGCTTCTTTCTTACACAGAGTGGTTAGAATACGTGTTGGAAGGGAGTTATGAGTAGTTTTAAGCCTAGATAGTTTTATCCCAGAACTCTACTTTAAAGTACAGTACAAGAAAGTAAGAAGCAAATATGCAAGCTTAAAAAAAATATAAGGGCCCGGGCCAGTCTTTTAGATGTTGCCTCCATCAACTATCCTTCATGGGCTTAGAGTGATATGATAAAATTGTGCAGCATTGCTCTTAACACTTCTAGAGTATGTACCAGGAAAGTCAGAAGTGTGAAAAGGGAAAAGCTACTGTAAGAAGATTACACTTCCTCCTCTTAAGGCTGAGAAGAAGAAACTGACTCATTCAGAGTACATTCATTTACACCGGTCATCTTCACCTTGCATCACATTCTTCAAGACAATGCATATCGGGAACAGCTAAAAGCTGTCCACCCCATTTCTCCCCATTTGTGCAGTAAAATGCACAGTGTAGCACTCCCAGCAACCACTCTTGTGATGGTGTAACTTCTGATTAATCTCTTTAGATTAGTGCATGTCCTCTTTACACAGCTTATTGAAGGATTTATTTTCATTTTTGACTGCAATGTATTTAAAAAATGGCCTAAAACTTTGTGCACTGTTCTTGAGTTAAATTTAGGAGCCTAATTAGTCCTCCTGTTTCTTATTTTGGGCTACAGAATAATCAACATTTATATTGTGGCAATGGGAAAGTCAGAGGAATTGAATAGTTTAGCTAAAGAAGATTTGGCAGGGCTGACACCACATATTCCACAAAAATGCTGTGTGTTGATAGCCCAGATCAGGGCAGGTCGATAGGTATTTTTTCAATATTTTGATGCATTTTTCAAGGAATAAAACATAGGGAAATGTGAATTTATTGCAGAGATGTACTGCATTTGTAATTTTTTTATTTTGCCTTGACATATACTTTAAAGCCACACACACTATATTGAGTTTATTCAATAAGGCACAGATCTGTTTTCAAACAGTAGTAACCCAAAACAGGCAGCCAAAAGTAATTTTTCACTGTTTTGAGCAAAACTGAACCTGTGTTTACCCTAAGGCCTCGTACACACGGCCGAGAAATGCGTAAAAAAAAACACATCGTTTTCCTCGACGAGTTCCTTGTTAGGCTTGTCGAGAAACTTGAGAAGCTGTCTTTGCATACACACAGTCAAGACCAAATCTCCTCGTTCTCAAACTCGGTGACTTCAACACGTACTACGGCAGGGGAAGTTCGATTCCACTGGCACAACCCTTGGGGCTGCTTTTGCTAATCTCATGTTACTGCGTGTTAGGTAAAAGTTTGGTAAGAGACATTTGCACTTTTCAGTCTGTTACAGCATGACAAATGTGCTATTTCCATTACGAACGCTACTTTTACCGAAGGTACGTGTCAGTGATTAGAAATAGACCAGTACTGTGTGATTGCAAAAGAGGAATCCAAACAGATCTAGGTAAAAGGGTGATTTATTTAAGAAGAGGGGGTAACACCCCACCACCTTCAGCCAGCACAGTGCAACAAACAACAGATCCACAGTGACACAAATAACACAAAAGACAATATCTACAGAAAGGGAAATACCGGAATCGTAAACAGGCCAGGCCGAGGTCATACACGGGGAATCAGAAAGTAGCTGCGGACGGGGAATGAATAGGAAGGGAAAGTCCAGGAGAGGGATCAGGTCAGGATGGATCAGGACGGATCAGGACGGATCAGGCTGGATCAGGAGGGATCAGGAGGGATCAGGAGGGACACAGCAGGTACAGGGTCCAGATAACAGGTACAGGGTCCAGATAACAGGTACAGGGTCCAGGTAACAGGCACAGGGTCGGTTTGATAGACGGATACCAAGGCAAGTTCTGTTTGAACCTGCCGGGTATATATAGGGCGTGTTAATTGTGTTCAGGTCACACCTGAACGTAGCAAGGGCCAGGTGCTCCACACTGCCAAGGTCCATCCGCTGGTGGAGATCAGTACTGCGTCCCAAAGGTGATATACCAGCAGGGGGAAGTTCCCCTGACAGCTCTGAACTGCCAGGAGACCCCTGCTGGTGGGACGCAGCACTGCAAGAAAGAATATAAATAGCACCAGCGGATGGAACCTTTCCTGACAGTACCCCCCCTCAAAGGAGCGGCCTCCGGACGCTCTAACTATCCGTTGCCGGGAAGAGTCCAGGGTGACTAACTGGGCAATGGGAGGCTCCGGGTCATCGAGCTGGGCCGCAGGCTCCGGGTCATCGAGCTGGGCGACAGGCTCCGGGTCATCGAGCTGGGCAGCAGGCTCCGGGTCATCGAGCTGGGCAGCAGGCTCCGGGTCATCGAGCTGGGCAGCAGGCTCCGGGTCATCGAGCTGGGAAGCAGGCTCCGGGTCATCGAGCTGGGAAGCAGGCTCCGGGTCATCGAGCTGGGAAGCAGGCTCCGGGTCATCGAGCTGGGAAGCAGGCTCCGGGTCATCGAGCTGGGAAGCAGGCTCCGGGTCATCGAGCTGGGCAGCAGGCTCCGGGTCATCGAGCTGGGCAGCAGGCTCCGGGTCATCGAGCTGGGCAGCAGGCTCCGGGTCATCGAGCTGGGCAGCAGGCTCCGGGTCATCGAGCTGGGCAGCAGGCTCCGGGTCATCGAGCTGGGCAGCAGGCTCATCGAGCTGGGCAGCAGGCTCCGGGTCATCGAGCTGGGCAGCAGGTTCCGGGTCATCGAGCTGGGCAGCAGACTGAAAGTCATCAACCTGGAAGTCATCAACCTGGGCGGCAGACTGGAAGTCATCAACCTGGGCGGCAGACTGGAAGTCATCAACCTGGGCAGCAGACGGGAAGTCATCAACCTGGGCAGCAGACTGGAAGTCATCAACCTGGGCGGCATCAACCTGGAAGTCATCAACCTGGGCGGCAGACTGGAAGTCATCAACCTGGGCGGCAGACTGGAAGTCATCAACCTGGGCAGCAGACTGGAAGCCATCAACCTGGGCAGCAGACGGGAAGTCATCAACCTGGGCAGCAGACGGGAAGTCATCAACCTGGACGGCATCAACCTGGAAGTCATCAACCTGGGCAGCAGACTGGAAGTCATCAACCTGGGCAGCAGACTGGAAGTCATCAACCTGGGCAGCAGACTGGAAGTTATCAACCCGGGCAGCAGACTGGAAGTCATCAACCTGGGCAGCAGACTGGAAGTCATCAACCTGGGCAGCAGACTGGAAGTCATCAACCTGGGCAGCAGACGGGAGGTCATCAACCTGGGCAGCAGACTGGAAGTCATCAACCTGGAAGTCATCAACCTGGGCGGCAGACTGGAAGTCATCAAGCTGGGCAGCAGACTGGAAGTCATCAACCTGGGCAGCAGACTGGAAGTCATCAACCTGGGCAGCAGACTGGAAGTCATCAACCTGGGCAGCAGACTGGAAGTCATCAACCTGGGCAGCAGACTGGAAGTCATCAACCTGGGCGGCAGACTGGAAGTCATCAACATGGGCGGCAAACTGGAAGTCATCAAGCTGGGCAGCAGACTGGAAGACATCAACCTGGAAGTCATCGACCTGGGCGGTATCAACCTGGAAGTCATCAACCTGGAAGTCATCAACCTGGGCGGCGGACTGGAAGTCATCAAGCTGGGCAGCGGACTGGAAGTCATCAAGCTGGGCAGCGGACTGGAAGTCATCAAGCTGGGCAGCGGACTGGAAGTCATCAAGCTGGGCAGCGGACTGGAAGTCATCAGGCTGGGCAGCGGACTGGAAGTCATCAGGCTGGGCAGCGGACTGGAAGTCATCAGGCTGGGCAGCATCAACCTGGAAGTCATCAACCTGGGCGGCAGACTGGAAGTCATCAACCTGGGCAGCAGACTGGAAGTCATCAACCTGGGCAGCAGACTGGAAGTCATCAACATGGGCAGCAGACTGGAAGTCATCAACCTGGGCGGCAGACTGGAAGTCATCAACCTGGGCAGCAGACTGGAAGTCATCAACATGGGCGGCAAACTGGAAGTCATCAAGCTGGGCAGCAGACTGGAAGACATCAACCTGGAAGTCATCGACCTGGGCGGTATCAACCTGGAAGTCATCAACCTGGAAGTCATCAACCTGGAAGTCATCAACCTGGGCGGCAGACTGAAAGTCATCAACATGGGCGGCAAACTGGAAGTCATCAAGCTGGGCAGCAGACTGGAAGACATCAACCTGGAAGTCATCGACCTGGGCGGTATCAACCTGGAAGTCATCAACCTGGAAGTCATCAACCTGGAAGTCATCAAGCTGGGCAGCGGACTGGAAGTCATCAAGCTGGGCAGCGGACTGGAAGTCATCAAGCTGGGCAGCGGACTGGAAGTCATCAAGCTGGGCAGCGGACTGGAAGTCATCAAGCTGGGCAGCGGACTGGAAGTCATCAAGCTGGGCAGCGGACTGGAAGTCATCAAGCTGGGCAGCGGACTGGAAGTCATCAAGCTGGGCAGCGGACTGGAAGTCATCAAGCTGGGCAGCGGACTGGAAGTCATCAAGCTGGGCAGCGGACTGGAAGTCATCAAGCTGGGCAGCGGACTGGAAGTCATCAAGCTGGGCAGCGGACTGGAAGTCATCAAGCTGGGCAGCGGACTGGAAGTCATCAAGCTGGGCAGCGGACTGGAAGTCATCAAGCTGGGCAGCGGACTGGAAGTCATCAGGCTGGGCAGCGGACTGGAAGTCATCAGGCTGGGCAGCGGACTGGAAGTCATCAAGCTGGGCAGCGGACTGGAAGTCATCAAGCTGGGCAGCGGACTGGAAAGCTGGCACAGGAACACCAGGGTGGCAGGCTGGCACAGGAACACCAGGGTGGCAGGCTGGCACAGGAACACCAGGGTGGCAGGCTGGCACAGGAACACCAGGGTGGCAAGCTGGCACAGGAACACCAGGGTGGCAAGCTGGCACAGGAACACCAGGGTGGCAAGCTGGCACAGGAACACCAGGGTGGCAAGCTGGCACAGGAACATCAGGGTGGCAAGCTGGCACCGGAACAAGCTGGGAGACTGGCACTGGAACAGGTGGCACTGGAACAGATGGCACTGGAACAGGTTGAGCAGAGGGCACTGGGACAGGCTGGGTAACTGGCACGATGGTATGGGTTGGGAAGTACTTCCGTTTCTTTTTAGATTTAGACACTGCAGGTTTGCTAACAGAAGTGATGTATGAAGAGGATGGAATAAAGTAGGAGGAAGGATTGGAATATGGCAGAGACACAGGGATGGTGACTGGAGGAGGTTTTGGTGGAGGAGTTACAGGTGGATTAAAGGCAGGGTAGGTACAATTAGTAGAAACTGGGTAGTAATATTTGGTAGGATGTGGAATTATCTGGGCTGGAGTTGCCATTGGTGATGGACAGATGGGTCCTTGGGAAGGCAAGTGGTTAATGGTAGGACTGGAACGGACAGGTGGATTAAAGGCAGGGTAGGTACAAGTAGAAACTGGGTAGTAATACTTGGTAGGAAGCGGAATTAACTGGGCTATAGCTGAGGTTGTCATTGGCAATGGACGGCTAGATCCTTGGGAAGGTAAATGGTTAATGGCAGGGCTGGGATGCAGTGGCTTGGCTGGGATCAGGAGATCTGACCATGCCTGCAGCACAGGTTGAACAAAGGCTGGTTCACACACACCTTGTTTAATCAAGGACTGCACTGAACTAATGCATTCAGATAACTTCTGCTGGGAACAAGAGCAATAGTGTTCATCAAAGGAGGCTGGATCATCCTCCATCAACCATACCAGGGATTCAACTTGGTCAGGACTGAAGGGGGGAGAGAAGTCGTCACCACCATCAGGAATAACACACGGAGCCAATTCAACACATAACTGAATCAGTGAGTGAATATCGTCAAAAGACATATAGCCCCGATCCACCAAAGAATGAGCTGATCGGATGGTTTCCATCAGCTGATCCCTTGTCCACCCCTCAAAAACCTGGCGACAATACTCCCTATCCTCCTCAGCCAGTAGGGAAAAGTAACAGATTTCATTGAAATCCATGCTTCAGAAAAACGCACAACAACGGGGTGGTTCCTTAAATGCAAGCACGTCTGGTCTAGGAAGGCCTTGGTATACTGTCAGTGATTAGAAATAGACCAGTACTGTGTGATTGCAAAAGAGGAATCCAAACAGATCTAGGTAAAAGGGTGATTTATTTAAGAAGAGGGGGTAACACCCCACCACCTTCAGCCAGCACAGTGCAACAAACAACAGATCCACAGTGACACAAATAACACAAAAGACAATATCTACAGAAAGGGAAATACCGGAATCGTAAACAGGCCAGGCCGAGGTCATACACGGGGAATCAGAAAGTAGCTGCGGACGGGGAATGAATAGGAAGGGAAAGTCCAGGAGAGGGATCAGGTCAGGATGGATCAGGACGGATCAGGACGGATCAGGCTGGATCAGGAGGGATCAGGAGGGATCAGGAGGGACACAGCAGGTACAGGGTCCAGATAACAGGTACAGGGTCCAGATAACAGGTACAGGGTCCAGGTAACAGGCACAGGGTCGGTTTGATAGACGGATACCAAGGCAAGTTCTGTTTGAACCTGCCGGGTATATATAGGGCGTGTTAATTGTGTTCAGGTCACACCTGAACGTAGCAAGGGCCAGGTGCTCCACACTGCCAAGGTCCATCCGCTGGTGGAGATCAGTACTGCGTCCCAAAGGTGATATACCAGCAGGGGGAAGTTCCCCTGACAGCTCTGAACTGCCAGGAGACCCCTGCTGGTGGGACGCAGCACTGCAAGAAAGAATATAAATAGCACCAGCGGATGGAACCTTTCCTGACAGTACGCGGGTTTCTAAGCATACACACCAACGTATTTCTCGTCGAAAACCAGCACGACAAGGAACACGACGAGGAAATTGAGACTCCCGTCGAAGAAAAAGAGAACTTGCTTTTTTTTTTTTTCTTGTTGAGTTACTCGACAGTTTTCTCAATGAAAAGCATACACATGACCGGTTTCCTTAGCAAAAAAGCTCTGCCACCAAGTTTCTTGATGGATTCTGTCGAGTTTCTCGGTCGTGTGTACACGGCCTTAAGCACGGCCTTAAGCACGACAGAGAACCTCGACGGGCAGAACACATCGTTCCGCCCGTCGAGGTTCTCTGCCGGCCGTCGAAATCGGCGACCCGCCCGTCGGGAATGGCAACCAGCCATTCATCCAGGCAGGCCGTCGAGCAAAAAGAGAGCGTGCTCTCTTTTCGCTCGACGGGATTCCCGACGGGCGGGGCGAGCGCTCTGTGTACACACGGCCGAAGCTGCATTCCAGCGAGGTTCTCTCTGCTTTCCAGCGAGAACCTCGGTCGTGTGTACGCCGCCTGAGTCACCTCATGCCTCGTACACATGACCATTTTTCCCAACATGATTCCTCTCCAGCCTGTCTTGCATACTAAGGTTCATCCAAAAAAAAACGTCCGACCAAAGCGTGGTGACGTACAACACGTACTATAAAGTGGTAGTTTCTTTTCAAATGGCACCACCCTTTGGGCTGCTTTTGCTGAGCCTCGTGTTACTAAAAGTTTGGTGAGAGACGATTCGTGCTTTTCGGTTTTCGCGCTTTTCAGTCCGTTACAGCGTGACAAATGTGATATCTCCATTCCAAAGCTAGTTTTACCAGATGTGCGTTTTTTTCCCTCGGTTTTTAAAAGCGTGCACACAACAGTTTTTCGTGACAAGAAAAAGACTGACAGGAAACACGACAAGAAAAAAGAGAGCTGGTTTAAATTTTTGTGCGGGCAGTTTTTTCGTCGAGCAAACTGCTAGGGAGCATACACATGACCGGTTTTCACGATCTAAAAATGGCAGTTTTCTCGTCGTAAAAGCTGGTCATGTGTACAAGGCATCAACCTTAGGCAGACATGGAAATCAGGCAGCTAAAATTGCATGCACATATAATCACATATCTTGTAAAGCTGACTAATGTTTGGAGCTTTTAGGAGAATGCTGGATCACTTTAAGCAAATTGATATGTGAATTAACTCTAAGCTTTACTATCTTTTAAATAACACCATTGCTCTGTCGGCAACTTTATTGACTAGGGCTAATTTAGAGTACATTTAAAGTATCACTCAAGACTATTAAAAGTCAAAAGATATAATCAGTGAAATTAATTTCAGGTGCATCAAAACAAAGACTCCTGTCTAAATTGTCCTTAAAGCGGATGTCCGCTGAAAAGAAAATATTAAAAGCCAGCAGCTACAGATACTGCATCTGCTGACTTTTAATATTAGGACACTTACCTGTCCTGGAGTCCAGCACCGTCCGCAGCAGAGGACGAGCGATCGCTCGTCACTCTGCTGCTCCCCCCGCCATCCACGGTGAGGGAACCAGGAATTGAAGCGCTCTGGCTTCACTGCCCGGTTCCCTACGGCGCATGCGCGAGCCTGCCGATTGGCTCCCGCTGTGTACTGGGAGCCGAGTGTTCCCAGCGCACAACGGGGGGGGGGGGGCAGGAGGTGATGTCATGCCCGCAGTCTGCCCCAGACTGTTGTGGCCGGAAGTGGGTGCAAATACCTGTCTTTAGACAGATATCTGCACCCCCCTCCCCCTTGAAAGGTGTCAAATGTGACACCGGAGGGGGGAAGGTTCCGATCAGCGTGAGTTCCACTTTAGGGTGGAGCTCCGCTTTAAAATGTGTAAATGTGTAATGGGGACCTTAGGATGTAAGCTCCTTGAGGGCAGGGACTGATGTGAATGTAGAGTGTTAAAAGTGTGGTGTACTAATATAAACGTAATAGTAACAGTTGTTCGTCGATAGAATTGTGGTTCACCATGTTGAAGGTCCTTAGAATTTCTGCAGACACTTAGTGATGAAAAATTGTTGATACTAGGAATCACTCGGTTCAATTCGTAGTCTGCCTAGAGAACTATTTATATTTGTCATCAGTTGGGATTTTTCCAAGTTTAATAATGAGGGATTGGTAAATAAATGTTCTGTAGAGTTAAGTTCTTGTGTTATTGTGTCCAGTTTTTCGACAGACAGCAAGAATTTTGGTTTCTTTTTAAACGTATTTAATTTGAGAGCAATAGATGATGTTCAGAATTTGAATATAATTCTGCAAGACGTCAACAAACATAGTGAAGACCACGATGGTATGGTAACTGGCGTTAGGAGGGTTGATGAGGAAGAAGGGCCAAAACATAAATATAATATAAAAGGATTTTTCTTTATTTTATTTCTGCTTTCTTTTTTGTTCTTTTCTTTTTTTTTTCTATATTTTATAGTAGATCTTCTATGCAGATTAATGGGTTACATTTTCAGTTAAATGCCAATTTCTCATATATACTTCCACTATAAATGAATAATTTGCTAATAGCTACCTATTTACATAAATGATAATGTTAATAAAACTACATGATGTTAGCTACAAAGACATAATATCAATGCAATAAAAGGATTAACAAAAAAAAAAATAAGTGCGGTGTAAACTGTCAGTGCTATATAAAATGCCTGTAATACTAGATAACTGTAGCGGTTTAGGTTTTTCCCACAGGGGACACAATGCAATCACCATAGAGAGACTACTGCTTCCACACAGAGAGCACATGTCCTTCTCTAGAACATGCTGGCATCTCTTTGGAAAGACTACTGCTTTCACACAGAGAGCATGCATCCTTCTCTGCAGCATACTGGCAGGGAACAGGCTTTTATACTAGGCTGTGGCTGCTTAAAAAAAAAAAAATAATTGCACATCTTTTGTGTTAATATCTACTGGACTGTATTTAGCAGATTTAAGTTTAACTTTTTCAGTAGTTATTGGAAAGCTGAAACACTTAACAGTTTCTTATATCTCTCAGGCCGCGTACACACGCTGAAACTTATCCGATGAAAACGGTCCGACGAACCGTTTTCATAGGATATGTCTGCTGGGCTGTTTTGATCTGATGGTTGTACACACCATCAAACCAAAATCCCCGCCCGAAGACGGCGAGGTGACGTGGCGGTGACGTTGACGCCGCCACGTCACCGCACCGGGAAGTAAAATACTTCCACGCATGCGTCAAATCCATTTGACGCATGTGCAGACAGATATGTCCACTGGTTAGTGTACTAACCAGCGGACATGTCGGACGAACGGGTTTCCAGCAGACAAGTTTTAAAGCATGCTTTAAAACTTGTCTGCTGGAAAAACCTGTCTGCTCGCCCGTACACACAATCCGTCGGACCGGTTTCAGCAGATAAATTCGATCGTGTGTACGCGGCCTCAGGGTTTCCAAAAGGAGTTTATTTAATAACCAGTACCCATTACAAGAGAAAAATCTGTTGGCTTCTTAATTTATATTATAATATGCAGAAACCATAGGTGTGCACAGCCTATTGTATTATGGTCCCGCCCCTAAAGCTCAAGCACATTTGTGTGTATGCATGTGTGTATATATATACTGGCGGTGTCGGTAGCGCAGTGGACAGTGTCAATAGGGCACAGATTGGTGTCAGTAGTTTACATTTTTTTTATTTAAAATATATATATACAGGTATATATATATTTTTTTTTATATATATATTTTTAAATGTTTTTAGGAGCTCTATTAGGGAGCTTTGGTGAAATATCAGGGGTCTAAACTTGGAATATGCAACACACAAGGTGTGCTCGGGCACACCTGGCACGCCCTGTGCTCACGCCTATGGCAGGAATGCAAAATAAGAAGTGGGAACACCAGACAACGGTGGGGAACAGAGCAAGGAACTATGGCAGGGAGATATCCCCGATAGGCACTCCAAAATATGTAAGGGTTCAGGGGACATCTCAGCCCACCAGACACCACCTATAACAAAATATCAACTTCAGGGGTGGACTGCAGGGATGTATTCTGGCCTAGGTCAACAAGGCCCAGGCCTAGGGCGGCACTTTGTGGGGGGCGGCCCTCTGTCCTCTTCCCACGGCGTCCCTCTCTCCTCCTCCTACGGTGTCCCTCTCTCCTCCTCCCAGGGCGTCCCTTTCTCCTCCTCCCAGGGCGTCCCTCTCACCTCCCCCCAGGGCGTCCCTCTCTCCACCTCCCAGGGCGTCCCTCTCTCCTCCTCCCAGGGCGTCTCTCTTTCCTCCTCCCAGGGCGTCCCTCTCTCCTCCTCCCAGGGCGTCCCTCTGTCCTCCTTCCAGGGCGTCCTTCTCCCAGGGCGTCCCTCTGTCCTTCTCCCAGGGCGTCCCTCTGTCCTTTTCCCAGGGCGTCCCTCTGTCTTTCTCCCAGGGCGTCCCTCTGTCCTTCTCCCAGGGCGTCCCTCTGTCCTCTTCCCAAGAATATGACAGGGATGTGGCTTTGACAGGAAGGGGTGGGTCATATTTAAATTAGAGGGTGCGCAAGTTTAGTCAGGCCTAGGGCAGCACAAAACCTAAATACACCTCTGGTGGACTGGCCCTGAAAAACACATTGAAGTTCTCACTTGTAAGTACTCACCCCAGAAGAAGGAGTTGCCGTCCAGCCTAGCTCCGCTGTGGCCGTTCGTGTGTCCATTAAGGTCTCTGCAAGAGACAGAAGAAGAAAGAACATTCAATCATTGGGAGTTAAGACACATGGGCACAGCCTGTCCCTTTTGGGATCGCACCTATGGTTTATCGATTTAGTTCCACACAATATAACACACAATGAAAGTGATTTTCACATCATTAGCCAATCTGCAGTTTATTTTCACAGTTTGATAAAATTACATATTTCTCACCGTAGCTGCCTCTTATTTTTACTCTCAGATCTCTGCTGTGTCAACCCACCGAATTATATTTAAAGCAGAAATAAATAAATGAATAATAAATATGAAGAGAACCTATCACTTGTGCTCATTAATGGCAGGTCAATTATGCAATATTCATTTAAAATTCACTAAAAATAGACATTTGGCATTTTCTCTGAAAGAACAAGGGACAATCTGATATGTAAATCTGTATATAGATCGCACTTGACACCCTCATCAAACATATGTTTGTACTGTGTTCCCTTCTAGAGAGCATATCCTATGTAGGCATACAACGTACACAACTGCCTGTATTATGGGAAAACACTTTTGTTCCTGGTTCCTATCTATTTAAAGTGGATGTAAACCCTTACATATACCCAATGAAGTGACTGGCCTCAGGTGATACACAAAGATGAAACAAATTCTCCTATATAAATTCTACTTGTTTATCTGCAGAGTTCTCTTCTCTGCATCCATCCGTAGTACTGCATTTTAAAGTTTGTCTGAGCTGTCAGAAAAAAAGGGGGCAGGAAGCTGAAATTACACACTTCAGAGCTCATTGATGAGAGTCCTGAGAGCCGATTGGAGAGAAATGACACCCTCCCTTCACAGCACACTTAGGAAATGCAGTTGCACAAATTTTTCCCTGAGCTTAGTGAATGTGCTTTCGCTTTTTAAGAGATACCCAATCGGGTGCAATGAAAATAAAAAACACAGCATTTTTGCATGCACATGATTGGATCATGGAAGTCAGCAGAGCTTCTGCTCATTTACCAAGCTCTGGGGCCACTGCTCTTGCAGAATGCAACTGCACTTTGCAAACTGTAAAGTCTATTTGCCATTAGTAAATTAACCTTATACTTATGGAGGGGTCTGTACTAAGGGGGAGGTCTATACTGATGAAGGGGGTCTGTACTTAGTGAGGGGGCTCTATACTAAGAGAGGGGGGTATATGGTTAGTGGAGGGGGGTCTGTACTGAGGTGAGGGGTCTGTACTGAGGGGGGGGGACTATAGTGGATTGAGAGGGGTGACACAAATTTTTTTCACACCAGATGTCACCAACCATAGTGACGCCACTGCCCCTAAGTGCTCCTAATTGAGACAAGTACACACTATAAAAGGATATGCTTTGTTCATATTTCATGTTTAAGGTTTACAACCAATTTAAAGCTGAATTAAAGACAAACAGCTAAATACACAACTAAAAATAACGTATTTATCGGCGTATACCGCACACTTTTTTCCCCTTAAAACCAGGGGAAAATCGTGAGTGAGCGATATACGCCGATCCCCGCTTCCCGCGCTGTGTTTGAAGCCGCCACCGACATATACCGAGCGCAGTCCACTCGGGTACACTCGGCCAGGCTCGGCTCCTCTCGCGGTCACGCCCTGTGCGCCTCCTAGCCATTATGCGAGAGAAGCCGAGCGTGCCCGAGTGTACTGCACTCGGTATATGTCGGTGGCGGCGTTGAAACACAGCGTTGGAAGCGGGGATCGCAGTGCGGGAGAAGCGGGGAGGACACCACGAAGGCTGCAGACGGACGCCTTAGGACGTCCCTTAGGACTCACTTCTAGGTTGGGGTGCGGGCTATATGTCGGTGCGCGCTATAGGGCGATAAATACGGTACATACCGTACATGCTTGCTGTCTCACCTGCCTAAAGATTTGCATTTTTGTCCACCCCGTTCTAAGATTTACACAGCCCTGCTAGGTTGTATAGCCATCCTGATGACTTTTCTACACAGCAGTGGAAGTGGGAGTAAACTCCCTCCCTTCTGTCAACAGTGATAGCGCGCCACTAGAAAGCACTGGAAAACCACTTGCGGGAAGACAGAGCTGGACTCTCTAAGGCATCAAAAAGACAGTGGCTTCCACAGTCAATTATTGCCTTCCATCAATGCAGCACTTTAAACATAATATAGTAATAAGGATTGGTGGACATCAAATGTCTTGTAAATATGTCACCTTCAGACTGGTGGATATTTTTTATAGTGACCACTATACTTAATGGCCTTCCAGTAAAATACTACATTGAAATTTTACTGGAACAACAGTCCTCAAACCAACTAATTGGATTATAGCTTCTCTAAGCTTAAAGCTGGAAGGTAGTATTTTATAGATATTATTTATACGTCTTGTCTTGATAAAAAAAAGAAGAAGCAGAAATCATTATTCTGGGGGAATATAATAAAAGGTCGGGGCTCATCCTAAATATGCCCACAATGTTTTATTATTTAGTCTCTTATGTCAGGCAGTCTTAGTTGCAAGAGGTCAAAAAAAGGGACCGGAGATGTCAGCTTTGATGAACTGATAATGTAGGAACAGGCTGAGTTATGGATTTCGATTACGGCTGGCGAAGAACAGAGAATTATGGTTCAGTGACTCCCATTTCATTATCACTCCGCACATCACTAACTCCACTCTCTTCTCTTTCCATCACTAGGGATGAACCATATTGCTCTGACGAGGTCCGCGTGAACTATTATCTCAATACAGCCTCTTTCTGCACATCAGCTTCATCTTAGAAAAATAATCATCATCTCTAATATACCCAAGCCAAGTTTTTTTTTTTTTTTCTTAGGTGTTAACGCTTTCTATTTTCCCTGTATTGTTACATCACGCTCTGATTTTTTTTTCTCTTTGGAATAACCACTAAGGCAGGCCATACGGCATTGATTTTCTTTCAACCAGCAGGTTACACAAAAGAAAATGTACTGAATCCCCCATCCACACCTTGGAGGTGAATGGGGGGAATCCCTCCCATTGAGCTATTGTATTCTGGCAGCAGGAAGGCTTACCCACCATCAGAATACACTCATAAGCCTTGCCAGCTACATACCTCCCAACTTTTTGAAATGGGAATGAGGGACACCTATCAGCTATAGTTGGCGGCACTGATTGGCCAAAAAAAATCAAAAACAGCCTGGTTTATCGAGAGATTAACTTCTGTAGTACCAGCCTGCCCATACTGTTGATGCTTCTAAATTTGGCCAGTCCCTGCTGAACTGGCTGAATTTCGATCCATCTAGAGCCAGTATAAGCCCATCTTCATGAAACAATAACATTTTACAGGTACAGTATTTTGTTCTTCATAATAAGTTCATTAAAAATCCATGATTCCCGATCCTCTTTTTAAACAAGAACATCAAGAACATCCACATGAAAAGTAATGCACAGGGAGCTCTGCTAACTAGAACTTTGTATGCAGGATCTCTGCATCAGCAGATGGCTTTATTGGGAAACAAAATGAAAATTCAGGCAAGCGCATATGTCATTTTAAAGCAGTGTTTCTCAACCTTTTTTTCCGCCAAGGCACCCTTTAAAAATCTGCAAACTTCTCAAGGCCCCCTATTTTAAAATCTAAATACTAAACTAATAGTTTGACATAATGCAGCAATATCCACACATGTGGGCAGGGCTGTACTGGGACAAAAATTTGGCCCTGGACTTCATCCAGACTGGCCTACTTTGACAGGTTTCTCCCATGGCGGCCGAAAAAAATGGAAGGACGGCGGCCATACACAGCTGTGACATAAGCTTCCTCGGCACTCTTTCTTCTGGTCTTTCCTTCCCCTGCTCTCCATATAGATTCTCTGTGGCAGCAGACAGCAGGTTGGAGAGCAGGGGAAGGAATGACCAGATGAATGAGTGTCGAGGAAGCTTATGTCACAGCTGTGTGTCGCCGCCGTCCTTCCGGATTGTATGATGAGCTTCTCAGTGCGACTCCTTAGGAGCATGTCTGTATACATGTGAACTAGCCAGGGAGAGGAGGTGAGCGCTGCGGGAAGGGAGAGGAGCTGAACGCTGCGGGGAGGGAGAGGAGGTGAACGCTGCGGGGAGGGAGAGACAGAGGGGCGCGGCAGTCCGCTGTCACTGAAGCCGGCCCACTGAGCCATCGGCCCACCAGGAAACTCCCAGTAGTCCCAATGGCCGGTCCATCCCTGCATGTAGGGCACCCAACATAGAGGTGATTTAATCTTCCAAACCAAATATACCTTAGCACACTGGTACTAACTAGTATTCCAATGTTTCTCTTCTCCCTTAGTTTCTCTCCCTCACTCAACTAATGTGACCCCCAGTGCATACAGAGGGGAGCAGGAGAGGAGCAAACAAGGATTATGTGTAGGCCTATGACGTTGTCCTCCTTATTAACCGATAACAGGTTTTAATGGTGCACAATGAACAGCTGTGGCTTTGTGTAACTAAAAGGCAGGCTTGGTCCACTTTCTAGCTTGTATACAATTTTTGGGCATTTTGCCAAGGCACAGCAGCCTGGTTGAAAAATGCTGCTTTAAAGGATATCAAAATTGAAGAAAATATGAATTGTTAAAAAAGTAATTTTTGTTTGCTGGAATACATAATAAAGGAGAAGGATTGTATACAATGGTGGCTGGTGCTCTAGTTTTTGTAGCAAACAAACCAACCAACAACCTCCCCGTTCGGTCGGTCAATCGGTCAAATACCCCACTTACAATGGTCAGTCGCTTGTCTGCCCAACCATCACCCCCACATACGCCATCCAGGCCACGGGCACCAGTAAAAAATAAAACATTTCTAGGGTGCACTGTTCTCCAGATTCCTTTCATGTTATCATTTGAATACAGGTCCAATTTAAGGGACCTCTCATACTGTGTAGTGACTGACATTTTTCTGCATCTGATCAATGTTAGTCATTGCAAGGGCACATAGAAAACAATGAATGACCAGTGTAAGTGCTCTTTCACATGGGTGGCCAGGGAAGGGGTGTAGTAAAAACAGGCATCCAACCAAAGTCTAACATTACAGCCTGACAGGACTGTACACATGCGACAGCCAGCTGCAACATTTTTAACTCGAGCTACAGAGTTTGACAGGTGGCACTGCTTATCACACTCACTCATTAAGATCAATGGGGCTACACTGTAACCAGGAGCCAAATGCTTGGCTCACAGTTGTCCCCCGATCCTGCAATGTAAAATTGCAGTCCGGAAATTGAGAAAAAGTTAACAAAATTTAGTCATCAGGGGATGGCCATAGCGCCTCCTGAACACTTATCAACCACTGGTTTACCACTCTCTGGAAAGCGTTCCACTGCTAGCAGGAAGCTTATGTGCAGTGCACTGCCCCAGTTTTGATAAATTCACCCCCTCTCCATCCCACCAATACAGTTTTGTTACCTGACTTGGAACTGCCCTTTGAAGCTGAACTTGTGGTATGATCTTTATTACATAGTTATATCGGTCCAGTTTGGCACAATGTACCAGTAAGTATATATATCTCATACCTGGGGTACAACTCAGGAAGCTAACAATCACTGTGGTAGTCACCGCAATCCTCCAGATACCTTGGTTTTTTCTTTACGCTGACAAAAGGGGGTCACCATTTACAAAATACCTTTAATTTTTTTCAAAATATACAAAGTGTTCTCTGATTTGATGCGGTATTCTCCACCTCATGCAAAAATGAAATAATAGCCAGAACGGTGGCTCACAATGCTCAATGCTCAATGCTTTAATTTTGTCCAACTGCCATTCAAATATGTGCTATGTATTTTGAGCTACAGTATCATCCGGCCCAAGCCACCTTAAACATTGCATTGTTTACATGTAGACTGTTTGCACTGTACCTGCAGAGCAGGACTGTGAATGGCAATTTACTTCTTTAATTAAAGTTCTATAGTCCATAATGTATGACATGCGTAGTGCAATACACTTGTAGAATTGCCACGAGCAGCATAGAAGAACATTTAGAAAACTGTAACTCCAAATGGTTTGTTTTTTCTGCTTTACGAAGTTGACAATAGATAATAGATAAGGAGTGTCCGGTCCGAAAGTCCATTCAATAGATTTATTACCACTATGGCTTACCCCTTCTGGCCTCTCAGTATGACACCTTGCTGTGATTTCAGAATATCACTGCTGTATTAAGTGCAATATGCACCCTGAATCGATTGTGCTCCTGCCCCCCTTACCGTGCTATGTGTGTGGTGTTCACAAAGCAAATTCATTTCTTCTTCACAGCTGGAAACATTATGAACTGATGTTATTGCTAAATTGGTGCACAGAGACTTGAACACTGGTAGCCGGATACTTGAAGAATCATCAGTAACTTATTAGGTTGTGCACTTGTACTGTACAGTGAGGAAAAACAACAGATACAACACCTATTTCAGTTGAACAAATAATAAGCCTTAAAAAAATAAAAACATTTTTTACTTGTACCTGCCTTTGCATTTGCAGGCACTGCTTGGTACAAAACGAACAGTCAATGTTAGGTTTCAGGCCAATATGAACCAAAAATGGTGGGTTCTGGACAGCACTAACTGTTGCAGACTGTGTAATATGAGGTAAAACTAGACAGACCCAACCAAAATCAACAGTGTAGCATTTGGGAACTGGAAGAAATTTATTTTTGAAGTCCATCTTCGGGATAATGGTAATCCTCCTCCTATCATCCCATCTAAACTCACCTTTTACCCAATGTTGAGGTCATATGACACTGCAATGTAGATATTTACAGCATTTCAATGATCAGCACAGAGTGGCATAATAACAGGTACTTTATTGCATGATCACAACACAAGAAAAGTGCAACGTTTCAGAGTCACGCAGGACCCCTTTGTCAGGCATGCCTGTCGAAGGGGTCCTGCATGACCCCGAAACGTTGCACTTTTCTTGTGTTGTTGTACCTTGTAACTTGAACCAGTATCCAGCTGGTTGTTGCTACAGCACTCTATTTCTGAGAGCTTATACCAGGAATGTGTGCGATGGGAATATGAAACATTACATATGACACTGCAGTCCCGACTCCCGAGTCTTTTCTTCTCTTCCTTCTTCATGGACACTTCTTATTGGCTATCTCTGAATCCAGAAAAGGAGTGACATCAGCACAAGGGGACAGTAGGAATGGCTGGTATAGGGATCATCAGCAGTGCTGGGTTAGCAGCCCCCCATATATCTGCTATCCAACTTTCACCAACAAGAAACTTTGGTGGCAGACTTTGGTGAGTAAAATGTGCTTCACCATCAAAGCACAACAAAAAACCTTTTAAGATGCATCAGATGGTTGTAGTGGGAAGGGGTGGAAGGGGGTGCGTATTTTGCCAGAATGAGGTTTAAATGAGATTTCAAACTTCATTAAAGAAATTATGAATTTCATATTCAAAACAAAAGAATGTGTAGACATTACATTATTGCCTGGACTTCACTTTTATGTTCTTCCTTTTAATAACTCCTTATCCATGTGCATTGATTAATGAACTACCGCTGAAGATTTCGTAAATGTATAGAGTGCATACACAGGGCATATTACATCTTCACACTCTGCCTTTGCTTAGTAGTGCTACACAGTGACTTTGTATTTCTGATCCTTTTATCTCAGTACATGTCCAACAGGCAGGCTTTGTCTGATTAAAACCAACAGACTGCTTGAAATCTTTAATTACAGGAAACACTCGCAAATCGAAATGCACTTGGCAGACAGTGGCCATGTAATTCTCTGCCTAAAATTGGCCATACATGGAGCAAATGTCATTGCCTGACATCCTTTGATTGAAACATCAGATAGAAAATTGATGGCTAAACAATACAATCAGATGCAGGCACTGTTCAGTGCAGTGCCACATGTCAGAATACAATATCCACAGTGAGAGATTCCTCCAACTGTGCTGATTAGCGTAGATGAAGGAATTTGTTAGACTTTTTTGTTCAGTACACATGCTTTGGGTGCATGGCCATTGGCCAACTTAAGCTTTACATTACGTAGAGATATTTGATTAGACAAAAATGTTTTTTCTTAGTAAAGTATCGTTTTTTAATAAATTATTTACTAGGCTACTTTACATGGCGCAGCATACCAAAGCGCACAGTAGCCAATCACAAATGAGCTGTAGGTAACCTAACGACACTAAAGGGGCTGGGATTTTGCTTTGTTTTCCAGATATTTTCTTTGTATCCCAAAACACACTTTTAGCCATGCAATTAAAGAATATGGTACCCCAACATTTCATATTACTGATATGTGCCTGCTGTACCATGTACTTGTATGAAAAATATCCTGTTCTCTTGGCATTGCTTCCTTTGTGTAAAATCCCTGGTGATCCCACCAGTCCCACTGTTTTCTATTTCAAACTGACCACATTAGGCATAGAAGCACACCCATCCCCGTGTGGTCAGTTTTTTGGTCTGCTGGGAGCACAGGTTGCCTGTATGGTCAGCATTATTGAGCGGCGCTGCACCTTCAATGTCTGGTATAAACACTCCAGCCTCAGTGCTTCCCTTACCATGCCCAGATCAATTGTCCTCATGGGTGGCATGACCTTGACCACAAAATGGCACTTCATTCAACCCTATACTCCACAGTGTGTTTTTGGCGGTGTGCAGTGTGGTAACATACAATAAGGTGTGGACATGCTGCATTTTTACGCAATACACCCTTAACACAGCAGTATGGTATGAACAGGGCAAGTAAAAACAACTGATTGCTATGTGCCCTTATGCTGAGCCTGCGTTGATGTATCTAGTGCAGCTCAACTGACATGTTGTGAAAAAACATTGAAAAAACGAGCAGCACAGTGGTGTAGTGGTCAGCAATTTCACCTAGCAGCAAAAGGGTCGCTGGTTCAAACCCTGACCATGACACCATCTGCCTGGAGTTTGCATGTTCTCCCTGTGCCTGCGTGGGTTTCTTCCAGGTACCCCAGTTTCCTCCCACACTCTAAAGCTGTGGTTCTCAACCTTTCTAGTGCCATGACCCCTTGATAAAAAAAAATTTGCGTGACAAGCAATTTGCTCCCCTAACACACAGACACCGAGTCCCTTCCACTCCACATTTTGGGATGTACCACTCTTTCTCTTTGCTCTCATTTCTTTCCCTTCTATCTCTCTAACCTATTTTTTTGTTTGTTTGTTTTCCCCCCCATCTCTCTCTCTCTAGCTTTCTTTCTTGTTCTCTATTATATTCATTCTCTTTTTCTTTGTTACCCCCCCTCTTTTCCTCTCCCCTCCATGTATTGTCTTTTTTTATTCCTTCTCTTACTCCTTGTTGGGGGGAGGGGGGATTGGAAGAGTAGCCGTGCTGGAGACAGTTCTGATCAGCCTACTTAGGTGTTCTTGATCAAGGTCATCTGCTGATCTGAGAACTGTAGTGGCAACTATAATCACAGGCAGTGTTACTCACTGTGTCTCCGGGTTCATGGTGTCTTGCAGGAGTGACCCCTATGCAAAAATCAGCAGATAGGGTCTCCTTCAGCCCCTCCCACTAAACATTCCTCGCCGGTCAGCTGACCTCTAGTCTCCGCCCCCCCCCATTCATGCTGTGAACTGAATGGGTAGCTGTGAAGAAACTGATTGTGTGGCCGCGGTCTCTAGGAACAGCCCTGCTGGGCGGCTGCAAAAAGGCTGGGAGAGCAGCGCGGGCTTCAGGAACAGCCCATGATTCGGTGACCCCTGGCAAATCATCATTCGAGCCCCGAGGGGGTCCCGACCCCCAGGTTGAGAACCACTGCTCTAAAGACATGCTGGTAAGTTAATTGGCTCCCCTCTAAATTGGCCCTAGTGAAGCGTGTCGGGACCCTTCAGGGTAAGACCGCGCTATATCAAGATACCTCTCAACTCAACTCATGTTGTGAAAAGACTTTGGGACCTCAAAGCATCATATGCTTCCAACGTTAATAAAACAGATTCATGCTACAGTGCATTAACATCACAATAAATAAGCCACACAGAAAAGACATTGGTGTAAAAGTTGCTGGATAAATTTTGAAAGCCCATGGCAAGTTGCTGGATAATATCCTGTATAAAATAGCCTTCTTATTCTTGCTAAATTCCTTCTATATCAGAAAAGTGGGTAATTTGAGGCTATCCTAATACCCGCAGACAATCGTTCCTTAAATTCCAGCATCAAGCCATTGTTAGGAGTTGTTTACTATGGCAGAAAAAGACAATAAATGTCCCCTCCCTTCTTCCGATTCCTTCTCTGTCTTTGTAGGCTCCCCTATTCCTCTGTGCTGCTAGAATGGGGGGTCACAAGTTTCTTCCCTCCTTTCTCTGTCTCTATCTAGGACTGCTGCTTTCTTTATCTGAGCTGCTGAGCAGAACTATAATACACTGGGGATTAGTGTAAGCAACATTTACCTGTCACACAGCTCTGCTCCTGCATGACAAATGAGGGGTTTTACACTGCTGCCTGTTTATCTTTAACAATTCTTTTCTGTCTGGAGCTGTCTATGTCCCCCACCCCTCTTTCCATTATCTCCTTCTTTCTCCTCTGCATTACAGCAACACATTAGAGTGCAAGCTCATAAAACTAGCAAGAGAGCAAATAAAGCACATCTCTTCCAGGCTGCAGCCATCTCAGTATGTCCCTAGAGTAACTGTCATTATGTAGAAATAAAATGTCTAATACTTTCTCATTTCACATTTCAATATACAGTATGCTAGGATATAAGCATGCTTAAAGGGGCAGTTCTTTTATCTCTGTCTTTAGGCCCATACACACAATCTGACTTTTCGACAACAACGGTCCGACGGACCTGTTCTATCGGACAATCTGACCATCTGTATGCTCCATCGGAAAATTGTTGTTGGAATTTCCACGGACAAATCTTCCCTGTGCATGCTCTTAAACTTTCTGACAACAAATGTACACAAGTCCATCGGACTAAAATACAAACACACATGCTCAGAACCAAAAAACAAGTGATTTGGTAAATGTTGGCTGAAAACAAGTTCACAGGTTAACGCCCTTCGGACCAAAATCCACAAAAAAGTCAGATGGAAGTCCGATCGCGTGTATGAGGCTTTAGAAGGATGATTCTACCATTGAAAAAAGTAAGACGATTATCCAACTAGCTATAGATGAGCAAATATCTCCCAGATAGTCATGTAAATATCTGCCTATTCTCACATGACTGCTACCAACACCTTACTAGTTACTCGCCTAATGGTGACAAGAGATGTGTATGTAGCATTTCTTACCTTACATTCTTTCTGCTCAGGAGAAAATATCCCTTGTGGAAGAAATACCATGGACTTGTTATTACTATGTAATGCTCCACCAGTGACCTGACTGTAGTGGAGAGAATCACTTGCTTTCATGGCTCCATCTATAGATAACCTAACTCCTACTGAAAGCAATTAGTAAATTGGAGTGTCAGTTATTGTTTAGAAGGAATCAGTGGTAGGACTGCTTTATGAAGGCTAAAGAGCAAGGCACCAACGGCCATAGGTAACAATGATAATTCTGCAGTGGGACATCATCATAACTGTTTACATCCTTTTCTGTGCATGACAACTTTTCCATGGTGACATTATCAGTGTGAGCAATGCCCAAAAGGATAAGGGTGCAGGACTCATATGTGTTTTGGGGGGGAGGGTCTGACCAATCAACAAAGACTATCTGGTGTCACAGGGAAAGATCTCCCAGCAAAAGCAGGGTGTATGTACGTACTTGAGCATGTTTGACTCCAAAAGTCAAGTTTGCTTGAGTGATATGATTGATCCATACTGTGTTGAGCACGGTTCAGTTTACCATGCCTTGGCCCATTTAGAGGTAGCTTGTGGCACCGTTCAGTTGTTCTCAGTACGGCGCACTTATTAATCACTGAATTGCACCAGAGCACAGACATCTCATAGATTACTGAGCACTTACAGAGCATGGAAGCACAGATCACTATGGTCTTGATCAGTAGTCTCCAAGATGTGGTCTTTTGGCCAGATGTGGCTCTTTGCTTGCCTTTATCTGGCCCTTGGGGTACTATATCTCTCACTGACACTAATGATGACGCACCACCAACAGTGGAGCATAATTCCTCCAACAACAATGGGGTACTATTCCTCCCACTGACACAAACAATGGGACACTATTCCATTTTTAGTGGGCACTATTCCCACCACTGAAACCAGCGATGGGGCACTATTCCTCCTACTAATACCAATGACTACTAACTACAGGCACTATGCACTTTTTGTTACTCCCACTAACCACCAAGCCTGAGGCAATGTTTACTCCCAGTGACGCTGGGCATTTTCTACCCCAGCTGGCCAAGGTCCAGCCTCCCTACATTTTAAAAGACAGTACACTGGCACTTTGCTAGGAAAGGTTGGAGACCCCAGGTCTAGATGGCAGAGGTGATGGTGTATGTAAAGCATGTTCAGGACTGGCACAATGTGAAGGGGCCATCATACACAGGTACAGTACAAGGCAACTGTGCCTAGTAAATGAAAGAAGGAAGTGACCCTACAAACCAATGTAATGCCTCCCACTCTATGACTGAGCCTTGTAGGAGGATAAAACGCCACAGAGTGAGACACTAAACAGAAGCGGAACTAGCCATAAAATGAACTGAAACACAAGGGTTCTCACGTGTATCCTTTATTCCAAAAATATATTATTGTTTTTATTGTCATCAAACCCACACTTGCCCACAACTGCACTAGGAGAACATGAGATTTTTTAGTAGCACAGTTGTGCTACTAAAGTGCTAGAGATTAACATTAATATTGGCTTCATATTTAAAACAAATTTCTCTTTATGGACTGAAATACTGAAGTAGCATGTAGTAGAGAATAATTGCACATTTGGAGCACTGGACGATCATTAGTGATGAATCACTACTACGTGTTACTTTTGTATCTCAAGTAAATGAGCAGCCATGTGTTCTATATGTATAGCGATCGATCACTGCTTTGAGATGTAAATTACAAGTGGTTTTAGTAGAGCAACCTTTACTCCGAAATTGACTGTGCGCATAGGCCAATGGTTTAGGTCAGCCAAATTTTCAACCAATATTTTGTGAAACTTTAGCGTTATCTATAAGTTTCTAGAAATTGAACTGTGGATGACTGAGGTCCAATTTGATGGTGTCTACATAGTTCTGGGTCCAACACCGCCTTTGCAGAGCCAGCTGCATAATACTAATGACCTTTTTAGTTGTTTGTAAAGGTGGCCTACTGATCACCACTGTAAGCGGGCATTTTTAAGGGGACTACCAATGTACTGTAAGGGGCATTTTACCCCACTGACCCCTGAGGAATTCCTTTTGGTAGGGGTTGCCTGAGACCTGAAAATTATTTTACGGGTTCCTCTGGAGTATAAAAGGTTGAGAATGGTTGGTTTATCTAATATGTAAAGAGCAGTCTGGTTGAATACATGGTTCAAATTTTGTCTGCTTCTTGTCAAAAATTGAGCTGTGGTTGGCCTAAGGCTGATTTTTGTAGAAGGAGCCAAGTGGAAAATTGTCAGCTTTCAATCATATGCAGTCACTGTTTGGATATTCTGGCAGCTGTGGGTGCCGGCTGTCAGATTACAATAGCTGGTACTGTAGGTACGATTCCTTCATCTGCACTGTTTAGCGCAGGGAGAGAAATCTATTATGCCCTGTACACACGATCGAACCTTTGTCCGACCAAATTCACATTGGAATTCCATCGGAGTAAAATAGAACATGTTCTCTATGTAAACTCCGATGGAATTCATCGTAATTTCCGATGGGGCATACACACGTCTGACTTTTTATATCGGAAATTCCGATCGTGTGTACGGGGCTTTAGGTTTCCATTTTCCAATAATCTGGCTGAACAAAAGAAATCTATATGTATATGGCTACTTTAATTCTTTCTGTGCTCACCCCATTCACTATACAATGATGACCGCAGAGCTAACATTGAGAGTACTAGGGAATGCTCTAAAAGCATTATTGGGGCACTTTTTTTTTTATGTTCAAACCTGTTCATCTATGACATGCTATAAGGAGGAGTGGCCTCTTTTATACGTTCCTGATAGTTAATCACATGGCATTGAAAAATGATTATGTAACTAAACCTGTTTAACCACTTAAGGACCGCCGCATGTACATTTACGTCGGCAGAATGGCACCGACAGGCACATCAATGTATATATACGTTGGTGCCTTGAGGTGGGTCGGGGGTCCGATCGGGACCCCCCCCCGGTACATGCGGCGGTCCCCACGGCTGTACAAGCGATCCGACAAGAGGGGGCGGCTATTCATTTTTGTCCGCCCCCTCCGGATCACTCTCAGCCAATGCGCGCGCCCCCCCGCCCTGTCACTTCCTCCTCCCGGGTAAACACAGGAAGGAGGAAGCGATGTGATCTCTCCTTCTGCGTTTTTTTCAACCACCGCTGAGGAGAAATCACATCACAAGTAAGTCCTGCACTAACACTACACTTACACGCAGACACACAGGCACATTTAACCCCTGGGATCGCCCCCCTCTCCCCCCTGTCACAGTGTCACTGAATGCAGTAATCATACATGTATGATTACTGTATTTAGTGTCAGTGTGACAGTTAGTGTGACAGTCAGTTAGTGTTAGGTTCAGGGTAGCCCCCGTACCCCCCCTAATAAAGTTTTAACCCCTTGATCACCGCCCTAGTTAACCCTTTCACTCCCTATTGCCAGCATCACTAAGTGATCATTTTTCTGATCGCTGTATTAGTGTCGCTGTTCCCGCTAGGTAGCTAATTTTTTTTTTTTTTATTGCAATTAGTTTATTGATTTTTCTTATAACAAAATGTAAAAAATATTGATTTTTTTTCAAGAATGTCGCTCTATTTTTGTATATAGCGCAAAAAATAAAAATCGCAGAGGCAATCAAATACCACCAAAAGAAAGCTCTATTTGAGGGAAGAAAAGGACGCAAATTTTGTTTGGGAGCCATGTCGCACGACCGCGCAATTGTCTGTTAAAGCGACGCAGTGCCGAATCGCAAAAACCCCTTGGGTCATTAAGCAGCGTATTGGTCCGGTCCTTAAGTGGTTAAACTAAAAACTTTCTAAGAGAACTATGCAGGCTGCCAACGCTGACCACCTTCCAAAAAGGCAGCAAGTAAATTCACAATGAAGTCAAAACTCATGCCCTGCACATTTGCTCTTTATGAAAGCTGCTTTGGACTTGTCAACTTGCAGCATTTATCTTTCATTAACAAATTTTTTCAATTTATTGTAGCACAAAAATAAATCATCATAAATTGATATATATAAGTACCGTTACTGATCTGGAATTCTAGAGTAACAATGTGTGTTTGTCTGCCCTGTCACTGGCGGCGTGCCCTTTCTCCAATCAGGGTTGTCTCAGGTCAGACAGGGCAGCTAACATTACTTGACACAAGTCTGTTGTTTTGAAGGCGGAATATGAAGACAGATCAATGACAGAAGGTCCTGCAACCATAACATACAGAGATATTATGTGCACTGCACCGCCATATGGCTATATTAATTGAGGCAATTCAAGGAGATGGAGCAAGTTTACGAACAGAAATTATTCAAATTACTTATGCCATATTAAATGTAGGGGAATAATGCAATCCTAGGCAAAGGTTTCTAAAACAGGATGCGGAAGGAAAAAAAATTAAAAACAGACAGTCTATTTTGCCCACAGAAAATCATGCAGGGAATATGATCAGCACACTGGACATGATTTCTGGCAAATGTGGCCCTTTATCAATCCTGATCCAATATATTATGGGCCAGATTCACGTATTCCAGAGCATCTTTGCTCTGGAGTAACGCTTCTGATTTGCGTTGCGCTGCCGAAATTTTAGGAGCAAGTGCTGTCATTCACGAAGCACTTGCTCCTAAAGTTGCGGCAGCGCATCACAAATGAGCCGGCGGAATTCAAATGTCGCGGGTACGGGGCGTGTAGTATGCTAACTACGCGCGATCCCGCCGCCAACGTACTGCGCATGCGTCGAGTGTCAAAACATCCCCATGCGCATGCTCCAAAATCTGTGAATGAACGTCAATGACGTCACATTCCCATTCATGACCGTTTTACGCAAGCGACGTTTTTTTTTTTTTTTCCCGACGCGATGACGACGCCTATACCTAACATAGGATACTCCAACCCCATGTAGGTATATCTATGCGCCGCGTATCCCGTCCGGAAACGTCGTATCGTCATTGCGTCGCGCCGGATTTCGATCGTGAATTGCCGATTTCCGCTCATTAACATATTTTTGGAGCGTAAATCGGCGGGAACGCCCCCGGCGCCATTTTTAAGTTGAAGTAACGATGCGATGGCGAAACTCAGTTACGCTGCTCGCATCGGAACTTCAACCCGGCGTTTCTTGTTTTCTGGTTACAGAAAACAGAAACGCCGGCTCAAAGCCACAGTTAGGCTGGCGGATCACTCGATCCGCCAGCGTAACCTTTCCTGAATCTGGCCCTATATGTATATCTCTTCTTACTTTCAAAGGCAGCCTGCCCCCCCCCCCCCCCAAAATTCAAACAGGAAACATAGGACAGATAAAGTATATCTAAACCCAAAACCAAAAATTTAATATATGACTATATTAATATTACTAGTCAATGACGTAGTGGCTGCATTTCTGCTGAACAAAAAAAAAACGAAGCACGCAGGAGGAACCGCTTACTAAAAATCCAATGTTAGTACAACAATTTCCCCTGCTGAGCTATTGTGTTCTGGCAAGGGGACGGCCCCGCTGGCTGCCAGAACACACCAGTCAGTGCTCTCAGACATCAGCTGATAGCGCTAATCGGATGCCGGTCGGCAGATCTTTTTTGGTCATGGCCCGTCGACAGAAGCCGGTCTGTCAGACCAGCTGCCGTACACACAGGCTGAATTTTGGCCAGTGTCTACTGGCTGATGCCGTGTTACATTTGGTCCGTGTGTACTAGGCTTATTTCAGATTTCGGGGGAGTTCAATTTTTCCACCAAAGTGTTGGGTTTTGTTTGCAACTGATAAGATCTGAGACAAGATTAGTCCCAAAATCATCCAAGTTTCCCACACATTTTTTCTGGGCTTTATAGAAATGTATGAATAATTGCTTTCCCAATGGTCACTGCAGGAACAAAGCAGCCCCCATGGTATCTTTTCTGTGGCTATAAATTCAAATGATGGAAGCCTTCCTATGAACCAATTAGAATACATATTAAGCCAGAGCCAGAGAAGATTAATTAAATCCTATCACTGAGCATTAAAACGTTTACTTGTATAGTCGGCAATACAAAACCAGTGATCACAAATACATTGTAGCGCAAGTTGTTGGGGAAGAGAATGTGCCATACAAATCCAATTCTTTTTAGCCAAACTTCATTAAATTATCATTGTATCCAAACACTTCCATTTCCACTGAATGCGTTTATTAGGTTGGTCCTACCAATAATATTTATTTCTAAGCCAGAGGCTTCCAACTTTTATGATATTACGATAGACCAACATGCTGCATCATTTCATGGGTAACTCAAGATCTGTCTGTTTCACTGGAAGAAATGTGTATATTTACGTAGAGAATAACTCTAATCAATAACTTTACTAAAGTTTCTTATGGAAGAGCTGTTAATTAAAGTGGAATTCAAGCCATACATGGATCAAAATTCAGGTGATTCAGCAGGAACTGGACGAGTTACAATTCATGAATGGCCATTGTAAAATGTCTGCTCGGTCAGCGCATGTAGCCAATCACAGCAGGGAGGATTTCCCCATTCATCTTGAATGAGTGGATGGGGAAATCAGCTTAAACCAGCCATCCATGGATCAAAATTCAGCAGGGACCAACCTAATTTAGATCCATGTATGGGAACAATGGTTGTACATTCCTATGGATTGACTTCTGTACAACCAACCTGTCGGATAAATGGCATTCTAACAGTCCCGCCGGCTGTACTGATCAGTGTATTCTGAAGATGAGATAAGAACAAGGGACGCCTTTTAGCAAACGTCAGTAGGCATAAGACACCCCGCTTTCCACGCCCCCTTAAAAGAGAATTATACAAATTAAATTAGATAAATCCACAAATACTTTTTTTTTACCACTATAATAACTTTATAATGACTTTTGACATTTACAAATGCAGCAATTTAGAAATTGGATGAAAGGTTTAGCACTGGGAAACAGTTTTTTAAAGATAGGTAGTGCATTTTATATACAACTATATAGATCAGACCAAAATGAGGGACACATGAGGAGGAAGGAGGGACAGAGGGACATTGTTCGAAATTAGGGACAGTCCCTTGAAATCAGGGACAGTTGGGAGCTATGCTGTCAGAACACGATAGCTCAGTGGAAGTGATTCCCCCATCCACCTTGATGTGTGGATGGGGGGATCAAGTTGTTTTCTTTTGTTCAACCAAAATCATGTATGGCCAGCTTTAACTAGTATCCTAAACCAGAAAAGTAAAGTAATTATGTCTCTGCCATGTCTGCTTAATGTACCTTTGTGTATAATTTTTGTGTGTTGGTCAAATGTAGCAAAAGAGACACTGGTTTTGTGTTGCAGGAGCGCTATTCCCAACATACAGAAAACCTTGTATTAAAAAGTTAAAGCGGAAGTAAACCTGTCCATAAAACAGTTACCTTTCCAGCATCTTCCGGAAATGTAACACTCCCATTGGTTGTGCTCGCAACCAAACTGTCAAACCATCAAATGGCTGGTGTCATAACTGATCACATGTGCAGCACATGGCAGTTGTAGATTAAACAGAGGCCAAGATGGCAGCTTCCTTGGCTGAAAATGAGGGTTTACTTCCACTTTAACACTAAGAAGTCTGATCTTATAGAATAAAAGGAGGGCACTAATGGCACATTCATGATGATGTACACTCCTAATAAATGTATGTGGCGCTGCATAAAGAAAAGGATTTCCGAAAACTCACTTTGGGGTAATGTCTTTCAGCCTTCTGATTTCGTAAAACTGCAGTGTTTGCTGGATAGCATTAGTAGCTCACTAATTGATTTTACCTGTTAGTTGGAACTGTTCTTTAAATCACTTTTCCTCATTTCCGAGAGACCGGGCTCTCAGCATATCCACAGTATTTTGTTTAAAACATCACTCATAAGACTTAATGAGCCAAACTGTCTCTAGCTATACTTTTATCTTCAATTTATTAAACACAATGTACAAATTTCCTTCAATGTGAGGAAGTAGAGAGAAATTTGTGGTTTAATGTCACAAGAATTTTAATTGGGCTCTTGGGACTGCCGCATGAAACAACTACATAGAAAATTAGTGTTTTCTAGGTTCATCTCTCAACGCCACACAAGCGAGCCAGACTATCCCATGATACCTTACAAAAAACATTGAACACAACTGTTTGTACCGTTAGATTGCTTTTCTCTAAAGAAATAATGTACTAGAAAGAAATGAAGACAGGCAACTGGCAGTAAAAAAGAGCACATGTTGCCATGTCTAATCTGTACAATAGGTGCTATAAAAAGATAAATGTCTTTTCTTCTATTCTGCCCTGTCTCTGACACTACACTGAGGTTCAGCTTTAATTTCATTAAAGCTAAATAAGTTAATATGTTTTTATTAAACTGTTAATCTTATTAATTTAAGACACAACAAGTATTACATGAACTGATTCTATTTAAAGAACTGTATAGGCCAACCACGTGCCAGGATCTTGTCTTGCACAAGAACGTTACACAATTTTCGTACCACGAACACGAACATAGTGACGTACTACAAGTAGGGTGACCACATTTCCAAACTGCCATTCAGGGACACACCCCTCTCTCACATTCCCCCCAAAAAGATGAGGGGGGCGGGGGTAATGTAGTCTTGGGCTTGATGCGGAATTTGGCAGTGGGTTATTTGTCAGGTGAATGTGCCACTTGCCACCAGATGCAGTGCCGCTTGCCGTCCATAGCCAGCCACTAGATGCAGGGCCGCTTGCCGCCCATAGTCTGCCACCAGATGCAGTGCCACTTGCCGTCCATAGCCTACCATCAGATGCAGTGCTGCTGTCACTCCCTTTGCATGAGCCATGAGGAATGGCATCACTATCTGAAGAGTGAAGATCACACCAGTCCCTGCTGCTTGCCGCTGGGTGCCAGAAAAGGAGGAGGTGCCGAGGTGGGTGGAGACAGCAGTGCTGCACTAGGCACAGGCCTCGCTCCTGGCCTCACTGTCTGAGAGTAAATTGTCACTGGTGGCAAGATGCCAGGCAGCGCTGGCCCTAGCAACCAGCTCCTGAAATGTAGTTATTAGTTAGTAGGGGGTGGCTGTGTCCTCTATTTCATTCCGGGACATTGTATTGTCCCTGAATGAAGGTGCCGAGACCCAGGACAGACATGTCAATTGCAGGACAGTTCCAGGCAATCCAGGACACGTGGGCACACTAACTGCAAGGAATTTCATCTCTTGAGCACCACACTTTGGGCCCCTTCTGTTTTCGTGGTTGGTGAGTACTGATTCCAAGCATGTGGGTTTGTACCTTCGACTTTTGTGTGATGAACAATCGAACCGTGTGTACGAGGTTTCACACTAATTCTCCCTGTTACCTCAACACTTACCCTTAGGCTTAAGTCAAACTAACCGACTGAAATTGTGCGCCTTCACTTGAAGTTGTACAATTTCAAAGTCACATGTCAGTGCTACTTCAGGTGCAGCTTGAAAGACATCTATGCCACTTTAAGCACAGATGTCTATGCAAGTCGCACCTGAACTAGCAAAAATGAGTGAAGGAACTACTTTCAAAATCGCACTGATTTGACCACTTCCATTACAGACAATAGGGTGTGACTGTTAATGCGATTTAAAACTATCACAGGGACGGGGGCTAACTCTAAGCCCCTCTTTAGTGAATGTAACCCTAATGTCTGTGCATTTCCCTCTCATAAGCCAGGATCCACAGTCTCCTACATGGCTATAAATGGTTTGGTATAGTTTGCAGGAAGAGCTCAGGCCTGATCATATAAAATGTTCCCTGCACATCATATTGGTAAGAATGTTGGTTTACAAGCATAATTACACCACTATTTCTATTGTGATATTGACAACCGCACACCCCTAAGAGACAAGGAGCCGAGGAAATCAATCTTTCACATGTAATTGTTTTTTACTGTGTATATTATTGACTCTGTAGAGAAGGCTCCGGAGAAAAGGCCTGTACACAGATCAAAGCAGAGCCAGCATCGTCTGATCGGCAAATGTTTGCAGGCCACGTTTCTGTCAGATTGCTGCCTGTATTGCTTGGTTACTGCATGGAATGAGGGGATGATGTACACCACCAAGTAGGTGCTGAGCACAAAGGCTGACCGTCATCAAGGCTTCAATTAGTTTAGAGATTGTGTAAAATGAAACTATACTTGCTTGTTAGAGATATTAATCACATTAGGCCTCTGCACTTCTCTTGGGAAAATGTTCTGCTGGCCTTGTATCCATATCCTTTTATTGAAGGCAAACGGTTCACAGCTCATAAAGTGAAGATCTGTGCCTAAGCAGCATCCTGAATGATTTACCTGAAATTCCTCATGAACAATAGCAGTGCACTTCCTGGCAAGTAAGTGTGCCTAGGCACTCCTGTTCCCACAGCCTCATAGCCGTATACGTACCTACTGTTGAAGATGAGCTTGGATTTGGGTTTGGCTTAACATGGGTTCTGACTGAACCCAAATCAATTTGTCTCCATTGTGTAAGAGCTAGTTCACAATATTGTTGCTCTCCCAAGAGTGATCTGCAATCGCTCTTCGGAAGAGTATTCGACAGGCAGTGAGGAGACATCGTATCGACTCCTTACCACCTGCTTTAACCCCTTGAAACCCTTTCTAGCAAGCCACAGACATGTGCATTTCAACCGGTTACTGGGCATCCCTATTTAGTGGAATGGGCTTTGTAAAATATATAGACACCCCTTTGCTGCTAACGGGGAGTGATTGGGGGGGGGGCAGAGGTTTGGGGGGTTGGGAGGGGGCAATAAAACAATGGTTCAGCCTCTACCACTAGTGTAACACAAGGCCTAAGAGGGACTGCTGCCTCTGACTGCTAGTCTCACATGATGTGGGGTTGGACTTGGTGATGTCACTACTTTGCTACTAGCTGCTTTCCTTGCTGGAGGGGGAAGTGCACCTGGGGACCTGCACACAAGCATTGTTTTGTTTCTACTTCATCAATTCTGTGGATTTTTTTCTTTATTTACATTTTCAACATGTTTTTGTTTATTGCCTAAGCAGTCTTAAGATCATCAGTCATTTGGGGGCAGCTCTGACATGAGGAAGCAAAGTCCTGCCTCTACCAAGATGGCTTCCTCCACACAGACACACAGTGCAGAACCAGGCATAGTAAGTCAGTAGGCAGGCATAGTAAGTCAGCTACTAGGCATTATTCCTTCTACTGATTCCAGCAATGAGGCAGCATTCTTCTTATTGACACCAACAACAAGGTATATTTCTGCTTAGTGGCACCAAAGGTGGGTCCATTTTCCTTCTACTGACACCAACAGTGGGAAATACTTCCTTCCACTGATATAAATATTGGAACACTCCCACTGATACCAATGGTGAGGCACTATTCCGTCCACTGGCACCAGTGATGGGGCATTATTTTTTTCACTAAAACCAATGATGATGCACTATTCTTTCCACTAATACCAAGGATGGAGCACTATTCTTTCTCATGCTGACCACCGGCACTATGTAATTTTGTTTTACTTTCACTGATTACCAAACCCCAGGATACATCGACAATAAACTGGCCCTTTGTTTATAAAGTTTGGAGATCCCTGATCCAAAGGATAGGCATTTTAAAGCCCCTTTCACACAGGGCGGATGCATCCGACAGGGAAACCGCCTGCTCAGTGGGGGATCTCTCCGCTAATCCTTGCTGTGCAGGTGGATGGCAGATCCTGCTCTCTTCTATGGGGCAGTCCAACGGGAACAGACTGCATGTTCATTTCCATTTGATTGTCATCCGATCCGACCTGCTGGACAGATGATGTACGTATGGCCATGCATCTGTTTTCAGTGTATTTTGCCAGTCGCATGCAGGGTGGGTGTCAGTGGACACATGTCCACTGACATCCACTGACATCCACCTCCCCATAGAGGACAATAGGTGGCCGGTTGGCCTAATCAGGTCCCCCTGAAAAATGGACAGGCGGACCCGATCAGTCCGATCGTGTGCAAGAGGCCTAATACAGGAGTTGTGTTGCTGGCCAGATCACCAGGTGAAAACAGAGGGAAAGAAGCCTAGAAAATGGTAGCCTGCAATATAGTAGATTTTTGGTTTTGGATTTATTACTACTTTAATGTTTTGCATGTTAAAGTGAAAAGCATAATATAAACAACCTTGCATTATAAATCTTGCTTCTGTGTATAATCTGTATTTAGGGATATACGTGGGGGCAGCCCATTACATTACTCATGCAGGCTTCTCTATCGACTTAGTAAGTGTAATGCATCTCTCATGGTGCTAATCTACCAGTCAGGTCCATAAAGAAATAAAATCAAATAAATCATTATGGGTATATTGTGGATACTATTTCTGTAGTTCAATGTAGGGATATCAGACAAATCCAAACCACAGTGCAATATAAATACAAGAACATAAACGATCTAAGGAAATACTGTATGCAAATTGATGTTCCTTATTAATTTATCAAACTGAAAACCCCTTTTCCCTACCAGTTAGGTTTGATTTGCTGGATACAATGCACTCGCTATGTGGTTGGGATTCTATTTCAATATGTTCTAATGTCTAAAGTTGGGTATATACACTAGTTAGTAGAATGTCCAAGGAAAATGTGTACAAAAATTCTCAGAACATTCAATTATCACTTGGAAGATTTAATTGTCTTTACATTTTTGAATGATTGCAGTTTACCAAACAAAAACCACATAGACTGTAAGAAATTTGTACATTCGAGAAAAAATCTTCATCCTGCTCCTTTGAACTTCCTCATCGCTGCCGTCGAAAATGTACATTGATTTGACCCCACTAATAATTAGAAAAATGAACGAATGTTCTTACAACATTCTTACAACTCAAAAAATGTCAAACACAATTCTACTAGTGTTTCGTGGACTAGTGTCTTTCCAATTACAAAAAAAAGAATCTCTGTAGTCTCTAATGACGTAAAATGTCTACAATACCCCATTAAAATCAGGCCATATAATCCACACTGCCTCGTCTTTAGGTCAAATTACAAAAAAAAATTGTAGCTCAAAATGATTCAGTGATATGATAATGCTGACACATAATCCACCTGTGAATTCTGATGATAGGTTTAACTTTAAGAGCCGGTTCACCCAGGGGCAACACGACTTCCAGCACGACTTTGGGAGGCAACTTGGACACAACTTGAGTATGAATCATTAGGCAACTTACAAGGCAACTTCAAGTTGCCTCCAGGACAGTACAAGGCAACTTCAAGTCGCCTCCAGGACAGGAGGCTTTCCAGTGGCCAATCAAACAACAATCAGCTCTGTGGGAGGGAGGGGGAGGGAGGGGTTTGCCTGAGAGATGTATGTTATCTTACTGTATTGTTGCTTCAGTTAAGACAGTGATCAGACTTCTGAGGCAACTTTCATTG
Organism: Rana kukunoris; assembly: GCA_029574335.1. Lineage (NCBI taxonomy): Eukaryota > Metazoa > Chordata > Amphibia > Anura > Ranidae > Rana > Rana kukunoris. The sequence continues at coordinate 120,191,684 of CM056052.1, forward strand.
AAATCAAGGGGTACAAGTTGCCTACAAGTCGGATTGAAGTAGTACAGGAAGCTTTTCTGAAGTCGAAGCGACTTCAGTAGTGTGTATTAAGATGGCTCCATTCACTTCCATTGATGTTCTCAACCACACGACTTGGGGCAACTTTAAGTCGGATCCCAGGTCGCCCCTGTGTGAACCGGCTCTTTTAAGCCTAAAACCAAAAATAATGTTCAGAAATGAATATCATCAATGTAGAAATGTCCACAGTACTATACAATTTCATGATTTTCATTTGATGTTTGATTGAAAACTACTAAGGAGATAGATAGATATATATCAGATCCAGAGACTGCTACATGGATCGGCAGATGATGGAGCCCAACACTGTCTAGCAACATAGTAATTTATGAAGGTAGGATTTGACAACACATTTTGAATTAACCACTTCCGGACTGCCCACTGTATATATATGTATATATATGTCATTACTTTGACGTTATATACCATTGTCATGGCAGCAACTAGCTGTAGGCAATTGTCTTTCACATAAAAGTGATCCTGGAGTCGGATTTGCCATGGGATCGCTTTTAGAGGCAGCTGGAGAGGTGCCATCCAGCCGCTTCCTGGTCGTCTCTGGGCTTACCAGACCTCACGGTTAGCCCGGAGCCACTGCTCTCTGTGGCTGGGAAGGAAACCGAGCGGATGACATAGCCCTCATTTAGCTCCTTGGCCTTGAAGGAACAGAGCGACGTCCGATGTCACTTTCGCATTCTGAAAGAATTTTTTCATCTCTTAAAGTATTTTTTATCTTTTTTTTTTCTTTGAGTTTTATGGTCAATACAACTGACAATCATGATTTTGACTCCACTAACCATTAAAAAATTGAAAATGTTCAAACAAAAATCGACTGGTTTATGACCAGTTTTGTTGGTTTTGCCAGGAGGATCATACATATTCAAAACTTTAGTGGGTAGGAAAGATAGACAGACAGGAAGAGATACATACACATAAATAGGTTGCTTTGTGATATCTCTGCTGCAAGACCCATCAGCGCTTTTATACCTCTTTTGGATTTACATGGTTAGGAAGATAGGGCACAGATAGATAGATAGATAGATGTTTTTAATTGATTATAGCCACACTCAAATATTGTAAGATCATAGATAGATAGATAGATAGATAGATAGATATATAGATAGATAGATAGATAGATAGATAGATAGATAGATAGATAGATAGATAGATAGATAGATAGATAGATAATTACAAATATAGATGGATGTTTTTAATTGACTATAGTCACACGCACAGATTCTGAGACTATAGATAGATAGATATAGACAAATATAGATGTATGTCTTTAATTGATTATAGCCACACACACATTTTCTAAGGCTATCCAAGCCGACGGTCTATTGTAGAAAGATGGAGATTTGAGCATGTAGCCGCATACAGAATGTTCAATTACACAGACTGTTCCTTTTCTCTCCCTCTGAATTTATGCGGCACTAAATGATGGAAATATACAGGCCTTAATTCAATATAATGTAGATTGTATTAGAATAAATGTGCAAAAATTGCAGCAGCGTTCCGTTTGCAATGCACAGGAGACGGGGAAGAGCGAGATGAGCTGACACAGATGCCTGGCTTTTTGGCAGACTTTCCTTCATGAATGTCTTCCTTTAATTCCAAGAGCCTTTGTTACAACCATCTGTTCCCTTCCCCTAATTAGGATGAGGACAGAAAGCGGCGCTCACAATTACACCAGTGTGAAGTGCTGGGAGGCAGCACAATGCCGTGCCTGGTCTTGGAGTCAGTATTTCTTGTGTAAACAGTAATCTGGTAATAGATTACTGATAACTGATAGGTAATTACCAGGAAATACACTGCTTATACAAAAAGCCTGCGTGAATGCAGCCAACGGCTCCGATTAGACACCGCCAAAATCATTTGTCCTTTGGAATCAATCAGAACACAACAGACTAACTTTTAGTGCTGCCTAAAAATCTACGATGAACAGCAATGTCTTTCCAATCTTTTATCCCAATGGTATAATGGCATCCATTTTTTCTTTTCTGAAGACCTTTAATATTGTATAGCTATGCTTGCTAAGAATAAAATAGCTATAGGCGAAAAGTGCAGCCACACACACAATTAATTGTAGCCCCCCTGGCAAAATAGTTTCTACCTCTAGGAATGATTCCCAACGGCAACTCATTAAAAGCTGAAACACATTAAGTAGGCAGTCCATGGCTACAACTGTTGTGCAGCCTAAGTAATTACTTTAATCAAAAGTAAAAATGTGTTCATATACCAAGGCCATGCAAACAAACATGTAAAGTGATGTAATTCACAGCAACCAATCCAATCTTATTTTCCATGTGTGAGGACAGATGCTTGGATGTAAGCACACTTTGTATATGCCCGTTGACTGCTGGGATATCTATGTCATTGATCCCAGAAGTCGCAAAATTTCCTGACCATAACAAAGAGTGCCCACAGTGTCATTACTGTGCAGGCGCGAGATCGCAATGTGTATGCTGGGTAGCCAGCTTCACAAAATCCAGGAAATGAAGACAGGCCGGCTTCAGCTGCCCACAGCCTCCATGGCCGCAACCGTAATTGACGGAGAAAAGAAAAATCATACTCGATTAAGTAATTTGAATGTGAACATATATCCATTGCAGTTATGGTGAATTACAACAATCTCAATGATGTGATTATGATCATTTTGGCTAGGAGACTGGAACCCTGTTTATAACAGGGCACAACTAAGTTAAAGAGAGGTTTCTGATTTTAGGAAAGATGTTGCTGGATAGCCACACAATATATCCATATAAAAAACAGCTTTTACTAACTGCTTAGAGTTGCGTAAAAAACAAATAAAAAAATAATCCTCAATTTAGCATTAAACTGGCCAGCTAAGGCTGTGGGCAGCACAGTGGCTAAGTGATTAGCACTACCGCCTGGCAGCACTAGGGTCATTGGTTTGAATTCCAAACTCATGGCACTCCCTCCCTGTTTATACACTGGACTTCTCTCTATTAATCAATGCTGGAAAAGCCACAGCTGCTATGTTTATGACCAAATACCTAACTGGCTACACCCATATTTAAAGCCTTAGGCCTTAGAGTGTAAGCTCCTTGAGGGCAGGGAGGGACTTATGTGAATGTACAGTATATACGTAAAGCACTGTGTAAATTGGCAGCGATATACTGTAATAATAAAATTGGTCAGCAGGGAAGGTGACTTAGAGAGGGCATGCTGAACTGTTGCATAGAAACCACTGTTCTCACAAAGAGTGGTCATTCTCTGCCGAATGCAAAGCACAGGATAATTTACTCAGGCTGTAAGACTTTGAACAGCTTTAGTTTTGACGCAAAAACGAATTATTTAGCAAAACTAAATTTCAAGTTTAATTAACGAATAGGAAAATCAGAAGAGTCATTGTTTATAAAAGCCAGCAAAGATCTATACTGTTCTTTAAATCTTCTTATCTAGGTACATAAAGTAATAAAAGGGGCCGTCGGACCCACTTAGGGATCTATTTATCAATGTTTTCACACAAAATTCACACACCTTTCATCAAAGATCATGAGTCTCTAAATGAAAGTTGTGTGAATCTTCGGTGAAAGTTGTATGACCTGTGGGTAAAAACATTGATAAGTTGGCCCCTGATGGTCCTAAGTTGGGATACATACAGTGACCCTGGGTGCATTTTCCCCTTTGAACAGCCTGCTAAACTTTCAAGTGGCGATGAAACATGAATTTGGTGAATCTGAACTGATATTAGGCACTTTCATTAACTTGTTTTGGGTATCTGTACTAATTACTAAATTATGATATTTGTGAATTTCTAGCTGATCACTTGCACACGGTGATAGTCATAACTCTTAAATGATCTAGAACTAAATGAAGGTGCTGGTCATCTCCATATGGATGTAGGGTATACAACAGGGGTAGGCAACCTTGGCACTCCAGCTGTGGTGAAACTACAATTCCCATCATGCCTCTGCCTTTAGGAATCATGCCTGTTATTGTCAGGGTCTTGCAATGTCTCGTGGAACTTGTAGTTTCACCACAGCTGGTGGGCCAAGGTTGCCTATCCCTGGTATTCAAGGTGAACCACTGAGGAGAGTAATTATATTCTCCTTAGTGTGTTGTCAACATACCAAATATTTGATAGGAAAAAGAACCTGAAAAAGGCACAAGTACCTCCCGGTACAATGGGACTTTATGGGTGAACAAAGAATAAATAAATACTGTATATGTATTCTTTGTTCGCCCATATAGTCCTATTGTACCGGGGGTACTTGTGCCTTTTTTAGGTTCTTTTTCCATATGAATGTATGGCCAACTCTTTTAGGCACTGGAATCGATACTGGAAATATAACAACTTTTATGTTTATGACCATTGAGTAGATTATACCAAATATTTAACTTCACACCCCCATAGTTAAAGCAATAAACTTCAAATACACCTGTCACTCATTAATGTAAGTCCAAAATGATGAAGGCCAAACTCAAATTTTGAAAGGAAAGTGGAAACTATATCGATTGATGTAACGATTTAAAAAAAGTTAGTTCAAGGCATGCCAAGAATTTTGCACATTTGCCTGTGCTCTCAATTATCTTTGCCTCTGTTTGATCTGCAGATGTCATGGTGCAACACATGTGATCACATGTGTGACACCAGCCTTGACGGTTTAATTGCCTTGAATTTTAATATTTTGGGAAATAGTTAAAGAAGAACTAAACCTCTTTGATTTAATGGTTTCCCAAACCAGTTACTTTCAAGGCATGCTGTGTCACAGTTGTAGGCGCTCTAAACCAAACTGTCATGCCATCAAATGACTGAAGCACCATGGACCTAATGAAAGTTACGTGGGCATAGATAGATAGATAGATAGATAGATAGATAGATAGATAGATAGATAGATAGATAGATAGATGGATGGATGGATGGATGGATGGATGGATGGATGGATGGATGGATGGATGGATAGATAGATAGATAGATAGATAGATAGATAGATAGATAGATAGATAGATAGATTTTAGGCAAAGCAAAACCCATTCACAGCAATCATGTGTCTTTGGGGAGAAGTTCCACGTGTCTCTGAGCTGCATGTGTTTCTAGGTAGACTTGGCATGTGCCGCAGGTCCGCATTGTGTCTCTGGGCAGATGATGTCTGATCATGTGTCTCTCTATAGATATCTTTCTGATGCATTTACATCCCTCGTCCTCGTCCTCCTCCTCCTCCTGGCTGTAGATCAACAAACACGCTTTACAACACTAGATTCAAGGCCATTTCTTTGGCAACTTTTGTTTCGCAGCTGCTTGTCGCTCACTTTACATAGAGACTGAGCACAATTCATCACCCATTATATATCTTCACCTTCTGCTCCCGAGAGTTCCCAGTTGTATGAATGGCTATGTTTACTAAACAGTGTTATTTGTTTGCCATTTCACGTGTCTACTCCTCATAATTAATGAAATGAACCAATTCTTTATGGCTTTTACTGACAGCCAAATTCAAGCTACCTTTCCATTCATCCATGAGATGAATATAATGGGTCATTGGAGCTTGCTACATTACAAAAGGGTTTTGGATCATTAATTTCCAAACTATCCAGCAGTTGGAAGACGGGGTGTAACTACAACCGGTGCAGAAAGTGTAACCGACAGCATAGGTTTACTCCTTCCCATTATTTACTAGCAGTGCCCTGACATTACATTCTGTACAAAGTAAGACTTAAGGGTCTACTGATAAAACAGTGAATGTGACATTCACCAAACATCCACTCCAAGTGTATCTTTCTGTTCCGTACAGTTTGAATTACAGTGACTGATTTGCTTGCAGTGAATGGTTTGCGAATGTCACAATTATTGTTTTGTAAATATATATATCTATATATATAGATATATATATATCTATATATATATGTTGAAGCAAGTGAAAGGCTTTGTGTTTTCAGGAAGATTATCTAGCGCTCAATTTGCTTTTGCCAGGTTTACATTTATTTGTATAGAGGAATAAAAGCAAAGCGATGTGACTAATGGGAAAGCAACAACAAAAGCAAGCGAACATTGGGATCCCATTCAATCACTGCATTCCAGATCCTTTAAAGTGTTACTGAACCCAAAACGGCAAAATGTGTCTGTATATGCAGTAAAGCATGCTTGTTATACTCACTGTGGAACTTAAGGGGTTATTCCTATGCATTGTGTAAAAGGCTATTTGATCCGGTCTTCTCTGATCCTCCCCTTGTTTTACTGTCCCCACCCCATCTGCTTATAGTACAGAGCCTTGGAGGCACTCTGCACATGCTCAGTTTTGGGTGTATTGCTAGAGAGTTTTTTGGGAGGGCGCATGTGATCAGCATAGGGCCAATAAGCACTGTCATAGATAGAAAGACAGGGGTCCTGCATCCTCATAGGTCGGTCAGAGGAGAATGAAAACTCCTCCTACCATCTTTAACCAGTGCATAAAAGTCATAAGACTGATATATACTGCTGATGAGAAAGGGTATTCAGCAGTTTATATTGATTAAAATAATTGCATTTCCATGTTCTGTGTACTGTAGGACAGTGGTCGTCAATCCCCGGTCCGCGGCCCACTACCAGGCCGCAGCACTTCTGCAGCCGGGCCCCGTGTGCGAGCAGGCGGCATGAGACTTTTCTTCCTCCTGCCGACGCTCTGTAATGCTCACAGAGCCAACAGTGGGAGGCGGAACAATTCTGGGTGGAGGGCGGAGCTGCCCGAGGTTATCAAACAGGCGATTGGCTGCTAGGACTGTCCTTCATCCTAGCAGCCAATCACCTGTTTTGTTACCTCGGCCCTCCATCCAGAACTGTCCCGCCTCCCTCCCTGCAACGCGTCTCCTGTCCCTATCCAGACATGCTGTGCACAGTCCTCTCCACTGCCCACATCGGCACCGCCTCCTTCGGAACTCTGCCACGCGGCGGCATGGAGAGGGTGTGACAGCAGCAGGGACATGGTCGTCTGGTGTCTGTTCTGTGTACCTGCTGGATCGGATCAACGGCTCCCGACCGAGTGCCCGACTCCTCCTCCTCCCACCCATGGCCCGACTCACTGAGAGACCATACACCAGAGGGTGTGAAAGGTAAAGAAATAAGTCACACATATGGACATTGATGAAGGTGACAAGTGAAGTTACTGAGGGGAAGGTTACACAGGGGAACATGGGTGGCAAGTGACATGGCTGTGGGTGACAGGCTGTGGTGGCAAGTTACATGGCTGGAGGTGGCAAGTGACATGGTGGCAGGTTGTGGTGGCAAGTGACACAAACATCTGTATAGAATAATCCTGAAGATGGAGGAAATATAACTTGGAAGAAAAGGCAGAAAGCTTGAGAGGAATCACAAGAACCTTTAGGCGGCGTACACACGGCCGAGGTTCTCGCTGAAAACCAGCGAGAACCTCGCTGGAATGTGCATTCCAGCGAGGACCTCGGCCGTGTGTACACGGCCTTACAGTTCAGTTAACACACAATTTCTCCACAGGCTTTTGACTGATGGGCTTGTATGGCATAAAAGAAATCTAAACACCAAGGGCTCATTCACACCTGTTTAGAGAACATAATTGTTTTGCAACACAACTCTCTGCAAGGGCACAGAGAAAATAACTGTGCCCTGTTCACACCTGAATGCCGCCTTTGGGTGAGCTGCAGTGTGAAAATCTGCAACATGTCCCACTTACCCGCAGCTCCATTTCTAACCTGTGTTTCGACACACTGCAGCTGAGACGCGATGCATAGAAATGAATGAAATATCTCACTGTGATGTTTCAATAGGGTTAAAAAAAAAAGAGTACTCCTCCGGCCAGAACAGACGTTTCCTGCATGGCAATACGCTAACCAGTCTAAGTACTCATTCACATGAACCTTGAAGAGGGTTGAAGTGTGTTGGGTAAAAATGCAGGTATGCTAAGTTTTTCCACAATGCACTGCAATTCACCTAAATTCAACAAAGCGTGGTCACGGGAAAAATAAATTTGGCTATACTTCTCCAGTGGATCACAGCAGTGCAGCTTAAGCCTGCTGTTGGCTGATGTCACAGAGCTTGTCCAGGCTGGGGCAAAATCGTGACGAAAAATCGGGATCCGCCCACAACCCTAGTACAGCATCTGTCTCAGAGAACCACTGGGAGCCTGAGCCAGCCTCTTGCATTCACTGGAGCCCAGTGCTCCAGTGAACGCAGGGGGGGAGGGGGGGCAGAGCAGAGAGTCTGTGACTGACTGAGTGATCAGCAGTCTTTGATTGCTCAGTTCTCAGTCTTAGAGCCAGCAGGGGACAGATGCAGCATTGGACCAATGCTGCATCCACCTAGGTAAGTATAATAATAATAAAAAAAGATACTTCTCTTTTAAATATCATTCTGTGACAGTTCAGTAAAAAAAAGAAAATGTGCCCTGTGTTATACCCAAACAAGGCAATACCTCCACCTCCTGAACCCAGCGGAAACAGGTCTCTATGCTAAGATTTCACTATCTGCTTTCTACATACATGTGTACACTCACCAGTGTTTCTAAACCATTTTTTAATCAACTCATCCTTTATAATTAAACACAATCTTGATGCACCCCATTCTAAAATGTAGAAAATTAAACTAAACATAACTCAGCAACATCCCCATACATAGGATACCCACTGTTAGAAGTGATTTATGTTCCTAAAGCAAACATACCTTTGTACACTGGTAATGACTAGTATTCCAATGTTTCTCTTCTCCCTCTGTTTCTCATACTCACTCACCTAATGTGACTTCAGTGCTGGCGGAGCAAACAAGGATGCTGTACAGGAGCTTGACATTCTCCTTATTAGTGTTGCTCACGAATATTCGCATTGCGAATATTCGGTACGAATATTGCATATTCGAGTATTCGCGAATAACACGAATATTGCGGCGAATATTCGCTACGGCGAATATTCATATTTTTTCAAATTTATTTGTAAAACAGATCACATCCTAGTGATCTCCATCGATGTCTAAAAGCATTGCTGGTATGATTAGAGAGAGACCCTGGGCCGAGTAGCTGATGCGATTCTTTTATGTTGCCGAAAATTCGCATTGCGATTTTTCGGCAACATAAAAGAATCGCATCAGCTACTCGGCCCTTCTTTTGCATCAGAGCCAATCAGAATAACTCGAATATTCGGCAAAAGGAATATTGCGCGATATTCCTTTTGCCGAATATTCGAGTTATTCTGATTGGCTCTGATGCAAAAGAAGGGCCGAGAAGATAATCGCGCAATATTCCTTTTGCCGAATATTCGAGTTATTCTGATTGGCTCTGATGCGCCCTTCTTTTGCATCAGAGCCAATCAGAATAACTCGAATATTCGGCAAACGGAATATTGCACGATTATCTTCTCCGCCCTTCTTTTGCCCCCTTATTCTCCTTTCTTTTAAGTAGAGTTAGTGTAGAGTTAGTGTTTAGTGCATATTAGTTTAGTAATACAGGAAATGATCTCCGTTTATGAGAATTTCGCAATCATTTTCGCATTAGCGAAATTTCGCAAAAAAAATTTTGGATAAAATATCACGAATATTCGATATTAGCGAATATTCGCGAATATTCTTCTATATATTCGCGCAATATCGCAAAAATCGAATATGGCGTATTCCGCTCAACACTACTCCTTATCAACTGAGACATCAATGGTTGTTGGGAGGCTGGCAGCTAGAAGGTTGTAATGTGCACAATGAAAAACCTGTGGCATTGTGTAACTAAAAGGCAGGCTTAACTCACCCGCTGGCTTGTATACAAGTTTTAGGGAATTTTTAGGTATTTTGTCAAGGCCCCCCTGAAGAAACCTGAAGGAACTCCAGGGTGCTGGGCACCATGGTTAAAAAAGACTGCTCTATATTGTGCCTCGGCAGTAAGTGGTCAGCCTTTCACTCTTCTTGCACACTAAACATGTTTGTGCAGCTCCTGGCCGTCTTAGTCCAGGTTATTGGTTAGCGAAGGGCTTGGAATAGCTAGACAATACAAAAGGGGTTAGTTACTAAAACTGGGGAGTGCAAAATCTGGTGCAGCTCTGCACAGAAACCAATCAGATATCACAGTTTATTGCCAAAGCTTACTTGAACAAGCAGAAGTTAGAAGCTGATTGGTTACCATGCTCCAGCTTTAGTAAATCTCCATCGTTTAGGCCCAGTTTTAAGGAAGACAAGGTGCTGCATTCTGGTTCTAATATTCTCAATAATTATCACATATGGCAACCAAATGGGTGCAATGTGTATGAAAGGGCATCACCATCCACTTGAGACAAGGGCAGGATGATATCTAAATACAATCTTGTGCCTACTTATTTCTTATTAGATATGACCTCCTCATGCTCTCACAGGAAATAATTCAAAAATACCTCCAGGGATATGCTTGGATGTCAAGGGTCATTCATTAACATTTACGAGTCAGGTAATGATTCTCAAATTCATCTCAAGTCATGTTCTGATTATGCAGACGCATTTTTCCTCCAAGGACAGGAAACCAATCTTTAGGGAACAGGGAAGCAGTTGTACAAGAGTCAAACTGTGTTTAATGCCAAACCAATCAGAGCAGGAAGCCAGAGGAGATCTCTCTAAAGTGAGGAGATATCCACCCTCAAGCCGGCTTTAATCAGTTAGTTAGTAACAGATTCTGACATTCACATAAACAAGCCTCCGGGGCATTGTATTCTGACAGTGGCACCCAATGCTGTCACAATACACTGATCAGTGATAAACAAACAACTACTGTCAATTGGAGGATCCCACACAGTGATCAAAATCTGACGGGTCCTTGCTGGGTCAGCCACATATTGATAAGAGTATGGTCAGCTTTAGACAACTGTCATCAGAACAGTTTTTTCTATTGACTGATTCCTCACCCCCTGTTCTTCTGACAATTGAAAACTATTGGATTTCCCATTACTTTCTGTACTGAAGACAATGGTAACCTGGACGAGTAGAGAGGGGCATGTCCATTTTATCCAAAACAACAAAAAAAGCTGGCTTTACAAACATTAAAAAAAATAGATCTATAGATAAGATATCTATATAGATATATCTATATTTCTAAATATATAGATATATCTATATATATAGATGGATAGATAGATAGATCTATCTACAGGGCTTTTTTTCTGGCTCAGACCCTTTGGTGCCCGCTCACCACAATCACTTGTGAACACAGAAGTCTGGTTTCTGTGTTTACAAGTGACTGCTTTGTAACCCCCTGAACTCTGCACTCTGTATGTAATGCAATTCTGGTATTTAATGCCCCTTTAAGACCCTTCTACTGTTTGTGAAATCTGAACGGGTCGTGGTTGAGTTCCTGCACCTATTTTCTGAGAAAAAAAGCTCTATCTATCTATCTATCTATCTATCTATCTATCTATCTATCTATCTATCTATCTATCTATCTATCTGTCTATCTAGATATATATATATATATATATATATATATATATATATATCTAGATAGATAGATAAATAGATAGATAGATAGATCTATCTATCTATCTATCTATCTGTCTGTCTATCTATATAGATATATAGAGTATTTGCGGGAGTACTTGCACTCGCGCAAATACCCCCGATACCTAAATAGAATACTTTCCCCCCCCCCCCCGCCGCTGCTGCAGCATCGAAAGCCGCCGCATCGAAAGCCGCCGCATCGCGCAGCCGCATCGCGCAGCCGCATCGAAAGCCGCCGCATGGGTTAAACGGCGTGCGGGAACATCACAGCTTTCATTTGAATAGCTGTAGTGTTCCCGTGCGTATAGACACTCCCCCTTGCTCGGGATTGGATGGGTGACCGTGATCTGTCCAATCCCGAGCAAGGGGGAGTGTTTATACGAGCGGGCAAAACAGCTATTCAAATGAATGCTGTGATTTTCTCCATGCGGCAGCTTTCGGCGGCAAAGGTTTGGGGGAAATGGCTGGAGGGACATGGCTGCATATGTGAGGGACATGGCTAGAGGGACCTGGCTGCATATCTGAGGGACATGGCTAGAGGGACATGGCTGCATATGTGAGGGACATGGCTGAAGGGACATGGCTGCATATGTGAGGGACATAGCTGGAGGGACATGGCTGCATATGTGAGGGACATGGCTGGAGGGACATGGCTGCATATGTAAGGGACATGGCTAGAGGGACATGGCTGCATATGTGAGGGACATGGCTAGAGGGACATGGCTGCATATGTGAGGGACATGACTGAAGGGACATGGCTGGAGGGACATGGCTGCATATGTGGGGGACATGGCTGGGGGGACATGGCTGCATATGTGGGGGACATGGCTGCATTCGGGGACACATTTTAAAAAAGTATCGGTATTCGTATCAGCAACTACTTGAAAAAAAGTATCGGTATTTGTACTCGGTCCTAAAAAAGTAGTATCGGGACAACCCTAATATTTACCATATTTATCTGCGTATACCGCACACTTTTTTCCCCTTAAAATCAGGGGAAAATCGTGGGTGTGCGATATACGCCGATCCCCGCTTCCCGCGCTGTGTTTGAACGCCACCGCCGACATATACTGAGCACAGTACACTCGGGTACACTCGGCCAGGCTCCGCTCGTGGTCACGCCCTGTGCCGCCTCCTAGCCTTTATGCGAGAGGATACAAGCGTGGCTGAGCGTGTCTGAGTTTACTGCGCTCAGTATATGTCGGCGGCAGCGTTCAAACACAGCGTGGGAAGCAGGGATCGGCTCAAAAACAGCAAGGGAGAAGCGGGGAGGACACCACCAAGGCCGCAGACGGACGCCGGACCGGACAAGGCCGCCGATGGACGCCGGGCAAGACACTGAGTAAGTATTTTCTTTTTTTCCCTGAAATTTTCCTTCTAGGTTGGGGGTGTGCGCTATACGCCGGTGCGCGCTATAGGAAGATAAATACGGTATATTACAAAATACCACAAAATAGGTTTCCAATCTTTACCAACTCTGTATTAAAAAGTTATGATATAAAAAAATAGGGGGGGACAGAGTGCGCCCCCCCCCCCTCTCCTGAACCGCACCAGGCTACATGTCCTCAACATTGGGAGGGTGCTTTGGGGTGCCCCCCAAAGCACCTTGTCCCCATGTTGATGGGGACAAGGGTCTCATCCCCACAACCCTTGCCCGGTGGTTGTGGGGGTATGCGGGCAGGGGGCTTGTAAGAATCTGGAAGACCCCTTTAACAAAGGGGACCTCCAGATCCTGCCCCCCTGTGTGAAATGGTAATGGGGTACACTGTACCCCTACCATTTCACGAAGGAAACGTAAATAGTAGTTTTCAGAAAAAAAAACACACACACCGTAGAACAAATGACTTTATTAATTAAACCAAATAAAAATCCAGCGGTGAAAATAGACGATCGATGCTGCTCCCTGCTCCAACGTTTTTTTTTTTTTTTTACTAAAAGTCTGTGTCCCATTGACTTCAATGGGGTTCGGAGTCCGGGTTCAGCTTCGGGTTCCCCGAACATCCAGGTGTCCGCTCAACTCTATAAGTGACACATAATGTGCTACTATGCAGTGCATAGTAGCCCATTAGGCTTAACCTTTGCATGGAAATAAAGAAGAAGTAAAACCCATCAGGGTTTACTTCCTCTTTAACGCCAATGCAAAACACTTCTAAAAGTGCGTTTTTACAGACGCTTTTTCCTGACGTCGGTACAGGCTTTGCAGCTAGTTTATTTTAATTTTTGTTTAACGCCCTGTGTGCATGAGGCCTAAACCTGTAATAAACTTTGTGTTAACTTTTTTTATACATTTATGTGTTTGCCCTCTTTTGTACCAGTAAAGTCCAACTATATATTTTTTTCAAATCTTGACATAACCTATGGATGTGGTCCACGATTAGCAGCCTTATGCCGCGTACACACGATCACTTTTTGTGATAAAAAAAAACGTCATTTTATCTGACGAAACAAAACGACGTTTTTCAAACTTCATTTTCAAAAACAACATTGCATACACACCATCGTTTTTCCACAATGCTCTTGCAAAGCGTGGTTACGTAAGACACTTTCGACGGCACTCTGTTCCATTGAAGCTCCCATCTCATAACTTGCTTCTAAGCATGCGCGGGTTTAAAAACGTCGTTTTAAACAACGTTTTGCCCACACACGGTCACTTTTTATGACACAAAAATCGACATTTTGAAAAACGACACAAAAAATTCAAGCATGTTGGAATTTTTTTTTTGGTCGTTTTTTTTTAAGACATAAAACGACGTTTTGCCCACACACGATCATTTTAAATTACGTTTTTTAAAACGTTGTTTTTTTTCATCACAAAAAGTGATCGTGTGTACGCGGCATTATTTTGTATTGCTACATGCACAAATCAAACTGTGTGTATGCAATAGAACCAATCCACATGGCTAGCATAACACGATGAAGATCCTTATTTTTAAAAAGCAAGGTATTTATAGAAGAGTCCCTTTGAGGATTGCAGAATTGCGGAAATGTTGGAAACTAAAGCTTCCTATACTTGTGTTAAAGCTTTGTGATCTGAACCTAATGTGAGGATCAGTAGTCTATCTAGCCAACTGTGATTGGACAAGGCAACCAAATTATGTTTATGGACATCTGATTTGCAGCCAATTGCATGTTTTTTTTTTTTCCAGGGAACATTTCCTCCATAAACTGGAGGCATTCTTTTTTTTAATCCAAAAATATTGATCACAGAATAAAGGAAAGCTTGTCCAAAAACCATTTGAAGGGGTAGCATCACGCCCGTTAGTCTAGATTGAATTTTTCTACAGGTAAGACTAGCGCCCCGGGTGTCTACTGAGTGTATAAACATGCATGCACAGCTTACATGAATGTATATATTTATGTAGCAATTGTTGAAAAGAACTATTGTTTGCATGTCAGAGCTTCCAAGCTCCATCTCATGGGGTACCTGTAGTACATTCAGCGGGGGTCTACATTATCTATAATTTGTTTATGTTGCCTGGCTTTGATTTGCCTGTATTCAGAAATGTCAGTAAGACAATCTTCTGTCCACAGCAGGGATGCAAGAAAGAAAGCTTTTTAATGTAATCTTGTAACATACAGGAGATCACGGCTACTCTATTAGAAAACACAAAATCCAGCATACTACATTAAGAAGGATTAATTCATCTATTAAATGGACATCACAGACACATTTTTTATTTTCATTTTGAATAAAATGGAAAAGAGTCAGAACATTATTAAGGTTTTATTCTTTGCATGCACAGCAATAAAAACTAGACGGGTTTTAACCCTTTTGAACTTTACCCAAGACATTGGGGGGAGATTTGTTGGCAAAGGGCTGCGAAGAGCTATAGACTACTAAGGGAGTTATTTACTAGACATGTGCATTCATTTTCGTTAGAATGCATTTTCGTCCGAAAATCAATTTTTTTTCGTTATCGTTTTAACAAACGATAACGAAATCGCAAGAAACGAAAATCGAAAGATCCGTCATAAAAAATGTTTGTTTTCGTTTTCGTTGCGGTAAAAAATCGATATAGAGAGATTCGACACTATAGGGAAAAGATTCGACATCATAGAGAAAAGATTCGACACTATAGAGAAAAGATTCAACATTATAGAGAAAAGATTCAACATCATATAGAAAAGATTCGAAACTATAGAAATAATAGATTCGACATTACAGAGAATAGTTTTCCATTTATGAGAAAATAGATTCGACATTATAGAGAATAGATTCGACATTATTACTAGTCATACAACATTAGAATTCTTGTAGGCGGAATATTGGAACGGAAATGTACGATTCGACGTAAAGATTTGACGTTTCGTCGAATATTCTTTTGACCATTCGACAGAAACCAAGTATTATTGGATTTTTGGATGAAAGCTATTCCCCAACGAAAAACGAAAAAAATCAAAATGATTTTCGGGAATAACTAAATAAATTTATTTTCCAAGCGAAAACGAAAAAAACGAAACTAAATATTCCAGTCTGTACATGTCTATTATTTACTAAAATTGGAGAGTCCAAAATCTGGTGCAGCTCCGCAAAGAAACCAATCGGCTTCCAGGT
The DNA here is from genome assembly GCA_029574335.1 of Rana kukunoris. Taxonomy (NCBI): domain Eukaryota; kingdom Metazoa; phylum Chordata; class Amphibia; order Anura; family Ranidae; genus Rana; species Rana kukunoris. Next base: position 120,207,703 of record CM056052.1, read on the forward strand.
TTTATTGTCAAAACTTAATTGAACAAGCTGAGGTTAGAAGTTGATTGGCTTCCATGCACAGCTGCACCAGATTCTGAGTGCTCCAGTTTTAATAAGTCTCTCCCATAGCTCCCAACTGTCCCTGATTTCAAATTGTTTTCGAACATGTTCTCTTTCTAACACCATCGGAATGTCCGACGGAAAAAGTCTGATGGGGCGTACACACGGTCGGAATATCCGATGAAAAAATTCTGTCTGACTTTTTCCATAAGGGAGGGTTATTACTCCTGTCAGTTTTTTGCCCTCTCATTGGGGAGATTTCACTTCACTTCCTGTCCTATAGCCTGTCCTATAGCCAAAACAGGAAGTTTTGGAAAATTAGGGGAATGTTTTGGGGCCCCCCCCCAATGTCCCCATTGGAAGATTTCACCTCTATTGCTGTTCTGATGTCAATCTGAAATTTGGGATTATCTTTTATTTTCACTTTTAATGATAATGGTAAGCAGGACAAAGGTAAATCTCCCTAACAGGGACACAGGCAGCAATAAAAACAGACAGGTGTTCTAATCCCTCTGCACTCCATCCAAAACTAAAAAAAAGTTTGCTTTTTTTTTACATATCAGAATTTTCCCACAAAAAAATTAACAGACCAGGTCTAGTCCTACATGTGAATGGGCGATATGATGCAGTTCACATGGGTGGCTGAAGGATGGTAAAAACAGGTGGTTTATCTGCATTTTACCACCCTAGGATCGCCCATCTGCTGCTTGTACTGTTTACATTACCATGGCTGTGATGTAGCAATTTTAACTCGGCTTGTTGAATTTGGCAGACAGTGCCGCTTGCTAAACTCATCCAATTGGGACCATGCTGCAACCATGTGCCCAACACACAGTATTTCAATGTACAATACGCCTTGGGATGAAAAAAAGAAGGTATTTAAGTGAGGCTGATGACGCACGTGTGATTTTTCACAGTGATTAATCATTGCCACAAATCGCTAATGCCAGCGATTAACAGCGATCCATAGCAAAGATTTAATCTTTAGAATTGCTGCCCATTTGCTACGGCATGTGTTCTGCTCCCCTTCAGTGATTTGTAGCTATGCACAGCAATTGTACCACAGAGCCAAAACGCTGATGAATCTCAATCCACAAATCGCTGTAAAAACATCACTGTTAGCAATCCCAGAAGATCATTCTGATTAGAGAATAGATAATGTAACAAAACTAGATGTGGGTGGGGTAATCCCTGCAAAAAAATCACCAAATTTCATTAGTACCAACTAACCACTTGCCTCCTGACCAGGCTAATTTTCAGCTTTCAGCACTGTTGCAGTTTGAATGACAATTACGTGGACATGTAACACTGTACCCAAACGAAATTGTTATAACTTTTCTCACACAAATAGAGCTTTCTTTTGGTGGTATTAACTCACCACTGTTTTTTTTTCCTAATAATTGAATAAAGGCCAAAAATTTGGAAGGAAAAAAAAAAAGGTTTTCATAGTTTGTTAAAAAAATAGCAAGCAGGTATTTTTTCTGCTTCACTGCTGTGCTCTGATGAAGAACTGGTAGCACTAATGGGCACAGATTGGCAGCACTGGTGGGCACTGTAGGGACTGTACTGATAATCAGGACACTGGAGTGCCGATAACCAGCTTCTATTTACATCTGTGATCAGTTGTGATTGGACACAGCTGATCACATGGTAAAGAGCCGCTGATTGGCTCTTTACCTCAATCTGTAATCAGCAGTGTCCTCCAGACACTGTAATGACAGAGAGTGCCACCCACTCTCTGAAGCCGGCATGTGCAATTATGAGAGGCTGTCACATGATGGCCTCACAGAAATAGCCGGCTGCGCTGTAGCCATCATTCGGCTATAGCGCGGTCGGCAATTGTTTAATTTGTTTTTATTTTGGGGTTTAATTACACTTTAATCACACTGGGCGTTTTTACAACTACTGTTTTGGGCATCAATTTTTTTTTTCTACAGCCATTAAACTCCCCAGCTTGTTATCCTATGTGTCCATGCACAGGGCTATTTTTCAGGCTAGAAAAAAAAACAGACTTGCTGTGTTTGAAGAGCTAAAAATGCTGTAACACTGAAAAAACGTGGCAAAACTCGGTTATCTAGCATTTATGAGTGTTCAAACTTTCGTGGGAGTATAGTTTTGCGTTCTACAGTTAACGCTACTTGTGCTTTTATAACGGCCAGTGTGTATGAGGCCTTAAATGGATTCTAATGGCAACAGTTTTTTTCATTAAAATACGGCTCCCGCTGCTCTCTATGGGGCAGATTCACAAAGACGTAATATTCCGCTGCGTAATCGAAATACGGTACGCTGCTGTATTTCACCAGACTCTACACCGAATTCAGGTAGTTTTTTTGCGCGTACGCTATTGTGTCGTATTTTTTTTCCGCCGCGCAATCGAAATACGTGATTAGGGGGCGTGAAGCATTTAAATTAAGCGCGTCCCCGCGACGATCGAACTGCGCATGCTCTGTTCAGGAATTTCCCGCCGTGCATTGCGCGAAATCACGTCGTGACGTCATTCGTTGTTTGAGTAGCGGCGTTTACGAACATTCCTATTCCCGGACGACTTACGTTAAAAATAATAAAAGACATCGGAAAACGTTGAAATTCGACGCGGGAACGACGGCCATACTTAACATGGGCTGTCTAATATTAGACCAGCAAAAAGCAGGTATAGTGAAACGGAAAAAAAAGATGACTAAAGGTGCCGTAAGAGATTGCGTTGAAAGTGCGAAATTTTGTGGATTGCAGGCAAAAGCTCATTAGCATACCCTGACGGCGAAAAACAACAGGAAGTCCGCCCAGTGGCCGCAATTTTCTGGCAGCGTAGATCTGAAGGCGTACTAACACGTAATACAGTCGAAATGAAGCCCGCAGGTGTCTTTTCATGGTTTGAGGATTTCGACTAGCGTAAAAACGCCCGTAAGTCGAAATTACTCCAGTCTAACAACATTTACACAGGCGTAATCGCTTTGTGAATCTAGGCCAGTGTTTCCTGTGACCAGGGACGGAAGGAGCGGTCCTGCAAATGGGATAGTGCTGGATTGTAAAAGGAGGCAGGTATATAGCCTGAATAAAAAAATAATAATAAACTTTATAAAATAATGAAATAAATCAACAACAATTACCGGTAATCATCAACAACTAACATGCTAAATGGTAAAGTTGTAATTTTTTTAAATAATATTAAATGCTACAGAACAAAGTCCATTATGTTATATGAATTGCCCTTCCTTTATACAGATCCCATTACTTACTCCTACACTTTAATTATAACCAGCAGTGAGCTGTCTCTCTACATGTATTTATTCAATGTGATGTAAATTTCTATACATTACAAAAGTAACTAAGAACCAAAACGGGAGTACAAAAGAAAAAAAAAATCTTGCTGCTATCATTATCTTTGTTTATATAAAACACAAAACAGACACAGGATTTTAGGCAGATTGCCACATGGCTTTCAACACAAACATTTGTCATTATGAAAAAGAAAAATCCCTATCATGGTAAAAAAAAAAAAAAAAATGGATATAATATTTTAACATATAACAAGACAATAACATTTATGAAGACCTTTTCTTTTTTCTAAAATTCTCAAATTTGAGGGGGTCTATTTTTTGGTATAATGAGTTTAAATATTTATTTTGTACTTCTTTGCATTTGTGTTTTTTCCCCCTATGTGCAGTGAATTATTATTATGTAGTGTTGCTTTTATTTTTTTACCCTTTTTTTAATCACTGCCTCCAAAAATGCAAAAAATAAATAAAGTTAACGAGGAGTCATCTTCTGGCTCAAATATGGGTTCATGATAGTTAAAAGGAGCTTTTGTGTTTCACAAAAGTTTGATCAAAGCGTAGCTCCACCCTAAAGTGAAGTTCCGCTGATCGGAACCCCCCCCCCCCCTCCGGTGTCACATTTGACACCTTTCAGGGGGGAGGGGGGTGCAAATACCTGTCTAAAGACAGGTATTTGCACCCACTTCCGGCCACACATTCGGGTAAAAGACGTTTTTTTTTCCCACATGCCGCCCCCACCCCCATCCCCCCCCCGTTGTGTGCTGGGAACACTCGGCTCCCAGCACACAGCGGGAGCCAATCGGCGGGCGCAGCGCGACTCGCGAATGCGCCATAGGGAACCGGGCAGTGAAGCCGGAGTGCTTCACTTCCTGGTTCCCTCATCGTGGATGGAGGGGGGAGCAGCAGGGTGACGAGCGATCGCTCGTCCTCTGCTGCGGACGCCGCTGGACTCCAGGACAGGTAAGTGTCCTAATATTAAAAGTCAGCAGCTGCAGTATTTGTAGCTGCTGGGTTTTAATATTGTTTTTCAGGGGGACATCCGTTTTAGGCTTTGAGATAGTATACAGCGAACATCTTCAGATATAAGACATGAGTATAAAAATATACCAAACAAAAAGACGGCGTGAGAAGTACCCAACACCATTACAATTCAACTACAAAACCAAATAAATAAAAGGAGCTTTTGAAGTCTGTTGCAAAATAAATTGTGACCCAATAGCAAAACTCATCAAAATGCAGTGCTAAATCTTAAAATAATTCAATATATGTGAGTAATCCACTTATAAATGTGAGTAATCCACTTATAAATGTGAAGACAATATATAAATATACAAAAAAAAACATTTTCCAATGCCTGTGTAAATAAAAGAAGTGAACAATGGCGGGGAAAAAAAAATTCTTAAAAAGTCCAAAAGGATGTGAGAAAACCATATAAAAATGGTCAAATATTCTTATTAATATCCTTTGATCACAACCCTACAAATGTATACCACATTCCCAGTGGTATTTCTCTAGCAATATTATAGATACGGCAAGATATAAGAAAAATGCATGCTCATAGTGTAAATGCCAAGTTTATTTAAAAGTCACTAAAACACGATGACACGATGACTAATAGTACTAAATATTACACATATAATGTGGGCAGTAACAGTAAAAACTGCAAATAGCGAGTGTAAAAGACTAGTTTCCAAAGCATGTTAGATTTACCGTACGAGCTCCAGACTCAAGTTGGTAGGCGTGCATGCGTGATGATGTAACGATGTAGCCACATCCAACACGTTTCGTCAAAGGGATGACGTCGTCGGAGGATCAGCCACTCTTAAATACCACCATCCTAATTGACTCAAATTCATTTAGCCAAAATATTAAAATTTTACTGAAATCTCTCAACTTTTACTGCTATTTAGAAACATAGGACTGGCTGCAAACATTTTGCAAACAGGCAGCAGACTTTGTAACTTTTTCTTTTTTTGATCAATGTGTCCCCTTAACTTCTTTGATATTTTGCATCTTAATTTTTTAGCCTAACTGGAATTTTCACAAGCAATTGAACTGATTATTGCTTGAGATCATTAGGAAGCACATAAGCAAATTCAGAGGGAAATGTTGAGGCAGCAGCTGCCAAACAGGTCCAGCATGCTGAGTCATATCCACAAGGTCCAATCGGAAAATAACATTTAGAAGGAACATTACACTTGCATTTTTTTGCAATCATTAACAAAGGACCTCTTATTTTCTCTGATTTTGTCTTTGAAAGTGGTTATCTGTTCGATACGAGCAAAAGGATTCCTGTTAATAATGTCAGAAATTCTGAACTGTCCTGTGCACATTTCTGGGCTAATTAAATAAAGGAGTTGAAAATCTTCACACTGCTTTTCACATGACTAGATACCCGTTGAGTGAAGACACTCCTTAGTAAATCGACCTCTTCCTATGGTATTTCATAGATCAGGGGTCTCCAAACCTTCTAAAGAAAGAGCCAGTTTACTGCCCAGTGTGAGTAAACAATGCCCAATCTTTGGTATTAGGGGGAAATATAGTTGGTGTCAGTGGGAGGAATAGTGCCCAATTTGTTGTTGTTAGTGGCAGGAATAATGCCTCAAGGTCTGGATAAAGGCAAGCAAATGGCTGCATCTGGCCCCAGGGCCACAGTTTGGAGACCACTGTCATAGAATTTATTTATCCATCCCAGTTTTTATGCTTGGGCTCCAGAACAATGAAGCCCTGTACACACAACTGTTTTTTCTGGCAGGAAAACTGCCAAGACTGCCGGACGTGTGTATGCTTCCTCACAGTTTTTCCGACATTAACCACTTATGGTCCACGCTATTGACAAAATACGTCAACAGCGCGGACCTGAGGCGCCGGCGTCACGTCTTTGGACGTCATGTATTTGTAATTCCCCACTGGGGGGCGCGCAGCGGGGAAAAACAGTCCCGTCGCATCACCGAGGATTCGATGCGTGTAGCCGGCGGCCGCGGTGTCCGTCAGGTACACGCGATCGGCGGTGACAGAGCAGGGACATGGAGCTGTGTGTGTAAACACACAGCTCCACGTCCCGTCAGGGAAAGAGGAGACCGATCTGTGTCTCTTGTACATAGAGACACAGCATCGGTCACCTCCCCCAGTCACCCCCTCCCCCCACACAGTTAGAACACACCCAGTCAATACATTTAACCCCTTCCTCACCCCCTAGTGTTAACCCCTTCAATGCCAGTCACATTTATACAGTAATTAGTGCATATTTATAGCACTGGTCGCTGTATAAATGTGAATGGCGCCAAAAATGTGTCAAAAGTGTCCGATGTGTTCGCCGTAATGTCGCAGTCCCAATAAAAATCGCAGATCGCCGCCATTACTAGGAAAAAAAAATATTAAAAAAAAATCATAATTCTGTCCCCTATTTTGTAGGCGCTATAACTTTTGCGCAAAGCAGTCACTTATTGTGATTTTTTTTTTTTTACAAAAATACGTAGAAGAATATGTATCGGCCTTAACTGAGAAAAAAAAATGTTTTTTTTTTTTTAAATGGGATATATATATATTTTTAAATTGTCGCTCTTTTTTTGTTTATAACGCAAAAAATAAAAACCGCAGGGGTGATCAAATACCACCAAAAGAAAGCTCTATTTGTGGGGAAAAAAAGGACGCCAATTTTGTTTGGGAGCCACGTCGCAATTGTCAGTTAAAGCGACACAGTGCCGGAAGCTGAAATTTCGCCTGGGCATGAAAGGGGGTTTATGTGCCCAGTAAGCAAGTGGTTAAAACTGCCGGGAAAATAGAGAAGCCGCTCTCTATTTTCCCACCGGGTTTCCGGACGGTTTTCCTATGGGGAGCATCCACACGGGCCGGGATTCCCGGCCTAAGCTCTCCCGCAGTTTATCAGATGGGAAAACCTCTTGTGTGTACACTGGGAAAGTTACCGAGCAGGTTCTCGGTTTTCCCGTCGGGATTCCCAGCGGACTTTATATCGCCGGCAATCCTGTTCGTGTGTACAGGGCTGTCCACAAAATGCTGTGCTCTATGCCTCATTCAGCTTTAAAAAAAACTGTTTTACAGGCATTTGATGTTTTTTGGGGGGTTTCTTGCCTCTAATCTTGCCTCCATGTTAGCCTTTGTGTCTATGCACACATGGATGTTTAATAGAGTTTACAAACAGAAAATAAACATTACTGTAGTTGAGTATTCAGGAGAGGAGCGTTTTGGTTAAAAAAACAAAAACAAAATGCGTCTAAACATGCCTAGCACTATAAGGTGACCAGATTTTTTAAATGAAATCCGGGGACATATTTTTTCTTTGATTGTTGCAATCAGCGGCTCTCTGCCCGTTGCCGCCCGCTTCACAGCCTCTCAAGTCTTACTTTTCGAGCCCCGGCTACTACTGGGTGGGGCGCGGAGGAAGATCACTCCGCCCGGGAAGGCAAGGCCAGGGTTTGAACCAAGGCAGAAGAATATGCGAGCGAAGCTGAATGGGTATGCGCCCAAAACTGAAGAAATATTCCCTCCACTCTGACCAGCACAAGATCATCAGAAAGGGGCACAGATAATGGGAAAAATACACCCCCTATGCTAGTAGGCATGGCGGAGCGGGGGTGTGTAATTTTTATTTTTTTTATTTTAATTCTGCACTGACTGTCTTTAAATTTCGCACCTGCTCCCTATTAAATCCAATCTGGGGACAAAAGCAGGGACAGACTTGGTCCGGGGACAGTGTCCTCAATCAGGGGACTGTCCCCTGAAACTGGGGATGTCTGGTCAACCTATAGCACTAGGCACATCTAGGCACATTTTTTAAGCCATTTTCCTCGCAGCAGGAGAAAAGGGTTTACATGGGCCCCAGTGTGCATGTACCCTTAAGTCATCAAAACAATAAGTGGGACTTGTATGTTTAGTGGAAATATGAGCTATATCTATATGCAAAGTCTACTGTTCTGTGCATTTATACAATAAATAGCATTATTTCTAACCCTTCTTAATATTGAAGTGAAGACTTGTTGAGAAAGATCAGTGTAATACTGCTTCTCCTCCCCCAGCTCTCCAAGCCCCTTATGCAGCCAAGAACATAGATTATGTAAGTAAAAACAGACCAAAAGAGATAAAAAAAGTATTCATACCCCTTAAAATTTTCCACATTTTGTCATGCTACAACCAAAAACTTAAATATATTTTATTGGGATTTTATGTGATAGACCAACACAAAGTGGCACATAATTGTGAAGTGGAAAGAAAACGATAAAGGGTTTTAAATTTTATTTACAAATAAATATGTGAAAAGTGTGGCATGCATTTGTATTTAGCCCCCTGAGTCAATACTTTGTAGAACCACCTTTCGCTGCAATTATAGATGCAAGTCTTTTTGAGGATGTCTCTACCAGCTTTGTACATCTAGAGAGTGAAATGTTTGCCCATTCTTCTTTGAAAATTAGCTCAAGCTCTGTCAGAATGGATATAAAGTTTCTGTGAACAGCAATTCTTAAGTCTTGCCACAGATTCTCAATTGGATTTAGGTCTAGATTTGACTGGGCCATTCTAACACATGAATATGCTTTGACCTAAAGCCATTTCATTGTAGCTCTGGCTGTATGCTTAGGGTCGTTGTCCTGCTGAAAGGTGAACCTCCATCCCAGTCTCAATTTTTTTGCGGACTCTAAGGCTGCATACACACAATCAAATCTGTCTGCTGGAAACGGTCTGCCAGACCATTTCAGCAGACAGATTCAATCGTGTGTACGGGCAAATAGACGGATTTGGCCAGCCGACAGATTTCAAAGCATGCTTTGAAATCTGTCGGCTGGGAACCCGTCGGTCCGATATGTCTGCTGGTTAGTACGCTAACCAGCAGACATATCTGCTCGCACATGCGTCGAATGGATTCGACGCATGCGCGGAAGTGTTTTACTTCCTGGTGCGGTGACATGGCGGCGTCAACGTCACTGCCACGTCACCGACACGTCAGCGCGCTGTCTGCTGGCGGGGATTTTGGTTTGATCGTGTGTACACGATCAAACCAATACATCCCAGCAGATAGATCTGTTCAAATCGGTCTGTCCGACCGATTTGAACAGATCTATTTGCTTGTGTGTACGGGGCCTAACAGGTTTTCTTCTAAGATTGCCCTGTATTTGGCCCCCTCCATCTTCCCATAAACTTTGACCATCTTTCCTGTCCCTGCTGAAGAAAAGCATCCCCACAACATAATGCTACCACCACCATGTTTCACAGTGGGGATGGTGTGTTCAGGGTGATGCGCAGTGTTAGTTTTCGCCACACATAGCGTTTTGCTTTTAGGCCAAGATGTTAAAAGTTTGTCTCATCTGACCAGAGCACCTGCTTCCACATGTTTGCTGTGTCCCCAACATGGCTTCTCGCAAACTGTAAACAAGACTTCTTATGGCTTTCTTATGACACTCTTCCATAAAGGCCAGATTTGTGGAGCGCGTGACTAATAGTAGTCCTGTGGACAGATTCTCCCACCTAAGCTGTAGATCTCTGCAGCTTCTCCAGAGTTACCATGGGCCTCTTGGCTGCTTCTCTAAATAACGCTCTCCTTGCCCAGCCTATCAGTTTAGGTGGACGGCAATGTCTTGGTATGTTTGATTTGAACAGTGCTCCATGAGATGCTAAAAGCTTGGGATATTTTTTTATAACCTAACCCTGTTGGCCTTCATGATGCTGATTGTTCACTAAGATTATCTAACAAACCTCTGAGGGCTTCACAGAACAGCTATATTTATACTGAGATTAAATTACACACAGGTGGACTCTACTAATTAGGTGACTTCTGAAGACATTTGGTTCCACTAGATTTTAGTTAGGGGTATCGGAGAAAAGGGGGCTGAATACAAATGCCCCCCACACTTTTCACATATTTATTTGTAAAAGATTTTGAAAACCATTTATCATTTACCTTCCACTTGACTATAATGTGCCACTTTGTGTTGGTCTATGTTAAGGAAAATGTATAAGTTCTGTATATAATTGTATTCTATTTTGTATTGTATTGCACACTGTCCTCACTATGCACATGGCACTAATAATGTTTTCAGTACATGTTTGCACTCTTTCGAGTCCCGATTAGAATTAGTCTGCCTATGTTACGCCCCTTGTTACCATAAACGTACAATTGTAATATTAATGTGATACCTATGTAATCACGTGTATAAAAAGCTTCAAATGCGTTATAATAGGGCAGAACAGTTATTTGGAAAGATGCTGAGTGTATCTTTTGTGTCTGTTCCCTACTGCAGTAGATATTATTAATTTGGTACCACTAATAAATATGAGGATAGGAGTTACCTATCTATAAAATGTCCAGGTCAGTCTATCACATAAAATTTACGTTTTTGGTTGTAACATGACAAAATTTGGAAAATTTCAACGGGTATGAATACTTTTTCAAGGGATTTCAACGCACTGTAAATACACACACACACTTTTTTTTAGCCTTCCATTTGTGTTTTAAACAGAATGGGTTATTTAACAAGGTAAGGGTTCACTTTAGGTACTGCAGCACCAGGGGTGGACTGACAACTCATGGGGTCAATAGGAGATTATGGGGCCCCCGGTCAATAGGAGATTATGGGGCCCCCGGTCAATAGGAGATTATGGGGCCCCCGGTCAATAGGAGATTATGGAGCCTCCGGGCAATAGGAGATTATGGGGCCTACGGTCAATAGGAGATTATGGGGCCCCCGGCAATAGGAGATTATGGAGCCTACGGTCAATAGGAGATTATGGGGCCCCCGGTCAATAGGAGATTATGGAGCCCCCGGCAATAGGAGATTATGGGGCCTACGGTCAATAGGAGATTATGGGGCCCCCGGCAATAGGAGATTATGGGGTCCCCGGGCAATAGGAGATTATGGGACCCATGGGCAATAGGAGATTATGTGGCCCCCAGGCAATAGATTATGGGGCCACACAGTACTGTATACACATACAGTATACATACAAATTATACACACACAGTATACATACACACAGAATACACACACAGACACTGAGAAGGTACTGGAGAGGCAGGCAGCTATACTCTTGGGATTTTTATATCAAAAGGATAGCGGGAAGGGACATTTCAGGGACAGTTGTAAAAAAACACAGATTCTTACATACTGTCCCTTGTTTTACTGAGACTGACAGCCCTGATGGGGCCCTCTAGTGGCATGGGGCCTTTGGGCAGTGCCTGAGTGCTTAAATGGTCAGTCCACCCCTGTGCAGCACATATATTTTTAAAGGAAAGCCATATTCTACTTAAAATATATTTTTATGCTAAGAAAAGGAAGGTAAAGCAACTATTTGCAATGGCAATAAATTGGCATAAACAAGGACGATCTACATAGCAAGGAAATATTTTTCCAGCAGGTTATGGTCATTATAGGAGTCTAAAAGATGTTGGTCATTTGTCTAACGTTCACCTAGCTTTTCTACATCACTACACCCTGTAAACTTTCTGCCCCATGAAATCTGTCTAAAATAACCAAGACTGTCACAGAATACTGAAATTAAGAAGATCCGACTTAAAAGGTATAGACTAAGTGTGGTGTGTTGTCTTCCTGGCATACTACGTCTATTTTTAATTTTCCTTCTGTCTTCCATACCTAATCCCCAAGTCTCATCCAGCTTTCCCTTTTTCACACCACTACGGCATGACCCAACGTAAGCAAGCAGTGTTAGGGCCAGCTCATGCGAAGAAAACCAATCCATTTATCATAATCCCATCAGAAAGGACACTGAATATAAGGCAGACACATGGCAGTGGAAAGATTAGCAGAGGGCTGGGCTGAAGGTACACATAGAAAGAGGAGTCACATACCAAAACTGCTACTTACTATACAAAGAAAGAATTATAAGAAGAAAAGAAAGGACTGAAAGGGATCTGATACAAAAGGACAGCAATGGAGGAAAACAGATGTGGGGAGGGGACACTAACCTACGTATTAGCAGAATTGTCACACGGAAAGACAGAGGACCACAATCAAAAGAGCCCCCCGAAATACTAAATCCCCTCCGCTCTATTCAGGCCAGAGAGTGGTTGCTTGGGAAAGGGCTTTGGTTTGGTATGAAGGGTATTGTAGTTGGTTGGTATTCATGACCCTGGATTAAGGATTAAGGCTAAATAGGTGGAAAAATGTTTCTTTGGCATTGGCTTGAGTGTTTCCTCTGCAGCCACATATGTCTTATTATTTCTAAACCTAATAAAAATACAATATTCTATTGGAAATGAAAATAATATTTGCAAAAGCAAAGTTTAAAGATAAATAGATCACGTTCACATCTACCCATGTTTGCTTTTGCCATTTTTTATTTTTTTATAACATGTATTGTAGCAGGTTTTCATTATTATATTTAGCAGTGCATTATTCTATTAAGCATCTATTGAGAAATTGCACAAACATGCCTAATTTTTCAAATCGCAGAGCAATGCAACAAATCTGAACAGCCTCATTGAATAACAGTGCTTCTTATGACACATGCGTTGTTTTGATATACAATGCCTGTGTTAAAATTTGTAAAAAGGTGTGAGCTGGGCCCTAATGTGAACTAAAATAAAATAAATTTCAATATCTATTAAAGCCCATTTCTAACTATTTTTATTTTTTTAAGTTTTTACCAAAATATGGGTGGTGTGGATGACTTTTGTCAGGTATTTATTGCTATCTGTGAACCCATTAGGAGGATTTCCCTGTAACAGCACAATGACTAATAAGGGAAGAATGACACCAGCAGCGATGTAGATATTTGAGAAATATTCTAAAAACGTTACCCATATGCAACATGTGTCAACACATGGCAACATTCCTCTTTGGAAATCAGCATAGTGATTTGATTTGGCGAAGAGTTCTGATGGAAGTGAATACTTAAATGTATGATAGAAATCATCCTACTGCATTTAAAATACAATGGCACGCATATACTAGCTCTCCCTACAACTATAATGTCTACTAGAGATGCACTAAAGCAGGTCTCAATGAAAATGATGATAAAATAAATAAAATTCAAAACACTAACAAGAACATACAAAGCCATTCACAATTCCCCCGAGCTACATCACCAATCTTATCTCCAAATAGCACCCAAACCATCCTCCCAAGACCTTCTGCTCTCTAGCTCCCTTGTCTCTTCCTCCCATGCTCATCTCCAAGACTTCTCCAGAGCCTCTCCCATCCTCTGGAACTCACTACTTCAATCTATCTCCTACTCTGCCCACTTTTAGGCGAAAAAACTCAGGGTGGCCTATCCTGCCTCCAGCTAACAACCGAATCTTCTACTCCCCTCATCAGTTCCTCCCTTACCGTCCCTACCTTTGTTTAACCAGCCTCTCCCTCTTAGATTGTAAGCTCGCAGTAGCAGGGCTCCTCAAACCCTCTTGTTTTGAATTGTACTGGTGGTGTAGTGTCTCCCTACATTGTAAAGCGCTGCGCAAACTGTTGGCGCTATATAAATCCTCTATAATAATAATAAAAGCTCAGTGGCTAAGAGGCCCTTCTGCTGCACCATCAGCAGCATAGATGTGCCGTCTATGAGGCCAATTAGGCTAGCCTTATGCATAGACACAGATACTCATCCTAATATGATAGGCATACAGGTGTGGGTAAGCGGCTCATCTGCACCCACATGCCCGTCACATATGGATGAGCGGCTGTGTCCATGCAGCCACTGCCCTGCATAGACTTAAATAAGCACCCGGAAGTTCAAGCCACATATACAAATGACCCATTCTTGGGTACAGTGCTCTGTGAATGAGGTCTTAGAATTGCAGAGCTGGGGGTACTACTGAGCAGGTGATCTGCTGAACAAGGAGACTAATAAGCTGGGGAACAGATGAATGAGGGGACTAATAAGCTGCAGATCTGCTGAATAACGGTACAGATGACCTGTGGATCTGATGAACAGGGGTACCAATGAGCTGGGGATTTGCTCAGTGAGGATACTACTGAGCTGGGGTTCTACTGGGCCTTTAAAATTAATTTAAATTTAAGACACACAGGGCATTTGCCAAGCTTCAAAAAAGCTTCACCAAAGCATCACTAAAGTAATAAAAACACATCAAAAAAGCATGTTGAAGCGGTAGGCGCTTTAATGTGTGTTACAACCTCTCCTGAATGATTTAACTTGACAGATAGTAACCAATGTTTAAAACGTCTGTTTTACTGCATTGACATGCCGCGTCTAGTGGCGTTTAGCAGCGTTTTGCCGCGTTTGCGTTTAGAGGCGTTTCAAGATTTTTTTTTCCTAACTCCTTAACGCCCACCGCACGACTATGTACGTCCACAGAATGGCACGTACAGGCAGATGGGCGTACATTTACGTCCCTGCCTTCTAGTGGGTCGGGGGTCCGATCGGGACCCCCTCCGCTGCGTGCAGCGGGCTGCTTACCTTGGGGAGCGATCCGACTCGAGGGGGTGGCTGTTCGTTTCTGTCCGCCCCCTCAAGATCGCTCCCAGCCAATCCCTTGCGCCGCCGCCGTGTCACTTCCTCTGCCTGGAAAATGTAAACATAGGCAGATGAAGTGATGCAGCTCTCTTCTCGGCGGTATTTTCAAACCGCCGAGATGAGAGAAGAGTCACAGTAAGTCTGCACCAACACTACACTGACACCAGTACACATAGGCACATTTAACCCTTTGCGATCGCCCCCCCACCCCCCTGTCACACTGTCACTGAATGCAGTGATCATATATGTACTGATCACTGCATTTAGTGTCAGTGTGACAGTTAGTGTGACAGGCAGTTAGTGTTAGGTCCAGGGTAGCTCTGTACCCCCCCTAATAAAGTTTTAACCCCTTGATCACCGCCCTAGTTAACCCTTTCACTCCCTATTGCCTGTGTCACGAAGCGATCATTTTTCTGATCGCTGTATTAGTGTCACTGTTGCCGCTAGGTAGCTAATTTTTTTTTTATTGTGATTTTTTTTTACTAAAGACATGTGGCTGAATACATTTTGGCCTAAATGTTTGACTAAAATGTAGTTTATTCAATTTTTCTTATAACAAAAAGTAAAAAATATTGCTTTTTTTTCAAAAATGTCACTCTATTTTTGTTTATAGCGCAAAAAATAAAAATCGCAGAGGCAATCAAATACCATAAAAAGCCTCTGGGCATTTAGCAGCATATTGGTCCGGGGCTTAAGTGGTCAAATTGCCAAAAAAAAAAAAAAACACTGCATTTAGCATGTTTAGAGTTGAAAATATGTTTATTGGAATTTCAACATAGTAAACATGGACAGCATGAGGTGTCACAAACAGGGAATAGTTACAGATACGTGGCAATTAGGAGTCAGCCAAATGGCTATCGCCCACAGCCGGACTCCCATCAACGTAAAACATAACGAACAGTTATAACAAGAACCCTGAAACAAAAATTGCGAGCGGTCTGGAAGACCATTTAACAGGTGACAACATTGCAACCAGAGTCTCCAGGAAGGAAACAATATAATCAAAATAAAATAAAAAAATAATAAAAAGGACAAAGACCAGAAATAAAAAAAAATAACAAGAAAAGGTAAAATAAAAATAAAAATGGCAGGTCAAGAATCAGGGAAGTGAGAGGGTGGGGAGAAAGAGAGAAGGAAAAAAGGAGAGGAGAATGGTGGGAAAGAGAAGAATATAGGAAAGAGAGCTAGAGGGCCATCACAGAGTAGAGTGAGAGTTGCCGATATAGGAATTGGGAAAGACAGTATAAAGTCAGCGGGGGAGGGGAACCCAGCTTGCCTCTAGGTGGTGTTACAAATGAAAGCGATCAGGAGTGATCATGGTTGGGTGGACAACATGTTCGCCAGAGCGTCAGAGGAGGAGAAGTGGAGCCAGACGAGCCACAGCAATGTATAATTATCAAAAGTATCGTTATCCCGGGCCAGCATCTCCTCCATTCTCATGGTGTCGTTCATAATAGAAACCCAACGTGACAATGGGGGAGCTGCGGTCGATTTCCAATAGGAAGGTATGAGCTGCCTCGCCGAGGACATAAAGAAACGGAGGAGACCTCGTTTCTGCGATTTAACAGAACCTGGTAGTATAGAAAGAAGAGCAATTTTAGGAGAGGGAACTAATGAGTCACCGTGGATTTTGTTGTAACATTCAAATACCTGGGTCCAGAAGGGGCGGATCCTCTCACAATCCCACCAGACATGTAGATAAGTCCCCACAGCAGCGGAGCATCGCCAACAGGATGCTGGGGTGGACGGGAATATTTTGTGCAACACGGAGGGAACCCTGTACCATCTTGACAGAATGTTGTAGTTCTTTTCCTGTGCGTAGCAGGAGATCGTGGACTTGTGAGTAAAGTAAAAAGAGGTCTGCCAGTCCGCCTGCTGGATGTCCTCGCCCAAATCTGCAGACCACATCCCAGTGTAAGAGGGTAGTTCGGTGTGCGTAAGTGTTTGTAAGAGGCTATATATGGCCGAGAGTAGATGTCTGGGCGTCTCCGAGAGGGAACACAGTTGTTCAAACTCTGTAAGAGGGCGGTGTACCTGAGAGGAGGAGTGCAGGTGCCTTGTGAGTGTGGACAAGTGTAGTGTAGTAAGCCAGTCATGAGAGCCTGCCGGTGTCACTGGCGACCCCAGCGTAGGATGCACAAAGGAGCGTGCCTGGGGCCATTCAGTCCTTTTAAAGGGGCCTAACGATGACACGTTAAAGCCTTGGGGAAAGGAGGGATTGTCGAATAGGGAGGACAGTGGAGAGGGGTCGGAGGATAGTAGGGAACACAACCCCCTGTTGTACCATAGTCTGAGAGAGGCCAGTGTAAGCGGGGAGGAAGAAGGTATGCGTGCTAGTTCAGTCCTATATCCCCATAAAAGTGCTCGGAGGTCTATGTGAGACAAGTCCTGCTCCACGGCAACGGAGGCCTTCAGAAAAGGACGCGGGAACCATTCCAAGACACGCGCAACGTGTGTGGCCTTGTAGTAGGTCTCGAAGTCAGGGATGCCCGCCCCTCCCCGTAGCTTTGGGCGGGTGAGCACATTGTACCTAACCCTAGGTAGCCCCCGTCTCCACAGGAATCTGATGGCTAGAGAGCGTAGGGAGTTGAAGAAGGACTTAGGGATCAAGATGGGGACCGTTTGAAGGAGGTACAGGAGTTTGGGTAGAGTGTCCATCTTCAGGGTGTTGATCCGCCCGAACCATGGTAGAGAAGACCCCCCCCCACTCCTCCAAGTCCTTTCGTAGGCGTGAGAGCAGGGGAACATAGTTTGAAGAAAAGAGGTTGGAGGGATTAGAAGGAATAATGACACCTAGGTATGAGATTCCCCTCGTCTGCCATTTAAAAGAGAAATTGGCCTTGAGCAAAGTCATCGTGGCGGCGGGAAGGGAGACGTTGAGAGCCTCAGTCTTAGACAGATTGAGTTTGACGTTGCTAAATGTGCCAAAGCGGCGGAATTCCGCGAAGAGGGATGGCAAGGAGATATGGGGGTCCTGTACGTATACCAAAAGGTCATCGGCATAGAGGGACAGTTTGTAATGGGAGGAAGGTGTTTGGATACCGCGTATGGAGACGTTTTGGCATTTAGCATGTTTAAAAGCGTTTGGCGTCTGAAATGTTGGAAACGTTGGTGCCTGAATTTATTTTTTTGCCTTAAAAAAAAAGGCCTAAAAGTGCAACTGCCTAAAAAGGACAGTACACGAGACATGTACACATAAGATAACATTGAATGAGTTCAGGGACAGTTGAAAAAAGTGTCCAACTGCCTCTGAACGTCCGTTTAGCAACAGCAGTGTACATGGGGCCTAATAGTCCTGCTTCAGGATAGTAACATAGGACCTTTCGTGGTTCATATGTCTGAACAGTGTATGCATCTAGATTGGCATCCCTTTTGCTTCACTACAGAATGATTCAGCAACAGACATGCAGCTAGTGAAGTCAGGCCTGAAAACATGTTCCAGGGTGGTGTCTCACAAGCCAGTGAATCAAGGATGAGGATGACAACCCCTGATCTTGCACCTCAGCAGATTCCACCTTTCTACTACGACAGCTTCCTTATAACTGTTTGATTTGTCGGCCTCGGAAGGTTCTTCTGCCATGTTAATCTGGCGACTCTCTGATCAGCATGTATGATAGAAGCAAAGAAAAAAGATAAATCATCAGATGGGTAAAAGGAGCTGACATATCAGAAGATGAATGAGGAAGGTGAAGAGGCGGAACGAGTGGGAGAATGAACACAGCGGCAGATAGAAAATGAAATAAGAAGAAATGAGGGCAATATGGGATGAATAACTATGACAAGTCTGCTTCCTGTTAAACACATGAATTAAAACCTGGCTGCAAACACAGGAAAAGATACGACTGTAATCTATTCCACAGTCATCTGAATGGCGGAGACATACTCCTGTAACATCCGGGAGCCTATTGCTGTGTTCATGTGTGCAAACCCAAACACGCCATCTCTGTCTGTAACTTCTCCAAACTGTTCAGAACACATATCAGCCAGGACATTTACTTGAACAAAAACGTACAATTTTTTTTAGCAATATTTTCCTGAAAGATTAAAAAAAAAAGATGTTTCCATAAATTGATTAGTGTATTCCATACAGAGATCTGCAAATGCTCCCTCTAGTGGTCATCTGTATATCAGGCACTTAGGCTGCATTCACACCTGAGCGTATTGTTTTCAGGCCAAAAGTCACACGTTTTTACAGCAATTTTGCACAGGTCAAAAGGTCGTTTTTTAAACTTTCTATGTATTAAATCCTCTGCCCTTGTTGTTTTAACTTTGGATAATAAAACATTTTTTTCCTGCCAGTAAATACCTTATACAGCCCACTTCCTCTTTCTTGTCTGGTAATAAGCCTAGGCTGATGACATCACACACTGCTCTCTCTCACTCTTGTGATAGTTTGCCAGGAAGGGAGGGGGGGGTGAGTCATAAGAGGGCCAATGAGTG
The DNA here is from genome assembly GCA_029574335.1 of Rana kukunoris. Classification (NCBI taxonomy): domain Eukaryota; kingdom Metazoa; phylum Chordata; class Amphibia; order Anura; family Ranidae; genus Rana; species Rana kukunoris. The sequence goes on from CM056052.1 coordinate 120,226,893, forward strand.
CTGCAGAGCTGGATGTGTGCCTCTGTGTGTCTATGTAAATTCAGAAAGTGAACAGGCAGCAGCTTCAGCTGCCAACAGTTAAAATGGATGCAGCCAGACTCAGCAGAGGGAGATTTCCAGGGCCGGATTCCAGACAAGGCCAACAAGGCAAGACCTCGGGGCACAGTGGGTGCAGGGGGTACCCCCCCTTCTTCTCAGTGTGCTGCCGAAAAAGTCCCCCGGTGGATAATTTACCCCCCTGTACTGCACAGGCGGGGGCGGCATTGAAGGACCCGGCCTTGGGGCGGCAAAGGGAGTAAATCGGGGCCAGGAGATTTCTGAAGCATATTTGGCAGAGTGGTTGGAGAGAAGCTTTAGAATGGCAAACATGTTTTTATTACAAATTATGTAAGCAGACTGCATTTCTCTTTAAACAAAGGACTGTAAAAATTCCCGCCACTAAAATGCAATCTTGCCTAAGCTTGTATGGTATTACCCGTGGATAGGACTGGCATACCTCCCAACTTTTTGAGATGGGAATAAGGGACATCTATCAGCAAAAGTATGCAGGCAAAGGACACACCCCTTGCCACGCCCCCTTAAAGGAGAAATATACAAAAAAACAATATTGGTTAAACCCACAAGTGCTTTTTTTTTTTTTTACCACTACTATTTCTTTATATTGGCTTTTGAAATTGACAAATGCAGCAATTTAGAAATCAGATGAAAGGTTTTGTGTCGGAAAACACTTTTTGATAGATTAAAAGTGCATTTTATATACAACTATATAGATCAGACCAAAATGAGGGACAAATGAGGAGGAAAGAGGGACATTGCTCCAAATCAGGGACAGTCCCTTGAAATCAGGGACAGTTGGGAGCTATGGGTTGGGACTGTGTGGGAGAGGGTCTGCAGCCAGACAATTCTGATGTCAGTCTTATCTAAGGGGAAGCAATGAAGTTGATTTACTAAAGGCATATAGTCTGTGCACTCTACAAGTGTGGGTGCTCTAGAGTTTTAGTAAACACAGGGAAGCTCTGCTGACCATGTTTCTTTTCTTTTTTCATTGTCCTTGCATGTGGTTGGATATTCTTTGCAAAGTGAAGCTTCAACTCATTTTATAAGCTCTGGAGCAACTGCACTTCCAAAGTGCACAGCCTATTTGCCTTTAATAAATAAACCCCAATGGCTGTCCAGTAAAAGATGCAATAGGCAGGGCCGTCTTAATAGCATCATGTGCCCCCGGGCAAAGTAATGCTCTGGGGCCCCTACAATGGAGACAGTGCAGGTAAACATAAATCAAGTAGGTAGGAGGTAGGGGATATCTAGGGTGTAGAGGGGTCAGAGTGCTGGGGGGATATGTGGAATGTAGAGGGGCAGCCCGGGCTCAAGGACCAGCTGCATTGGGGATAGGGCAGGGCCCCCCCATACAGATGGGGCCCCTGGGCAGTGCCCATGTGTGCCCTCTCATTAAGACAGCCCTGACAATAGGGTTGCCCCCGAGTACGATCTGCCAGATTCACACTGAACTATTATCTTGCCTAGAGATGACCATGTAATAGAAGCCGCTGTGTATAAGCAGTTCAGTAGATGGCACTGCCTCACAGGGTGCTGGTGAGTCTAAGACAATGCCGAATGAGTTTTTTTCTATTGAGATTCAGGTAATTATCCTATTTAGCCTATAATAAATAAGTCACTGCAACTAAAATAATAGTGAGCCTAAAGCAAAAAAAAAAAGCGAAACAAATAAAATAATTTGCTTTAAGCTATTAAGAGCGCTGAAAAGGCCTGGTTTTTAATTACTTCATTCATAATACCTACTATTAAAACAACATCCCGAGCTAGCACAGTGGGTGGCCTTCCGATGCACTGTATGGAATGGAATCGCTTGTTTAATCACTGATAACAAGCAAGTCTAATTCCGTCTTAGGTGGATCCAACACGCCAAAAAAAAAACGCAACGAGACAAACTTTTCCGTGGAAGCTGAGCCTGTAACGTTCTATTCCGGGAAGCAAGCAAGAAATGTATTTTTCTGCAGCAGTTGTTTGAAATATTAGGTATTCTGCTCTAATAGCTGTCTTATAATGACAAAAAATTATTCGGCAAGGATGTCACAAATGCTTTTTTGTTCGTCTCGGCAAGTTATAGGTCAAACCATTAAAACTTTTTGGGCTGTAAACAGCTCCCGCCATGCTGTTTGTGTCAGTCATTAGCAGTGACACTTGGCAGCTGGGTCCTCATTAGCAAACTGTGAGACGAGGACGGCTATGGACAGCAAAAGGAAATTCTAGAGCAGCTTCCATCCCTATCCATTAACCTTTCTTAGGGTGACTGGAAGAAAAGGTAAAAGTTGCAACAGATACACACCTATCCTCTCAAGTGCAGCGCAGAGGTCTCAAGTTGGGATTGCTGCTGGAATGTACTTAGTGGGGGGATTGGATTACTACACTGGGAATAGCAATCAAGTGTGTATATGTAGATACTGGAGTGCCAATGCCAGAGTCTATATCCTGCTTGTTAAAATAATGCTTGCAAGACAATCCACACATTTCGTATGACGGGGTCTGCACTGATAATGACTTGGAAGAAGATACAACCAGAAAGCTGGTGTAGAATGTATTGTTTTCTTTCCCAAGCATAATGGATTTTGACATACATTACTCCTTTGCATGTCTACCTTAGCAGAGTTTATTGGAATATAACCTTTAGGCCTTCTGCACGTGGGCATCTGTGAATTAATTTCGGCACATTGCCCTCACCCCTTGAAAACCATGTGTTGCGTACAGCTGCCCATAGATATAATTAGATGTGTTTTTTCTTTGTCACCCTCATGGGTTGCTCCCTGCTCTGGATTATGGTTTTCTCCAAGCACACCTTCATTCCCACCCACTCCCCCTTCCCTTACCCCTCCCCTTTTTCCCCTCTCCCCACCCTTCACCCCCCCCCTTTTTCCCCTCTCCCCACCCTTCACCCCCCCCTTTTTTTTCTCTCCCCACCCTTCACCCCCCCCTTTTTTTTCTTTATTGTCCCTTCGTATTTTATTCCACATTATTTCTGATAGCTGCATTTGTCTATTATACTGTATTGTTTATATACAGTGGCACCTTGGTTTACGAGTTACGTGGTTAATGAGTGTTTCGAATAACAAGCCACTTTATTTTTTTAATTCTGACTCAGAGTGTTGTTTTGCAAAATGAGCAGAATTCAAGCTAATTGAGTGTGCAGTACCGCATTTGGCCAGAGGTGCGGGGGCGCCGGTGACATTTGGAACGGCTCAGAATTTTTTTCTTTATTGTTCTTTCGTATTTTATTTCACTTTATTATTGATAGCTTCATTTGTCTATTATACTGTATTGTTTATATATAGTGGCACCTTGGTTTACGAGTAACGCGGTTAATGAGTGTTTTGAATAACGGGCAAATTTATTTTTTTTAATTCTTACTCGGAGTGTTGTCTCGCAAAATGAGCAGAATTCAAGCCAATGGAGTGTGCAGTACCGCATTTGGCCAGAGGTGCGGGGGCGCCGGTGACATTTGGTACGGCTCAGAATCACTCAGAAATACTCCATTGCAGAGTGTTTCCGAACCTTTCTGAGATCAGCCGAGCTGTACCAAGTATTTCCGAGGCTTTCCAGCACCCCCAACCTCTGGCCACAAATGCGGAATTGCAAGCCATAGAAGTAATGCGGAACAAATTATCTTTGTTTCCATTGACTTCTATGGGGAAACTCGCTTTGATATGCGAGTGCTTTGAATTACAAGCATTCTCCCGGAAGGGATTATGCTCGTAATCCAAGGTTCCCACTGTATACTATCTATCTATCTATCTATCTATCTATCTATATATATATATATATATATATATATATATATATATATATATATATATATATTGTTACAAAGTCAGTGCTGAGTGCCTTCCATTCATTCATCTAGCCATGATCAAGCATGAATCCCAAAGAAGCAACTTCTTGCGGAACATGTAAATAAAGAGTGCAGCGCTATAAATATACTTGCAATATATAACACAATGCATATACCAGGTGCAATGATTAATAAATCATTATAAATAAATAATTATAAAGTGCATTCAGTGCAATCAATAGTGTATGAACAATATAGGAAATCAATAGAAAAATATTGTATAAAAAATAAGTATGTAAAATTGTGCAATAAACCTAAAATTCAGCTAGAGATGAATTTCAAGCATAAATATCAGTGTAATATATACAAAAGGGTGCAGAGCTCTGCAAAAAAACACATGGGACTAAAGTACAAAACTGCAATTGCAAACTGTGTTGAAATGATGATCAAACACCCAGCGGCGTGACACCCATCACCAAAGTAAAACATGGAGGCTAACCAGAAAGCCTGTGACCCCCCATACTCAGGGAGGTCATACAGCGCTTGACTAGATCTCTGATCTTGCAAAACGTGTCAATTTGAAAAACTTGTAGAGTGCTATAACGTTGTGTCAATTGTCTGATTCCATGTATGTTTTGTTTGATCTGGTTTTAATTAAATGGCTCTACCTTTTTTTTTTCTTTAAAGTGTATTTTGTGCGTGAACTTGAGAGAGAGGAGCCGGACTGCAGGAGTTGGGAGTAGGCAGACCCTCCCCCCGGAGGCAATCGCCATCCTTCTCCATGCCCCCGGTGGCAATGGCGGGTGTGAGGGGGGGCCTCCCACTCACCCCGCCCTACCTGCTCCACTTGGGAGCCCAACTGGGGCCCAACAGGACCCCATCGGGGCAGAGGGACTCCCCCTATGAGGGAGTGAGGGGGCCTGACCCACCAAGCCAGCCCCGTAGGTCCTTCGCCTCTCTTTAGGAGACCGCATGGCCAAAGTGCGTGCGTATTAAACCAATTTTGTGTGCGTGCAAGTGTGGTGGTTTTTGTGGAGGGGGGTGGGCATACTAAGCACAGGCGTACCTTGCATAGCACACCCACCGGGAGCCGGGCTGAGACCACCAAACTCAATTCACATGTAGCCGAGACCGGGATCCGAACCCTTGGCTGCAGAGGTGAATGGCTTGTCAGCGCAGTGCCAATCACGTTGAGCCACCACAGCTCCCTCTATCCCTTTTTAATAGGAATTTAATAAATATGCAGTATTTTTGGTGTTTACGCTTTTGTATTTTTTCAAAAAAAAATTCCATGTAACTTCACTTTTGTTGAGGAAGAAAAAATCCCCTCTGTGTGATCTATGTACATTGCAAGCATTAAAACAACCTTTGTTGCAGATTCCTACCTTTTGTTATTCTGAATATATCCCTGTTTGTTCCTCTTTGCCCCTGTGCCCAGTGAGTCTAATGTGAGTGATTTCATAATTATCAGTCAGCTGTGCAGCTTCAGAGCACTAATGAGGAAAGCTGTTGGGCCTGCATCCCTTCAGAAGTGTTCCAGTTGGGAGTATCTTACCAGGATGCCTGAAATTGGACTTGTATCTTATGGCCCATACACACGATCCGAATATCGGCCGACGGATCGTACGACTTTTTTCGCTTAATAATCGCGAGTAAAATAAAATAGGTTTTTAAACTCACGAAAATTATCGTACGATAGAAAAAAACGATCGGAAGTGATGTCACGTGTTGAAATGTATTTGTATTGTATTATCGGACGACGGCTGTACTGACTAAACGAAAATCGGACGATCGGACGCTTGTTCGATCGAATTTAATCGGATGAACAGTCGTGATCGGCTGTCGAAAGTAGTGTACACACGATCCGAAAATCGTACGATCCATCATCGGACGATCGTTTTCGTCCGATATTCGGATCGTGTGTATGGGCCATTAGGCAGACTTCTGGGAAAATAGGTGAGCCAATCACACATGCAGAAGATGGTGTTTCTGGGGGGTGGTCAATACACATTCTGTGTACAAAACAACTCCATGTAGCCATATTACATTTTGAGAAAATTACAGGGGCATCAGATTGAAAAGGAAATTAATTTTTTTATAGCATTCAATTACAATATGACTTGTGTCACAATTGTATATGCTATATTATTATTCATTTGCAATTTTCTTCCCCAACTAAAGTGGAGTTACCCTATATGCTATACTTGCGTTTATGGGCGTATACTCCAATACAGCCCATACAGCATACCCTGATTTCGAGGGACTGTCTTTGATTTGGAACAAAGTCCCTCTGTCCCTCATAGCTCTTCATGTGTCCCTCATTTTGGTCTGATTTATATAGTTGTATATAAAATGCACTATTTGTCTTTCAAAAAGTGTGTTACAGCGCTAAACCTTTCATACAATATCTTAATTGCTGCATTTTTAAATTCCAAAAGTCAATATAATGGGAACTAGTAGTGGTAAAAAAAAAGCACTTGTGGGTTTAAACAGTCAGTTTCTTTTGTACAATTCTCCTTTGGGAGGTGTGGCAGGGTGTCTGCCCTATGTCTACGTACTTTTGCTAATAGGTGTCCCTCATTCCCATATCAGAAAGTTGGGAGGTATGATACAGCCATTCATGTCTATAGGGAGCTATGCAGCTATAGGCAGAACCTGGGCTTTCCGGTTACGTTGCACAGGCCCAGATGCCCTTGTGCAAGAAGCCTTGTTATTGTTCATATATAAGCTTTTTTTTTTTTTTTTTAAATAACATAATAAGAGGAATTAAAGAGTTGTGCAAGCCCAATGCCAGCATGACTCTTCTGAACTTAGAACATGGAGCAGATGCTGCTCCTAATTAACAAAAGGGATGCAAGTGCCTTTGTTAATTAGGAGCAATAGGTTCTCTGTTCTTTGGCTGTCACAAGTACAGTACACAGTTCAGAGAATAGAGAGCTGGAGCTGCATGCTTTGATCTCTCTGCCCGTCCCTGCCCCCTGCCCCCTGCCCCCTGTTCAGCTGAGAGCAGCGGGGAGGAGGAAGATTGTTTACCCTGTAGGCTCTGCTCGTGTAGTGTAAACACAGCATGGGCAAAGAGGGATGACAGGTGATGACAGCTTACATCTCAAACGACAAGGTTGCAACTGGGGGAAATCTGCAGCAGTTTTCTATACGGAAAACTGTCATGTTCCCTCTGCTAATCAGGTGCAGACCTGCCCTAGTTTCTATTGCACTCCAAAATAGCAACTGGCACAGGTTGTGCAAATAGAAGTGAAACAGGTCCATCTGCACTAATAACGTGTAGCCCTTTCTGTAGCCTTTCTGGGATGGATCAGAGACCGTGCTGACCAAGCAGAATTACTCTAATCTATCCCACTACAGAAAGAAGAGTGAGAAGAGTTAGTAGGGATTGCAAATTGCCAGACCGTTTGCCAGCTCCATAGACACTGACAGCTCATCCCCCATGGTGGTACAGTAGGTACAGATGGGACCTGGGCTTGGTTTAACAGTTAAAAACACCTTTTTATTTATTTTATTTTTTTAGCAGTAAAATTTTCTTTTCATTTTTTCTGAAAAGGTGAACTTACACCGAGTGTCACTGTCATAGTGAGGTTCTGGAAGAGGATCTTCAGTCTTAACAGAAAAATGTGGCTAGAACTGCATGAAAATTTTATACATATAGGTTATGTTACTAAAACTGGACCAAGTGCTGCCACGTATTAGCCGGAGATAGTTTTAAGATGAACTACCACCTGAACTTGTCATAAGGCCTGGTGCACACTGTTGCGGTTGGCTGCGGGTGCGGCAATTGCACCTATTCCAGCACGCGCAGCCAAAAACACGCTGCTCTTTAAAACCGCTTGGGGATGCCATTCATGCTTAATGACACCCCCATGCATCTAAAAATGCAGTGTGTTTGCAGGTGTGGAAACTGCTGGAAAATCGCATGGTGCAAAAGCACCATGTAATTTCCCTGCCACTGTGTTTTAAAAATGGTGCATGAACCTTTTTCCTGCATGAAACGCAGGCATAGCAGCCCCTTGCTATGAGTAGGCTGCTGGGCCCACGCAAACGTGGCTCGCAGAGCCAACAATAGTGTCAACCAGGTCTAAATGCGTTACTGAATCCCCCCAGAATATCTCTCCTGCATTTTAAATCCTTCCTGCTTACAAGTTTTTTACAATCAGGGCTAAATTCAGCTTTAAATACCAGTACTGTAAGTGTTATTCTTACGCATTGCTAAGCAGGCGTGCACTTAAAATATACCCGACGCTCGGTCCACTTTGTGCCGTATGTGTTTTTTTACAGAAAAAGATTGCTGGTTTCCAGAAGCTGTGTTGGAATTCTGTTCTATGCTCGATTTACATGTAATTATTGTTTGGCGGAATGCACAAGGTGCCATTTCTCTATAACAGGGCTTACTTCTACATCTCTGAACATGCCGAATAAGATGAGGAGCAGGAACCAATAAATATAATCCAAGGAGCAAGCGGGTGCTGCTGACCCAGCAGGCTAACATATTATGAGTTATCTGCAATAAAGAACGCTAGGATGAGATGAATATAATGAAGGGGAAAAAAAATGAACATTCAAAGCCAACCTGAAATTATTTTCTTGTTAATGTTGTTGGTCAGGTTGTATATTACTCTGAGGGGAAATGTAATCAGCTCTCAGGTAACCCGAGTCTGATACATTAATTTCCTGCTCCGCATGCTAAGTGATTGCTCCGCACGCTGCGAATCTCCCACTTCACCATCTTGTTTTGTAATAGCTCTCATTTTCACATTTCCCTCCATTTATCTCCATTCTGCTCTTTCGGCAAGTTCTGTCAGTATGCAAAGAAAGTTTGTCACAGCCAGAGATTATGAAGTGGCAGGAGCAATGATTGTCCTATTAGTTTGTGAGGAATGTGGCCATCGCTCATTTCTTGGTTTCTCATTTCTCAGATTCTTGTCCTTATTTATAATGTACCTTGTTCACTTAGGGGTAGGAGCCATATTGTGGAATAGGCCCGTATTCATGAGAGAGCAGCGTTGGTTTATTAGAAATGCGGAATAACGCTTGAATTTATTGCTGCCATTACATTGGCCTAATGACTAAAATGGTAGAGTTGTTGCTGAGCATATCAATTTAGATCATATGTGTGTGTAGATTCTGTAAATCACCATATATATAACATTGTATTTCTGAGCGTACATTCCCTTCCCTCACAGGAACAGGTAGGTAAGCCATATTATTTAATCCCATGCAAGAAATTTCCCTTCACTTCCAGTCCTGCGGACACAACAGTAATCTCTTTTGTGGATTTATGTTTGTGTAAGGTTTAAGTGAAAGATGTACTACCGTATATACTCGACTATAAGCCAAGCTTTTCAGCCCTTTTTTTGGGCTAAAAATTACCCCATCGGCTTATACTCGAGTCAGCGTGTCAGAGTCCATTGCCGCCGCCTGACTTCACTGTGCCCATTGCAGAATCCGCTCTGTGTACCCGAGTCCGTAACATATTCAGACGGCGGCCGTGCAGTTTTAAAAACTTGCGCTCCTCTTTGTGCTGTTCCCTGATAGGCGGAACACTCGGGTTTCCCAGCAAACACTGTGTTCAGTGTTCCGCCTATCACGATCGCCCTCTCGTCTATCACGAACGAGAGGGCGATCGTGATAGGCGGAACACTGAACACAGTCGGAACACTCGGTTTCCCAGCAAACACTGTGTTCAGTGTTCCGCCTATCACGATCGCCTTCTTGTTTGTGACTGACGAGAGGACAATGGTGGAGGGAGAGTCCCTGGCAGCCAAGTCTCTTGACCAACATCGCTGAATCGAGATAGGCTCAGGTAAGTATAAGTGGGCCTGCTGCACAAAAAGCATTAAGATAAAAAACCTTCTGCTAACCACTTAAAAAAAATAATCTCTAGCTTTAGTGACCTAACTTATCTGTAATGAAATATGTCCTATGATGTGCAGGCAGCTGGATCTTCTGGGCAAGGTGCCCTGCCTTTACCAAGCTGAGACATGTGAATGAATGCTGGAGAAAGATCAGCTGCAGGGAGACCACAGGCAATACTGGTGACTAGTTCTTCGCTTTCTGTCTGTCTTTATTGGACACAGCTGCAGTGTTCAGTTTCTCTATAAATTTGTCTATTTTTACAATAACTTTGCAATTTTAAGGTTGCATCATTTTTCACAGTTAAAATTTTTCGGATTAACAAACACGTAATTTGAATGAATTAACAAAGTATAAATTTGTTGTCTCACATTCCTTTTTTAATTAACGTGTGTTATACTCCACTTGTGAATTAAGAAGATATATATATTGACTTTGCAGTACTTGGTGATATTCCAAATCTACAGAATACCTTAGAACCTTCTGAGATGGGAAAGAGGAACGCATTTAGGGTCTGAATGGACACACCTCTGCCACACCCCTGATCATAATGGAATGAGCACTGACAGGTAAAGTGCCCACAGCTTCTAAATCTTCTTTTTACATTAAAATACTGCCACTATATACCTTTTTGGATGATCTGTTTACCATGGTTACATGATAAACTGCACAGTTTCTCCAGTACTAAGAGTTCAGGAAGGAGGATATTTTCACTGCAGCCTGTACACACGCCCACATGTGTGATGTCATTATCATGTGACCTGACTATCTCTGAGAACACGTATATGTTCTCTCCAGCATAAAAGACACAACTGAGCATGTGCAGGTTGGCTACAATGCCTGTGTTAGCAGACATTCCCCAGATAGACAGTGCAGGAGGGGGAGGATCTGTGCATACAGAATAAAACAGCCTTTTTACACAATGCAGAGGATTAACTCCTTAAGTTCCACAGTGAGTATAACAAGCATGCTTTGCTGCATACACAGACTGATTTTACTGTTGTGGGTTTGGTAACACTTTAAAGTTAACCGCTAGGCAGATATAAATGACATAAATGAATGCAGCTGTGTAATCATAAATATTTTGTTAAAGCAGAGTTCCACCCATTTCTGTGTCTATTAAAAGTCAGCAGCTACAAAAAGTGTAGCTGCTGACTTTCAATAAGCAGACACTCACCTGTCCCATGGTTCAGCAGGAAGCCTTGATCCTCTCCCCCTCCTCTCCATGACATTGCTAGTGTGAGCTCGTTCTGAATGGGCCCGAGAATCTTCTGAGACCTGTGACGTGTCCCAGAAGATTGTAGAGAGAGAGGGAGAGGAGAACTTTTGCTCGGCGCCAAGAGAGGAAGTGGGAGCTAGGAACTAGTTACCCCCCCAAAAAAATAACATGTCAAATGTAGCATGTCAGGGGGATCAGGAGTCCTTAAAGCGGAAGTTCCACTTCTGGCTTTAAATACCAGTATATATTTTTAAAGCATCTGTGTAACTATCTGAATTTGACCTGGTATCAGCCTCTGGTAGTCCCTGTACAGCAGGGCTGGAGTGTGAGGGGAAGATGCTGCACAAGCACACAATCAGTTCATGCTGACAGGAGAATGACAGAGGGATGGGCTCATCGCCGCTATGCTGCTTCTCATTTCACTGTCCAGTCAAAGGCAGGGGTGGGTCCCGGACTACCTGGGCTTAGAGGAAATGACACATATGCTCTCCGGTTGGTCTGGATGGACTGCTGTTTTTATTCAAACTTACCATGAATGTGGTTTTCATTCAGAAAAACTCCAAAATTGAAAGTCAAAAGCAATGTTTTTGGAAGCACTGTCGAACCACATTTGTCAATTCCTTGAATGTGCTGATGAGAATATCTGTACGAATGTTCATTCAAAAATCTGCTAGTGTGTGTATGTCCACTGTCCAGCTTTGGTAAAGATTAAATCACACTCAGACATACAGGCTTTTGTACTTTCATGTCAGTGCTGCTTCATCCTTCTTAGCCCTCCAAAGAATATTCATCACACCTTTACCCAGCGGATGGACGGATCATTGCTAGTGATGAGAGACGATGAACCGCTGACCTGCATCCATCTTCCGCACTTCCCTCTTCTACAAACAGCACAAACATCCGCTTTCCTGTTTATTGTTACATGCAGCCGAGCAAGGAACGTCTATAAACACCTACACCCAACCTCCGCTTCCACCTTCACAAAGACAGAGCACAGAAGTTTGCATTTACTTGTGAAAGTCACTCTGGTGGCAACAGTAAGCCGTCGGCAATAAATATATTGTTTATATAATCAGATTGCAGCAATACTAAAAACTAGTGACATTGCAAACAATGAAACAATGCAAAAATATAGAACAATTTGGATTTTGTTTATCAAACTAATGAGATTTCGTTTGATAAATCTCTGCTGTTTTCTGAAATATCATTATCATCCTTTTTTTTTGCATCTCAGTGCTGTTGATCCTTCCCGGCCACTTCCTGTCTACATGCGCTCACTCCAGCATTAGCTGCACATCACGGTTCTGGAGCAACTTCCTGACAGCTGTAACCCAAAATTGTGTAATGTCGGTTTGCATATCCACCTGTGGTCCCAACAGGGCTGGTTCAAGGATTTTTGACACCCTAGGCCAGGGGTAGGCAACCTCGGCCCTCCAGCTGTGATGAAAGTACAAATCCCATCATGCCTCTGCCTCTAGGAGTCATGCCTGTGATTGTCAGGGTCTTGCAATGTCTCATGGGACTTGTAGTTTCAAAACAGCTGGAGAGCCGAGGTTGCCTACCCCTGCCCTAGGCAAAGCCTAATTTTGCCGCCCCCTTGGCTCCACCCCTGACTCCACCCTCTTTCCCCTGCCAATGTAAACCCCACCTTTTTAATGAAGTGCCCATCAAATGCAGCCCACCAGCGCCCATCAAATGCAGCCTCACCAGCGCCCTTCAAATGAAGCCTTAACAGCGCCCATCAAATGTTGCCTCCCAGCGCCCATCAGTACAGCCTACCATCAATGAATGTTTGCAAACAGTCCTGAAACAGCCAATCGTATCACCCTCTCTATGCCACCCAGCAAAATCGCCACATGCCCTATTGTATACTTAATGGATCCTAATGGAAGAAGGCTTTGGCTTTAAAATCTTCACATTTGCCCATAAGCACATATGCATATTCTCTGTGGCAGAGATTGATGACTATAGATATTACTGTTTTTGAGCATAATAGAGGTTCCTGTAACTGTAAAAATATTAATATAAATATAGTTGCACATTTTAAATAATAGCACAGGTAAATAAAATGATGTATAGGATGCTTCAATGTCAATGTTTGGCCATGCCCCTCCAAGAGCCTGGTATGTTTGAGGGCATACATGTGCATGGGGATACAGGGATGGTAACTTGGGTGTGGAAGCCAGCAAGGGGGCAAGAAAGAGCAAAGTCAGACAGCTGGAGGAGAGTAGAAGACTTAAGCCCCATACACACCATCAGATTATCTGCAGATTTTTGTCTTCATATTTACCAAAACCATCTAATATGAGATCAAACCTTAAGGCCGCGTACACACGAGGGGATATGTCCGCTGAAAACGGTCCGATGGACCGTTTCAGCAGACATCTCCGCTCGTGTGTATGTGCTAGCGGACAGATTTGTCCACCCGACAGATTTCAAAGCAAGCTTTGAAATCTATCCGGTGGGAATCTGTCCGCCCGACATGTCTGCTGGTTAGTACACTTACCAGCAGACATGTCGGCTCCCACCGCCGCCGCGCCGCTGCCGAATGGATTCGGCGCATGCGCGGAAGTGTTTTACTTCCTGGTGCGGTGACGTAGCGGTGACGCGGCGGCGTCAACGTCACCGCCGCGTCATCGCCACGTCACCGCGCCGTCCGGCGGCGGGGAATTTGATCCGATGGTGTGTACACGCCATCGGATCAAACTCCCGATCGGACATATCCGATGGAAATGGTCCGCGGACCGTTTTCATCGGATATATCCGATCGTGTGTATGGGGCCTAATGCTGTGTACACATGGTCGTTTTTTGCGATGAAAAAAAACGACGTTTTCTGTGAAGTAAAAAACGACGTTTTTGAAACGTCACTTTTCAAAGACAATTTTGCATACACACCATCGTTTTTTCACAAAAAGCGAGGTTACGTTCACCACTCTTTTCCATTGAAGCTCGCTTCATAACTAGCTTCTGGGCATGCGCGGGTTGAAAAACGTCGTTTTGAAAGACGTTTTTGCTACACACGGTGACTTTTTGTGAAACAAAAAACGACGTTTTGAAAAACGACACAAAAAATTCAAGCATGTTGGAATTTTTTTTGGGTCGTTTTTTTGAAGACAAAAAACGACGTTTTGCCCACACACGATCAATTTAAATGACGTTTTAAAAAACGTCGTTTTTTTTCATCGCAAAAAACGACCGTGTGTACGCGGCATAAGAGTTTCAATTTGTTTGCAATCAGGCAGGCCCTTGTACTACATGGTTTTGGTCAATATGAAGACAAAAATCTGCAGAATATCTGATGGTGTGTATGGGGCTTATTTACCAAAACCATATAATAGGAGGTCAAACCTTAAAGAAGAGGTCCGGGAAAAATAAAACATTAAAAACCAGCAGCTACACATACTGCAGCTGCTGGCTTTTAATAAATGTACACTTACCTGTCCTGCTGTCCCTCGATGTCAGCAGTAGGGTTCCCGGCGTGAAGCCGAAAGGCATGCGCGAGGCCCGCTCCTCTGTCCTATTAGCTCGGCGGCCAGGGGAGGAGGAGGAGGGAGCCCCGCGGTGATGTCACAGCCGCATCACGGCCTCAGCCGGACTCCCGAAAATGGGAAAGGATACCAGTCTTTGACAGGTATCCTGCCCCCCCCTCCCCCTGAAAGGTGCCAGTTGTGGCACCGGAGGGGGGAAGGAATCCAATGAGCAGAAGTTCCACTTTAGGGTGGAGCTCCGCTTTAAGAATTTCAATTTGAATGCAGTCAGGCAGATCCTTGTACTACATGGTTTTGGTAAATCTGAAGACAAAAATCTGCAGAAAATCTAATAGTGTATATGGGGCCTTACAAGCACAGCACAGGAAGCAGGAGGTTAGTAACCAGAAAGAAGAACTAAAGATGATCTAGCTGCAGCTTAATGCAGCCCCTGAAAACCCCCAAAAAAACTCAGGTATGCAGGTCTGCATGATGAATTCAAAGCACACTGCATTCATTTGTTTACTGAACATTATTTTGGTAACAATAAATTGCCGTTCTTCGTCTTCCTGTTTCTCTGGGGCACTGGTGATGTAACCAGTGCCTTCCAGCTACCCTCTGGGAAGGCTACATCACGATTGCCTTCCAGAGAATTCTTATGGTCAACCTGAGAAATCTTGCAAGATCTCACAGAAAATGCCCTTTTTGTTTTTTTGTTTTCTAATTAAGTTTTAATTATTTAATATAAAAAATTAATCTCAAGGAAAAAAATCATTTTTTTAATGCAACACTTATACATTGCAGTGGCTTCAGCAACTAGATATTTTATCAGTGCTGGCAGTTTATTACGGAAGAGGTGACAGTCAGCTTTACAAGCTTCATGAGATTATCAGAACAACATACACATGACAATGTTGAGTAATAAGTAGATGTGATCAACACAGTGGACGTTCTGTCCTATTAAGCTATACTAGAAGAATAGGTGTACAACCTATTATTTTCTATGGCAGGTGTGGGCACAGGCATGGTACAGCGGGAAGTAAATAATGACACTATTCTTGGCAGGTCATGGTGGTCAGCTTGCCACAATACTGCACCTGTCGTCTTTTCGTGTCCTTGAGATTTTTGCTGAAGAAGGTCAGGAACAGAGGTGGCCTAGCACCTTAAAGTACAACTTTCCTGTATTATTTCTTTCTGATGACACAGACAAAATGATTTGCTGCAACATTACATATAATAGCATGTGGCTTCAATTCTGTTAACCACTTCACCCCCGGAGGATTTAGCTGCCCAATGACCGGGGCATTTTTTGCGATTTGGCACTGAACCGCTTTAACTGACAATTGCGCAGTCGTGCGACATTGCACCCAAACAAAATTGATGTCATTTTTTTCCCCACAAATAGAGTGTTCTGTTGGTGGTATTTGATCACCTCTGCCTTTTTAATTTTTTTCTGCGCTATAAACAAAATAAGAGCGACAATTTTGAAAAAAAAGCATTATTTTTTACTTTTTGCTATAATAAATATCCCCCAAAAATATATAAAAAATTAAGTTTTTCCTCAGTTTAGGCCGATATGTATTCTTCTACATATTTTTGGTAAAAAAAAATTGCGATAAGCGTATATTGATTGGTTTGCGCAAAAGTTATAGCATCTACAAAATAGGGCATCGTTTTATGTCATTGTTATTATTATTTTTTTATTAGAAATGGCGAAGATCTGCGATCTTTATCGTGACTGCGACATTATGGCGGAAACTTTTGACACTATTTTGCGACCATCATTTATACAGTGATCAGTGCTATAAAAATGCATGGATTACTGTGTAAATGACACTGGCAGGAAAGGGGTTAACCACTAGGGGGTGAGGAAGGGGTTAAGTGTGTCCTAGGGAGGGAATCTAACTGTGGGGGGCTGGGCTATATGTGACAGGACGCTGATCGCTGCTCCTAATGTCACTAACAAGGAGCAGACGATCAGTGTCCTGTCACTAGGCAGAACAGGGAGATGCCTTGTTTACACTGGCATCCCCCTGTTCTGCCGCTCTGTGACACGATCACGGGCGCCTGGCAGACATCGAGTTCATGGGACCCACATTCACACCCACGGAGCTCACGGCGGGCACGCGCTCCCACAATGCCGCGTCTTAAAGGGGGCGTACAGGTACGTCCATATGCGCAGCCTTGCCATTCTGCCGACGTATATAGTGGTGCAGCGGTCGGCAAGTGGTTAAGTTATTACTTATATTTAAGAATTCATTGGTTTACTGGTAAAACATAAAAAAAAAAAAAAGATAATGACTTGTCAAACTTAGTGACAGTAAAAAATTGCCTTTATTTAGATGAAATTAATCTTCGGCTGGTTCTGTTTCTTCATTCATCAATCTATAACACAAGAAAAAGGAAAGCACAAATTCATAGTATATTTTTTCCCTAAAACATGCAGTGATTTATCAAAGCTAGACTCGATTTATCAAACAGTACAATGGTTTACAAAATGTGAGGTAGAAAGGAGTGCTGACGACCCTCCGCACACTGTCCGCCAAGAGATTCATGATGAATACTCCATTCTGAATCTTCAGAAACATCCGTCAAAAAGTCTGCAATATATATTGTGACAGTAGGGCAAAAAAATGGTGTTACAGCTCAGATTTATCATGAATATATTGCTGACAAATCCCACAGCTCTTTACAGAGTTCATGGACAATTTAGGTTTCATGTTTAAAAGGTAGGTAGGCTGATACACCCATTGGTTTGTCATGTTTCCCACTGTCACTGCTGTGTAGTGTCCAGCAGCCATGGAGAGTCCCACTCCTCTTGCTGTAGTGTCACAATCAGTGGCGGCCACTCCATTAGAGGCGCCTCCCCTCTAATCCATTTTTTGTTTTTTTTTTAGCCCAGGGCACCAATTGGCTTAAAAAAAGGATGAGCTTGGGGCACAGAGCACTGGGGGGGGGGGGTAGCTTTGTTTGCCACCCCCTCCCCAAAATATTGAGCACCAGTGGTCACAATCTAGGCCTCATGCACACTAGACGTCAAATACACCACTTTTAAGGGTGTTTGACCCCTTTTCTTTCTGCCTTAGACTATGTGTCCATACACGCATAAGCATTTACAGGCATTTAGAGGCAGAAAAAATAAATAAAAAGCAGGACCAGCACGTTCCAGGATGTATTGCCGCAGCGTTCCGAGCAGAAGTTCGCCCCTTCCTTCCCCGCAGTCTTCTAGGACATGTCACAGGTCTCCAAAAGCTGTAGGACCATTCACAATGCACAGCCCAGCTCGAGCATGCACAGTGGGAAGCCAGCCCTCAAACAGCCATAGCCGGCTTCCCAAAGTAAACATGCCAGTGACTAGACCCAAGGTTGGGGTGAAGACCACGCTGGATCCCTGGACAGGTAAGTGTCCCATCACAGTATTTGTAGCTGCTTTTAATTTTTGGTTTCTAGGATGAAGAACCGCTTTAGTAAACCAGGAATGTGAAGACGTGATCTTCTGGGCCGCATATTAGCTGTTCTTTTATCGCTCCTCCTTCACCCACTCCTTCTTTTAAAAGTATTTTTATTGTACATTATATCTGCACTTTACCACTTAAGGACCGCCGCACAACGATATACGTCGACAGAATGGCACGGCTGGGCACAAGGGCATACAGGTACGTCCCCTTTAAGATCCCAGCCGTGG
This sequence comes from Rana kukunoris, assembly GCA_029574335.1. Lineage (NCBI taxonomy): Eukaryota > Metazoa > Chordata > Amphibia > Anura > Ranidae > Rana > Rana kukunoris. Next base: position 120,244,974 of record CM056052.1, read on the forward strand.
CACATTCGAGACCCGGTCCTGAGCTTTGTGACCGCGCCAGCGGGACCCGCGGACCAGATCGCCGCCGGTGTCCCGCGATCGGGTCACAGAGCTGAAGAACGGAGAGAGGTAAGTGTAAACAAACCTCTCCCCGTGCTTCCTAGTGAGACTGTCACTGATCGTCTGTTCACTGTCATAGGGAACGACTAACAGTGACGTCACCCGCCAAGCCATGCCCCCACAAAGTAAGAATCACACATTAGGGCACACTTAACCCCTTCAGTGCCCCCTACAGGTTATTAGTGTCATTTTCACAGTAAACAGTGCATTTACATAGCATCGATCGCTGTAAATATGACAATGGTCCCAAAATAGTGTCAAAAGTCTCCGATGTGTCCTCCATAAGTCAAAATAAAAATCGCTGATCGCCACCATTACTAGTAAAAAAATAATAATAATAAAAATGCTATAAAACTATGCGCTATTTGGTAGACGCTATAAGTTTTGCACAAAACAATCAATAAATGCTTATTGCAATTTTTTTTTACCAAAAATATGTAGAAGAATACGTATCGGCTAAAAATTAGGATTTTTTTTTTATATATATATATATATATTTTTTGGGGGGGGGGATATTTATTATAGCAAAAAGTAAAAAATATTGTTTTTTTTTCCCAAATTGTCGCTCTATTTTTGATTATAGCGCAAAAAATAAAAACCGCAGAGGTGATCAAATACCACCAAAAGAAAGCTCTATTTGTGGGGAAAAAAAGGACGCAATTTTGTTTGGGAGCCACTTCGCACGACTGCGCAATTGTCAGTTAAATCGACGCAGTGCCAAATCGCAAAAAGGGACCTGGTTCTTTAGCAACAAAATGGTCCGGAGCTTAAGTGGTTAATAAACCCTAAATATAACAATTAGCATTTAGCCGATCCTACTAGTCCAATAATGCTTCAAATTGCGCTACATGATAGTGAAACTTTTGTTTTCAAATCTCCGGTCTTCCAGGATCACCACTGATTAAAGCCTTTCTATGAATTCTCCTTCAGGCCGTCTTCAAAGTAAAGGATGCAAATTCCACCCAATTCTGAAAGGCTGTTAAATAAACAGCAGCCTTTAGCTGACCTCACCTCTCTCATCACCTGTGCATCACACAATGTCAAGCTCTGAGGAGCCGATCAACCTATGACAGCTAAGACAAAGCCATCCAACACACAGGAAGCCCCAGAGGTGGACACGAGTTCAAACTTTTCAAGAATGTTCTCATGAACTTTAACTTTTTTCTATGTGGTACCCAATTTGATGCAATGAAAGAGGGATTTAGCTTATTAGAAAGAAAAATAGAATGCTAATCTACTATCTGCAAAGGTCATGGGATTTTTTTCACACATAACTATAATAAATATGGTGGAACGACAAAAAGTATCTTTAAATTAGGTAATGAAATACCGCTATCCATAATGCTTAATAATGTGAAGCAAGAATGGAACGCATGCTGTTTGAAAAGACTGTTCACGTTCTGTGAGCTCTTGAAAGGCCTATGTGAAAAGAATGTACAAAAATGTGATTAAGCCATCACAATGAAACATCTGCTGGTATGTGCTATTTTTGTAACAATAACTATTTTATTGCAACCTAAGACACAAAGAATGAAACTGTGTTAACATTTCTTTTTTTTTTTCTCAGTTTCAAACAACAATTATTATTTAAAACTGAGAAACACCACCCTCCCCTCCTAATTATAGTATAGTGTTGGGAGTCCCTCCCCTGAGACCCCCCAAGCCTCCGTCTATGCACTTTCTCATAGTGTCACTTTCTTCTACTACTACTACTACTGTGCGACCAAGAGTCTCTGAAACTCTCCACCACCAGTCACAAGTTGATAATTGAGTAGCGCTGACAGCTCTATAGGAAAAGAACCAACTGATCAGGAAAGCCCTTCTTTTTGTGCTGTATACCCCCTAACCTGAGAAAAGTGTAAAGCCTGGTACACACGACCCGTTTTCTCGGCAAAAACCAGCAAGAAAACTGCTTCTTGCCAAGATTACCGTTCGTGTGTACGAGGCATTCAGGTTTCTCTTTTTTCTCGTCGAAATTTTTGTCGGCCTTTTTCCTGACGAGAAACCTGAGAGTGTGTATACTTAACTGTCGCCGTGGAAACCCGTGCATGCTCGAAATGACTTCGACACATGCGCAGTAGCTTCTACGGCATAGGTAGGGTGAAGCAAGATGGCGGCGACGGCATCGAAGGTGACGAGCGCATGCTCGTCGTACATGATGACGTCACCGCATTCTTTCCTTCGGTTCTTTTAAAAATAAAGTCTGTACACTCGGGCGGCAAGAGTTTCTTGCCAAGAATCTCGTCAGGGAAAATGACGGGTTTCTCCTGACAAGATTCTCGGTCGTGTGTCACTTGGAGCATCTGGCTGAGACTTCAGGGTTTATTTACTAAAGTAGACTTTGCAAAGTTGCTCGAGCTCTTCGTAAATTAGGTAAAGCTTCATTTTACAAAGAAAATAAAAAAATGCATTTTGCCTGCACATGATTGGGTGATGGAAGTCATTTACTGCAAAGTGCACAGTCTATTTGCCTTTAGTTAAGCCCCTTATACACTGGGGCGGTTTGCAGGTGCTAAAAATAGCACCTGCAAACCGACCTGAAACAGCATTGTTTCTCCAGTGTGAAAGCCCCACTCCAAAAGTCCTGCTAGCCGCATCTGCAGAGGGGCATTGCCTGGCGGTATAGCCGCGGTTTCCCTTTTCTTTCAATGGGAAGGAGCGGTGGAGGAGCAGTAAACACACCGCTCCTTCCCATTTAAAGCAAAGGGAAACCGCGGCTATACCACCAGGCAATGCCCCTCTGCAGAGGCGCATTGCTGGAGGTATTAACCCTTTTTTGTCCGCTAGCGGGGAGGGGGAGTGGTGAAACCGCAGCGATAGTGGCCGAATACCACCACAATTCCAACGTTAAAGTGCAGCTAAAAATAGCAGCGCTTTACCGCCACCGCACCTCCCGCTCCAGTGAGAAAGGGGCCTAAATCAACCCCCTCATGTCTAAGCTTGCCACAGACTGCTTAGATTTCATTGTGTGACTGTCCCTGCTTGACAAAAGTCCCTTGTTTCAACGACTTTTGTCAAAGGGGCATGCTGAAAAAACATTTATCGATCATCAACTACAGCTGCCAATCAGTGTATTCTGCCGTCAGGACACAATATCCCGTCAGTGAAATTCCTCTATGCACCTCGTTTGTGTGGATGAGGAAATCTGTTTTTTTTTTTTTTTTCAGCCTATTGGTTGAATAAAACAAAAAAAAAAAAAAAAAAAAAGCTAGCTGCCTATGGCAGTATTACAGGAAAAAAAACATTTCATGAAGTAGTGAAATATTGTCTAAACCTATTAAATCTACAGAAAGCTCTACTTGCCACGTGGCCTTCAGAAACCCACAGCAATAAAAAAGAAATAAAAAATCAAGAGTTTTGCATTTATATCTAGTCCCTGTAGTTAATATCGAAAGTAACATGCTGCAATCGGGAATTTCCTGTGTATTTTTCGGGAATATACACAGAAATCCTAGTAATCTTAATAGGGTTAATGGATAGGTATACAAGGTAAAAGGTCTATTAGTAATGCTAATGCCTAGTGTTTAAAATGGTCAGAATGATAGAAAGAGCAAAAAATGGCTGGACTGCCGCACTCCATTAAGACAACTTTATTGATGTCAGATAAAATCCAAATAGTCACAGACGATCACATCGATCCCAGAGGAACAGGACAAGAAAAGGCTTACAGTACATGTTTAACACCACTGGTGGGTGCTTAATCATAGCTTTTTTTCACTTTCTATGCACTTGCAGAGTGCATAGAAACAAAACAAATGTTGCAGGGGTGATAACCCTTCCCTATGTTTTCCAAAAAGCTTAAAAAATGTTGTTTTTTTTGGCTGCAGCTACACAAAAAAATGTACCGGCTCCAACTTACAAACAGATTCAACTAAAGAATGTTCTTGTTTGTAACCCGGGGACTGCCTGTACTTGGGTTTACCCTATAAAGTTGCTCCATATTTACCCAACATATATGCAGAGAGGTGAAAGGAATTATTTTATGCAGGTCATGTTGTGTCGCAGACCAGAACAGGACAGCGGGAAAGCCTCCATCACAGGTGACGAGTTGGAAATCACTGCTCTAATACATTGTTCTGTTGTCTTCATAACATAAAACAGACAGGCCCTAACACATATTCATCTGTGATGAAAGTCTGTGGAGTTGCAGATATTTTATGCAAATAAGCGTTTAGGAAGTAAGCATCATTCCTCTAGTACAGTGGTCTCCAAACTTTTCAAACAAAGGGCCATTTTTTTTCTGCTTAAGACTTTAGGAGGGCTGAATTGTGGCCAGCGAGACAGTAAATGTCCTGGGCCCAGTATCGGTGACAATAAATATGGCCTCAAGGTTGGTCTTAGGAGGAGTAGTGCCCCTAATATTAGGAGGAATAGTATCCCATCATTGGTATCAGTGGGAGAAATAGTGCCCCCTTGTTGGCGTCAGTGGGAGGAATTGTGCCCCAAGGGCTGGATAAAGGCTAGTAAAGGGCCACATCTGGCCCTCGGGCCGCAGTTTGGAGACCCCTGCTCTAGTACAATGGTTTCCTCCTGGAGATTCTCACAGAACCGACAGCACCATTCTACAGTACCTAATCTTAGAACTTATGAATGCTAATTTAGACAGAAGACTCTTTGGGCTTTGGAACACAAGCTACTCGGTTAATATCGGTCTGATACAGTGCAAATGTAAACCAGTGGCAGTTACAATTTCCCTAATTTGTCATGGGTCTAAAGAGGAACCATTTGTGTTGATCACAGTAACCAATCAAGATTTGACATTTCATTAACCAAAATGAGAATTACAGAAAAATGAGAATGTTTTTGCTGATAACTTAATTCAGATGTAATTTTTTTGTATCCTCAGGCCTAGTACACACGACCATTTTCCTCGACAGAATCCATCAAGAAACTTGGTGGCAGAGCTTTTTTGCTGAGGAAACGGTCATGTGTATGCTTTTCATCGAGAAAACTGACTTGGAACTCGACAAGGAAAAAAGAGAACAAGATCTCAATTTCCTCGTCGGGTTGGTTTTCGACGAGAAACACGTTCGTGTGTATGCTTAGAAACCCGCGCATGCTCAGAATAAAGTATGAGACGGGAGCGCACCTTCGGTAAAAGTAGCGTTTGTAATGGAGATAGCACATTTGTCACACTGCAAATTGTCTCTCACCAAACTTTTACTTAACACGCAGTAACATGAGATTAGCAAAAGCAGCCCCAAGGGTTGTGGCAGTAGAATCGAACTTCCCCTGCCGTCTATGTGTTGTACGTAACCGCGTTTGAGGTACAAGGAGATTTGGTCTTGACTGTGTGTACTCAAAGAAAGCTTGTCAAGTTTCTCGACGAGCCTAACAAGGAACTCGTCGAGGAAAATGATGTTTCATTTATGACGAGTTCCTCGATCGTGTGTACGAGGCCTTAGACCAACAATTCTATCCACTAAACTGTGCATTACTCAGCAAGCTGATGTAAGTTTAAGGCATTAAACTATTCTGAATTTTATTTATTCATCTCAACAACACAGCACCAAGTACAATTAACATTAATGTTAATATTTAATATTACAATTCATATGGAACTGTTTATTATTCAGTCAATAAAAAATAGAATATGGGTGGTTAAAGTTGTCTAAATATTTAAAAGCTAGTTAGGTAAGCAAGAAGCCTTGTGGGCCCAGATGACTTCAATGACCAAATTAAGAAAGGTGCAATGTAGACAAATGTTTTTTGGCATTGGTGCTCAATAAGACTGTCAATTAGACTTAATGTTTAATCATTCCTGTAACTTGTCATGTAGCCAGTGTAAAGCCCCGAGCAGAGGAAGCTGCAAACTCCATCCTTGACCTCCCTCCCCTCTCTTTCTGCTGGTGTCTCAAAAGTTAAAGACAAATTCCTGCTTCACTTCTCACACAACCCCAGGCGGACTGAAACACAAGTCAACCAGGGACACGAGAACTACATTTTTTTTCATACAAATTTGTTCTCAAGTCATCTGTAGATAACGTATTGCAAACATTTATGATGTAATACCTTAAAAATAACTCAATCTTTTACCTGATTTTTATAATTCCCCTCCAACATTTTGCGAAAGCATTTTAGTATAGACTTTCAATTATTTGCTAATGCACTCTGTACGTCTTTCTTATATGACAAACCACAGATCATGTTGCCTCTGCTTTTCTATAAATATCATAGCCGATGACAAGCTATACCTTACAAAAACTTAGGCAGTTCAAACTAAGCATGCATAAGCAAATAGCAAAAGTTTCCATCACTGAAAAACACATATCAAACCAATCAATGCATCCATAGCTGTAGGCAGCTGGAATGATATGCAAATCTCAATTTTTCCTTCAAATGTTGACTTTACCCTGCCAGGCCCTGATTGGTCCATTAATCGCGCCAATATGAAAGACTCCATGCCCGGCAATGGGGTGCAACTTTTCATGCGATTTGGAATTCTTCAAATAACATGACAAATTGCTCCGGTGTAAATGGGGGCATAACGGAAAATTTAACTGAATGGCAAAGACATCAAACAGATTGTAAAACCAAATTGTTTTCTTCATGTGATCCAGAAGTTTTTTTAGGTGTTAAATACAGTCATACCCCACTTTTAACAAACACAGTGGGGTTCATTTACTAAAGCTGTAAAGTGCAAAATCAGGCTCACTTCTGCATAGAAACCAATGAGCTTCTAACCCCAACTTGTTCAATTAACATTTGGTAATAAAACCTGGAAGCTCATTGGTTTCTATGTAGAAATAAGCCTGATTTTGCACTTTCCAGCTTTAGTAAATAAACCCCATTGTGTACTTAAAAGTGGGGTATGCCTGTATTTGGATTGTTTATACTCGGCACAGCCATTTGGGCTTACCTATGTGGCCAATAAAACAAGAAATTGGTCACACAATTTATCTTGATGTCATCTTTATTGTCAAAAGGGTCAGACAAATACCTATGTGGCCAGCTGTAATGCGCAGTAACAATAGGAGTTTTGTTGGTTAATAACATACTAGGCAATGAGCCTTATCAATGTTCCTTCTCTGCTGTTATATAGTAGAACAACAGAGAACTGGTTGAATGTTTCTATCTCTGTCATCCCATTGTCAGGCACCTTCCCTGCTACTTGACTGCTTTATACACAGTCTGTAATGAGTCTAGAGGCATGTGTTTAGAAAAAGGCCAAAGATTATTATCGATTTTTGTCTAGAAAGGTTGCCTCTTTTAAAATAAGTAACTGTATTTCTATGTTACTGTTCCTATAATTTGGCTCCATGTTTTAGGTTGTTACATCCTGCAAAGTTCTAACAAAAAACTACGCTGCAATCCATTAAACAGGCCAGGGCAAGTCTGAATTAATACCACACAGAGCCATTTCTGAAAGGTCTTGGTGGCTGCAAATGAGGGATAAACATTCCAGAATCTTGGGAATGTCCCTCCACCACAAATAAAAGAAAGGATTAAGAGATGGGAGGAATGTTCTGAGTGACTGGCATCTCTGTTTGAGTTAAGGAGGCCACCTGTTGCAGATTAGCATGGCGGAGCTTAACTGATTTGATATTATCATAGCATCTTAAATTGGCCAAAAAAGGGTTAAAGAAATCAAAACGGATATACGCAGAATCACTGGGGGTCTTTCGCTCCAGATTAACAGGATCATGCACAACCCAACAATTATTTTGTAAAGTGAGAGGCCTTTGCCAGATGGAAGAATACTTCTTCCCATCATAAGGACACTTGACATTGGGATGGGAGATTAAGCATCTTGACCAAAACACTGTCTAATAGATCATGCATTTATGTGCAAGGTTTTTGAAGAAATTCACAAGCTTACACTAGTTGTTCTTTTTGTTCCAAAAAATAAAAGACTGCGAGTTTGATTTACTAAAACTGGAGAGTGCAAAATCAGGAGCAGCTGTGCATGGCAGCCAATCAGCTTCAAATTTCAGCTTGTTCAATTAAGCTTTGACAATAAAAACCTGGAAGCTGATTGGTTTCTATGCAGAGCTAAACCCGATTTTGCACTCTTCAGTTTTAGTAAATCAACCCCTTCATGCTCAGTATATCATTTATTGTCTAACTTGGATTTCCAGTGTTACTGGAAACCCCCTAAATGCTTTATTGTCATTTTGCTAGAACCTTTTTCCAGGGGCAGTTGGCCTTCTCAAGGACCTTAAGCCCTGGTTCACACTGATGCTACTTTGAAATCGTGCTACTTTACTTGAAGTAGCGCGATTTCAAAGTAGCAAGGTCAGTGCGATTTCAGGTGATACTTGATAGACATTTGTGTGGCTTTATACACAGATGTCTATAGAAATCGCACCTGAAATCGGCAAAAGTAGTGCAGGAGCTACTTTTGCAAATCGGTGCGGCGCCGCAAAAACGGTGTCGCACCGATTGGAACAGTACCATTGCCGCCAATAGGCTGCGACTTGTAATGCGATTTGATCTCTCAAATCGCATGACAAATCGCTCCAATGTGAACCTAGGCTTAAAAGAAGGAGATCACTATGTTTTAAAGAAGATAGGCAACAGGGCCTCATGATAGAACCAAAACCAATTGGTTTGAAACAGTAGAGGAAGGTGAGGCCTTGAACATCCCCGGGCAGGGGAGATTCCTTCATCCATATACTGTTTAGCATGGTTTGGGGAACCGAACCTGAACAAGAGAAACCTAATTGTGTAAGGCTAGCTTAAAGCCATAAAAATCACACATAGAGTAGAAATACTAATTTAATGTTTGTGTGTCAGATATAACAGCATAGTCAGTAAGGCCTTTCTACTCCTTAACTTTACTAAATGAAGGCTGCCAATGAAATGCATGACAACTGCAAACAGTGGACTGGGGATCAGTTACGGGAAATGAAAAGCATGATAAGCTGTACCTAGTCATGGAATATTTCACTTGTAATTATCAAGTGATTACAGAAAGGATTAGATATGTCTTTAGGTAAAATCCCCCTTAAAACTGGTTGGTAAGGAACACCCATCAACATATTCCACAGTATGCTGGGTAAATTCTACATTTCATAGTCTCTTTTATGCCCCATACACACGATTGGAATTTCCGATGGACTTTTTCCATCGGAAATTCCGACCGTGTATATGCCCCATTAGAGTAATTCCATCGGAAATTCCGATGAATTCCATCAGAGTTTACATAGAGAACATGTTCTCTTTTCCTCCGATGGAATTCCGTCGGAAATTTCGATGTGAATTTGGTTGGACAAAGGTCCGATCATGTGTATAGGGCATTAAGTATACACTTATGCATTTATGTGTACTTTAGTACTTGTACAGTATAAAATATACAGAAAGCATATGACACGCAAAGACACAATTATTTAAGCCCTCTTCACTCATGTACACTGGGAAGCTGAGTACTTAAAATGTATTGTATATGCCTTTTGCACTGAACCTAAATAGACTCAGCTTCTGAAACGTAAACCATATGACAAAAGTACAAATAAAACATATGTATTGCTTATTTTGTTTTTTTTTTGATTTTGGTAAAGGAAATGCAGTCAATTTATCTGTATACATACAGTGGGTGTACATGTTCTCAATGTGCCTGTGTGAATTACTTCCAGGTGCTCCAATTTTCTCCCAAACTCCAAAGACATGCTGGGAGGTTAATTGGCTCTTGTCTAAATTGGCCCTTGTATGTGTATGTATGAATGTGAGTGAGGGACCTTAGATTGTAAGCACCTTGAGGGCAGGGAGTGATGTGAATGTATAATACATAATAATACATATAATACATGCACAGTATATATATCTATATACTGTAAAAAGCTGTGTAAATTGACATTATATGTATAAGGATCTGCAACAAATAAATAAGACATATTTGTAATGGGAATTACATCTTTACCATTAAAGTGTAAGTTCACCTTTACAGAAAATCTGGTGACCTTAGGTGACCTTAAAATGGACGCCCTCCCAATTGCCCCCTGTCCCGCTGTACCAGAGGCCTGCTATCCCCTGCTGTCAGATACTGGGATGCCGCCTCCCTGGTCTGGGGAATTGAAATCCCTGTGGTTTAATCCTTTATCTGTACCTCTCAGCGTGTACAGAAAGGAGGCATTGTACTTGGTCAGCACCTGGATGGCACTGACCAATCAGAATTAGTCTAGCTTGTTCTGACAGTGCTGCGAGGAGAGAAGAGCAAGCTGCGGGATTTCAAGTCCTTGGACCAGTGAAGCAGCTTGCCAGTGTCTGACAGTGGGGGATTTCGGACTCTGGTACAGCGGTACCAGGGGGGATGGGGAGGGGGTCCAGTATAAGGTGTAAGGTCACCTTACAGATTTTCTGTAAAGGTGAACTTACACTTTAAAGTTTTTAATCACTGCTACTCTGCCTAAGATACTCTTTAACCACTTCAGCACCGGAAGGATTTACCCCCTTCCTGACCAGAGCACTTTTGTGATTCGGCACTGCGTTGCTTTAACTGACAATTGCGCGGTCGTGCGACGTGGCTCCCAAACAAAATTGGCGTCCTTTTTTCCCCACAAATAGAGCTTTCTTTTGGTGGTATTTGATCACCTCTGCGGTTTTTATTTTTTGCACTATAAACAAAAATAGAGCGACAATTCTGAAAAAAAATGCAATATTTTTTACTTTTTGCTATAATAAATATCCCCCAAAAATATATAAAAAAACTTTTTTTTTCCCTCAGTTTAGGCCGATACGTATTCTTCTACATATTTTTCGTAATCAAAAATCGCAATTAGCGTTTATTGATTGGTTTGCGCAAAAGTTATAGCGTTTACAAAATAGGGGGTAGTTTTATGGCATTTTTATTAATATTTTTTTTTTTTTAATAGTAATGGCGGCGATCAGCGTTTTTTTTCAGTACTGCGATCTTATGGCGGACACATCGGACACTTTTGACACATTTTTGGGACCATTGGCATTTTTTTAGCGATCAATGCTATAAAAATGCATTGTATTACTATAAAAATGCCATTGGCAGTGAAGGGGTTAACACTAGGGGGCGGGAAAGGGGTTAAGTGTGTTTCTGGTGTGTTCTAACTGTATGGGGGGGTGGCCTCACTAGGGGAAATCACTGATCTTCTGTTCATACATTGTATGAACAGGAGATCAGCGTTTCCCCCGCTGACAGGAACGAGAGCTATGTGTTTACACACATAGCTCCCGTTCCCCGCTCTGTAACGAGCAATCGCGGGTGCCCGGCGGCAAACATACCCGCCGGTCACGCGCACGGGACTCGGGGGCGTGCGGGGGGCGCGGGCCGCCGGTGGCGCGTGTGCGCCCCCTAGTGGCCGTCGAAAGTGCGATGTAGTATGACAGGCTGTCGCCCAGGAGAGCCGACCTGCCGCCGTAGTATGACGGCGGCTGGTCGGCATGTGGTTAGTGTGGATGTAAACCCACTCTCATCATTTCTAAATTACTTTCACAGTGTCGATCTATAAGGATATACATGCCTCCTGTATGTATCCTTACCTGTCAAATATCATGCCTTTAGCTGTTTGGAGCCTTGCAGTAGACTCCCCGACCACCTCTACACTCACCTTGGCCAGGCATCGATATTTCTTACACTGAACCTCTGCTGGTCTCGTGGATTATGCCACATGATCACTAACATCCAGTCAAAAACCAGGAAAGTCATTCTATGACTTCAGCATGCCCAATCATACTGAGGTGTGGAGCAGCCAATCCTGGGAGAGCTGGAGAAGAAAGGAGGGGTGATGTGAAGTACACAGAATGCCTCTCTCATACGTATATGAGGTAAGAAAATGGCCTGTCACTCACAGCATGAGTGAAGAAAAGGACACCTATTTCTCTGTGACTGTTTTTTTCTTACTGAAGAAAGATGAGGATTGCTCAGAGCTGGATTAACTCTTAGTGGCAAGACTGGGCACAGATGAAATGACATCATCTGCTGTAACAGGTATGAGTCTTAATTAAAAAACTTTTTTGGGGGGTTACATCCACTTTAAGTATATGGATACTTCTCTAACAAAAGTCATTTCTAAGGTGGTTCAGTGACATCAATTTTGTATATACTGTAGTATTTATTACTGTACTTTTGCCTTGTTTCTTCAAGCATAGACTTTTGAAGTATCCATTAGCATGCTGTAATTAGGGAAACCCAGTTGCATCTTTGAAATGTTCTCTTCATGGGTATCGGTATGTATCTTCCCATTGGTGCAAGTGTCCCAAAAGACTATCACATATTAGATCCGGAAAAACATGCACCCAGCGCTCCCCCCCCATGGGCTACGGTTGCCCCTCCCAGCTTGAGGCATAGACTTTTTTTTGTTAATTTGCTATGCTTGTTTAAAGCATCCTCATAAAGATAATTAATGTATGACTTTGTTATGTTAACTGCTATATTAATTGCAAGGACTGAAAACATGTATTCCATAAAGGCTATACTATATGACATGTTGGCAAGTCGGAGAGATTGAGTGCTGAAATATTATTACTTGGTAAGGATCCAAGCAATTATTTTATCATTTTCCAGGAAAATGTGGCTACTGGGACTAGGTATGCTATGTTTTGTCTGATATTTTTCTTAAGCCAAGCAATATGTCATCTTCCCTTTATGTTAATGAATGTAAAATAGGTCGTTCTGCGAACAATGAATTACACTAGCATGTTTTACTGAATGTTTATGAGAAAAAATGAGTTTTGTGATTTCTTTAAAGTGTATATAAATCCAAAAACAAAAATGAAATTTATTGAAGGTTATCAGTCCCTAGAGGTCCTGTATTCTTATTAAGGCTGTTGGTGACACTGCTCACTCACCTTACTATATCTGTAGAGAAGAACTAGACTACAGAACACTCCTCTCCTTTTCTCCATAACTTACTACAGGGTTGTCCCATAGTCCTTAAAAGGGGTTGTAAAGGTTTATTTTTTTATTTTCTAAATAGGTTCATTTAAGCTAGCTAGTGCATTGTTGGTTCACTTACCCTTTTCGTTCGTTTTCCCTTCTAAATGTTTTTTTTGTTTGTCTGAATTTCTCACTTTGTTTCACCTCAGGAAGCTTTCCACCATCATCCGAGCGGTGGTTAGTCAGCTTACTGAACAGCTTACTGAGGAGGAACAGGAAGTGAGAAATTCAGACAAAGAAAACAAAGAAAATAAACATTTAGAAGGGAAATCGAAGGAAAAGGTAAGTGAACCAACAATGCACTAGCTTAAAGGAACCTATTTAAACAATAAAAAACAAATCTTTACAACCCCTTTAAGAACAGCTGGGAATGATGTAACTGAAAACATAGCCCATCCAAGCACAAAAGGGTGCTTTAGAACAGTAACTCAATTGTTCTCAGGTAGAATTGATCCACAAATAAAATGGTAAATTAATGTGCTACAGAAATTGGTGCATCTCCCTCTGCTTGCCAGTCTTTGTTGATTCCTTTTTGTTTTGTACATTTTTAATTGAAATAAAAGTGGGCACAGAGCCCTTAAATAGGTCTGGATTTTGACACTGCGAAAAGTTGGCCATTTGGAGTGAGTCCTCACACTTTTTATTTCCTTTAAACCAGGGGTCTCAAACTAGCGGCCCCCCAGCTGTTGTGAAACTACAAGTCCCATCATGCCTGTGGGAGTCATGCTTGTAACTGTCAGCTGTCATGGGACTTGTAGTTTTGCAACAACTGGAGGGCAGCCAGTTTGAATCCCCTGCTTTAAACTGTGGGATGTCTCTGTGCATTTATGTGTATTAAAGAGGAAGTAAACCCTGATGGGTTTTACTTCCTCTTTGTTTCCCTGCAAAGGTAAAGCATCGCATAGTAGTCCATTATGTGACACAGAAGCCCGCCATGTCCCCATCTTCTTCTCTGGCAGCGAGCATCCATTCTTCAACCCTTTTTCTTCCAGGGCCACGAAATCCGGCTCTATGACTGGCATTCACGCGGGAGCCGCCAGTCACGGCATGACCCGAGCTAGAAACTGCACAGCGTGCCCTTTCTAACTCCGGAACATGCACAGAAGAAATCGCCTTACAGTTAGGGTTGTCCAGATACCGATACTAGTATCGGTATCGGGACTGATACCGAGTATTTGCGGGAGTACTTGTACTCGCGCAAATGCTCCCAATACCTAAATAGAATACTTTTTTTGTATTTATCAACATGTTCTGTGAAAATTCTTTGAGTTTTTTACTACTGCGTGACAAGAAAATAAAACATTTTTATTCATTTTTACTCATTTTTATTCTTTTATAATGTCTTGAGTTAGAGTTCTTCATAATTTTAAAGAAAATATCCTTAGTCTGTATTGTGGTTTGAAAACTGTCACATGACATTTAAAAAAAGTATCGGTATTCGGTATCGGCAAGTACATGGAAAAAAGTATTCGGTACTTGTACTCGGTCCTAAAAAAGTGGTATCGGGACAACCCTACTTACAGTTATTTGTAAATCTCTCCTAAACTGTGTAGGTTTAGGAGATATTTCCAGCACCTACAGGTAAGCCTTAATCTAGGCTTACCTGTAGGTGAAAGTTGTATGTAAGGGTTTACAACCACTTTAAACACCTATGGTAAAACTAGTAATTAACTAATGCAATTATTATGATCTCGTTTTATTTTATTTTCCTTTTGAACTAATGACATGCAAACTTATTATTCACAATGAGAAAAGAGACGTGGTGAATTGAGGGCTTTGTGAAAGAACTTCAAAAATGAATTATGATTCTAAACACCAAAGTCAATCAACGTATTACAAGTTTTATCCCATCAAATCCCTTTTTTGTAATTTGTGGCTCGGAGCTGTTTGTTTTATATTGGTGCTGTCCTCTGTCTCTGTTTTGTGAGGATGTGTGGGTGGCAGTGTGATGTTTTCCTTGTTTTGACTGCTCTCAGAGGAATTTTCAGAATTCAAGGGGCAAAATAGCTGATGAGCCTCTGCTATGCCTTGGATTGTTCTTGTCGAAATCTTCAATGTAATCCTTTCGAAGAATGATGTGGCATTA
The DNA here is from genome assembly GCA_029574335.1 of Rana kukunoris. Taxonomy (NCBI): domain Eukaryota; kingdom Metazoa; phylum Chordata; class Amphibia; order Anura; family Ranidae; genus Rana; species Rana kukunoris. The sequence goes on from CM056052.1 coordinate 120,260,006, forward strand.
GACGTTCTACAAATCAGTATCACTTTTCTAAAGTAAAGCTAAGTCTTTGCAGATTTTTTTTTTTTATTATTATTGCAATCAATGGTTTAGATTTGGCTTTTTTTTGGCAACTAAGATCAGTTCACCAAAACCTCACAAATCACCCGCCACCTGGTTCTTTTGTGTTTCAGGTTTCTTGATGAGAAGATCTCTGCACTAGCTTCCAAGCAGGCCTGTCCTGTCACAGCCAATACAAAAGGATCTCACTTCTATTGTCAGATGTTTGATTAATTTCACAAAACAAAGAATACAGTTTGAAGAATGGCGAAGAATGGTCAACATAGTTATCTCACAAGGAAATCTTTCACCTTGATTTTGTAAATTTTAAGATGCCAAAGAAAAAAAATAAGCCAATTCCACTATTCAATGTATAGCTGACTGACCCTTTAAATATAACTCTATGCCTTGCTGATTCAGTTAGTATATTGGAGGAAGCCAGCCCATGTGCATAACCCAGAAATAATTGCAGATAACTGGCAAACCTCAAAATGGAGCCTTGGAGGTAGGTACAAACCTACACACAAGGCTATGTAATTACCTTCCATCACAAAGCTAATGATTACCATATGTATCGGCGTATACCGCGCACTTTTTTCCCCTTAAAATAAGGGGAAAAACATGGGTGCGGATATACGCCGATACCCGCTTCCCGCACTCAGTTTGAACGCCTCTGCCGACAAATGCTCTATGGACATTACCCATGATTAAGTCACATGGCAAGTGACGCAACGCGTGGGGGAGGAGTTTGCCGTATGAGATCTGTCGGAAGTTCCCGAGTGAGGACCTCTACACTTTTCGTTACTGAGTGTCTTGATTCAAAGACGGGGAGAGCGTGAGTGGATCGGCGCATAGCATTGGCAGCGATATTATCGTGTCTGGCTGTATTACACTATTGTGTTTTCCCTTTTCTTACATGTCCCACACCTGCTTGTGTTATTGGCTCACCAATTTCCCTAGAAGTCTGCCTAAGATACAAGTCAGATTTCTGGTTATCCCCTGCAACAACAATTACATTTTTGGTGAAATATTTCCAAAAGGAACACATCTAAAGTATGCAGGCCCAGCAGCTTTCTGTATTAGTGCTCTGCAGCTGCCACAGCTGACTGATAATTATGAAACCACTCCCATTAGACCCACTCAGGACAGAGGCACAGGCAAACACACATCGATTGCTTCAGAATAACAAAGGGTAGGAATCTGCAACAAAGGTTGTTATAATCATTGCATTAGATTACCCAGGGGGGAATGTTTTGGTGTTACGTTTATTTAAGTATTTATTGCTCAAAATGCCAATCAGAGCACCAAACAAAGACCTGAAATTCCAAGCACCTTTAATATTGATATTTGCTCATAAGAAGATAACACAAAGCAGCTGATGCATTTCAGGAGGCTCAAAGATCTCCTCCTTCTTCAGGACTTGAGCTTGATGGAGAGATTGGAAGCCTCTAAAGTGGCACAACCAGCAGGGTTTTGCGTTTGCTTAATATTAAAAAAAATAATAATAATCTTGTGTAACAAAGATCAGTGGATCAATGGCTCAGCATGTATTCATTGCTGTCTGTTTCTCCATCCTTTCACATAGACACAACAAGAAGTGAGAGTAGCATTTATGCCTTTGACATTTAATCCAGGAACAGGTGTCTTGCCTTTTTTTTTTCAATTTTTTTTTTTGGGGTGGGGGGATTCACTTTCTGTTTAGTGAGTTTACCTAAAAGAGGACACATATATTATATTAATCCCCAACAGTGGATCTAATCCTACTCCAACTAACCTCCACCCACCCCAAAAAAAAGTCTTGGATGGAGTTTCCTTTTAAATAAATCATACATTTAACCTAGCTCTGGAGTGTAAGTTCTTTGTTCACTCATGGAAAACAAACTTCTAAGTGCCTATCCTACTGTAGCTCCAACATATATTAAAGCACTTGCCAGCGAAGTACTCCAGAAAACTTTCAGCAGTATCATTTATTTTCAGGCGCGTCACACAAGCGCCTTGTCTGAAATCAGCCATGAATTGTAGCCAATCGTTGAGTAATACACAGAGATTTGTATGTACCCAACAGAACCCTTTAAAAACAACATAACAAGCCGTTTAGGGCTTATTTTAAGACAGGGGAATTGTGTGCTACATAAAATTTTACTGGTGTCATGGTCTGCAAAAACTCAGCTTGTAACTTTTGACGTATAAACTCTAGGCCAGACCCTCATATAATAGCAAGTTATAGCTGTGTTGTGTTTGTATGTGTAGATGGCAAGTGCAAGACGTGCTGACAGACACTCCGCAGGCTCACAGCAGTCTACCTCTGGGAATAGCAAGGTCTGTGCACATGGCTCACATCTCAGGAAGTTCTGCACTAGACGTAGTGTTAAAAGGGAGTTTCCGAGTATATTGAATTATTGTATAGCTCTAGGTCATGCACAAGCAAACTCTATACTGCTTATGTCAATTAAATCTCTTTGATATCCCACACAATGTGCAGCCGGGGTCAACCTGTGTTATTCAATTATTGTACCCAATGTAAAAGGTATCTAGTACTTGTTGAACATACTAAAACCAGAGCCCCAGCCTCAGGGGAGAAAAGAAGTGAGACATCCTGAGTCTGACTTTCCACCACAAACAGCACACGGCTGATTTATAGAGAAAAGTACATCCAGCACTCTGCAGCAGTTCGGCCATATAGCTTTCTTACCGCAGCTCTGTACTCATAACACAATAGGGGCTTTCTATAAAAAATTGAGCAAAGGAAGGATAAACGCTGATGTACCCAACAGAAACCAAATTTGTTTGCATGTTCATGCCTATAAAAAGAGAGCTGGAATCTGAATGTTTGTTATACTACCATTCCACCATTCCTCACAAAAAAAAAAAAGAAAATAAAGGAAAGGTTCCCACCAGCTTCCAGTGAGCATTTGGAGAACCCTGTCCCACTCTCTATGTATAGCATTGCAAAAGAAGATACTTCAGTAAAAGAGGAGAGTACATACTTATCTCTTCTCAATGAGCACCGCTTTGATCCTGAATATATGGTTTCCTGTAGCCCAATGAAAAATCAGCACTTTCAATAATGTTGATCTTCTGGGAGTCACTGTTTACAGCACAGCTCTGAAGGAACGGCACGGGTATGCGCCAGCTGCATCGAAGGTAAATATCTCCTTTGAGGAGATATTTACTGTACCTGTACCTGTAGGTCAGCCGTATTATAGGCTTACCTATAGGTAGGAATCAAACAAGGGAGTTTACTCCCACGTTAATGGGAGGTGGGCTCAATAAGAAGCCCGCAGCATGGGAATGTGATCGCCGGGATGATTAAAGTTTTATGGATTTTGTTTAAAAAAAAAAAAAAAAAAAAAAAAAAAAAAATATACTGAGAGTGTGCACGGGGGCTGCGGCGGGAAAAACGTGAGCCACAGGTGACAGAGGCTATTTAGGCCACCTGTGTGTGACAGGATCCCTCACAGCAGCCCCCTGGAGCGTTTGATACTGAGCTCCACGGACATGGAATCATTGGTCCGCAAGGTCCTGGAGAGGGCTGCTGTGGAGGGAGGTAGCGAGTGGCTGCAGCGCTGTTTGGAGTTGGGGGGCGAATCCCGGTCGGAAGACGCTGTGGAGGCAGAACAGCCGATAGCTCCGGGCGGCTCTCCTTCAGGCTCCAGCGCGGTCTTTCTGCATTCTCCAGGGTGCAGTTTGCGGAGCGGCTCCCCTCCAGAGCGAGTATCTGAGAGGCTGGCGGTGAGTAGCGGGAGGTCATTCACGCCAGGCATACCAGACGGACAAGCGAGACCTTACAAAGCAAGCGGCAAAGGGAAGAGGAAGAAGCGGGTTACCTCGCAGTCTCCCCCACATACTAAAGCAGGCAGGGGTCGGGGTCGCCCCCCCCTTGGCAAGCAAAAGCAAACCAGCTGGAGGATTGGCGTCTCCTCAGAGGGCAGTTGGAGCACTGGCTACATCTAGCGGTGCGAGTGCTATCAGGTCCAGAGCAGTGGACACAGATGCTGCAGGGAGTCATCCTGGGCATGCCTCTATTAACACACAGATGGCAACAGCGGCGTCCAGGCCATCTAGGCTGGATGCTGCGGGAGCCACCTTATCCACTTCCTCTCTTCCAGGTCTGAATACTAGCCAGCCTGGGACACAAGGCTCACAGATTCCTGTCTTGGGAAGTCCTACTGTGCACAGGGTGTCGGGTGAGTCATCTCAAAATATGCTTATTAACCAATTACTTTTCTCTTTGAGTAGGTTCAATGATAATGTAGCAAACTTGCATCATGCACCCGTTCCTAACCCAGCTAATGTATGGTTGGGCAGCCCAGCTCGGGCTAATACTGATATGGTGTTTATTCCTTCAGGCAATCCTGCAGTTTCTGAGACCTGTTTCAAGGAGGTTCTCCCTTGTGAGATGTCGCCTTTGGGTTTCCATCTGTCATTAGCTACCAAAGAAAAAATATGGAAGGCCGAATTCATTGATCTTTTAGCTTTGTTACCCATTGCAAAAGATTTCACCAGGTCAGATAAGAAACCTGACGATGGCTCTGAAGATAGACGCCGTCCAGTGAACAGATCTTTTTTTAACTGGCTGCAGGCCTTCTGCATTTTTTCTTCTGTCCTAGGCGAGAAACATCCTGAACTGTGCTCAGGGCTTTTCCAACATCTCGAGCACGTACTCGAGGCTTATAAGAATTTTGGTGGCATGGGTTGGTTCAGCTACGACGAGTCATTTCGCCAAAAGATTGCAATTTATCCAAATCTCAAATGGGGTAATAAGGATGTCGGCCTTTGGCTGAACCTTATTGCCCCGCAAAAACCTGTGTTTACCAGAACACAATCACAACTCGTTTCGGGTTCAACAGCATCTGCCTCAGTCTACAAAAAGGGTACTTGCTACGCCTTTAATGAGGCGCAATGTAAATGGCTCAATTCGTGTCGTTATCGACATGAATGCTCCTTTTGCTTTGGCCCTCATCCGGTCTCAAAGTGTTTTAAAAGATTACCCGGAGGTCAGTTTCAAAGAGACCAGTCAAAAGGCATGCACACCGGTGAGGCTGTCCGTAATGCAACCTTGGCTAGCAGCGTACCCCGACAGGGAGAAGGCCCGGTTGTTAGTTAAGGGTTTTTCGTCCGGTTTTGAACTTCCCAGCTTCGAAGGCGTAGGCTGTCAAATTTCAAAAAAATCTAGGATCGGTTTTTCTTCATTCCCATATAGTCAGGGAGAAGCTAATTAAAGAAATTGCTGCCGGCAGGATCGCAGGCCCGTTCAATTGCCCACCGTTTAAAAATTTTCGGGTTTCCCCGTTAGGTTTGGTTCCCAAGAAGGAACCGAACTCGTTCCGTCTTATCCATCACCTTTCTTTTCCGGTGGGCGACTCACTTAATGACCAGATCGATCCGGCATCGGCTTCGGTCAAATATACAACTTTTGATGATGCGATTGAGATCGTTAGGTCTGTCGGCCATGGAGCCCTGTTAGCCAAGGCGGACATTCAATCGGCGTTTAGACTGTTACCCATAGATCCCAAGTCATATAATTCTTTAGGCTTTCGTTTTGAAGGAAAATTTTTCTATGATAAATGTTTGCCTATGGGATGCTCCGTGTCTTGTTATTATTTTGAGGTTTTTGCTTCTTTCATTCAATGGGTAATTAACTCAGAATCTGGCCATCACGGTACAATTCACTACTTGGACGACTTTCTCTTCATTGGCCCCCCAAACTCTCCGGTGTGTTCCTTAACGCTAGATTTGTTTTTTCGGGTCTCGGATTATTTCGGTATTCCTTTGGCTACGGAAAAAACAGCCTACCCCTCTACAGCGTTAGAATTTTTGGGCATCAAGATTGACACGCTAGCTTGGCAATTTGAGCTTCCGGCTTTGAAGATCTGCAAGCTCATGACCAGCATTGCGGTTTTTCTTCGCCGTAAGAAGGTCATGCTAAAAGAACTCCAATCCTTTTTGGGGATGTTGGCATTTGCTACCCGCATCATCAATGGGTAGAATTTTTTCAAGGCGATTATCATTGGCTATGTCAGGTTTCAAATCTCCTTCTTCCCACATTAGAATGAATGGCGAGCTTAAAGACGATTTGTTGGTCTGGTCCTTGTTTTTGCAAGATTTCAATGGCAGATCTATTTTTCAGGACGATTTCAAATCCTCAGATGATTTGGATCTTTTCACAGACGCCTCGGGCTCATGCGGCTTTGCTGCCATATTCCGCACTCATTGGTGCTCGGGCTCCTGGCCCCCTCTGTGGAGATCTAATGGTCTGACAAAGAACATTGTTCTTTTGGAACTTTTCCCTGTGGTTGTCGCGCTTGAGATTTGGGGCTGCCATCTTGCAAACAGGAGGATCATTATTAACACAGACAACAAGGGCGTCCTATTTTCTATTAATTGCTTGTCTTCAAAATCCATCCCAGTGGTAAAGCTGTTAAGGTACTTAGTTCTTACATGTTTGAAGTTAAACATTTGGATCAAAGCGAGATATATCCCAGGTAAGCTCAACAATGTCGCTGATGCCTTATCTCGATTCCAGATTCCACGCTTCAGGCAGCTGCTGCCGCAGGCAGACAAGGTTGGGTGCCAATGCCCAAGCAAGTTGTGGGATCTGATTTGAATCCGGTGTTCATGGCCATTAAAAATTCAATCGCTCCTAGAACATGGACTGAATATTCAGTTGCATGGAATCGATGGTTGTCCTTCCTTGCCGATTTAGGCTGCTCAGATGCACTTCCGAATGAGAGCCTAATTCTGGCTTTTCTTTGTTCATTATTGCAATTAAATTTCTCTTTTAGCCACATTAATAAGATTCTGGCGGGTGTTTCCTTTTTCTTCAAGCTTCACAACCTTCCGGCTTGCAATTCTTATTTTTCGGTCAAGCAGGCGTTGAGAGGTTTGAGGAAGAGGAATCAGGTTCCGGATGCTAGGAGACCTATAACGGTGAATATTCTATCCAGACTATGTTTGGTTACTAAGTTTGTGTGCATTTCTGAATATGAGGCTGTTTTATTCAGCGTTGCGTTTACTCTAATGTTTTTTGCAGCCTTTCGGGTTTCAGAAATGTTACCTAACAACAAGCATAGTCCGGAAGGGTTATTATTGTCAGAAGTTTTCGTTTTAGAGGATAGAGTCAGAATTTTGGTTAGAAGGTCTAAAACGGATCAGGTGGGCAGGGGCAGATGGCTTAGCCTTTTTCCCAGTGGCGACTCCGATCTTTGCCCAGTGTCATCCGTCACAAATTTCCTCCTGGTCAGGCCCCCGTCGGGGCTGCAATTTTTAATTCATTTGGATTCCTCCCCTTTAACAAAATTTCAGTTCAATACAGTCTTGAAGCGTTGTTTTTCCCAGCTAGGTCTTTCTAGCCAAAAATTTTCTTCCCATTCTTTCAGGATCGGAGCCGCAACTGAAGCTGCCAGGTTGGGTTTGCCGGATTCAATCATTATGAGATTGGGTAGGTGGGATTCTAGCAGATTCAGAAGTTATGTACGACCTAATTTATCTCTTTAATCCGTAGGTAATAAAGCATACATATGGATTGTGGGTCATTCATATATCTATTGGGCTCATAAGCGAGCTTCTCAACGCTCCTACGGTAGCAACTTATCTTTACCATCCGATAGTTTTCAGATCCTGTGGAAAGGTATTCGTGGAATGCAATGGACTGATCTTTTCTTCCACCTGACCGATTTATCTAATGCTTGGCCCGTCCCGGCTATGTTAGTTCTTCATTTGGGAGGTAACGATGTAGGTAAATTAAAAACGTTAGATTTAATGTTCCGAATGAAGCAAGATTTGCAGCGTTTAAGGTTAGCCTTCCCGGAAACGCGCATTATTTTTTCTGAAATGGTTTCTCGATTGGTTTGGTTAGAATCGAAGGCTCAGAGGCCTCTTGAAAAGATACGTAAGAGAATTAATCATTCTATGGAAAAATTCTTACCCTTGATCCGGGGTATCTCCCTCCGCCACACAGAGTTGGAGGGGGGTTTCTCGGGCCTCTACAGGCGGGATGGGATCCATCTTTCGGATGTGGGTCTGGACATTTTTAATGTAGGTGTCCAGTCCTGTATTGAGCAGGCCGCGGTGCTGGGGTAGCCGTGGTTTGCTTTCATCAAACACGGCTTGGTGGGCTTTGGTTTTAAATTTATTTAATATGGCTTAGGTCCTATGACTGAGCCAGTTTAGATTTCGTTTGGAAGTTTTAAATTTATGAAGATTTATATTTGCAATGACTGATATCTGAATAAAGATTTATTTATGATTTATTTATTACTAATTTGAAACCAATAAAGTGCCGCGGCCATTTAAAATGCCAAGAAGTTGTCTTGCCTTTTTATTTTCCGGGTTTGAACATAGAGTGTTAAGTGCGATTTACAGTCCCATGGGAGGTGGGCTCAATAAGAAGCCCGCAGCATGGGAATGTGATCGCCGGGATGATTAAAGTTTTATGGATTTTGTTTAAAAAAAAAAAAAAAAAAAAAAAAAAAAAATATACTGAGAGTGTGCACGGGGGCTGCGGCGGGAAAAACGTGAGCCACAGGTGACAGAGGCTATTTAGGCCACCTGTGTGTGACAGGATCCCTCACAGCAGCCCCCTGGAGCGTTTGATACTGAGCTCCCCTTCCCCCCCACCCTGTCGCTGGCACCATTATGTGGTTATGTCACCTTTGAGACAAAGGGGGACTTTGGTTTTAAATTTATTTAATATGGCTTAGGTCCTATGACTGAGCCAGTTTAGATTTCGTTTGGAAGTTTTAAATTTATGAAGATTTATATTTGCAATGACTGATATCTGAATAAAGATTTATTTATGATTTATTTATTACTAATTTGAAACCAATAAAGTGCCGCGGCCATTTAAAATGCCAAGAAGTTGTCTTGCCTTTTTATTTTCCGGGTTTGAACATAGAGTGTTAAGTGCGATTTACAGTCCCATGTGTTGTTTCCACTGTTCTGTACCAAATCGTCCTTCGGTCCTCTGTAGTTTACTTAATTTATATGCACTTCCTATCCCAGTGATTACTGACCAGATTAGGAAAGTTTAGGGCAGGCATACAATTAAAAGAGCTTATGCCTATTGTGGATAGACACACGTTTGCAAACATCGGTGTTCACACCTGTGCGGACAACCTCTGCTTTAGCTTGATCTGAAAAATACATTCTGTCTTTATGGTTAGACTATATGTGATCATTTTTCCAAAAAAATCTCAAGATTACGCAATGATTTTCTCAACTCTATGGATACCTTAAAACTATTCAGATAATCAAACTGTTAGGAAGGCATGGGCACATAACGTTCCACTCAAAGCCCAGTAGGATTGAAAATTTGGACAAAAGATGACCACCAATGAACTTTGTATGTGGTCACAGTGGGTTTAATCTACTAAAACATGAGAGTGCAAAGTCTGGTGCAACCGTGCATGGTGGCCAATCAGCTTCTAACTTCAGTTTGTTCAATTAAGCTTTGACAAAAACACATGGAATCTATGCAGAGCTGCACCAGATTTTGCATTCTCCAATAGAGCTGCACAATTAATCGTTAAAAGATCATGATCTCGATTCAACCCCCCTGACAATCTCCAATGCAGCGTTTGGCAATTCTTTCATATAACAAGTGGAGAGATCTGAGCAGTCTGCCAAGTTCATAGCAGGAAACATTGTAACTAATGCTTCCTTCTTAGATCAAAGAAATACATTTCTGTGTATAAAGAAAAAGGCAGTCTGCCAAGTTTGTAACAACATGAAACATTGTTACTAACTTCCTTCTTAGATCAAACTTCCGTGTGTAAATGCAGGAAGTGTAACCACTTAAAGTCCAAATATTTTTCTGACACTTGTTTCTTAAGTTATAATGAATATTTTTTTGCTAGAAAATTAATTGGAACCCCCAAATATTATACATATTTTAGTAGAGACCCTAGGGAATAAAATAGCGATTTCTGCAATATTTTATGTCACACTGTATTTGCCCAGCGGTCTTTCAAATGCAATTTTTTGGAAAAAATACACTTTAATGAATAAAAAAAATTAAAAAATGTTGTTTTAATGTGAAAGATGATGTTACGCCACGAGAATCGTGATCTATCTTCTAAGCAAAAAAATCATGATTCTCATTTTAGCCAGAATCGTGCAGCTCTACTCTCCAGTTTTACCAAATCAACCCCCCTATGCCTCCGACAATTTGTCCACAGAGTAAAAAAAAAAAAACACTTTAAATTCTAAATATATCTTTTTTTTTTTTTTTTTCATAAATTTTTATTGTGTTACAAACATAAAAAAAAAAGTCATACTAAATAATTCATTGCCACACAGACACAAATGGTCAAATCTATGATCATTTGCACTACCTGATCCAGTATGGCGGAGTGCGTGTGTATTTCAATTTTCGGAAGAGTTTGCACTCAGCATAAGGTGACCACTACAGGTGTAGTTGGACAAGGAGGCTGAGCGTTACTTTCCGAAATGCAAAGTGTTAAGTGCTTAAGTAGAATTCAGCTTTTTCTCCCACTTACATGCTGCCTATCAGTCAATTACAGCCTGAAAGGGTATAATTGAATTTCTCTTCGGCAGAAGAGAGGCAAAGGAAGAATGAAATTCACAACAGTTTCTAGCTTTCTGCCGTGCTTTTTCATGTTGTACTGAGCAAAGGCAATTATCTTTGTATCAACAGGACACAACTGGGTACGATAATGAACCAGCTCAAGCCTCAGGGCTAAAAAGTTTGAGAATAATTCAACTGAGTGGAAACCTGCGGTAAGCAAAGACATTGTAGTGACCTGCCTAAAACTGTGATAGTCCATTACAGAAGGAAACAAACTCTTCCTTGTACTTTACAAGTAGCAAAGCGTAAAACGAAAGGTTTATATATGCATGTATATATGTATATAGTATATATTTATATCCCTACTTCCAGAGTTATCGCTAACATTCACAATATATCAGACCTTTACTGCCACTATTTACATCGGAATACTTTCTATACTTTCTATTTAACAGCTCTAAAGTATAGAAATATAGTGCATTAAAAAGAAAAATGATTGGTAAGAACATGGAAGAATGTACGTATAAGCATTTGTATCCTATCGGTGCTGTATAATAGTACTTCTACCATGAGCAATTAAACTAACCTCTAGATAATTGGAAAAGTACAACCAAGAATAATGGCAAGCAACGCTAGAACTATTCGCTAGGACAACATCAAGTCATCTACTGGTTCCAAACATTTTTTATTTATTTATTTATGCGATGCATGAACCGCCACTGGAATCCCCTATTGCGCTGTTGTGAGGCGACACTATGGGCCAGATTCAGGTAGATCAGAGCATCTTTGCTCTGGAGTATAGCATCTCATTTGCGTTACGCTGCAGAAATTTTAGGAGCAAGTGCTGTTATTCAGGAAGCACTTGCTCCTAAAGTTGCGGCAGCGCATCGCAAATGAGCCAGCGGAATTCAAATTGGGCGGGTACGGGGCGTGTAGTATTCTAACTATGCGCAATCCCGCGGCGAACGTACTGCGCATGCGTCGAGTGTCAATGCATCCCAGTGCGCATGCTCCAAGTTCTGTCAGTGAACGTCAATGACGTCACGTCCCCATTCATGAATGTTTTACGCAAACGACGCGATTTGTTTTTTTTCCGACGCGATGACGACGGCTATACCTAACATAGGATACTCCACTAGGGGGCTGCTTTATCTATACGCCGCGTATCGCTTCCGGAAACGTCGTAAAGTCACTGCGTCGCGCCCGAAAAAGATCGTGAATTGCAGATTTCCGCTCATTAACATATTTTTTGAGCGTAAATCGGCGGGAACACCCCCGGCGCCATTTTTAAGTTGAAGTAACGATGCGATGGCGAAATTCAATTACGCCGATCGCATCGGAACTCCAACCCGGCGTTTCTTGTTTTCTGGTTACAGAAAACAAAAACGCCGGCTTAAAGTGACAGTTAGGCTGGCAGATCCATTGATCCGCCAGCCTAACTCTACCTGAATCTGGCCCTATATCTTTTTTTGTACATGAACTTTCTGCTAGGAAAATCAAGCATTTATAACATGCGTATCGTGTGGAGAAGCCTATAGGGCCAGTGTTTTGGCGAAAAAGGTCCCCCGGCGCATTATGCCCCCCCTGTCCTGCGCAGGCACGGAGATCGCCTCTGGAAATTCCTGAACATGTAGCTCTAGAAGGCGCCTGCGCACACTTCTGACATCCAGGCTCATTCCTTACCATCCCCGTGGACATGGAGGATGTTAAAAAAAGAGCCAGGAGGGTGAGTGAGCGCAGTGAGCCGTTTGAGCCAAGCGAGGACGTGAGGCCGACTGGCCACTTACAGCGAAGGTCCAAGCAGGCGCCGCATGTTCGGCTATTTTCAGAGGCAAGTGGTGCGCCTGCACAGTACAGGGGGGCATAATCTGCCAGGGGGACAATCATCGGCAGAACATCGGCTCCCACCAGCGCAATTCCAGTGCCGGTTCCCACATTGCATAGAATTTGCAGGGAGTTCACACTGCCCTATGTGAACCGCTATGGGTGTCAATAGAAAGTTAATTCAGAAGAGGAGGTGTAGATTGCACTGGACTGACTCGATCAGTCACTGTTGTAGGTTATGGGTTCGTGCCTAGATGGAGGAAATGGTGGTGGTGAGCCCTGTTCGGTACCTCAGGGTATGGCCTTATGGTCGACTCCACGTGTGTTTAGAAAGAAGTGAAAGTAAAGTAGCGCCCTGTATGCAGTAAAGGTAGGAATAAAAGGTATTTCATTGAAATTTCAGCAATAGAAAGAGGCCAACATGTTTCTAGGGACTCTTTGGAGCTGCTAAAACAAGTGGTTATGGAATGATCCTGTTGGAGGGTGCCTTTGGCACATGGATCGGACCGCTAGATGTCAAAAACGCTGGCTATGTGTTCAAAGGCAACAATTCTCTAAATTCCTCTGAACACACAGCCAGCGTTTTGGACACCTAGTGGTCTTATCTATGTGCCAAAGGCACCCTCCAACAGGATCATTCCATAATCACTTGTATTAGCAGCTCCGATGAGGAGTCCCTAGTCCCGAAACGCGGTGGCCTCTTTCTATTGCTGAAATTTCAATAAAATACCGTTATTTTTGAAGAATGCTATAGCTAACAAACCAGAAGGTATCCACATAAAGCACTCATTAAAGATCTACACTTCAGACTGCTAAAAAGCAGAAATATGCTTCTTTTTTTTTTGTAAGCTAGTATGAATTGGCCTTGTGCTTTCTTTGTACAGAATGCCACTAACATCAGGGAAGGAAATTTATTTTATGCACTTGATCAACAGCAAATAACAGTTATTTTTAGGTAGAAAATTATCCAATGATAAATCTTTTAAAAAAAGCAAAATCACAACCTGCTGGACACCAAGAAATAACCAGACTGCAAAAGTGAAAGCTGATCAATGTGTGCTTGTGTACACTAGACTTTCTCTATTTGCCATCAATTAATTCACCTTCATCCTTTTTTACCGTAGTGTGAATGCCGCCACATGGAACAAAGAGTGACCCTGGTTTATGGCAGACCTTGGGACACATACTGCATCCATTGTGTTTATCATTGTTTGCCAAGCCTGTTATCTGACTAGCTGTGTCCACCTCACTACATTTATTATAGTCACATCTTAATTAAACCCCATCAGTTATTTGACTTAAGGTTGTAAAACACTTTGTAACAGCTCTGAAGATAAACTGCAGCGGCTGCACCTGAAGTTTATTTATTGACTTGCCGGTTTCATGTAAATATCTTTAACAATGTTTTACAGCGACTATTTATTATCTAATGTGTCCTTATTTTTAACATTGGTTTTCAGGCCTCATGCACACGGCTGCTCCTAAACTGTCCTTTTTGGGGCTTTTGGCGTTTCTTGCCTAAGCCCCTGAACTAGGGTTGACACCTTTTCTTCCAGCCAAATCTGAACATTTTAGCGGCCTGGCACACCCTTGGGTGCCCCAAGGAGTGTGGTAATGCAGTGCGCATAGCGTGCTGCAGTAAACCGTGGGTGCGGCTAAATTGCACTTGCTGACATCATCTGCCCCCCCCCCCCACAGTGATGCTAAACCTGCCCCCAGAAAGCTGTCCAAAGCTCCCGGATGGCAACAAATTTGTGTGTGACTATCTTGATTACCTGGGGAGCCACAGCCTGGTCTGAATAATGTGTCCAGGTTTCAGTCTACCAGAAACCTGGACACATAATTCAAAATCCAGACTGTCCAGGTCAATCCCAGACAGGTGGCAACCCTACCCTGAACGCACCTCAGTAAAAGCCTATGGGGTTGATTTACTAAAGGCAATAAGGCACTCTGCAAATGCAGTTGGTCCAGGGCTTAGTAAATGAGATACAGCCTCACTCTGAAAAGAATACCCAATCATGTGTAAGGAAAATAAATAAAAAAAACAGCATTTCTGCTTGCAACTACTGGATGATGGCAGTCAGAAGAGCTCATTTACTAAGCTCTGGAGCAACTGCACTTTCTGGTAAGTAAAATACATATGTATACATATATATATATATATATATATTTTTTGTAGCCTTTTTGGCTATTTAAAAAAAATAAAAATAAGGGTGGACCTCCGCTTTAGGATTGAAGTGAGTAAGAACACTTTTCAGTGAAAAGCAGCAACTACCTTAGGTTGTAAGCTCCTTGAGGGCAGGGACTGATGTGAATGTACAATGTATATGTAAAGTATTGCGTAAATTGACAGCGCTATATGTGTACCTGAAATACATAAACTACATTTACTGTATTTATCAGGGTATTGCGCGCTACGGCGTATAGCGCGCACCCCCAACCTAGAAGGGAAATTTCTAGGTGGTGTCCGCTCCGCTTCTCCCACGCTGCCTCTGAGCCAATCCCGCACTGTGTTTGAACGCCGCCGACATATACCGAGCGTAGTACACTTGGGCACACTCGGCCAGGCTCGGCTCCTTTTGCATAAAGGCGGACCCGAGCCTGCCCGAATGTACCAGAGTGTACTGCGCTCAGTATATGTCGGCGGCGGCTTTCAAACAGAGCGGCAAGCGGGGATCGGCGTATATCGCACACCCACGATGTTCCCTTGATTTTAAAGGGAAAAACGTGCGCGGTATACGCCGATAAATACGGTATATATATTCACTTGTATATATTTTTAGAGATGTATCATTTCTACGTTTCCGCTGATTGAGTTTTTCAGTATGTATGTGATAGTTGTAGGTACATTCGATTTTTAGCCGGGACGTGTGTGAATTTTCTGTGTGCTCTGTAACACAGGATAAAATGGAAGCATATTTGCTCACTATTTCAGGAGAATATAAAACCTACTAATTGAGCAGATTTGATTTATTATTCCATCCAAACATGTGGCGTCCAGAGCGTCTATAAAAAAATAACATGAGCGTTTAGGATCCACATCTGCCTACATGTCCGGTGTGCCACTAGCTCCAAATTGTATTAACTGTTCTATACCAAAATAAACACTATAAATTCCCTATTTCCTTTAGCTGCTCTATTTTACGCTGAACCAGTCTGGTTGCACATTATAAAAGATATCACTAACTGCTAGTAAAATATACACATGCCATGGTGATAATGCATGGTGATAATCTTCCATGTGTTACTCAGTGATGTAGCGGGTGCGGGTTTCCCCATGACCCAATAGTGTCTGGTAGAGCTACACTGCTATAAAAGCCACCTGTTTGTTAACAAGGGAAAGTAAACAAGGATTAGGCAGGCAGTGAAAAAAACACAAGACGACATTAGCTCTACATAATCCATCCAAATGCAACTTAATCTTTTTCTGATATTTTGTACCTGTCTTCAGAGGGAATACGTGTTCATTAAGAGGGATTATAGTCTTCTTCTCATTATGACTGATGCAAGATTGAAATGAGCTCCTCAGTCATCATCTTGCCAGTGGAAAAGTGGCAATTAATGCGGTCTTCCACGCAGCCAATCTTCACAATGCAGGATAAAATATAAACTTAAGTTGAGAAAAAAGGGTATTTATTTAACCTCCCTGGCGGTATGATTCTGTCTGGAATTACGTACCAAAAGCGGTACAATTATTTTGCATGGAAATTCTGCGTTTTATACTGTAGGCCTGCAATTTTTAGGAATAACTCACTTAAATGTGTCCAAACCAGAGTCTAGTAGACATCCCGGGTATGATAAAGTTTGAAACACAAAATCATAAAATTATAATATAATAAATAACTATAAATAATTATAACAAATAATAATGTAATTATAATAAAAATTATTCACTAATGTAATCAAATCAAAATCACTGAAATTTGCTCAGTTGCAGAATTGTCGCTGTCATTACTTTTATTTTTTTATGACGAATTTCCCCACAAATTGCTATCGATCAATTCTGCAAGTGATTATCATTTATTATCGCTGTTTTCTAGCTGCTCTAAAATCACTTTTGACATAAAGGGACACTTTTGGTTGCTATGGACAATCTACAGTTTGCAGGCACAAAAAAAATGTTTTTATTATGTAAAAGAACATGCAGGGCACTGGGCAGACCACTAGGGACAGAGGGGGGGGGGGGTGTACTTTTTACATACAGTACTGTAATCTATAAGATTACAGTATTCTGTATGTAATGTGTTTGTTTACTTTTTTGAATTTGCCGCCGGTCTCCGCCCCCAATGCGCCGTTACGTCGCAGGGAACGGAGATCGGCGGCGCGCGGGCACTGTGTGAGTCGAATGGAGGACGCCACTCTCTCACACAGCGGGGATGCATCGCTGGATCCAGGGACAAGGTAAGTACAGTATACCCAGCCTGGATACAAGGTAAGCCAGCGCGCTGCAGGCTCTGCATATTAACCCCGAGCTTGGCTCGGGGATATCGATATTTACATAAAAAATCCACCCCGAGTCACGCTCGGGGATACCGGCAGGGGGGTTAAGAAAGAAATGTTCATAGTCCAGCCTAGGTGGCCTCCATGGCTCCCTTCATAGATATATTGGGCATTGCCACCCAAGGACAGGAATTGTGTTATTTTCATGATTATCAGGTTAAAGAAAAAGGGAAAGAAAGCAAGATGAACATTTATAAACATCACAGGTGCCTTGTACTTTCTGAGTTAAGCCATAAATCAAACTTGTACATACAGCACAACAACTGGAAAACACAAAATGTCCCTATGATAAGTGGGTCCGTGTGGTGCTAAGTAGCACTTATACTTATTATTATCATTATACAGGATTTATATAGCGACAGCAGTTTGAAACTTACTGTTATGTTTCAAAATAATGCAGTGTCAAAATGTCACCTGTGATTTCCAAATATAAATTGAATTATTTCCCCAGTTATTTTTAAATGCCATTATTTTCCCATTTAGACCTCATACACACTAAGCGTTAAAAACCGTGGCCCAGATTCACAGAGAATTAGATTCTCGTAGAGTATCAGAAATACACTACGCTGCCGTATTTTACCTGGCTCTACGTGGAATCCAGGTAGATTTTGTCCAGTAAACGACGGCGGCGTAGTGTATTTCTCCTGTCGCAATCCATCTGCGCGAGTAGGGGGTGTGAAGCATTTAAAATAGGCGCGTTCCCGCGGCGATCGAACTGCGCATGCTCCGTTCGCAAATTTCCCGCCGTGCATTGCGCGAAAACACGTCGTTACGTCATTCGTTGTTTGAGTAGCGTCGTTTACGCACAATCCTAGTCCCGAACGAGTTACGTAAAAAATAAAAAAATAAAAAAAAATCGACGCGTGAACGACGGCCATACTTAACATGGGCTACGTACCGTTAGACCAGCAAAAAGCTGGTCTAACAGTACGTAAAAAAAAATAGACGAAAGCGATTGCGAAGACCACTCGTATCTTCGTGGATCGCCGTAAAAACACATTTGCATATCCCGACGCATGAAAACGACGCAAACTCCTCCCAGCGGCCGCAAAAATATCGCAGCGTAGATCCGAAGGCTTACGAAGACGTAAGCCTCTCGGATCGAAGCCCGAAGCCGCCGTATCATGGTTTGAGGATTCAAACTAGTGATACGGCGCACAAAATTTGAAATTACTCCTGTCTAACACCAGTTAGACAGGCGTAATTGCTTTCTGAATCTGGGCCCCTGCTTTTAAGGGCATCTGGTGGGGGGGGGGGGTTGTCTCTAAATGCCCCTCCATGTTAGCCTACGTGTCAATGCACACATAAGCGTTTAGACACATTTAGAGGCAACCCCCCACGCTTCCAGCATATCCAATAGCAGCAGCATTTTGGCAAAAAAAAACTTTTGATGCGTGTAAACATGTGTTTAACTCTAATAAGTCCCTTATGTTGCTCTCAGATTCCTCCAAAACTCCAAATTCTTTTTTTGTTATCTTTTTTCTTGTGATCCGATTTTCTGTTAGAGGGTGGCTACATTCATTCTTCATGGTCCCACTGTATGTAGGAACTCTCTCTTGCTTGCTCCTAAGATGGGCCAGGGACCATGGCCTATGGGATGCATTGAGCAGGGCACATAATCACAACTATTGTCACTGCTACAAACAAACATGATTTGAGGGGGAAAAGAAAAGTAAGAAAACATTTCATAAACAAATATATTATAGGGCTATTATATAGTGAATGTGTATGAATATTTTTTTGGAGAATAAGGATATAGTCTAATGCCAATTTAAACATCAATATCTTCAAAATATAAATGTTTTATGGTACCTATTGGTTTTAAAGAATTCTTTCAACCCATACGCATTCTTACCCAAGTCCTGTCCAAGCTTGGATAGCACTCGATAGATGATCGGGCCATGTAAGTCTTCCTAATGGTGCGAACACACAATCTGACTTTTTCCAACGTAAATTCCGACCATGTGTATGCCCCATCCGTTGGAATTCCGATGTGAATTTGGTCGGACAAAGGTCCGATCGTGTGTACAGGGCATTAGAAGGTGATACTAATCTTTGAATTATTAGAACATCTCAGTGTAACAGAAGCTTAGCCTTCCTTTTTTGCAAACGTTAACAAGTAGATGTGGCAAATGTACCTGTTGGCAGAATACAGGGCATGTCAAAGCAAATCCCATGGGTTCATCAATGCCACATGTTATAATGCTCATCCTTTTCGATAAAACATCTGTCTGTCTTTGGGTACACTTACCCTCAGCACCTGTCCTTTAGGGGAATCAGTCGATAAGAAAACTGCACATGAACACCCAGTGGGTGAGTCAGTGACTGTTTCCCATCCATTAGACCAGAGGCAAGTCATTTTCTTAGATAAAGGAGATGCATTTTGACATGTAGGACACATTGTAAAGCAGTTTTAAAAGAGAAAGAGATCTACTGTACGATTGCCGAGGAAATTTACTAACTCATGTCGTTTATAAAACAAGCTGACAGTTGGCGTTACAAGCAAAGCCTTTTTGCAAGTTTTCTCATTAAACTTTCAAGAAGAACAAGATAATTTATATCTGTTCCTAGACGGAGATTGTCTGTACTTTATATAGAACAATGGGCAGCTTCTGTTACTATGTATATGACAAAAGAATATGTATTCAGGTGCTTTCTGTTCATCGTGTTCTGTTATGTAGCTAATTGTAATCTAATGTGCTTTACAATATCATGTCAGCTTGAAAATGATCATTCGGGTCTTATTCAAGGCTATATATCGCCACAAATTAGTGTACAGTCACTGCAGGGATCACAGATGTGCAGCCCTGGGTGTACACTGTCTGCTTCTAATTGCGTGTAACACCTTGGATGTCTATTTACAGGTGCCGTGTCACTGATTTGTACATGCTTTCTGGCCCAAGCTAATCGCAAACACCTGTGATTTCCCCCCAGCGGTTGTGCACTGATTATTGCCAGTGTACGACCTTGATCAGCTGTGTGAATAAGACCTGTATAGAGAAGTATTGGGTGGGTATATATATAAAACATATACTCAACTAGGTGGATGCAACATTGATCCGCTTGCTGCATCTGTCCCCCGCTGCCACAGCACTGAGAACTAAGAGATCAAAACCACTGATTGCTCAGTTCCCACCTCCCCTCTGAGCATTCACCAGCTCTCTGCTCTGCCCCGCCAGCACTCATTTGAGCACTGGGCTTGGGAGGGAAGGCAGTGGCTGGCTGAGGCCTCGTACATACGACCGGTTTCCTCGGCAGAATCCAGCAATAAACTTGTTGGGAGACGTGTTTTGCAGAGGAAACTGGTCGTGTGTACATTTTTCGACGAGGAAACTGTCGAGAAACTCGACGAGCCAAAAAGAGAGCATGTTCTCTTTTTCCTCGACGGGAATGGAGAAAATTGGCTTGTCGAGTTCCTCGACAGCCGTACAAGGAACTCGACGAGGAAAATGATGTGTTTCGCCCGACGAGTTCCTCGGTCGTGTGTACGAGACCTAAGTCTTTCAGCAGTGCAGCTGAGTGTCTGAGGCAGCTGCCGGTTTAGGCATCTGGATGGATCCCGACTGTGAAGTTATGGTCTTTCCCCAGCCTGGACCAGCTAAGTGACATCCCGCTTTCAGCTGAAAATGGGTCACAGGAGTGCAGAACGAACGTACAAATTATAATTTAGGTCTCATTCACAACAAACTGGACTCCTGTGATCTATAGGAGCAGTAGGGAAAAATGCTTTGGCCATGCTTTTTCTTTAAAGCTAAATTCCGGGGCTTTCCCAGAACTGCATAGGTTAAATGTCTGCCAACCCACTCCACCCTTAAAAATTGTCATGGGGGAACAGAAAAATACAAAATACTTTGCATTGTATGTGATGATGTCAGAGTACCTGCAACCAATTGAGTGTCAAAGATAAATGTCTTCAGGAAACAATTTGTTTAGTTGAGAGGAGGCTTATTGCACGACCTCCTCTCCACACCAATAGCCCTTCAATCCCCCTCCACCCTACAGTTTCCAGGACAGGTTGAGCACTACAATGGTACACCCCCTAGTAGGAGCTTTGGGCTGTTCAAATTGCACATGAGCACATTTTGCTCTCTCCCTCAGAGCTGCAGTAACTGAGCTTAGCTAGAAAAGATGTGACCACACTGCACATGTGCGCAGTTTGAACGGCCCAGAGTGCCCACTAAGGAGTGCACAATTGTAGTGTCCAGTCATTGGAGGATAATCGAGGAGCCAGTGTTTTTTGTGGAGAGACCCCCCCCCACCCCGCAGCTGCATGTGTAATGGGAGAAGGTGCAGCATTGTATACAGTAGATGTACTGTTCAGAAGATTTGGAATTGCATGGGGGAATTTTAAGAAAATGTTGCTATAGGTGATTGTACAATTTATATCAGGACTTCATCACAATATAAGTAATAGCTACCTGTAATTGCAGCATTCTGAACAAATATCAGTGTTCGATCTATTGGGAAAATGTGTGTGTAGAGAAACTGAAATTTTAAAGAGTTCCCAGCAATAAGAAATGGTCTATGTCCCTGGACTAGGGGACATCTGTCTAAGATCTCAGCCAGTGTCGGAACAGGAAGATGAGGATATTGTCCGTTGGGATACTATCATCTCAGCCTCTTTGTAACACAGAAGCTGGGAAATAAGAGGGAAAACCACCTGCAAGTGAGACAATAAAAAAAAAAAAAATTCATGAAGGGTCTGTCCTACAGAACAACTGCCTATCTCCAGATGTGATTCCTTGAACTGTAGGACAGCTAAGCATCATTTTCCATTCATGTATTTCAGATGTTGTGTTTAGCTATAAAAGTTTTATTAGTTCCACTGCAATCAAGTCTGCTAACTGTTAAGTGGCAATCAATAGATTCTAATGATCCTTGAGGTGGCAGTTGTAATGACAGATTTATTTTCCTTTTCTTCTTCTGCTGCATTGGGAAGTATGGTGACTGTTCTCCCGGCACAGAAAGTTTAGAATTGTGCCTAATCCTTATGGCCCGTACACACGATCCTAATATGGGACTAAAACAATAGTCCGAGGAAAAATCATACGTTTTTCGGATCGCGTGTACACTACTTTCGAGAGCTGATCACGAAGTTTATCCAATATTTTTAGATCGAACAAGCACAAATATTTTCCTCGTATGATGCCAGATCGTACGATTTTCGTTTTAGTCAGTATAGTTGTCGTTGGAAAATACAATACAATACAAATACAATACAAATACATTACCACACATGACATCACTTACGATTTTTTTTCTGTTGTACGAGAATTTTCGTGACTTTAATAACTTAATCAAATTCTACTTGCGACTATTAAGCGAAAATGTCGTACGATATTCGGATTGTGTACGGGCCATAACTTACAACAGGACCCAATGTTTTAATATCTATGGAGATGGCATTGGTATAAAGCATTCAACAAACTGGCATCTCCTTGTACCTCCAGCTTAGTCTCTAGATATAATACGAGTAATGTATACCTCTGCGGAACCTTTACTCTTAACAAATTTCTTTCTCTCTGGTCACCACCTCTCATTCACACCTTTTCTAGAACAGCCATTTACATGTGAACAAAACTGCATAATACCTCAACTATGAATAGATAAACACTCAAAACCCAAACCATCCCAAAAACTGCATAACTGGAGTTGCTAAGGGGTGGATTTATTAAAACCAGAAGTGCAAAGTCTGTTGTAGCTCTGTATAGACGCTTATCAGCTTATTTTTATTTTTTTACTATCGTGTACAGCTACACCAGATTTTGCACTCTCCAGTTTAAGGAAATTGACCCCTAAATGTGTAAAAAATAGGATCGTATGATGATTTGCCTAATTTACCCCATAATCAGGTTTGCTGTACACATATCCATCATACAACACAACCTGGGGATATGTCTAACCCTGTTAAGTGGCCCAGGACCATAAAGAAGCACTGACAGGTGTCTGCTTACCTGTTTTAAGTTGATTTGAAGCGGTGGTTCACCCTAAAACTACTCTGTCCCATCCCATCCAGCATACTGGCATCAGCGCCAGTATGCTTTTTTTTTTTGCTCTACTCACTGTTTAATGAATAATTTTCTTTTCTCTCCACCGCGGGTGAATGGCCCGGCTATGTCGCCTCACGCCTTCAGAAAATAGCCGATTTAGGACTCGGCTCTTCCCGGCGCTATACGGCGCCTGCGCACAGACCTACGAGCTGACTGCGCAGGCGCCATATATATCCGAGTCCTATGGCTATGGCGCATCACGCCCTCCAAAAAAAGCCGAAATAGGACTCGGCTATATACGGCGCCTGCGCAGTCAGCTCCTAGGTCTGTGCGCAGGCGCCGGGAAGAGCCAAGTCCTAAATCGGCTATTTTCGGAAGGCGTGACACGACATAGCCATAGGAATTGGATATATACGGCGCCTGCGCAGTCAGCTCCTAGGTCTGTGCGCAGGCGCTGTATAAAGTTCTAAATCGTCTATTTTCGGAAAGGCGTGACGCGACATAGTGAGCAAGTAGCATAGTAGAGCCAGTATGCTGGATGGGATGGGACAGAGTAGTTTTAGGGTGAACCACCGCTTTAAAGAGTTCCCTGTGAGCCCCAAAACCTTAATTGTCGACAACACAGCTTTCTAATTAATACCTCCTGTTTTTTCCTATTGGCTTTTAAAGCATTTGTTACTCCAAAACTTCATATTCCTAATATGTGCCTGCTGTTCCTTGTCCTTGTATGAGAAATTCTTCTGTTCTCCTGGTATTGCTTCCTTTGTGTAAAATCAATGGTGTTCCTGCCAGTCCCTCAATGTGCTTTCCTCCAATGATCAGACTTGTCCAGACACGCCCCCCTGCTGCGCAGCCATTCACTGGTACCCTGGCTTGCTGCTGCTTCTCCTCCCCCCAGCTCTTATGCAGCTGAGAACAGAGGGAATGTGATCACATACAAACTTGTTTTGTCTTTCATTTCCATTTTAAACTGACTGGGTTGTTTTACAAGGTGATTTTAATTGTGATGGGGAGTCTTACCCAATAGTAATACCTGGGTCATAGCAGTGTAAAGGGCATTTGTTGATCATGAAAGTTGTATATTGAACTCCTGCTGGTTCTGTTCCATTGTGCTCATTTTATATCCACTGTAAATAAGCGTTCCAGACTTTTTTATGTTTACAAAAAGTGTTGCTGCTGGCTTTTAATAAACAGACACTTATGTTCCACTGTCCAACGACACGGCCGTCCGGAGCATCGCTCCCCCCCCTCTATGCCGGCACCACCATTCAGACTGTGGGCACCCGGCTGCTGGATTCAGACAGCTTTTGGATTCAAGGCCGGGCACTCACTGCGCATGCACAAGTCCCAGGCGATCGCCTACAGGAAGGTGCCGCCTAAGGCAATATGACAAGTCGCCTAAGCAGTCCCTGGGCAGGAGGAGGAAGTGGGACAGGAAGTCCCACTCCTAACGAAGCCCCCACTCCCCCCCAAAAAAAAATTACATGCCAAATGTGGCATGTAAGGGGGCAAGGAGTGGTTTAAGCAGAAGTTCCACTTAAGGATCTACAGCCTGCCATTGTATCTCCTATGGTATCTGGGTGTTTCAACATTTGGGACTACAGGTTTTCTTTTTTTAGAAAATGTAACAACAAATCTGATTAACTAAGAGTAACAACTCTGTTTGCTCCCTTTTTTTTGTCTCTTTTGTAAAATTCCCATTGGAAGACATAAGATCAGGTTATAGCTCCTAGTAGTCTATAGCCTGTACCTTTATGATCTGATAAGGCATCCAAATTAAACTTGCAGTGCTGACCTATGTGACCAAGCCTCGGTGAGTGAGGCGAAACATGTCAGGAGAGCGGCGCTCCCACATTCATCTACATACTAATGCAGTGGGTAGTGGGTTGGCGAGCAGCGCCTTTTCTTCTTTTTGATAATGATCTGATAAGTCATACTACAGTTTTCTGTTATTTAAATTCTGTAGAAGTGGCTTGGAGAAGCTACGAAACACGCTCAACATTGCAGAACAGGTCCATTCGAATGTGACTAACTACTACTAGCTATACCATGACCTGGGTAAATGAGAACCTTCAGACATCTTATTTTAATGATTTTTTACACTTACTAAAGAGAGCAATGTATAACGTGTGCAACAGTTATAAGTTAAATGTTCTCTTCTCCAGTGCTGTATAACTTGGTCTGACAAGGTTGTCATCTGTGAGGCTTTGTTAAAAAAATAAATTGCTCTTCTACAGAATTCAACTTTTTCTCTACGTGCTAGTGCCATAGTGAAGGTAATTGGATGGCTACCATGACTTTGGTTCTTAACTTTTTTTTTTATTGTACTTCAATGTTACTCAAAAAAAGATATATATTTAAAAAGAAGAAGAACTTATTTTACTGACTCTAAACTGCCTCATACCTATATAAATGCCTAAAAACCATTTACATCAATGCCTTTAACCTCCTTAGCGGTAATCCAGAGTCAGGCTTGGGGTGAATTTTTTTATACCAAAAGCGATATCCCCGAGCCAGACTCGGGATAGCATTGCGGGATACAGGGGGAAGTTACTTACCTTGTCCCTGGATCCTGCGATGTGTCCCCGCTGTGTGTGCGGGCTCCTCCGCTGTGTCTCCTCGCTCGATTCACAGTGCCACCAAGCTCCGTTCCCTGCGACGTTACGGCACATGGGGACGGAGTTTGGCGCCAAATTCAAAAAGTGAAAAACACAATACACATACAGTATACTGTAATCTTACAGATTACAGTACTGTATGAAATAAATACACATCCCCTTTTTCCCTAGTGGTCTGCCCAGTGTTCTGCATGCAGTTTTATATAATAAAAACTGTTCTTTCTGCCTGGAAACTGTAGATTGTCCATAGCAACCAAAAAGTGTCCCTTTACATCAAAAGTGCTTTTAGAGCAGCTAGAAAACAGCGATAATAAATTAGAATAACTTGCAGAATTGAGCGATAATGATTTGTGGGGAAATTCGTCATAAAAAAATAAAAGTAATGACAGCGGCAATTCTGCAACTGAGCACATTTCAGTGTTTTTGATTTGATTACATTATTGAATAATTTTTATTATAATAACATTATTATTTGTTATAATTATTTATAGTTATTTATTATATTATAATTTATGATTTTGTGTTTCAAACTTTATCATATCCGAGATGTCTACTAGACTCTTCTTTGGACAGATTTAAGCGAGTTATTCCTAAGAATTGCAGGTCTACAATATAAAACGCCAAATTTCCATGCAAAAAATTGTACCGCTTTTGCTACAAAATTCCAGGCATAATCATACCGCCAGGGAGGTTAAAGTGGTTTTAAACTATATGAGTCCTATCATACCAGCTGCAGTGGGACCGAGTTGACAGACTATTCCAGCGAAGTCCCACCGCAAGACAAGGCAAAATGCCTTGTCTCCTGTGTGCCCCATCCACACCACTGCAATGCAATGGTGTGCAGGCAGGGTGCACTGAAAAAAGTACTGCATGTGCCTTTTTTTTTCAGCGCACTGCGAGGCACCACCTTGCACCACGTGGAGGCCAATTGAACGTTATGAAATGTCTGTGTGATATTTCAATAAAGTTCATATAAAAACAAAAAAATTGGAAAAGTGCGTGATCCCGCCTCAGTGCAGTGTGCAGTGCACACAAGACCCTGTGTTACAACACAGTGTCTGGTGTGAATGGACCCTAAAGGTTTTTTACCTTAATGCAGTCTAAACTTCTAATGACTGTTCCCCCACCCCTAAACACTTTCTTGAGTCCTACATCAATCCAGTGCTGTGTTTTTCTCTCCCCTTTCCCTACTCTCACAGGTTGCACTGATAGCAGCAGGAGCCATTGGCAAATAGAATGTTCACTTTGCAAGGAAACATTCACATTGCAAAGAATACCAAATAACATGATTGTATGATAGAAGTCAGTAGACCCTCTATTATCTCACTCAGTAAGCTAAGATACAATTCCCTTGCAAAGCGAACAGCCTATTTGTCTTTAGTAAATCAACCCCATTGTATTATCAGACCAACTACTGAATCCTAGGGTGTGAAAGGTGCCTTGGGTGTGATTTATGCTTATATAACAAGATTAGGGAAATGTGCAGACCCACAAGTGTTTGGCCTCTCTCCCTGACCAGCTCAGAAGACTTATGTGACAGCATCAGGGGGTGAAAATGAAAAGGCTTCAATGAATGGAAGAACTTCAGGGCATGTGACAGTGCTAATTACTATACTATCCCCAGGGCCCACAGGGGGCCTTCTATTACTCCAGCTCAAATACAGTCCTTCTCTCAGGAAGTAGGCTACATATTGCTTTGCCTGCCAAGAGGTCAACAGTGCCACTTTCCTCCTCTCAGGATGAGGGTCTCTCTTGTTGGCTGTGTCATGTTATTGGAAGGTGAGGGATGTTAGCGAAACAAAAAGCTACATGTCAACACACCCAAGTCTGAGGACATTTTACTGGCACGCTCCGGAGGTCGAAAATTAGCAGAGTTCAAAGGGCTCTAGTCTGTCAGATAATTCTGCACCCCAGCTGCATCCAGATAGCATCAGGAAGGATTGGAGGAAAAGAAAAACAAGCAGGCTTTCCTGTGCTAGAGAACAGAACAAATCCTGGCCTTCCCTTAGATTCATCATCTATTATAACTTGGGGCTGAGACGGGATACATCTGAGACAGACTCCAGCTGGCCCTGTTTGTGACTGAAAGACGAGAGGAGTAAATTATTGCATTACCATAGCAATTGCAGGCACATGCCAGCACAGAAACTCAACAAAACTGCAGTGGAACAGCACAGGGGTTGATGGGGAATCATAAGCATATCACTAGAGCGCCTTAGGATTATTTACTGCCTTTTATTTACAGATACAATACAACCACATCTCAGAGCACAGTGCCAAACCCACAAGAATACCGCAACGTCATACAACTCCGAGTCAAATATCTCTTTCTTTTCCAAGCCTCCCAGGTCCTGTACACCACAATTATACCTCACCATAAATATATACATGGAGAGAAATACAATATTCGTACCTTTAAATAATATAGAACACATATGAGGAACACCACAAAAACACAGGCAAGGGTTCACTCCAAATCAAATGGTACTACAAATATACTTTATCAGAGCAAGTTGACTGCTAAGCTCTTTGAAAACATTGCAAACCTGGCATATTTCTAAAAGGAATGTAGTAATCTGAGGTACACCACAAATATACCACGGATTATAATTGAAATTAAAATACGACTGGGCCTACAGCTGACCACAGATATTGGTGGTTGGACATTAGGTAATAATCAGACTGTTAAAAGATGGATTTACGCCCCAATGTCAAATACACAGGCACCCTCATTTTTTACCCAAAAGAAAGAACCAACTGACTGACTATTTCCAAGCTTGTTGAAAGACTTAAGGTCATATGATATCCGCAGATACCTTTATTCATGGTTATAAACGTGAACAGATATTATGTAAATATCTGCTGTGTGATGGACAAACCTGCCACATTCTTTCTCCTTGATTTAACAAGTACCATATGTTTAAAACTTGTTCTCTTCCCCACAGAGAAAAATAATCACCAATCTTTCAAAGATATTTTCCGACATGTGATACGGACCAACAGAGAAGTGACTGTTGTTGTTTCCCCCTTCCAGTTTCCAGTTCTACTCTTAGCCCCTAAAAACACAGATTTTCTCAAGATATTCTGGAGTATGTTTAATCACTTGTAACTCTTTGCCGTTTTGTTCAACTTTTTTCCCCTGTGACAATACATTTTACCCTTATTAAAACAAAAACTGCAGATTACTGTTTTTGAGGAATGTATTTGAAACATAAAGAAGGGCTTTTACAAAATTGGGTATGACTTTGCACAATATGTATAAAGGGAGAGTTTTTCAGAACTGAGGTGTGTGCGGTATCTTATAATGTCCCAAATTTTAGATTTTATGTACACTCAAAGACTACTTCATAAAAAGAACCGTACATCTTTTCTTTGGCATAGATACCCAAACAATAAATAATGTGGTTGCGGCTCAATGCACAAATGCCTACTGAAGGCCATGGGATTGATTTATTAAAGCTTGCTTCACTCTACCGTGATGCATGTTTTTAATCGATTTGCAGTGCAATTATATAGTGCGACTTTGATGTGATTTTTTATGTGGTTTGCTTGTTCTATGGGGCCAAATTGCACTGTATATCACAACAAGTTAGCACAGGAACCCTTTCCAAAGTATATCATATATAAAGTATGTGTTTTGACAAAGTTCTGTGTTAGGCCCCTTTCACACGGGCGGACCGTTCAGGTCCTCCTGTCAGTTTTTTCAGCAGACCCGAATGTTTGCAGCATTTACGTCTATGAAGCGACAGATGTCAGCAGTGACCATGTCTGTTGACATTCGATCTGGCCAATCTGCTAAAATCAGACATATGGTGATACATCGCCATCCATCCTGGCGGATCGGTTTGTCCAATCTCTGCATAGGAATCAGCGAGCAGAGAGGGACATCTCATCTGCCGGCTCAGCGGAGATCAACGGAGAGATCTCCCACTGAGTTGGCGGACTCCGTGGCAACGAGTCTGCCTCATGTGAATGAGACCTTCCACTGCTCTGACAAAACAAATTTCCAAGAGATACAATGAAATTCTTTTAGATGAAATGAGTGAGAAACAAAAAGCACTTCAAGCATATGCTTCTACAATGACAGAATAAATACAGTACAGCAATATACACCAATGAGCCATAATGTTATGACCACTGACAGGTAACGTGAATAACTTTGATTAACGCCTTGCAATAGCATCTGAAAATTAGTGGGGAATAATAGAAAGCAAGTGAACATATTGTCCATGAGGATGATGTCCTTTGGCAAGCGTAGGATTGGAGCGACTTTGAAAAGGGTCAAATCATAATGGATAGATGATTGGGTCAGGGCATCTCCAACACTGTAGCTCTTGTGGGATGTTCTCAATCTGCAGTGGTCAGGACCTACCAAAAGTCATCAAAGTAAGGAAGACTGGCAAACTGGCGACAGTGTCATGAGTGGACAAGGCTCATTGATGCACATGGGGAGCCAAGGTTGGCCTGTGTAGAATGATCCAATAGATCCCAAGTTTAGCTCCAATTGCTAAAAAAGTTATTGCTGGTTCTGATAGAAATGTATCAGAACACACAATGCATTGCAGTATGTTTTGTATAGGGCTGCATAAACACAGGTCGGGCTGAGCCGTGTCCACAGCCAAAGCACCTACAATGGGCAAATAAGTGTCAGAACTTGACCACAAAGCAATGTAAGAATGTGGTGTGGTCTGATGAATTCCAGAATAGTTTAATAAACACAACAACAAAGTTGAGGCTTGGTTTCCAAATTCTCTAGTTCTTAATACAATTGAGCATCTGGAAAAACAAGTCCGATTAATTTAGGTCCCATCTTACAACTTACAGGTCCGCTACTGATGGCTTGGTGCCAGTAGCCACAGCATACCTTCAGAGGTCTAGTGGAGTCCATGCCTTGGCAGGTCATGGTAAGTTACATAGTTGGTAAGGTTGAATAAGAGATCAGTTCACCCCGTTCAACCAGTGGGTGTAAGTCTGTATGTATTTATGTCTCATCAATTTCACATATCCTTGTATATTGTCTTCGCTAAGATGCCCAAAGTATTTTTTTTTTAATTATGTTATGGCTGATCTGTGTAAAGCTATTGAAAATCAACAGAAGTCATCCATGTGTCCCTTTACAGCATGGAAAAACATACATCAGAACATCATGTTTATCTCAGAGTAAGACAGACATATATTTGAATATCCTACAAGAGTGCTGTGATATCTGCTCAATTATAAACTAGAATATTTTGCTAAAGTGACAAGAAAAAAAAACACATCAAAAACACTACATGCTAGAACAGCACAGACATACAGATAATTTTACGCAAGGTTGAGAAGGATAAAAACACATTTCACTCTGTCAGAATGACAGGGACACAACCACATGTCACTAAACCAGGATATAATGAAAGGACTGGAACTAGATATATGAGGAATAGAGAACAGTATGTATCAGAACAGCATATAAAACACAATATCTTTACACACAATTTGTATCACAGTAAACCAGCAACATTCTGCCAAAAGGGGCCATACATGTAAGATAAGCAACAGCCGATGAGGACTGTACCTTACTTAAAGGATATGTAAATGCAACACTTCGGCAACCAACATGAAAAATGATTTATCAAACTCTGTTCTCTTTTTATTGCTTCCTTTGTGTGAAATCACTGATGTTTCTGCCAGTCCCTCTGCTTAAAACTGACCACACTAGACATGAGAGCACAGAGTGGTCAGTTCTCTAGCTGAGAACACAGCCTGCTCTCCTCCAATGATCAGATTTGTCCTGACACGCCCTCCTGAACAACCATTCACTGGGAAGATCAGTGTTCTGTTGCTTCTCCTCCCACAGCTCTCATGCAGCTGAGAACAAAGGGAATGTGATCACTAAAAATGTTTTGCCTTTCATTTCTTTTTTTAAAGTGAATAGGTTGTTTTACAAGGTGATCATTTACAAATCACTAACTAACACACCCTCAGCAAAGATACAATGTAGTGTATGTTTTTAACTTTGTTTAGGGGAAAAAAGTAACATTTAAACTTACCAGATGTGACGCTAGCCTATATCTGCAAAAAAGCAATGTGGTCTTGAAGTGCTTATGTTCAGCATGCATTGCTATCTACAGCCAATATCTGCATGACATTTGTAGGCTCTCCTTGTGTCTGTGTCGGTTCAACGTGTGTTGCCATGTATTAGACTCATTACAGTACAAGCTATTTTACACCTGATCCAGGGACTGATCGTGATGAGTCTTAATGTTCCAAGAGCTTCAAATAATTCCGCACTATAGAAATACTTTGAATAAATACAATTTTCTCAGAATCTGTAATTTGTGTAGGAGTAAGACATAGCTCCACATATATAGAAAGGGTATACAGGCTTCAAGTCTTCTCTGATTCTCCTACTACACTTCATTATTGCTAAAGACCACAATTATAAGGTTATAAAGAAATAAAGGCCTTGTGTGGACCTTATAAGAGCTTGACCACCAACAGAATTATTACAGGTCTCCAGGTATGATAGGTTTTCCTCAACTTTATCTTGACCGACTAGGTCACTCAGCCTAGTACACAAGATGAGAAAAGCAAACAAACAATATTGTTTTTTCTGAGAGATCGTCTGGTAATCTGATCGTTAGTACACAACTTTCGAGCACTGATCACAACAGTCCATGCAATATCCGAAGGGACAAGCACAAACATTTTTCTCATACAATAACAGAACAAACGGGATTCATGAATTAGTATAGTATTTGTATGAAAATAATACATTACAATACATTACATCACTTGGGAAGTTGGATTCTGTCTTACAAGAATTTTCGTAAATTTAGTAACCTATTCATTTTCTATATGAGACAAGCATGCAAAAAAAAAAAAGAAGTATAATTTTTTCCATATTCTTATCATGTGTACTAGGCATACCAGAGTCCTATTGAGGTCTATCTCTGAATTACAACCCTGGCAAGGCATGGATCCAACTTTCTGAATGCAGGCTGAACAATAATTACCTAAACTATCAGAAGAATGGTAAAAATTTAAAATACCAGGCTAGTGATTAACTAGGTGATGTATAACAGGTTCCTGCCCATAACTTTGTTTACCTTCCTAAGCACTCTAGGAGCCCCCTAAGCTGGGGACATCAATATGAAATGATGAAATTCAAAGGCCAAAAAGGTACTTGAAGGCACCTCTTGGGTCTGCGTACAGATTTGTTTCCTACACTGGTTCACTTTAATCCTGTGATGATTTTTACGTAAAAATCCATATTATTTTATTCTTCCTTTGTCATGTATAAGGCTCGTTTCACACTACTGCGACCTGAAAGTAGCGAATTTTTGTGTAATCTTCCTGTAATGTTAGATCTAAATATAGACGAGTATCTGACTTGGAGGCAACATCCATTAAAGCCAAAGACACAAGTACAGATAGACATTGTCTTGAAGTAGTACAGGAACCTTTTCTAAAGTCGGAGCGATTTCAGTAGTGCTAATTAAGACAGCTCTAATTGACTAATGCCTCGTACACACGATCGGAAATTCCGACAAGAAAAGTCCGATGTGAGCTTGTGGTCGCAAATTCCAACCGTGTGTATGCTCCATCTGACTTTTGCTGTAGGAATTTCCGCCAACAAAAGATTGAGAGCTGGTTCTCTATTTTTCTGATGGAAAAAGTTCCTATCAAAAAATGTGCAATTACAACGTGCAAAAAAATATGCATGCTCAGAATCAAGCAGAAGAGCCAAACTGCCTATTGAACTTCATTGATCTCATCACTACGTTCTTTAAGGTCGGAATTTCCGACAAGATTTGTGCGACCGTGTGTATGCAACACAAGTTTGAGCCAACATTCCTATAGAAAAAATCCAAGTTTTTCTTGTCGGAATTTCATTGGATTTCACATCATGCAACTTGAGGTCTCACAAGTCAGATCCCCAGTGTGAACCAAGCCTGAAACATCCCTTGTCGGAGCCACAGATGTCGCAAAGCCACTGCATTGCTGATATATAATGTAACAGGAGCAATGCCTAATCAGCTGAAACGGTTTACCCACACTCAGCATTACCCTACATCACCTTGCTATGCTGGGTATTCCAACACTTTCTGTTTTCATAAATCTTTTTCTTATTTCCTGAGTAATAGAGGCCCGTGGGACCGCCAGACACCTAGTAATTGTCATATGGACCTCAAGATAAACATGGTTTGTTTGAACAGTTCACAGGAAATCTTTAAAACTATCTGACCTGGATGTCTGCAATGTGCAGGGCTGAAATGCTTACTTGACATTTCTGCTTTCTATATAGCACAACTGCTCCGAAATCCTAGCCAAATAATTCTTAAACCTGTAGAGGCATTGCACTATTTAAACATAACCTGTCACCAATCCTTTCCTCTGATTTGAGAGCTCTTTGACGTCCCTGGTCTGAAAATCTAACCAGTTAAAAAAACAGTAATTTTAAAGATTGATGCTGCTTCAGCGAAAAACTGGCTGCCGCTGGTAGCATTCCCCCGAATGCCGTTTCCCAGACCTGCACAGGTATAATTATTGCTTCTCACAGAAGGCAGTGACATCACCAGAGAGCGAGAATGAAAGTCTTGTTTGTCTGCCATATCGCCTCCCCAACAGCCAGAAATGTTTCCAGAAGGCCTGGACAGCTAATGGGTCTCCAGTTGTTAAAGTGGAAGTCAAGGCAAAATGATTTTGTCATTTGTAACAATCCTTACCCTAAATGCTCATTCACACCAGCCATGTTGGCTGCCCAGCACAGTCCCCGCACATAGATAAGACAGTATGCTGCACTGCAATGTTCTGCAGTGCATAAAACAATGTTATTGTGTTAATGTTATTTTATGATATTGTTATAAAGTAAAAAAAAAAATAAGAAAAAAACAGTACAATGTACACAATGAACACCAGCAGGTGTGCATTATGCAGAACATTAGACGCGTCTGCTGGTGTGAGTGAGCCCTTTATCAGCATGCCTTACAGTTTACATTATTGCTTTGCAACACAACTGTACCACCTCCCCATCCCTTTAGATTGTAAGCTCCATGAGCAGAGCCCTCCTATTCCTTCTGTATTGAACTGTATATAACTCCCCTTTATTTTGTAAAGTGCTGTGTAAACTGTTGGCGGTATATAAATCCTGTATTTCAATAATAATCAGGCACTATGGGGTTCAGTTACTCAAGACAATTAGACTGTGCAGTTATGCAAGTGCAATTGCACTCTGCAAGTGCAGTTCCCCCAGACATTAGTAAATAAGGTAAAGCTTTACTTTATAAAGCATACCCAATCACATGATAGGAAGATTTTAAGCATTTTTGCTTCCACATGATTGAATAATGGAAGTCAGCAGAGATCCCCTTCATTTACTAAGCTGTGGAGTAACTGCACTGTCAAAGTGCAAATGCACAGTCCATTTACCTTCAGTAAATCAACCCCTAAATCCCAGTTCTGTTCAGTTCACATGTGCAGTACTGCCCCTCTGAAAAGAGATCTTAGAAGGCAATACTACCACCTAGTGAATGCCTTTTATTTTCCAGCTGAAGGGGAATTTACACTGAAATCCTGTGCTGCAATGGTGAATTCAACAGCCAAGTTTGACAGGTTACATAGTTACATAGTAAGTAAGCTTAAATAAAGACAACAGTCCATCCAGTTCAACCTGTAAACCAGTGGCGGCCCGTCCATTAGGGGCCCACGGGTGCTGCTCCCCCATCCATGTGTCCGTCACCCTAATCCACATGCAGGGCACCGGACACATGGATTCCAAAGGCTCTAATAGGCTTCAAAAGGGTGGACTCGGGGCGTAGAGCCCACCCAGTTGTGTAACAATAGTAAATGAATATTCAACATTGTCACACTGATTCTCCTATCAGCTAATCAGGAAGCGTGTCTCGTTTCCTGATTGGCCAAAAGGATAATCGATCCTATTGGCCTAGGAGGAGAAGGAGGAAGGAGACGCATGGCCAGAGGAGATGCAGGGGAAGCCCAACCGACCGACCCACCAGCCGCCACTGTGACCCCAGGGATGGTTCACCTGCAGCAGCTCAGCCACATCCAGCACTTACAGGCTTGGACAGGGAAGGGTGAAGAAGGGGAGATAAGAGTCATCCCGAGTGGCAGGACATCTGCCTCCTAAGGTAAGGAGGCCTCCTGCCTCCCCATCCATCCATCTTCTGTGGGAAGGGGGGGTTGGGTGTTGCTGGTGTTCCTGGTGTTTCCTGCATTCATGTCCCTCTCCCAGGGGAGTCCTTCCCCCACGTCTCCCTCCCTGAGCCACCACTTCTGTGAACTGATTGAAATTGACATGCTAGGTTACAATTCCCGTGCTGTAAAGCTAAGTCTCGCAGCCGCAGCAATTTATACTCGCCTAAGCGGCTTCAATGTTAGTTTGGAGATGGGAAGTTAGGAAGCGATAAAAATGTGGATTAAACTCCTGCTTTACTGACAATGTGGACCCAGCTTAATGGCTTTTCTAGTGCCCTACAATACATTTCCAGTGATTCTGCCAATGGTGGGACCCTTCAACGATATCAACATCTCTCCATCCACCTATATGGACTAAATACTTAATACTTACCTGCGTGATGTCCACTAAATATTTAATAGAGCGAATCTCCTTCCTTTGTCACGTGACCCCATCACTGTTACCAAGCTGGGTCTCTAAATCCCTATTCCTAGGCTGTATCTCTTGAAGCAAAAGAGAACTAGAATGTCTTTGGTAACTTGTAAGTGGCCCCAGGGCAGAGGAACCATAGCTCCTACAGTACAATTCATCCCCTTAAACCTGAAAGCTGTGAAGCTTGCTGACAAATCTGCGCATACATGGACCATATACCTAATTTCTGCAAAGAACACAGGAAACATCACTGACAGATGTAGCTTATATAGGATTACATTTTATTTTTTTCCTAAATGGTAGACATGATTCATCTTTAAGGCCCTGTACACACGATCAGACATGTCCGAGGAAACATGTCCGATGGACCATTTTCATCGGACAAGGCTGAAGTGGTCTGTTGATCTGTTGTGCGTACACACCATTGGACCAAAATCTCCTCGGATCAGAACGCGGTGACGTAAAACACAACGACGTGATAAAAAAAATAAGTTCAATGCTTCCAAGCATGCGTCGACTTGATTCTGAGCATGCACGGGATTTTGGTCCGATGATTTCATGTACTAATCATCGAACATGTCCGATAGACAGGTTTCCAGTGGACAGGTTTCTAAGCATGTTTGGAAACTTTTGTCCGCTGGAAAACGGTCCGATAGGCCGTACACACGATCGAACATGTCCGCTGAAACTGGTCTGCGGACCAGTTTCAGCGGACATGTTCGATTGTGTGTACGCGGTCTAAAGAGGAAGTCTTTTTTATATCTACATTATCAAAAATGTGAGAGATCTGCTTAAAATAAATAATGGGGTCTGTGTAATTGATAACAATAGACTCCCTTTAGTCTATATATACCGTGAAATTCTCACAATGCCTCTGGCAGCCAGAGGCCATGAGATCTTTTTGACAAGGCTGTGAGAGTTTGGAAGCCACAGTCTGAATTTTAAGATGGCCACGTTATTTAGGTAGGGTCTTATGCTACTTAGCTGTTGGTAGATTTAAGAAACTGTACAATCAGAATGTAATGTGTGTGGTTAGCTTTAAAGATAACTGCATTTATAAAAGTAAGCCCATTATCTAATATTCAAATGAGCCAAACTGGCCAAATTTGAGTCAAAGCTCTTAAAAAATCACGTTGCACCCATTCCATAAACCCATAGTTATACCTATAGATAACTTCAATCTTCAATTACTGTTTTCTACTTTACCTTTGATTCTGTCTAGATTACAAAACCACTGATCTTTTTGGGATACTTTATAACGTTTTAGAATTCCTTGGGCTAAATACAAAAGTTCAAAAAAATTCAGACCGATAGATATTATGTCTTTTGATCAGAGTGGCACATTGCACATTTACGTGGTCCTAGCAATCATGGTTTTGTGCCTAAAGAGAAGTCAAAGCATCTTTGGTGTGAGAAATTGCTCACTTATGTCTAATTGCCATCTAAAGTCAGCCTCAGCTACGGCTATGTTATTAGCTAACCAGCTACACAAAATTCATTAATGCACGACAATTATATTGTGTACGAAAAATCGGAGATCTGTATGTGGCCCTTGGGCTAATGGTTGTGAAGAACTGAAAGATGCTAAATGTCAGAGCCGTTTGCTTTTTTTGCTTTTTTTTTTGTTCTTTGGGGACCATTCATCTTTATTTTCTGGTAATCCTCTATTGCGATCCTAGCCACAGGAGCCCATAAAACAAGAATGACATCTCTGACAGCACATTGTTTAATGAGCTTTAGCTTGATTCTGGTCCAAATGTACTATGAAAGGCTTCACATGACTTCCTCTCTGCTCTTCCTCCCCCCTGTTCATTATTAAGTATATCAATTTCCTCCCACCTGATATTAACCCATGTAATGCTATCCCACGTCCTCCTGATTGTCTCTGTAGATCCCTGTACAGCAATTAGCACTCTTAAAATCACGATTGGCGATGAGGCAGGAGCCTCACGGGAAAGACGAGGAGATTTCAGGTACATTTGTCTTGTATTAATGGTACTCGTAGACTCACTGAGAAAACCATTACCAGTGATCTGAATCCAGGCCAACACATCTGTATATGCACTGGGAACACACTGTATACCCCATTTAGAAGGAGGATTAATGTGCCTAAATGTTCAATAAAACATATGGGAGTAAGTCCTTCTGCCGAGAAAATATAATTTCTCCTTATATTTGAACCCATTACCATCTATGGGATCATACATATCGCTCTAACGTTAAAATTATATCTAAACAATGCATTCCAAAGAAAAAGCACCTCTAGAGATGGAATAGAAAAGCTGAATAACAAACTATAAAACATGACTTTAAAGGGCCATTAACGCTAAAATTCAAAGTGAATTACGGATACATTTGATAACGGTGCCAAAATGCTGGACATTCACTTCTGGCTTTGTGACCTTTAATCCCACAGACAGATAGTGTCGGTGACGGCAACCTCCTCTAAGCCAAAAATTTCTAATAATGTGAGACAGTGAATTGCTACATAGCAAATTTTAAATTGTATGTCAGGGCAAAATAAATGATACGTTCTTGCACTATACAGTATGCCCAAGATTTATTTCTTTATAGACCCTGCACAGAAAAATACCCATACATCTGCCAGAAATGCAGCTCCCAATTTCCTGTAGACTAATACCACAAAGGATATGATAGAACTGCATTTTTAATAATTGTCACTGAGCTTGCCCAGTTTGCTAAACTACCGAATCACCCCTCCTCATTTCCATAGCATTGAGAATAAGGGTTTGTTCACACCAGCAGCCTCAAGATATTTCCTTAACCCTCCCCACTTGTATGGGCTTGGTATCAGCATGCACAATGTGATAGCCAGTTTGTATACACATGCTGGAGTCAGTTTAGACAAAAGTCAGAAAACCTACCAGCATGCATTTAGAGTACAGGAGGAAACCAGAGCAACTGCAGGAAAACCTGGAGAACATGCAAACTCCATGCTGATACTTTCCTGACCAAAATCCGAACCAAGGACCTCAGTGCTGCAAGGCACAAGGGCTAACTACAAAGCCACTGTGCTGCCCCAGCAGTCTAGGGTCTAGACATAAGACCACGGAGGGGCCCTTCATTAGATGTGATGACACCAAAGGACAGTTATCCGCCACTGCATAGGGGAGCATTGCATGCTGAGGACCAGGTAGGTAAAACTTTTTTAGTGTTACTAAACCCATGATCCTGCATGCACTATATCTGGCCTCCCACAGAACATGGAAATACTATTATTTTTGTAAATATAAACTGTTAAATACCTTTTCTCATTAGCAGTATATAGCAGTCTTGTGGCTTCTATCGGTGTCTGGTTAAAGCTGTAGGAGGAGTTTTCATTTTACTCCTGTCCTATGGCACTGCAAGACCCCTGACCCTGCTAAGGAAATAAAACACTCTAGCAATACATACCAAACTGTGCAGAGTGACTCCAAAGGCGTTGTCTTATCAGGAGGTGGATTAGGGACTGTGGGAGAAGGGGGGGATCAGAGAAGATAAGATCAAACACCCTTTTTACACGATGCAGAGGATTAACCACTTACAGTAGGTTCCACAGTGAGTATAACACACATGCTTTACTGCATATACAGACTGATTTTACGACCTTTTTTGGTCGTTCCACTTCAATACAAGCCAGCTGAACGGCTTGTGTCGGGCTGAATTCAGTACACATGGGGCAAATGTCAGCTGGTTTTCATTAAACCGGCTGATGCTGCCTGATATTTGGCCCATATGTACTAGGCTTTAGACAAGGGATCATATTTTTAGTTGTCTGGAATTGGGCTTTAACATACAGTACAAGAGGAGTCATTGTTAGGTTGAAATACACTTTAACCACTTCATACCCGCCCACCGTGAAATGACGGCGTGCGGGATACTCAACTATCCTGACATCACGTCATATGACGTGATGTCAATTCAAGCCACTAGGTGGCGCGCGCGCGCCGCCGGCGCAGCGCGCGCGCACCCATCGGGTAACTAAGAACACGGTGCGCGTGCCCGGTGGCCGCGATGGCCGCCGGGCACCCGCGATTTTTGTGTAACTGAGCTGGAACGTGCAGCTCTGTGTGTAAACACAGAGCTGCACGTCCCTGTCAGGGAGAGAGGAGATCGATTGTGTCCCTTGTACATAGGGACACAATCGATCACCTCCCCCAGTCACCCCCCCTCCCCCCACAGTAAGAACACACCTTAGGATACACATTTAACCCCTTCCCCGCCCCCTAGTGGTTAACCCCTTCCCTGCCAGTCACATTTATACAGTAATCAATGCATATTTATAGCATTGTTCACTGTATAAATGTGAATGGTCCCAAAAATGTGTCAAAAGTGTCCGATGTGTCGGCTATAATGTCGCAATCCCGAAAAAAAAACGCAGATCGCCGCCATTCCTAGTAAAAAAATAAATAAATAAATCATAATTATGTCCCCTATTTTGTAGGCAATATAACTTTTGCGCAAACCAGTCACTATACGGTTATTGCGATTTTATTTTTAATTTTTTTTTACCAAAAATATGTAGAAGAATACGTATCGGCTTAAACTGAGATCAATTTTTTTTTTTTAATGGGATATTTATTATAGCAAAAAGCAAAAAATGTTGTGTCTTTTTTCAAAATTGTCGCTCTTTTTTTGTTTATAGCCTAAAAAATAAAAACCGCACGGGCGATCAAATAGCACCAATAGAAAGCTCTATTTGTGGGAAAAAAAGGACGCCAATTTTGTTTGGGAACCACATCGCACGACCGCGCAATTGTCAGTTAAAGCGACGCAGTGCTGGAAGCTAAAATTTTGTCTGGGCAGGAAGGGGGTGTAGGTGCACAGTAGGCAAGTAGTTAAAGAGATTCGTAGGTTTCTGTTGTTCCTCTGTAACCAGATGCAGCAAGATAACAGAATGAATGGATACAATAAAAGTTGGTTTCCCCCAATAGATGTGGTGCCCTGTGTGTAATTCAACTCATGACTAGAACTCCTAGAATAAGCTAAAATGATTTTCATGGTATATTTTTCAACTCCTCGTAAGGTACCCTTTAATTATAACCGCAAAAAAAAGGTAAGAGATGCCACGTGAAAATGCCCCCGGAATGATCAACACAACAGAAAGACACCTCTGTGCATTTTAAGCTTGACTCTTCTAAGCACAATGGAAATAATGATAAGTCACAGAAAATTACAAAGAAAAAAAGGCAAGCAAAAAGATTATTTTTTGACCTAGTACGTAGTCCTGCCGTGTGAAGGGTTGTTCCGTGCCAAAGAATGTTTCTTTTTATAAATAGGCATCTTTATCTCAGCCTTAAAAGGTGTGTGCCTCTCAGATTCCCACTGCTTTACGCAAGGTTGCTGTCGGAGTCTTAACAAACGCAACATATGTTTCAAGAGCAGCTAGTGCATTTAATGAAAGAAACCCTGAGGAGCAAGAGAAAGGAGGAAGGAGGAGGAAGAAGGAGAGAAGGGGGGTGTAGAGAGAGGAAACTTTATGGGGTAAGGACAGAGGAGAGGAAGTAGGAAAGATGGGGGATGGAAGGGAGAGCGAGAGAGAGAATGAGAGAGCTAGAGAGAGTGATATATATATATATATATATATATATAGAGAGAGAGAGAGAGAGAGAGAGAGAGAGAGAGAGAGAGAGGGGTAGAGAGATAGAGGCAGAGAGAGAAAGAAAGAAAGAAAGAAAGAAAGAAAGAGAGAGAGAGAGAGAGAGAGAGAGAGAGAGAGAGAGAAAGAAAGAGAGAGAAAGAAAGGGAGAAAAAAAGAGAGAAAGGAAGAAAAAAAGAGTGAGGGGAAGAAAGAAAGAAAGAGAGAGAGAGAAACAGAGAGAGAGAAAGAGAGAGGAAAAAAGAAAGAGAGAAAGAAAGAAAGAGAGAGAGAATGAACATTATGGGGTTAGAAAAGAAGGGAGAAAGAAGGTGAGACAAGGGCCGGAGGAGAGACAGAGAACATTATAAAGTAAGGACAAAGGAGAACATAGGTTGGGGTGAGGGGGGGAGAGAAAGAGAGAGAGAGAGAGGGAATAACAGAGGGGAAGAAGTTGGAGATCAGGGTGGTGGAGGAGAGTGAGAAAACATTATGGGGTAAGGACAGAGGGGAAGCACATTTTGGGGGCTGGAGGGGAAAGAGAATGTTTTGGGGTAAGGGCAGAGGAGTGGAAGAAGGAAAAGGGAGGGGTGGAGAAGAGAGAGGAAACATTATGGGATAAGAACAGAGGGGGGAAGAAGAAAAGAAGAGGGTGGAGGAGAAATAGAATGTGAGAACAAAGGAGAGGAAGAAGATAAGTGGGATGGAGGGGATAGACAGCGTTATTATGTTGAGACAGAGTGGAGGAAAGGGAAGAGAAGGATGGAGGATATAGGGAATGTTATGGGGGTAAGGACAGAGGAGAGGAAGAAAGAGAGAGAGAAGGAGGTGGAGAAGAAGAGAGGAAGAACATTATGCTGTTAGGACAGAGGAGAGGAAAAAGTCTAAAAGGGGAGAAGAGGGGAAAGAGAATACTATGTGAGTATCCCCTGCACAGCAAGACTCTGAGGGATAACATTAGGAACCAATCAGTTACTCTAGTGCACAATGCAAGGGAAATATGCCTGTATTGCAAATATGTTTTATTTTTATTTTTTTTGGCCCTACTTGGCCCCTGCATTCAACCTTTGAATCTCATTAAACGTAAATTAAGGAACGAGAATATTTCCTATTTCTCTATAGAGTAATGGTGAACCCAGTCATCAGAGAATTGATTTTAGATGTTGGAAGAGACTACAACATTTCAAACGATGTTAATGGCAGGATGTGCTATTTCATCTGTGACCACAAGTTAACATTTTATGTCTCATTACATGTTAAGTATTTATAAATCACACTGTGTAATAGGTGAATTATGCCCGAGTTATATCCGTGTATTTAACTAACAGCATTATCTGGAGCTTTCCTGTTTTGTGGGATTTGGCAACATAGATATCTGATCTCTGTAAGTCAGTGATGTCCAATTCAAAAGATAGTATGTAGCTACATAGAGACCAGACAGACTCAAGCATGATAATGATAATTAATTTGGCGCATTCACAGAATAAGTATACAGGTTGTGTCAAGATATAAAATTGACCAATCAAAGCATAATATGACTACTGCAAGCATTATGTTCATTGTCTTGTGATCACGGTTCATCATAAGAGGATGTTTATTTCCTGTGGCTTGATGTGCCATTCAAAAATGGCGTCCGGGTGTCGATTTCCAGGAACCTATTTGCCACAGGTTCTCCACATATAAATTAGAAGTTTTCGATAAGTAATCAGATTATTTTTGCAATATGCCAAGTGTACATGTGGAGGAAAAAACAAGCACAGAATACAATTCTTATACTCAAGCCATTTTGTCCCTAAACGGCCATCTTGTTTTGTCACCTTACCTGACTGGCTGAATGTGATTAAAAGTGTGCAATCATTGTTGGGCTTAGCAGCTATGTTAGTAAAACTAAATGGCATCTGCCATAAAAAACTAAAATTGTAAAAAAAAAAAAAAAAAAGTGTATAAAAAACATCAATATCCGTCTTTACATGAATTCAATTTTATGGATTGAACAAACTTGAAAAAAAAAACAGAGGAATTACAATTTATAAATTACATTTCCTAAAGATAATAAGAGGAACTGTTGATTGCCTTTACTTAGAAATAATAGCTGCGTACCATGGACATTCCTGGTGAATATTATTGATGTGTTATTACAGGACTAAATTCCACTACTAAACTGTATATGGTTGCATACATAGACATGTAATCTGCTCAATGAAAATGTGAAGAGTCAGGAGCATGTCTAAAGGCAATGTCACATTAAGAAGAAGTATAGCCAAAGCTAAAGCCCACTGTCAGGTGATGTCACAGAGCCCGTCCAGGCACTGAAAAGATCCCGAACATATGGCTCAGAGAGAGCCACTGAGAGCCTGAGCCAGCCGTTCCCATCCCCTCCACAACCTGCCATTTCAATGAGGGTTGGAAGGGCAAAGCAGAGAGATGATGACCGACAGTCACCAGCTCTCTGCATGCTGAGGATCTTAGAGAGCTGAGCGATCAGAGGTGTTTGATGGCTCAGTTCTCTGTCTTAGAGGTGGCGGGGGACAGCTGCAGCTGGAATCAGTGCTGCAGCCATCTAGGTAAGTATGATTTTTATTTTATTTTTCAAAAAGCCTTATGCCATGTACACACGATCGGTTCATCCGATGAAAACGAACCAATGGATTTTTTCATCAGATATCCGATGAAGCTGACTTTCATCAGTCTTGCCTACACACCATCAATTAAAAATCTGATCGTGTCCAACCCTGTGACGTAAAACACAACGACGTGCAGAGAAAAATTAAGTTCAATGCTTCCGAGCATGCGTCGAGCATGCATGGATTTTTGACTGATGGATTTCCCCATAGACGATCGTTTTTTTCTATTGTTTTTTTTTTAACCATCAGAAGATTTTAAAACAGGTTCTATTTTTTTTTCACCGATGGGGCCCACACACGATCGGTTCGTCCGATGAAAATGGTCCATCGGATTGTGTGTATGGGGCATAACTCTTCTTTTAAAATCAGAAACCTCTGTATCCTGATAGATGTAGATTTCTTAAACATCACAACCCCTAATAACAATTTAGAATTGTATACACAGAGGCACTGATTGCAGTTTTCCATACATATATCTATA
This sequence comes from Rana kukunoris, assembly GCA_029574335.1. Lineage (NCBI taxonomy): Eukaryota > Metazoa > Chordata > Amphibia > Anura > Ranidae > Rana > Rana kukunoris. The sequence continues at coordinate 120,304,794 of CM056052.1, forward strand.
TCTATTCTGCTACTACAACTTAAAGTGTTTACAACTTGGTAACTAGCATAATGGATGTAAGGACTGCAAATTTTACTAACACAGAGGGGAACACTGTGCCCTAGGTAACATGCCACTATGGTGACCAGTTCCAAAAACAGGTAGACTGCAGCACATGGAAACTATATGGTCTTATGTACACTGAGCGTTTACCAAACTCCTCTAAACGCCTTTAATCCTGCCTATAGCCATGTTTTGGATGAGCATTTGGGCGTATATTGATTCTATTAGCCAGAATATTAACGAGTAAATCTATCTGTTCAAATCGGTCGGACAGACCGATTTGAACAGATCTGTCTGCTGGGACATATTGGTTTGATCGTGTACACACAATCAAATCAAAATCCCCGCCGTAAGACAGCGCGCTGACGTGGCGGTGACGTTGACGCCGCCACGTCACCGCACCAGGAAGTAAAACACTTCCGCGCATGCGTCGAAACCATTCGACGCGTGTGCGAGCAGATATGTCTGCTGGTTAGCATACTAACCAGCAGACATGTCGGGCGGACAAGTTCCCAGCTGACAGATTTGAAAGCATGCTTTCAAATCTGTCGGCTGGCCAAATCCGTCTGTTTGCCCGTACACACGATCGAATCTGTCTGCTGAAACGGTCTGGCAGACCGTTTCCAGCAGACAGATTTGATCATGTGTACGCGGCCTTAGAATGAATGAACACTCAATCACTAAATGCATCCAGCGTTTAGGCATGTATAGATGCATATTCATGCATTTTTGGTGGGGGTAAGGTTTGTGTTTGTTAAATGTTGTATTTGAGCATGCCTTTTGTAGCCTGTGCATTTCATTTTCAGATTTCTTCTTCATATGCAAATCAATCTTTACTGAACACTCACACCAAAATTCTGCACAGCCTGAACCTTAGCTGATCCCGGCTTCTGAAATTGCCTGAACATAATTCTAATCAAGGCTGATGGTTGGAGGTCATCTGTTGACCCAACTATTGTGTGTGTGAGACATCCATTCAGCCGTATCTGACTCACAGCAATTCTATGGGCCAGCTCTCGGGGTACATGTCTGATTCAATGGGGAAGCTTTTTCAGTGGATTTTTCTTGGCTATTGTTTTACAAGGTAGGTTGTCAGGACTTTTCTCAATCCTCCCCATTTTCACAGCCTTGGAACCAGCAGCCAGAATGTCATAACAAGTGCAAAGTCACATACATATAAGGGATAATAAATTGTCAACATGTCTTCGGAACTTGGGAGGAAAGCAGAGTACCCGGAGAAAACCTGCAAAGCCCCGGCAAGCTCAAGTAAAACATGCAAATTCATCGCAGATAGTGTCCTGGCCAAGAGTCTTTCTAGAAAATGGTGTCATCTTTATTAAATCAATAAATCATGTTCTTCCCATTTGTATTCTTTCCTTCACATTGTACATCTTTCCTACAAGCTGTACTCTGCACTTATGGCGCAATAATGGAAAGAGAAAGAAGCTAATGGAAGTGCGGTCTCATTTAACACGCAGATTGCTACTTGTGCCTCTTTTGAAATGAAACCATGCAGAATAAGTGACAGGTGCAAAAAGACTACTTCTACTCAATGAGGCATAAGGTGGCTCTGACACAGCATAAACACCATCACACCCCCTCACATGTCAACCAAGGCAACTCTTTTATACCTTGGAAAATGCACAGAGACTATCTATTGGGGGATGAAAAGAGGGCATTGAACTGGCTGTATATTGCCAAGGGAAGGAATGCATTGTGATTGATAAATGCTGCCGTAGAAAGAGAAAAGACCCTACATTTACTAAGCGAGGCCATGCAAGGTCATTCCCTTCTATTACCTCTACTCCGTTTCTTTTAATGGGAAAATACGGGGCTGGTGAAGACTGCATAATATGAAATATTTTAGACTATAAAGTACAGCAATGCCTTCTTAAAACAAAAGGTATTTAAATGAAATCACTTCTATCACAAATCCATAAAACAAGGGGTTTTATCCCCGGTAAAAATAGTGGGAAGGGCCATACAATTTTTTTCTTTTTGTTCCATTGTTCACATGTGAATTGAGCCATGTATCCAGCTTGCATGCAGCTGTATTTGTTAGCTCCCATATAAGCTATAGAAACTACAATTTCTAACTTCATGGCTGAGTTCACAGGGGAGGCAAACAGGTGATAATAACAAGGAACTGATCCACTTTTTTCCCTACAAAGCAACATGGCAGTCACTAAGGTTCATTTGCATTTGGGGTATGGCAAATTTTACTTGGCATGTCACATTTCGGTGCACCTTAAAGTGATATTAAAAAATAGAATATTATATATTTATAAAAAAAACATGTTATACTTACCTTTTCTGTATAGTGTTTTTTCACAGAGCAGCCCCGATCCTCCTCTTCTCAGGTCCCCCACTGGCACTCCTGGCTCTTCCTCTTCTCCCACTACCCCCACAGCAAGCTGTTTTCTATGGGGGCACTCGTGTGTGCTTGCTCTAAAGTCAGTGTTCACAAGATACACAGAACGGGACTCGGCCCCGCCGCTTGCTCCCTCCTCACTGGCTGTGATTGAAAGCCACAGCAGCCAATGCCCCCCGCTGCTGCCAATGAGGAGGCAGAGACCTGGGAGAGCAACGGCTCTCATGCACATCACTAGATTGCTGCAGGGGAAGCTGCATACTAAAAGTTTTTCATCTTTAAGCAAAGAAGTATATAAAAAACCTTCAGCCTTTAAAACCACTTTAAACTCAATGGAATTGCAGTGTAACCATGGGGTAACCACTCGGTATGTTGTTGCAGCACGGAACTGCAATGCAATATGCCCCTTGGCGTGCGCAAGGGGTGTGCCAGCTGTGCCTGGGCACACCCTAATAACTCTGTGTGGTGCCGATTCCCCCAACTGCTCAGGCTTTTGCGCTCTGGGGTACACACCCTAATGCAATAGGCTGTGCACACCTATGGATAGAATCACCGCTTCAGAGAGGCAGTAAACTCTAATGCCAGTGTGAGCTAAGCCTAAGTCCTATGGGGATCAAACACTAAATCGCTAAGGAGACATAAAGAAACAAAGGCAAAAAGCCTATTCTAAAATATGGTAAAACAAAGCAATTTCTTGTCCTAAATTCTATGTGGATGATTTATTTTGCATGCACAGTGAGTGGAGACATGACAATCATTTCATTATGTCCCTATGACCAACTGTGCTTTCAGAACTGCTGATGGAGTACTTTTTCATTTCTTTTGAACTACCTACTAAAGCATTATTATTTTGTATCATATTTTTGAGCCAGAATGGTGTTTTCACACCTGAATAGATCCCACTATCCACAACTGACCGTATGAGGACGTTATACAATGACATTGCAATAATATTTTACATCTAACATACCAGCAGTTCCATACCTGAATGTATAATTACTGAATGTGTGATGTCATTATGAACCCATAAGGCAGCCTTAATCAACCTTGTATACCCCAGAAGAACTCTTTAAATAGTTTTCAGTCCTCAGGGAACCTCTGCTAAAATTAATTCTACAGGGGTCAGTGGGAAGAACGTTCCTCACGATGGTAGTGAGTGGACATAATGCACCATTTAAAGTGGTGGACAATAAAATGAATGTAAATCTTACATTTGTGGTGCAGAATGTCACCCTTACAAACAGCTAAAAAGATCATTGGTGTCATGCCTATGGCTGTGCCGTGTGGCATAGGAACTATGCAGGCACCAACAGATGTGAGGTCAAAGCTTAAGGAACCCCTAGCAACCTCTGAAAGAACCATAGGGCTCCATAGAACCCTGCTTGAGGCTGGTTGATAGAAGGGTTATTTCTTATTATGAATCTGTATAGTCTGTCACTTAAGGGCTGTAATGTGTTACTTAAAGTGTCACTAAACCCACATCATTCAACCAGTAGAATGTCCTGCTAATTCTCTATCTCCCAAATCTGTCCATGTCCCCAATGCAGCTAGGAATTTTGCAGAGCAGTGTTGGCAGCTCCTGCACACGCTCAGTTTGTAGTGAATTTCTTTGCTGAATATTTCCGATCTATCACATTTGAGCAGCCCATGTGACTATAGGGTCACACATATGGATGTATACACAGAGCTAAATAACAGCCCACTCCCTCCCTCATCCTCCACACCCACTAACCAGCTAAACATATTGGAGATGGGATAGTACATCTTGATTGATGGAGGCTTCACCTCCCTCTTATTCAAAGACACAGGCTGTTGAGCGCCTCAATTCTGGAAAAAGGAGCGACAAAGACACCTTTGGATAGAAGCACTGTCAATGTGGTAAAAACGTAGAGATAGATGTACTAGCAAATTTAGATAAACTTGACTAGCAAGTTAAAGCCGAACTCTAGCTAACACTTTTTGAGCAGTTAACCTTTTTAGATAAATGTATTACATAAATGAATACAAGCTGATCAATGTACATACCCCGATCAGTGTTAAATGATTTGTTTTGACTCTTAACTGCCAAATATCCTGGACAGCTTGGCCTGTTGAAAAATACCAGACCTACTTGCAGCATCGCCAGATAAAAATAAAGGAAGAAAAAGACTAAAAGTACTTTAACAGTGAATTTCAAAATTATACAGAATAATGGGATTTTGTCCACATTTTAATCAAACGCTAAAGGGCTGTACAAGAATACCCAATACTCTCGAGCTCAATCACATCTTGGACCTTAATGCAAAACACCTTAATCCTGCCGTGTGATGAAATATGGAGTAGGAGCCCGCAGTGTATTGGGAAATTCCATAGCACTAAGACACAGATTTCTCTCATTTATCAGAAACACTGTGTTCCCCCCTCTGTCTCTCTAAGCCTCCCCGCTTGGTGCAATCTGTGTGTGCATTCTGCTGGGAGATACAGCTCTTTCACTATGAGCCGCCCTTCTGTATTTAGAGACAGTTCCATGATTGTGCAGCTGTCCTGACTTAGAGGAGGCAGAACACAAAGAACATACAACTGCTGACACCGACCCATCTTGTGACAATGTACTTTTGGCTAAAATGTGAGTGCTGTCCGTTCTCCAACACATTGAGTCTCTATGGCCATTCTCAGGCATTCCTATTAATATTATTCTGAATACAGATCCAAACTGGCCAAGTTCTCTAAATAAAAGGAATGCATTTATGGTATAATAATATTCTCTGGTGCCAAATCTAGTCTATCGTGTCTACTGAGATGTTACTGGTCTAAACCATGCTCCCAACTTCAATCCATCAAGCCTGAGGACAAAACAAATACATGTGAGCAATGTAATTTTATCATTGCTACCCAATTGTACAAAGTGAAGTAACCCATTTGATTCCTGAAATCATTATTGTAAGCAATTTAACTAAGCACAAACTCATTTGGTTGTTTTGGGAAGAACGCCTATGGCCTTTTTGTTGTTTGTTTTGGATGGAGTGGAGAAGACTTAGAACTCTTGTCAGACTTTACTGCAGTTTTTATTCTATCGAGACATTAAGTAGTGGAAAAGCAGGGTGAAACAAACCACATTTTCAGTAAAATGCTTGAGGGTTCGAACCACAGTCAGGATATTAGAATCGCCTCCAGTTCAGTTCAGGTGAAAACTGCTCCTAGGCTGTCCAACGGGATAAGATGTGAGGTGGCGTCTCCATAATGGAAGCATAGACAGTAAAACAAATTTGACTAGGGTATTTAAAAAAAAAATGGTTTATTACATTCAGCGCTATTTTATAAAGTGCAGACCTTCACCAGAAAATTACACTCACCCCTATTTTCTTCTTCCTATAGCTTTTAGCTACTGACTTAATTATCCAATAGTCGGGTGAAGTTCCTCTTTATTAAGGCCCTGCAAAGTGCACTAATTCACAGTAACCAAACACATTTTTTTTTTTATCAAATTAAATATTAAGTCAATAATTATTTTTTATAAGGTCAGTGTTGTTATCCATTAATAACCATTACAAGTTACTACATATCATACAAGTCATTAAAATGTGAGTTCACTTTTAATAATAAACTGTTAAACTTCCACTAAAGCCCCCTCTCATCTCTTGTAGATATACATCTCCTACAACACACACTTGTCTGGGTTCACACAATGCTCATAGGCCATGGCTACATAACACAGTCATGTTGCCCAGGTCTAGACAGTGATCAAAGGCCAATCCTCATAGGCATAGCAAGTGCTCATAGACCATGGCTACATCACACAGCCTGCCTTACCCAGGTCCAGACAGTCCTCATAATACAATGATCCTATGTACAGACACTTTTCATAGGACATCACTACATCACTCTGCCTGGCTTTCCCAGGCCCAGATAATGCTCAGAGTCCATGGCTACATCACACAGCCTGCCTTGCCCAGGTCCAAACAGTCCTCATAGTCCAATGCACCTACGTTCAGACACTCTTCCTGAGGCCATAGCTACATTACACAACCTGGCTTGCCCAGGTCCAGATAATGCTCACAGGCCATGGCTACATCATTCTGCCTGACTTGTGTGGGTCCAGACAATGCTCAGGGGCCATGTCTACATCACACAGCATGGCCTGCCCAGGTCCAGATGGTGCTCAAAGGCCATAACCATATCACACAGCCTAGTTTGCCCAGGCCCAATCAATGCTCTTTAGCCAATACTCAAAGATCAACACAGTGCTTAAAAGACATAGCTACATCACACAGCCTGGCTTCCTGAGGTTCCAATCCAGACAATGCTCATAGGTCAGTGCTCAAAGATCCATACAGTGCTCAAAGTCCATGGTTGCACCACACACCCTGACCTGCCTTTTTTTTTCACTCAGTGCTCACAGGTCCAGACAAAGCTCATGGTCCAAGACTACATAACATAACCTGGATTGAACAGTTCCAGACAGTGTTCGTAGGCCATGGCTTCATAACACAGCCTGGCTTGAACAGTTGCAGACAGTGTTTTTAGGCCATTGCTTCATAACACAGCCTGGCTTGAACAGTTGTAGACAGTGCACGAAGGCCATGGCTTCATAACACAGCCTGGCTTGAACAGTTGTAGACAGTGCTCGTAGGCCATGGCTTCATAACATAGCCTGGCTTGACCAGTTGCAGACAGTGCTTGTAGGCCATGGCTTCACAACACAGCCTGACTTGAACAGTTGTAGACAGTGCTCATAGGCCATGGCTTCATAACACAGCCTGGCTTAAACAGTTCCAGACAGTGCTCGTAAGCCAAGGCTTCATAACATGGCCCGACTTGCCCTTGTTCATACAGTGTATGTAGTCCATGACTACATCACACAGCCTGGCTTGGCCAGGTCCAGACAATGCTCACAGTTCCTAGAAATTGCTCATGGGCCAATGCTCATAGGCCATGGCCACCAATACTTTCTAGAGAGTACAAAGAAATGCATACGAATAAGAGTATAGAGAGCAGCGTAAGCCCAGAAGAAAGCTGGAGCACTGACTGTCCCTTGGCGAGCCAAGCAGTATGAATTAGTAGTGTTAGAGCCAGTGCTGACTGACATCAATCTGAGACACTTCTGAGATCATTGAGAATTCACTGCAGGTGCTGTTGACATGCTTCGGCTGCTTTTGAATTCCTATAGACTTGTATGGGAAGAAGCAGTTCTGAAGTGAACAAAAGCCTCTAGACACATGCATGCCCTTAGATTTATAAATGATGAAGAGGGCCTGGTGGGATGGAGAAAGACTTCACTAATAAAAATGAACGAGCACTTTAAAACACCTTTTGACCTTTTATATGCCAACACAAAGCAAGATGGCTGGCCAATGTAAATTTTCAACTTCTGCTGTCTTTAAGGATCTCAACTGGGATTCCAATTCCACCAGTCCTTTTATCTGTCTACTGCCTGGTAAAGCATTTTGCAGACTCTTAACAGATATCATAGAAAGCTTCCATTCGATATGCATAACCTCTAGGCTAGTTCATCACGAAGAGCAGGGATAAGCTAGGAAAAAGCACATCTAAAGGGACACTCTTTCATTTTGTACTTGCTCAAAGATGCGTCAAGAAGGCTAGTCCTGTATAGAAATTATGATTCATAGGACTTCTGGCATTGAAATAGCCAGGTATGACCAGTAACCTGGTAATAATGTTAATTATTATTTATATCTCAAAGGTGCCTACTAGTGTACAAATGAAGCTAGCTGATCATTATCCTCAGATTTGGACAACAAACTTTTGTAACCTTTCTCCAATTCTTTACTTTTTACTCCTATTTGTTGATAGTTTTGTGTTTTTATTATTCTTTTTTTATTATTATTATTCCTTTTTCCAGAAATGTTTTGTCCCTGCAGACTTTGCCTGTAAATGTTTATGGGTCAGATATAATTAATAACCTGCCAACATGTTCCAGCTGTTAAGAAAAGCACGGCTCAGTGTTGTATTACCCCAAGGCATTTGTGAAACGGGCTCCTACTTTTCATAATCACAATATAAATAAAATCCCCTGAAGGCATGTGATATAATAAAATCAGAATTGAAAACAAATATCCCTTAATCTGGTCAAAGAAAAAATAAATAATAAAAAATAAAAAAAACGCACCAAAAGAAAAATAAAAGAGTTGGATTGAAATCTCAGCTATATAGGAGTCTGCTTTGTTTTCATTACTGCTGCACATTTATTGCGTCTGAGAAAATCCAATGCATGGCCCCGGGCAATGCTTATGGTAATGTGGACCATGTAACACCCTGTACTGCTAAACCCCATTTCTAATACCAGATACACAAATCCAGGTTTCAGCTGTGAACACTATAGCTGGGGGAAAAAAAAATAGGGGGTTGCCTATAGGAACCAGATTTTCGCCCCCATTTTTTGACCTGCAAAGAACATGGGTTCTCAGTGGCGGCTCTAGGCAATGACTTTACTTTTGCTCACTCTTATTTTCAGGGATCTGTCCAGATCACAAGCCTATTCAATAAGCCAGCATAGAGCACAATGGACAAAAAAAAAAACATTAACCCACCGCAACCAGATTTCAGATTCCTCTGGTTGATCAGGGAACAATGAGTGACGATTAGCTTGCTGAATAAGCCCCAGTGCATGGTATATGTTCTCTACAACCAAACACCATTATGATTCCTTTGGCTGTTTAGGAAAACCTGCTCGATGACTGGCTTGCTGAATAAGCCCCCATGTGTGGTCTACCTTCTCTACAGCCAAAGACCTATAGAAAAACCTATGTAAGACCCATATCTTCCATCCCCATACCCATGGAATATCTTCCATCACCATACCCATGGAATATCTTCCATCACCATACCCATGAAATATCTTCCATCATCATACCCATGGAATATCTTCCATCACCATACCCATGGAATATCTTCCATCACCATACCCATGGAATATCTTCCATCACCATACCCATGGAATATCTTCCATCACCATACCCATGAAATATCTTCCATCACCATACCCATGGAATATCTTCCATCACCATACCCATGGAATATCTTCCATCACCATACCCATGGAATATCTTCCATCACCATACCCATGGAATATCTTCCATCACCATACCCATGGAATATCTTCCATCACCATACCCATGGAATATCTTCCATCACCATACCCATGGAATATCTTCCATCACCATACCCATGCTACTAGCAGACGCAGAAATGTATTATCAAATAGACTGGTAGAGTAGGAAGTGCTGGGAATAGGTCCTATAAGGTGAAATAACTACAGTAAGTAATCCATTAACAAAAAATATAGTGTAAATGCATTAAAAGGGGAGTGTTTATCACATACGAGAAGTGCGAGGGACTCACACAACATAGGTGACAGACTGCTAAACGATGAGAGAGAAAGAATCAGGGTTTTCAGGGAAATGATGGGAAGAAAGAAACAGATGAGACATAAAAGACAAATTAAAGAGAAAAAAAAGTGTATATATACCATATATATATATATATATATATATATATATATATATATATATATATATACACACACAAATATATATCCCTTTAGATTGCAAGCTTTCATGAGCGGGGCCCTACTAACCCTCCTGTATTATAATTGTACCGTCTCGTTTATTTTGAAAAGCTGCGCAAACTGTTGGCGTTATATAAATCCTATATAATCATTATGAATCAATAAATTACATAAATTATGTAGTTATAAATATATACTGTGACGCAAACTGCTGCCACCATATACATCCCATGAGATAATCATGTATAGGGTACTGAATGTACCTACAAGTCTTATTGGTTAGACATTCCCAATCTATTACATATTTGTGAATACAATCTATATTCTGTGGAAGGAACCCTAGCTGGTTAGACATCCAGAGAAGGTGGCAGCTTGGCACAGCTGCAATGAGTGACAGCACAAAGTCCCGTGACAGCGGAGCGGGTACATGGTGGTGTCTGTGGTCATGCTCAGCAGCCTAGACACCCAGACTCCCAGCAAGTATCTATCACCCCCATCCTCCACCTCCCAGCCATGTCCTGCTATACCCACCATCACCCTAGGCTGCTTTTAAAGGAATTCAGCACTGCAATGCAGCTCCATCCTTTTGGCAAGGGAAAGTGGACAGGGAGACAGAGGACATGTAAGCAAAGGGAATGGTGATGGGAATTGGGGGGGGGGGGCACCACCAGCTTGGTACCAAGACAGGTGCCTCCAACGCCAAGTGAGAATCTATAACCATCTGTAGGACAGAACGAAATCTATCAGCCAAGACATTTTGCACAGGCTAGAAAGCACACATTGATTTAACACTAACAGAAGGGGCCATTTATCTTTCCCCACTGAGACACAAGCGACACGTTTGCACCTCATTTTCGTAATATATCTATTTAATTAGTTCTCTTGCCATGGAAAGGCAATCTCACCAAGCTAACAATATGGCAATCACAAAGCTCCCTATCTATAGTGATATGGTAAGAGTCAGCTGGTGAAAAGGACATTTATTTGTGTTTGGGTCTCCCCATCTGTCACCAGAAAACTCATACAAATGTTGTCCTTGTAGAAATGTGGCAAATGACACAGTAATGTCTGATCCACAACCAACCTCTTGAACTTGAGTACCTTGTTGCTTTAATATAACAGGTGCTTTCCTAACAGTACACATCCTATTGAGAGGAGAGATTAACTTTTATAGCAGTGTACATCGTTCTGCTATCAATCTCTATACAAGGCACTGCTGGACCCAAGAGCTCACAATTTAACCAAGAGTTATTTAAAAGAATGCAATTGTCGCTTCCCCAGCCTGTCCACCTCCATCAGAAGGTATACAGTTATCAAAAATCAGCATACAACCCCTAGATATAAAATAAATAAATAGGGCCCAGATGAATTTAACCCTTACAGCACCAGAACAGCAGGCTTACCTTCTACTGCCCGAACTTGCCAAATCAGAGACAGGAGCAGCATCCAATTTAGTTCCATTGTGGGATGCAGAGGTTACTTTTTTTTCCACCCAGCAAAATGATGAGAAGAGCTATATATAAAAAAAAAATTCTAGCAATAATAAAAACTGAAGCCCAGAATCTTCAAGATGCTCCTTTGGAAATAAAAAGCTTAAATCCTTATTAGATGGCATGGGATTGTCCAGTCTTGCTGCAGCAGGTCCCAGGATGGAGATGTATATTCCGGCACTGCATGCATGGATGTGATTGTAGCATGCATGACAGCGAAGGCTTGGATGGTGTGCACAGGGTAGCAGAGGATGAAGGCTGAGTATCAGTGTGCACAGGATAGTAGTGGATGCTCCCAGGCTATGTGTGCATGCTGTGTCTGGATGTGTGCTGTGTGCATGGTACTGTGGGGTGGGCTGGGGGGGTGGGGGGATCTCTAACAAGGATATCCCAGGTTCACATTGCAAGCAGTAGTAAAGTGTTGAGCACTGAGTCTGGGGAAGGGGGGTGAATGATCACCCCCCACTCTACACAACTCCCCTCTTCCAAATCCACCCGTGTGCCCCCCCCTCCTCTCCCATCCTGTCTGAAATCTACACACCCCTCACACCTCCCAGCCAATCAAAGAGCACAAGGAACCCTCACCCCCCCCCCCCTTCCCCAATCAATAGCAGCCCCTCCTTCCCCCGCTATTGTTGAAAGAAAATTACTTACATTGACCTGTAGGAAGAAAGACGCACTGCTGGCCTGGTTTGTACGGCACTGCCATCTTGTGGCCGATATTCATAATTGCAGCTATAGTTTCGCTGCCGTAGCAGACATTGTAGCAGGTGGGGGAGAAGGTAACGTAATGTTCCTCTATAATGTCGGGCGTGAGAATATTGGGCGAATGTTCGGCCGTTTTTTGTTTTGCATGCTAGTCTCATATCTAAAACCAAAAAGTTACTAAAGGTATGAAAATTCTCGTACGACAAAATACAATTTTCGAAGTGATGTCATGTATTGTGATTTATTCTTTCATTTCTGAGCATGTGTCGTCAAGTGTTGAGCGGAATACGCCATATTCGATTTCGCGATATTTCACGAATATATAGAAGAATATTCGTGAAATATTCGTTAATATCGAATATTCGTGATATTTTATTAATTTTGCAAAATTTCGCTAATGCGAATGCGAAATTGATTGCGAAATTCTCGTCCGCGCATGCGCATGCGCGCGAACAACTCGCGAAAACGGAGATCATTTCCTGGATTACTAAACTAATATGCACTAAACACTAACTCTACTTACACAAACTTATATGACTAAACTAAAGCTAATTTATTTTTTATTTTTTTATACACAAAACACAGAAGGGCAGAGAAAGTATTCGCGAATATTCGTAATACGAATATTCGCATTGCGAATATTCGGCAACATAAAAGGATCGCCTCAGCTACTCGGCCCAGGGTCTCTAATCATACCAGCAATGCTTTTAGACGTCGATGGAGATCACTAGGATGTGATCTGTTTTAAAAATAAATTTGAAAAAATACGAATATTCGCAATAGCAAATATTCACCGGGATATTTGATTTATTCGCGAATACTCGAATATGCAATATTCGGAACGAATATTCGCAATGCGAATATTCGTGAGCAACACTAGTTTCGTCTTGGTCTTACCATTTTTTCAGACAAATACTGTACTGATATAAGGAAAATCGTTCATTCTGGTATCACACGAGAAAAGTGTACAAGTTTTTCCCTTCAGATAATTTCTCATGAACTATTAAAATCTGTGTACTAACAATCAGATTATTGTACGATCGATTCGAAAACTGTATTCTTCCTCTTATTTTCTCATCATCCTAGGCCAGCCTTTTTCAACCACAGTGCCCAGGCACCAGTGGCGGCTGGTGCTCATTTTTTTTATGTGGGGGGGGGGGGGAGGGACAAACAAACTTCTCAGCTGAAACCCGATTGGTCGATCATCTCATGCTACATCCAGGTCGTGGGCGGCTTCCCAGCTGCTTCTCCTCCTCGTCGGCTTACCGGTGGCTTCAGCGGCTTCCCAGCTGCTTCTCCTCCTCGTCGACTTTCCGGGTGGCTTCGGCGGCTTCCCAGCTGCTTCTCCTCCTCAGCGGCTTCCCAGCTGCTTCTCCTCCTTGTCACCTTTCCGGGTGGCTTTGGCAGTTTCTAGGCTGCTTCTCCTCGGCAGCTTCCCAGGCGGCTTAGGCGGCTTCCCAGCAGCATCTCCTCTTCGGCAGCTTCCCGGGCGGCTTTGGTGGCTTCCCAGCTGCTTCTCCTCCTCCTCAGCGACTTCCCAGCTGCTTCTCCTCCTTGTCAGCTTTCCGGGTGGCTTTGGCAGCTTCCACGCTGCTTCTCCTCGGCAGCTTCCCGGGCGGCTTTGAAGGCTTCCCAGCAGCATCTCCTCCTCGGCAGCTTTCCGTGCGGCTTTGGTGGCTTCCCAGCTGCTTCTCCTTCACGTCGGCTCCCTGGGTGGCTTTGGCGGCTTCCAAGCTGCTTCTCCTCGGTGGTTTTCCGGGCAGCTTTGGCAGCTTTCAAGCTGCTTCTCCTCATGGTTTCCCGGGCAGCTTTGGCAGCTTCTCAGCTGCTTCTCCTCCTCGGCAGCTTCCCAGGGCAGGTGTGGCGGGTTCCCAGCTGCTTCTCCTCCTCATCTGCTTCCCGGGTGGCTTCGGTGGCTTCTCAGTTGCTTCTCCTCCTCGGCGGCTTCCCAGCTGCTTCTCTTCCTCGTCAGTTTCCTGGGTGGCTTCGGCAGCTTCCAAGCTGCTTCTCCTCGGTGGCTTCCCGGGCAGCTTTGGCGGCTTCCCTATGGTGGCTTTGGCGGCTTCTTTTCCTCGGCAGCTTCCTGGGCGGCTTTGGCGGCTTCCCAGCTGCTTTTTCTCCTTGTCGGCTTCCCAGGTGGCTTTGACGGCTTCCCAGCTGCTTCTCCTTCTCGTCGGCTTCCCAGGTGGCTTTGGCGACTTCCCAGCTGCTTCTCCTCCTCATCGGCTTCCCAGGTGGCTTCGGTGGCTTCCCAAGTTCCCAGCTGCTTCTCCTCGGCGGCTTCCCAGCTGCTTCTCTTACTCGTCGGCTTCCCGGGTGGCTTTAGTGGCTTCCAAGCTGCTTCTTCTCGGCGGCTTCCTGGGCGGCTATGGTGGCTTCTCCTCCTCGGCAGCTTCCCGAGCGGCTTTTGTGGCTTCCCAGCTGCTTCTCCTCCTCGTCGGCTTTACAGGCGGTTTTGGCGGCTTCCAAGCTGTTCTCCTCAGCGGCTTCCCAGCTGCTTCCCCTCCTCGATGGCTTCCCTACTGCCTCTCGCCAATCCGGTCGCTTCTCCTCCCAGCCAATCAGGTCTTCCTGATTGGCCAGGAGGAGAAACAGGAGGAGAAGAAGCAGGAAGACATTAGCGAATATTAATTCACTAATGCCACACAAGTGACTGGGCTTGGGGCACAGTGATCTGCGCCCGAGCCCACCCAATTTGAAGCCAATTAGAGCCTCTGGCTCTAAACGTGTGATTCTAAAAAAAAAAAAAAAAAACAACATCAAAATTCTCCATTAGCTACTGCCATGTTTGTCGTGCATAGGGCAAACCATTCAAGCTAATGTGCGGCGCCCTATGCTGTTGCATGAAGAATGCGCTGAGAAAACGCATGCTAGTGCAATGTGCTGGTGTGAATGGGGCCTAAAGAAGATTGTACAATCAAACTGTGTAATGTATGGTTAGTCCTAGGCTAACCATACACTATACAATCTAATTGTACAATCTCCTTCAGATTTACTATCAACTACAGTGAGGGAAAAATGTAATTCTCTGCTTATTGACAGAATAACAACACATTTTTAAAAAGTTATAAATTGGTTGGCATTTTAATGAGTGAAATAAGTATTTGATCCCCTCTCAATCAGCTAGACTTTCTGTTTCCCAAGTGTATACTTCTATACAGGTAATGAGCTGAGACTAGGAGTACTCTCTTAAAGGGAGTTTTCCTAATCTTAGCTTGTTACCTGTATAAAAGACACTTGCCAACAGAACCAATCAGTTTCCAATCTCTCCACCATGGGCACTAACACACAGCTCCTTTCTCTATCTGCAAAGTAAAGAGCGTCCTGACACTCCTGCTCGCCCCCTTCCCCCCTCAAGAGGCTTTCTCCACACCAGGGAGAAAGCCTTGCATTACTGTGGGGAGTTACAGACAGAAGAACAGGAAGTGAGGATTTCTCAGAAGAAATAAGGACATTTAAAAGGAAAATGGAAGGATGAGGTAAGTGAAGGAGGACTGCACTAAGGTAAAGGAAGCTATTTAGGGAAACATTGTTTTACCTTTACAACCCCTTTAAAATGCAAAACAATTTTTGAAATGCGCTTTTTTGGATGTTTTTGTTGTTATTCTGTCTCTCAATATTAATATAAACCTACCATTAAAATTATAGACTGATTATCTCCTTGTCAGTGGGCAAATGTGCAAAATCAGCAGGGGGTCAAATACTTTATTCCCTCACTGTATGTAGGGAGCCTGCCTGATACTAATCAAATAGATTGTTTAGGTTGTCCTTGTCTTTCATAGTTTAGCTGATCTGAAGGAGATTGTAAAATCAGATTGCATAGTATATGGTCAGCTTTAGGTTCACCACAGACATTACAATCTCACTGTGCTATTTTTGAACAATCTTTAGATTTACCAAAACTACGTTATATAAGGACTTACCTAATCTATCCAACCAATCTGTTTCCAATCAGCCTTATCCATGCAGTACATGGTTACTAGTAGATGGAAATGAGTGTGTTGAATCAGATTGTATAGTGTATGGTCGCTTTAAATCTACCAAAAAATGTAGTGCAAAGGCCTGCCAGAATTTATACTAACTGAATGGATAATCTGGTTTTCTTATTTATTATATATAGTTTTGGTTAATTTAGGGTTGACCATATACCATATAATATGATTGTACTATCTCTTTTAGATCTACTATCAACTATGTAGTGAAAAGTCTTGCCTTAATTGATACTAACTGAAAGGATAGTTAATTCCTTCTCATATTACCAGGTTTTGGCAAATGTAAGGCTGACCATACACCATACTATTTGATTGTACCATCTCCTTTACGTCTACCATAAACTATGTAACGCATAGTGCCAGTGGCGGCTCAGGTTGGTCGAGCGGTCACCAGCCCCGCATTTACCCCATCTAGGTCATGAGCAGCTCTTCCTCCGGACGGCGGCTTCACCCTCCATCTCCTCCTCCTCGGCTTCAGTGGCTTCCCCCTTCTCCTTCCTCCTCCTCCTCTGCGGCCAATAAAATCGCTTCTCCTCCTCCGCTGGGGGCACCTGATGTAAGGAGGGACTCCGCTTAGTGCTATGAGTAGGCACTGAGTTATAATGTGAAACAAATCAGCTTGTATCCTGTTTTCTGTGGCTGGGGGCACCTGATGTAAGGAGAGACTCCGCCTTAGTGCTATGAGTAGGCACTAGGTTATAGTGTGAAACGCGTCAGCTTGTATCCTGTTTTCTGTGGCTGGGGGCACCTGATGTAAGGAGAGACTCCGCTTAGTGCTAAGAGTAGGCATTAGGTTATAGTGTGAAACACGTCAGCTTGTATCCTGTTTTCTGTGGCTGGGGGCACCTGATGTAAGGAGGGACTCTGCTGGGGGCAATTGATATAAGGAAGGACTCCGCTGGGGGTACCTGATGTAAAGAGAGATTCTGCTGGGGACACCTGGTGTAAGGAGAGACTCTGCTGCAGGCACCTGGTGTAAATAGGGACTTATGAGCATAATTCATTTCTAGGAGAATGCTCGTAATCCAAAGTACTCGCATTTCAAATCGAGTTTTCCCATTATGAAAATAATTTGTTCCGCATTGACTTCAATGGGATGCAATACCGAATGCTGCGGCCAGAGGTCGGAGGGTGCCAGAGAGTGCCGAAAACGGGCAAAAAGGCCCAAGGACACTTTGGCTCCTTTCCTGCGCCCCCCGTACCTCAGGCCAAATGAGGTACTGCAGGCCAATGTTCTGCTTTTCTCGGCTCCTGCGCCCCCGTACCTCATGTCGAAAGAGGTACTGCAGGCATATTTTCGGCTCTGCTCGGCTTCTGCGCCCCCGTACCTCAGGCCAAATAAGATACTGCAGGTCTATTTAGCTTGAATTCTGTTAGTCTTGCGAGTCAACACTCGCAAACCGAGCCAGCATTTAAAAAAAAACGTTGCTCGCAAATCAAAACGCTCTCAAACCAAGTTACTCTTAAACTGAGGTTCCACTGTACTATATTATCAAAGTATTGAGATGCCTGCCTTTACACGCACATGAACTTTAACCTCCCCGGCAGTAATTCTGAGTGTGGCTCGGGGTTAATTTTCAGTACCAAAAGTGGTAACCCCGAGAAAGGCCTGTAGTGTCACTTACCTCGTCCCTACGATCCCTTGATGTCCTCCTGCTGCGGCCTACGGTCGATGCTGGCAAACATCTTCCGGGTTCCCTTCCCTGTGAGCGCTGGCTACGCAGGGGGGAGGAACCAGGTGGGAAATTAAAAAAAGTAAACAAAACATGACATACACACCATACATTACTGTGTCAAACCATGTCACCTTAGTTTTGTTCCTAGTGCTTTGTCCAGTGCCCTGCTTGCACTTTTACCCTTCTTTCTACCTGGAAACTTTAGAACATCCATGGGATCCAAAAAGCATCCCTTTAGGTCAAAAAGGGAGCTGTGGTGGCTCAACGTGATTGGCACTGCGCTGACAAGCTGTTCACCTCTGCAGCCAAGGATTCGGATCCCAGTCTCGGCTACATGTGAATTGAGTTTGGTGGTCTCAGCCTGGCTCCCGGTGGGTGTGCTATGCGAGGTACGCCTGTGCTTAGTACGCCCCCCCCCACAAAAACCACCACACTTGCACGCACACGAAATTGGTTTAACACACACGCACTTTGGCCATGCTGTCTCCTAAAATAAAGAGAGGCGAAGGACCTAGGGGGCTGGCTGGGTGGGCTAGGCCCCCTCACTCCCTCATAGGGGGAGTCCCTCTGCCCGGTAGGGGTCTCGTTGGGCCCCAGTTGGGCTCCCAAGAGGAGCAGGTAGGGCGGGGTGAGTGGGAGGCCCCCCTTCACACCCGCCATTGCCACCAGGGGCATGGAGAAGGATGGCGATTGCCTCCGGGGGGAGGGTCTGCCTACTCCCAACTCCTGAAGTCCGGCTCCTCTCTTCTTAAAAAAGAAATAAAAAAATAAAAAAAATAAAAAGTGATTTTAGACCAGCTAGAAAACAGCGATAGTGAATTAGAATCACTTGCAGAATTGAGCAATAGTAATTAGTGGGGAAATTCGTCATCAGACACATGTGCAAACTTGGTGCTCTATTGACTGTGGTACAGATCAGGCAGCGCCCCCAAGATTCCCATTTCCTGGAGCATCTGGTATGAAAGTAGACATTGAACAGGACAACCCCTTGGCATTCTTACAATTATTTCTGACTGATGAAGTTATTGAAAAAATTATTACTGAGACAAACCGGTATCAAGAGCAACAATTAGCTACTATGCAAGTTTCCAAGAAGCAGAAAGTGGGAACCAGTAACCAAAGATGACATTTGGAAATTTCTGGGCCTAATAATACTTCAGGGAGTGGTGGGGAAACCCCTGCAGAAGTGGTATTGGACAACTAATAAATTACTTGCCACTCCATTCTTTGGCACAATCTTATAAGGTCGCGTACACACGATCAGACCGGTCCGATGAAACTGGCCTGAAGACCAGTTTCATCAGACCAAATTGATCGTGTGTACGGCCCATCGGACCAAAGTATTAAAACTTGCTTTAAAATCTGTCCGATGGACACCTGTCCATCGGACCAAAACGATGGTTAGTACACAAATGCATCGAACCAAAAACCCGCGCATGCTCAGAATCAAGTCGACGCATGCTTGGAAGCATTGAACTTCGTTTCTTCAGCACGTCGTTGTGTTCTACGTCACCGCGTTCTGGCCCGATGGGATTTTGGACTGATGGTGTGTATGCACATCAGACCATCAGACCACTTCAGCGGTGGTCCGATGAAAACGGTCCGTCGGACCAGTCTCATCGGTTTGGTCTGATCTAATCGTGTGTACGTTGCCTAAGAGTAAAGATTTTCCCTTATAAAATTGTTATATTTCGAAAACAACAAAGAATTTGATGAAACGGCTCATCTTGCACCAAAACGAAAGAAAATTTGGGAAGTATTTGAAGAATTTCCAACAGAGCTATGTGCCTGAAAGAGATATCATCATAGGTGAAAGTCTAACGGCCTACAAGGGAAGGCTCAGCTGGGTACAATACATTGCATCACAGAGAGCACGAGTTGGCCTAAAACCCTACATGCTATGCAAATCAACTGGCTACATTTGGAATTCAGTCCTATACACTGGAACAGCAACAAAATTCAATCCAAAATACAGGAAATATGGAATGGCAACATCTTCCGTTCTTTCACTCATTGAGCCATCAGGGCTATTGCACAACAACCGAAAACTTTTATATGTCTCCTGAACATTATGAGTTTCTTCTGCAGATGCCTATGAAACCATTAGGGCTAACCGGCGTGACATGTCACCAATGTTTAAAGCAGAGGTTCCACCAATTTATTTATTTTTTAAAAGCCAGCAGCTACAAATACTACAGCTGCTGACTTTTAAAAAATGGCCACTTAGCTGTCCAGTGTGCCTGCGATGTCCACAGCCGAGGACGAGCAATCACTCGTGCCTCGGCTGCACCCGCCGCCATCATCGGTTAGGGTAACGGGAAGTGAAGAGTTGCAACTTCACTGCTCGGTTCCCTACTGTGTATGCGCAAGTAGCGTGCCGTGCCGTGACTGGTCCCCGCTCTCTCCTGAGAAAAGTGTATTTCCCAGGAGACAGCAGGGGGGTGCGGGTAGGGGCGTGTCTGCCGCACTAGTTGTTCCCAGAAGTGGGTGCAAATACCTGTCTTAGACAGGTATCTGCACCCCCCTCCCCCCTGAAAGATGCCAAATGTGACACCGGAGGGAGGGGGGAGGGTTCCGAAAAGCAAAAGCTCAATTTTTGGGTGAAGCTCTGCTTTAACTAATCTTTTTTTTGTATAATGTGGGCTCATTGTTATATGAGTGATTTATTGTCAGTCAAACTATCACAGCACTGAAAACTTAAAAATATCCTGGCAATAAAGGGGTAATACAGGCTGGTACTAACGTGGTTAAGAAACTTTTTAGCTCTGCATTTGCTAGTTACTGTATGCTTTGTTAATAAAAGCTTTGTGTGCGATTGTTAAAAATGCAATGCGACAATTATAGCCATAGGGCCAGATTGAAGTAGCTGGCCGTAAGTTTGTGCGGGCGTAGCGTATCTTGTTTACGATACGCCGCCGTAAATTAGCGAGGCAAATGCTGTATTCACCAAGCTAAGTTACGGAGGCGTATCGTAAATGGGCCGGCGTAAGACCGGGTAATTCAAATGTGAATGAGGTGGGCGTGTTTTATGGCAATGTGTTGTGACCCCACGTTTTTTAAGTTTTTTTTTAACTGCGCATGCGCCGACCTTGGACGTATCCCAGGGCGCATGCTCCAAATTATGACGCTACGGCGCATTGTTTTTGACGTGAACGTAATTGACGTAAATCCCCATTCACGGACGAGTTACGCAAACGACGAGAAATCTGAAAAAATTGACGCGGTCCCGTCATCCATACTTAACCTCTTCAGGTCCGCGCTATTGACAGAATACGTCAACAGCGCGGACCTGAGGCGCCGGGGTCACGTCTTTGGACGTGATTTACTTGTAATTCCCCGCGCGCGCCACAGGGTGGCGCGCGGCGGGGAAAAACAGTCCCGACGCATCACCGAGGATCCGATGCGTGTACCCGGCGGCCGCGATGTCCGTCAGGTACACGCGATCGTCGGTGAGAGAGCAGGGACGTGGAGCTCTGAGTGTAAACACAGAGCTTCACGTCCTGTCAGTGAGAGGTGACAGATGCTGTTTCTCTTGTACATAGGGAGACAGCATCGATCACCTCCCCCAGTCACCCCCCTCCCCCCACACAGTTAGAACACACCCAGGCAATACATTTAACCCCTTCCTCACCCCCTAGTGTTAACCCCTTCAATGCCAGTCACATTTATACAGTAATTAGTGCATTTTTATAGCACTGGTCGCTGTATAAATGTGAATGGCGCCAAAAATGTGTCAAAAGTGTCCGATGTGTCCGTCGCAATATCGCAGTCCCAATAAAAATCGCAGATCGCCGCCATTACTAGTAAAAAAAAAATATAAAAAAAAAAATCATAATTGTGTCCCCTATTTTGTAGGTGCTATAACTTTTGCGCAAAGCAGTCACTTATTGTGATTTTTTTTTTTACAAAAATACGTAGAAGAATACGTATCGGCCTTAACTGAGAAAAAAAAATATAAAAAAAAAATAAAAAATGGGATATTTATTATAGCAACAAGTAAAAAAAATATATATATTTTTAAATTGTCGCTCTTTTTTTCATTATAACGCAAAAAATAAAAACCGCACGGGCGATCAAATACCACCAAAAGAAAGCTCTATTTGTGGGGAAAATAAGGACGCCAATTTTGTTTGGGTGCCACGTCGCACGACCGCGCAATTGTCAGTTAAAGCGACGCAGTGCCGGAAGCTGAAATTTCGCCTGGGCACGAAGGGGGTTTATGTGCCCAGTAAGCAAGTGGTTAACATAGGATGCGCCATCTTTTTGGTGGTTTATCTTTACGCCGGAAAACGCCTTACGTAAACGGCGTAAATTCACTGCGTCGGCTGGACGTACGTTCGTGAATAGGCGTATCTCGCTGATTTAGGTGTAAATCAGCAGGAACGCCCCTAGTGGCCATTAAAAATGCAGTTAAGATACAACGGCGTAATACAATTACGCCACTCGTATCTTAAAGTGAAAGTAAGGGGACTGGTGGGGTGGATGGATACAGAAAAAAGATACGCCGGTGCATCTCTAGATAAGCCGCGTAACTTCTTACTGAATCTGGCCCATAGTTTTCATCCATAACGAATAGAGAAGGTGAGGCCCAGGTATCATCTGTGACGAAGCATGTTGAGGCCTTGATGAAATAAAATGGGGAAGTGCTGATGGAGATACACAATTGCGCTACATGGTATTATTGTAGTGCCAGCATTTCTCTGCCCTAAACTAACTGTAATGATCCACAGAAAATCTTTCCTAGATAGACATTCTTGCCGCTTAGCTCTGAACACATGATTAGACAATGTATGAACGTGTCTGAGCTAATGCAGTCAATGAGCTGTGAAAGTGAACATAAAAACACTTTGGATCATTTAGTATAACCATTTTTGACATTAAATAGGATTTTCGCTAAAAGAAAAGTGTGAATGGAAACTCAAGAACTTAACAAATTGACTCTGTGAAACTCATTCAGTACTGTAATACTCCATCCTAGTATTGCAGCTAATGTTACTAACATGGGCCTCTGGCCAATATCATTTCCTATACAAGCAGCAGGCTGGCTATTCATTTAAAGTGAAACTCCACCATTACAGCCCAGAAAATAAAATTCATGCATGCTCCCTATGTACTCATGAATTTCATTTCAGTTTATTTTACAGTAGCCCTGGGCTTTTATCATCTTAATATCTTTATATGGCTCTAACTCCATGACATTTATGATTCTGGAGTTCTGTGACTGCTGCTAAGAAAATTCAAAATATGAGATTTCCCTGCATGCACTGCTTCTGATGTGATGTGCACTGTAAATGACCAGTGTGTACTCTAAAGCTGTCCATACACTATACAATCTGATTGTACAATCTCCTTCAGAGTTATCACATGAGGGCAAATTTGTAACAATTTAGGCAGGTCCGTGCAAAATTTAGTTGATGGAGATTGTACAGTTGTATAGAGTATGGTCAGCTTAACAACTTCAACACAGGGCACTTTCACCCCCTTCCTGCCCAGGCCAATTTACAGCTTTCAGCGCTGTGTTTTTTTTTTAATGACAATTGCGCGGTCATCCAACGCTGTACCCAAATTACATTTTTATAATTTTTTTCCACACATATAGAGCTTTCTTTTGGTGCTCATTAATCACCACTGGGTTTTTTATTGTTTGCAAAAAAAATAAATAATAAAAGTACCGTAAATATTTTTTCTTTGTTTCTGTTAGAATATGTCCTGATGAGGCTGCACTGATGGGCACTGATGTGTATTGATGAGGTGGCACTGATGAAGGGGCACTAATATGCATCACTAATGGGCACTGATCGGCAGCACTAATGGGCACTGATAGCTGATAGGTGGCACTTATGGGCACTTATAGGCAGCACTAATGGGCACTGATAGGTGGCACTAATGGGCACTGATTGGTGGCACTGATGGGCAGCACACATAAGCAGGCACTGATGGGCACTGAAAGGCAGAACTGACTGGCATCACTCATAGGCACTGATTGGCATCACTGATGGGCACTGACTGGCATCACTGATGGACACTTTTAGAATATGTGCGCTGATGAGGCTGCACTGATGGGCACTGATGTGTATTGATGAGGCGGCACTGATAAAAGGGCACTAATATACAGCACTAATGGGCACTGATAGCTGATAGGTGGCACTTATGGGCACTTATAGGCAGCACTAATAGGCACTGATTGGTGGCACTGATGGGCATCACACATGAGCAGGCACTGATGGGCACTGAAAGACAGCACTGACTGGCATCACTCATAGGCACTGATTGGCATCACTGATGGGCCCTGACTGGCATCACTGATGGAGACTTTTGAGGCTGCACTGATGATCAGTGCCCTGATTATCTGTGCAGGTCTCCCCTGTGAGAAAAAGCTGCTGATTGCCTCTCCTCTCACGCTGTCAGTGTGAGGAGAGGAAAGCCGATAACTGGCATTTCCTTGTTTACATGTGATCAGCTGTGATTGGACACAGCTGATCACATGGGTAAAGACCCTTGTTATCAGCTCTTTACCGAGATCTGGGATGCACCATGTCCCAGGCACACAGCGCGACACTGAGTTTGACGGCCCGGAGAGTGGAACAACATCATATGGCGTCGTCCCAGAATGAGAGAGTGGGCGGTGGTTAAAGACATAGTTTACGCTTCCCAAAAAATTGAAAAAAAAATGCTCTACAAAGCGTGGTGACGTACAACGAGTACGACTGCACTATAAAGGGGAAATTACATTCGGATGGCGCCACCCTTGCGGCTGCTTTTGCTGATTTTGTGTTAGTAAAAGACGATTGACGCTTTTCAGTCTGTTACAGCGTGATGAATGTGCTATCTCCATTACGGACTTTAGTTTTACCAGAACGAGCGCTCCCGTCTCAAAACTTGCTTATGAGCATGCACGTTTTTTTTTTTTTGGCGTTGTATAAACCCACACACGACCATTTTTTATGACGTTAAAACGACGTGAAAATTTAGAGCATGTTCTAAATTTTTAATGCCCATTTTTTACGTTGTGAAAAATGCTCTGGAGCCCACACCCGATCGTTTTTAATGAAACGGTCGTGTGTACGCGGCATTAGGGTGTCCCCAGACACCATTTTTTTCAGTGTATGTATCACTCGTGATAAGTAGGACACCATGACAAGCAGGCAGGGGCAGAAGGACTCAGAAAAGAGAAAAAAAAATCTTAAAAGAGAAGCCTTAACCAATTCTGCATTCTTGTTATTTGAATGAGCTCTTGGGACCATCGCCAGTTCTTTCTTCTATTAGTTCATATCATGTTCAGTTGAATATATGCATATGTTTATCCTATTTGTTCATTGTTTTGTAGCACAACTGATGCAACATATATTGTATAATGTACAATGATAATGTGCATTATTTTGATTATGTTAAAACCCTTGAAAAAACAATAAAATATATGTAAAAGAAAAAAAAGGAAAGACACAACATCAGGCGCACACTAGTGTAGTAAGCAGGATCAAGTAAGCAAGACAAATAATTGGTTAAATTGTATCTATTGTGATACAATATAGAGGTATTAAGTACTCTAGTTCCATCTAGTGGTCTAAGGGTGCCAGCACCAGAACTATAGATTTCTGTGCAAAACTTTTAACTATCTCTTACAGATAATAGGTATATAGTGCATACTAGGGTTGTCCCGATACCACTTTTTTAGGACTGAGTACAAGTACCGATACTTTTTTTCAAGTAGTCGCCGATACCGAATACCGATACTTTTTTTAAATGTCATGTGACAGTTTTCAAACCACAATACAGACAAAGGATATTTTCTTTAGAATTATGAAGAACTCTAACTCAAGACATTATAAAAGAATAAAAATGAGTAAAAATGAATAAAAATGTTTTATTTGCTTGTCACGCAGTAGTAAAAAACTCGAAGAATTTTCACAGAACATGTTGATAAATACAAAAAAAGTATTCTATTTAGGCATCGGGAGCATTTGCGCGAGTACAAGTACTCCCGCAAATACTCGGTATCGGTCCCGATACCGATACTAGTATCGGTATCTGGACAACCCTAGTGCATACGTTGATATATGATTACAATTTACTGCAGCAAAAATATTTTAATCCACCTATATATAAATTGGACCATAGAACATTTTCCTTACATTGCCTTTACCACTTTAAATGACTCCCCGCCAGTAGTTCCTTTACTGCTTGATACCAACACATTGTGCTAATTCCGCCATCTTGTAATGTAAATCCTGTAGCGTTATCTTCATACCCCAGTGTGTTTAGTGACCCGAGCTGTAACAACATGTTCTGGTTACTTGCATTAGGCCCCCTTCACACGGCAAGCCCACTCGGATCTGCCTGTCTGTTTTTCAGGTGGATCCGAGCGGGCCATTCCTTGACTCCTATGGGGAGACGGATGTCAGCGGAGATGTGTCCGCTCACATCCCTCTGCCATCCGATCCGCTAAAATCAGACTGTCTAAATGAATCGGATGAAATCTGATGAAAATGGACATGCTGTCTGTTTTCGTCCAGTCCATCCATAGGACTCAGTGGTGCTCTGACAGGCCCCTCCCCCTCAGTTAGCAAAGATGGACCTGTCATCCGCCAGCTCAGCGGAGATATCTCCTGCTGAGCTGGCGGACTCCGCTGAGCAAATCTGCCTTGTGTGAATGAGGCCTTACACCTCTTGAGCAATTTCAGACCAGGCAAAGGCAAAGGTTAGACGCTTTACTTGAATAAATTAACATGATGACATACACAGATAACAGTTTGAATAAAGAGCAGTCTTTTCCCTAAAATCCCTAGTGGCTTGTGGCTGCCCCAGCAGAACTGCATAAGAAAGAGTCCATTACTGGTTGAGTCCATGGATGGTATCGAACTCCTTTCTCGGCATGGCACTGGAAATCTATACTCTGGCAATGGGTATTGGCCCCCTTAGTAAGAAAGGACAGACCAAAACAGAACTGGGCCAAGCAGAACTGTAGGGTCTGGGCCTCCATGCTTTATTTAGCACACAGGACCAGAGGATTGGACCTAATAAAAAGTCAATGCCCTTTATATGCCAGCTGTGGGTGGGGCCCAGGGTTCTTGGGGTATGTGAGCTGGACACCCCTGATCAGCAAGATGTATTGCTATGCTGGAGGAGCAGAAAGAGTCCTCTGCAGGGCTGAACTGCCTGGGTGGTCAGTGGGGAACACATTAGGGACAGAGAGAAACCTTGCCACCCCTGACCTTCATCTATCAGGTCCTGTGGCTTGTTTTGGGGGGGCTCAGGACCTAAGGAGGAACACCCTAAGTGAGGTTTACCTGTGTAAGAGACTGTACCATATTGGGGAAGATGGCTGAATTAGCACAATGTGTTGGTATCAAGCAGTAAAGGAACTACTGGCGGGGAGTCATATAAAGTGGTATAGGAAATGTAAGGACAATGTTCTATGGTCCAATTTATATATAGGTGGATGAAAATATTTTTGCTGCAGTAAATTGTAATCATATATCAACGTATGCACTATATAATTATTATCTGTAAGAGATAGTAAAAAGTTAAGTGAAGTGCGCACATGGAGTCCACACTAGGTATGGCAGGACTAGGGATGAGCTTCAAGTTTGAACATCGTATGTTCGACTGTTTGTCGAATGTTATGGGCTGTTCGCGCCAAATTCGAGGGGTGTGTCACAGCCCATAATTCACTGCGGCATTGCAGTGCATTGCTAGCTGATGATTGTCCATGCATGCACAATTACCTGCATGCTTGGCCAATCACAGTGCCGTCTGTACAGAGCCGTAATTGGCCAAAGCCAGGGTGGGGATTTAGTACACGCCCCACACTATATAAGGCCGCCTGGAAGTCGGCCTTGTGTAGTGTGTTCCGACGTGCTGAGAGATAGAGAGAGAGACAGTGTCATTTCATTTGAGTAAGATAGAGCAGGCAGGCGGGCGAGTCAGTTAGCTGCAGTTACAGTGTGTAGAGGATATATTTGCATCCCAGGTGTTGTATACATATATATTTATACGCTGTATTCAGTTTAGCTATAACCGTTCCTGTTATTCTCTTTCTTCGACCTCACGTTGATGAAGTCCTGCCCACAGACGTAACGCATACGGGGGGAGAAGCCACAACAGACGTCAGCCACCGCTGTTTGTCTTACATGCTGTTTGCAGGCACTCGCATCTGAGTGCCGTCTATGTGAGTAAGTTACTGTTATGTTTTTTACTTGATTAAACTCCTTATTCAGAGAGCACTAGATTGTCTTCTTTCTTATCCTTACATGAACGGTGGAGATAAGCTTAGGATCTTGATCTATGATCTATATATGGATTGCTTTGCTGAATATTGATCGATTGGATGGTATACAATTCAGATCCTTGTATTCACTCTGGGAATGAGTTACATGTCATGTGACCTATCATAAGTTGAATCTGTGAGGTGAGAGGCCACTCTGTGTGTGGTGGTGGGATTTCTGGCCACGATATATCCACATTGCATGCTGCTAGTGTTTTTGTGCCTTCTCACACGCACCTATGGACTTCTCCTTTATCTTTTGTATGGACAATATCGTGCAATAGTGTTTTTTCTATTTATTTTTCTATTTATTGTTCATTGTGTTGCGCTGCACTATTTTATTGTTACTTCATAATATACTGACAGGCAGGCAGGTGATTATGATAGTTTCAGTATTTTCACTTAGTGTACTTTGTTCTTTGCACAGTGTGCACCTAAAGCTTACCTGAATACAATTTCTGGTGTTCTCATACAAATACAGGCAGGGACCTCCAGTATTTTGTTTTAGTGTCCTTTGCACAGTGTGCACCTAAAGCTTACCTGAATAGAATTGCTGTAGTTCTCATACAAATACCACAGATAGGGAGCTCCAAGTTTTGTCAGTTGCTGTACTGTCTCCTTTGCAAAAATGTACCAGTTCAAAACTACAAAAATGTCCCTGTCTTTTTGCACCGCCTGTATAATGCTGTTCAGCATATATAGGGTGTGGGTGCCCCACACCTTTCCTTTTTTTAATTTGGGTGTGGGGTTCCCATTAATATCCATACAAGACCCAAAGGGGCTGATAATGGCCTTGGGGGGGGGGGGAACCCATGCCATTTTTCTGAATGATTTTCATCCATATTGCCAGGACCAGACATTACATTAAAGCCGAAAGCAGTTTTAAATGACTTTTTTTCCTATAGAAATGTCATTTTGTGCAGGGACAGTTCTAAGAACGGGAAACACATGCCACTTCACAGGCATACTATAGACACCCAGCAAGTACGATATTTAAAGGAATATTTCTTTTATTTTTTTCACTTTAAGTATCATTAAAATCACTGCTCCTGGTAAAAGGGCTGTTTTTAAAACTTTTTTTCTTTCCTTTTTAGGACAATAACTTGCATATTAGCCTTTAAAATTATGCCTTTTGATTTCAAACGTTCGAGTTTCATAGACTTTAATGAGGTTCTAAAGTTTGCGCAAATGTTCGGTCCGTTCAAAGGTTCTGATGCAAATCGAACTGGGGTTTTTTCGGCTCATCCCTAGGCAGGACCCCATACCATTACTGGGAGTGAGATATCGCTAATATGGCGAACAGGTGGAGCGGTCAAGGGCTATGTGCGCCCCTCCTAATTGCACAAGTGATTGTGGTGATGTACAGTAATATTGAAAAAGTTTGTTAGAGATCAGTCATCTGTTCAAGTAAAGGTAGCCCATGTGTAAAGCAGTGATCATTAGCAAAGTGCCTAGCGTAGCTCGGAATAACCCAACCCAAGGTAGGCCTTTCATGTGACACTTGCTTAGCCCCCAACGTGGAGGGAAACATGGAGGCTGTTATGACCAATCGACCCACCAACCCTACAACCCACTGCATCACAAGAAGGGACAATAAATAAAGGGGCACTACACCTGTCGACAAGGGTATACCCACCAACCCTACAACCCACTGCATCACAAGAAGGGACAATAAATAAAGGGGCACTACACCTGTCGACAAGGGTATACATGTCAGGGAAATGGCCGTGGAAGTACTGGCAATCTTGCCAGTAGAAGAAATGGCCGAAGGCTGTGTCAGGGAAATGGCTGAGGAAGTACTGGCAATCTTGCCAGTAGAAGAAATGGCCACCAGAGGCACATCATGTGACAGGTGGATATTCCTGCTGGTCTATAAAAGGCTGCCGTTGTCTGATACAAATTGCTGGATTGTCTTCAGGTTTCCTGTGTCTCCAGTGTCTCCTGTATCCTGTTTATCCTGAATCTCTGGCTGACCCCTGGCTTACGTCTGAACCTGTTTATCTCCTCGCATCTGACCCCGGTTTGGCTGACTACTCTATATCTTCTGCTCCTGTGTATGACCCGGCTTGTTCTAGTACACTCCTTTGGACTGATTCCTGTGTATGACCCTTGGCCTGGCTCCAGACTTCGTTCTTGTCTTACTTACGGTACCGCACCTGAACTCTTCCCTGCACGGCTACAGAGTCCGCTCTTCCAGCACACCCCAGCTACCTTGCCTGCATCTACCTAGTCAGCAGCAGTACTGGCAACCCGTGCATCTTTGGGCCCTGCACTCCCTGTCTCATTCCCAGGGGTGCGGTGCACTTAGCCGCAAGGGGCGCCCTCTCAGCAATCCGGCCTCACACCAGAGACTTGATAATACAGCAGTATGCAAAGGGTTTATTAGAATTTTTAGTGTTAACATCTGATGTGTACTATGAATATTGTTGATCATGAAAAACATGACTTGTATAGAATTCTTGTGTTTGCAAAATTTCAAAGTACGGTTAGTACCCTTGCCTATACAGTAATTGAGGTCTCTTTTGAGCCGGTTGCTATGAGCCTGGTTGGACCACTGCTGAAATTCACCACAGGCACCACATATTGGTGAAGAGGTAAACAGGTAATACGGCCACCAGGTGTACTTCAGTTAATGAAAGAAGAGCTTCAATGACCCACGGATCCGGAGAGAAAAATGACACAGAGACTTATGTGCTGTTCATTAGATCTCTAAAGCATATTTTCTCAGAGTGGCTTATATCCAAAAGAAAGATAGGAGGGGCTGCATGTTAATGCATATGTCTGTAAATATTATACAAACTCATGTCCTCTGAAGCATGGGTGTCCGCTCATAGGAGTAAGGGGGGGCCAGTGACCCCCCCTGGAATCGGCAAGGGTCTGCCATGCTTGCATCTCTAGCTGTGCTGACTCTCTGTGTTTGTGCGAGTTGGCTCCACAGCTGTTGCAAGATCAGTGTCACTGAGTTACAGAGCTCTTTACTGCCACCTCTGGCTGCTTCCTGTATGTGCACCCTTGTGTTTGCTTTGCTGCCTGTAATGTATTTACAAAGGGACATGTGGAAACAGGACTTGGGAGAAGGAAGACCACCGTGACCTTACAAGTGGGGACTGTGAGTACAAGTTAAGGGAGAAGGCTTTATGGGATAATGACTAAGCCCCTGCCCTTCATGACATTGTCAAAGAAGCGGAGCATAGGTGACCGTAAAATTATGCCCCCCCTGGAAAAAGTTCAGCGGACGCCCATGCTCTGAAGTTACATAGAAAGAGCTATTCCACTTGTTTTTCAGTACATGTAACAACACTGGTGTGCTGATAGAATTGTTCAATAGAACCCTGAAGCTAAAAAGTGATTAATAACGATGGAGAGGAAAGGCCTGTAATGCACAGTGATCTGGGACAGTGGTCGGGGAGGCCTGTAATTCTACACAGTGCTCTGGATGGTGCTCTGAGGAGAGATCTGTAATGCACAGTGCTCTGGGACAGTGCTCTGAGAGGCCTGTAATGCTTCACAGTGCTCTGGATGATGGTCTGAGGGGAGCAGTGGCGTATCAAAGGTATGGCGCCATAGGGGGGGGGGGGCAGCAGAAAAGCCGCTCCAGCACAAAAAAAAACCTAAAACATTACGAGCATTCTCCTGGAAGGCATTATGCTCGTAATCCAAGGTGCCACTGTATAATAATTGTGCTCTAAATACTTAACTCTGAAGTTTGGTAATGTAGCATTCATGCTTTACTCTACATAAACAGTTTTAATCTAAATTGTGTTTGATTTATTCACATGTAATTTAAAATAAATGAAACTTGTAGCCATAGATTTCAGAGGAATACAATAGTATTTATTGCTCATATAGATAATTACACATACGTGGAGGATGAGTTGCACTATAATTGTTCTCTAGCAACTGCACTTGTTTGTGTGGCATAAAATAGAATACATGCAGTAGCAGATTGGCATAATGGTGTGTGTCAGTAAAAGGCAAACCTTGCTGTTCAGCATGGTATAAAATAATGTTATTCTCTCAGCAGCTTACTGCACTCCACTGCACTGACAACTGCAAGCACTGCGTGCATTCTTGCACAAACAAGTACTGAGTACTACTTAAAAGTAGTACCTGCTGTTGTACAAATCACTTTATTATCTATGGCTATGCATATTTATTTAATCCATATTGAGCACTATATTTGATTGGCTGCTTGCTTCTGCCTGGGCCTGGCACACACGCACAATAGCACATGATGATGATTTAAACGTTTTAATTCATCCTCATGTGCGATTGTGCATGTGTGCCAGGCCCAAGCAGCCAATCAAATATAGTGCTTAATATGGATAAGATATGAGACCAAGATAAAGGTATTTGGTTCAGATGGTGTCAAGCACGTGTGGCGGCAACCAGGTGAGGAGTACAAAGACAAGTGTGTCTTGCCTACAGTCAAGCATGGTGGTGGGAGTGTCATGGTCTGGGGCTGCATGAGTGCTGCTGGTACTGGGGAGCTACAGTTCATTGAGGGAAACATGAATGCCAACATGTACTGCGACATACTGAAGCCGAGCATTATCCTTTCCCTTTGGAGACTGGGATGCAGGGCAGTATTCCAACATAATAACGACCCCAAACACACCTCCAAAATAATCACTGCCTTGCTAAAGAAGCTGAGGGTAAAGGTGATGAACTGGCCAAGCATGTCTCCAGACCTAAACCCTAACTGAGCATCTGTGGGGCATCCTCAAATGGAAGGTGGAGGAGCGCAAGGTCTCTAATGCGGTGTACACACAATCACTTTTTGTGATGAAAAAAACGTCATTTAAAATGATCGTGTGTGGCCAAAACGTCGTTCTATGTCTTCAAATAAACGACCCCAAAAAAATTCGAACATGCTTGAACATGCTTCGAACATGCTTGAATTTTTTGTGTCGTTTTTCAAAATTTCATTTTTTGTGTCATAAAAAGTGATCATGTGTGGGCAAAACGACATTTAAAACGATCTTTTTTAAACCCAGCGCATGCTCAGAAGCAAGTTATGAGACGGAGCTTCAATGGAACAGAGTGCCGTCGAACGTGGTGTACGTAACCGCGCTTTGCTAGAGCTTTTTGGAAAAACGATGGTGTGTATGTAACGTCGTTTTGGAAAATGAAGTTTGAAAATTGTTGTTTTGTTTCGTGAGATAAAATGACGTTTTTTTTCATCACAAAAAGTGATCATGTGTACGCGGCATTACATCCACCAGCTCTGTGATGTCGTCATGGAGGAGTGGAAGAGGACTCCAGTGTCAACCTGTGAAGCTCTAGTGTACTCCATGCCCGAGAGGGTTAAGGCAGAGCTGGAAAATAATGGTGGCCACACAAAATATTGACACTTTGGGCCCAATTTGGACATTTTCACTCAGGGGTGTACTCACTATTGTTACCAGCGGTTTTAGACGGTAATGACTGTGTGTTAAATTATTTTGAGGGGACAGCAAATTTACACCATTATACAAGCTGTACACTCACTACTTTACATTGTAGCAAAGCGTAATTTCTTCAGTGTTGTCACATGAAAAGATAGAATAAAATGTGAGGGGTGTACTCACTTTTGTGAGATACTGTAGTTTGCTAGTATACTTTATAGGTTAATGTTTTATCAGGATTCAAAGAAAGCAGATACCCGATATTATTAAGAAATCTTAAATAAAATATTTGCCACACTGCTGAAATAAAAATACATTATTGGTTTCTATGGAATATGTAAAGTAACATTATTATTATTTGGTGTTTAACTTGTTTGCTGCAACATCATACTTTAGGATATAATGATATAAATTTGGCTGATTCTTGTACTCAATCATGATTGAGAGTGTTTGTCTGTTGGCTGTATTGCATTTTCCTTCCCAGTAGCCGTCACCAGAAAGGGTCAGGGGGATGTTCTTTTTCCCTTCAATACACACTTCATCTACATCGGGAATGTGGAGTTTAAAGCTAACGTTGATGTTATTCGGTAGAACACCATCCAGAGGTTGCACCAGCTCATAGTGCTTAGCCCAGTTAGTGTATGTTAGAGGAAACATTGGCCACTTCACCTTGGGGTTGGTACAGATAATAAGATAATTGCACAGATAGCCATATGAAGTATTATCACTGTTTGCAGGCTGGACAAAAATCTTCATCACATAGGTTCCTGATTGTGGAACACGAACTTTCATTTCCACTTTGTCCTCTGTCTGTGTTATAAATATGTATCTTTTTCCTGTCTCTGGTGTCATGTTTACTTCATCAGAGTGTAAGGAACAAAAAAAACATAAGTCTTTCTTCAGTGCAAAACAAATACTACAACAGCCATCTTCAGTATAAATGATGGGATCAGGGTGGGAGGGCTCAACTAGTCCTGCCGCCTCAGTCACCCAACTTGGACCAACAGGGTTACCAAGACATTCAGGGATCTTCATGCTTGTGTCAATTGACTTGCAATCTATTCTGTATTCCAGAGCAAAGTGGTATTGATCGTCGCTCTCTTGTTTCTTGGCGAATAGCTCAAGTCTGTGTTGTCCAGTTTCTTTGGGATAAACATCAAGCTTCATGCCGCACTTTAGCAACTTCATAACTCCACATCTCTCATTTCCATTCAGTGAAAATAAGAAGAGCCTATCATGACGAGCTTCAATGGTAATGGAGACTTTTCCTTTCACTAAACACAATGAAACCTTTTATATATTAGATCATTCGTAAATAAAAAATAATTTTAGCTGAAAAGTTATACTTTACACATGTGCATTTTATTTGAATTCTATTGACCTGGTTCACTAAAAGGTGAAATCAGTTTGCCTTTCTCATCATATTGGTACATGCTATTTTTAGTTAAACCTGATTCACAATAATGTTCTTGCTTTAATGACATCATAATGTATTTTATTTTAGTGCCAATAACATGAATGCACAATAGTTTGCACTTGTGAATAAGCTTGTCATTTGCACATATGCTGTACACATTTTGCACCTGTTTCAGGTGGTAAAATTTGTGTTTCAGTGAAAACCTGAGTCGGCTTATTTTCTTTTGAGGGTGATATTTAGCTGCTGACAAGCAAGATGGGTCATTCTCTAAGTTCAACATTTTCCTCCGAGGTGCATTGTATTTGTCTTGCTTTTTTTTTTGTAAAATTAATAGTTTGGCAATGCACCATAATGTCCCAAAGTATGGGCATGCACTGTTTTTGGCAACACAGAATTTTGACCAGCCAATTTTTGGAGTTTTGTGTGACACGGTATGATGCGGAGTCCCTCAGGGTTCTCCCTTGTCACCGGTACTGTTCAATATCTATCTCTGTCCTCTCTTTGAAATCATCAACCAGAAGCTACTTTACCACTCCTACAAAGACGACACACAACTGTATCTCCGCGTTAGCAACAGTAAGGATCTTTCGCTGGGATTAGAGAGATCCCTCACTCTTAGAGATAACTGGATGACATCCAGTTATCTAAAACTCAATGGGTCAAAAACAGAGCTTCTTCTGTTTCACGCAAACAGGAAAAGTCTCCCCACCTCAACTTGGACCCCACCACCCATCCTGGGAAAAATTATCGCCCCGAGCATCAAAGTCAAAAGTCTTGGAGTCATTTTTGACTCCCACATGACAATGGATGCACAAATAGGGGGGGTAATCAGCGGATCCCATCATCTGCTGCGCCAGTTACGCTGACTCACCCCTTTTATTCCTAACAAGGACATTGCTGTCGTAGTGGGAACAATCGTCAATTCCAGACTCGACTATGCAAATGCCCTCTATTTAGGACTTCCCAAATACCAAATCACTCGTCTGCAAGTCGTTCAAAATACGGCTGCTCGATTAGTGACTGGTAAAAAACCATGGGAGTCAATCTCCCTCTCGCTTAGATCCCTTCACTGGTTGCCAGTGAAAGACAGAATCACTTTTAAGGCACTCTGTCTTACACATAAGTGCATTCAAGGAAATGCTCCCCAATGTCTATGTGAAAAAATAAAAGCCCATAACCCCAATCGCACTCTGCGATCCACAAATCAAAACCTACTGCACATCCCAAAGGCAAGATACAAATCCAAAGGAGATCGGAGATTTGCTGTCCAAGGACCTCGACTGTGAAATGCACTACCAACCACCATCCGACTGGAGTCGGACCACTTGGCCTTCAGGAGAATGATTAAAACTCATCTCTTCTGAAGGCAAAGCGTCTCCTTATCGAAAAAATGGAAACAGCGCCCAGAGGCGATTCAGTTCGCAAGCGTTGCGCTCTATAAGTTTTTCACTCACTTACTCACATGATGTCCAATTTGCTTTTTTCCTCCCTTTTTTTGTTTTGTTCCAATACACACAAAAGGAATAAACATGTGTATAGCACAACATGTGTTACTGCAATAATTTTCTGTGAGAAATACTTGATTTTCTTGAAAAATGTCTGGGGTGCCAACAATTTCCTCCATGACTGTATATACCATAGTTTTGTAGGCACTTTAACGCAAATGAATCAATATATCAAAAACATGTAGCAGAATACATATTGGCCTAAAAGAGGACATTAGATTTTTTAATTTTTTTTTATTGGATGTGTTTTATAACAGAAAGTAAAAAAAAATGTTTTCATCAAAATTCTCAGTATCATTCATTATATGTTTATATCAATTCATTTTATTCAACAAATAAAAAACCCAGTGGTGATCAAATACCATCAAAGGAAAGCTCTATTTGTGTGAGAAAAATTATATACATTTTGCTTGGGTACAGCACTGCATGTCTGTGCAATTGCCAGTTAAAATAGCGCAATGCTGAATAGGAAAAAATGGCCTTGTCATGAAAGGAATAAAATCTCCTGGCACTGAAGTGGCTAACCAGTTCAGCGCGAGGACCAATTTTGTTGCACACATGTAAAAATCTTAATTTTTGGCAATAAAATTACTTAAACCCCAGAACATTATACATTTTATGAAAGCAGAGGCCCTGAAGAATAAAAAGATGATAGTTGCAATTTTTTTTGTCACTTTATGGCTAACACACACACGATATCATGTCAATTTTTCAGTCAATTTTAAAAGGTAAGGTTGTATCAACTAAAAAGGTCTCAAAATGCACCCATGATATCGCAAAAAAATATCACCAAAAAATTCAATACCCAAAAATTTTCATCAGTTTAGAGTTAATCAGGATCTCTTGTGCTGGAATTATTGCTCTCATTCTGACGTTTGCATCAATGTTTTTACACAAGTGGTGTGACAAGAGGCGGGTCTCTAATTTGGCAAATTAGGTGGTCGTCTTAGGCCTTGCGGTCACAGGGGCCTCGTGCCCACCTAATTTGCCTAACACATGACGCGGGTGCTGCAGATCCCCATCCTGCTAGCTCTCTCTGCTGGCAAATGACAGGAGTGGATCACAGGAGGAGAGTCTGTGTCACAGCCACTGTTGTCAGCAACTGGAATCGGGCTCTCTGTGTTTCCTGCCCATTACCCCTCCCTCCTGTCAGAGGAGGAGAGCGAAACAGCCTGAAATCAGAGAAACTGCAGGCTCTTCTTTCCCCCCTCCCTTTACTACTCGCTGCTGCGCTACTCGGGAGCGCTTGCTAGGACAGCCGCCCGCTATGGTTCTCCCCCCCCCCCTCCGTATTGGCCAAAGGAAAAATACAATCAAGAAGTAGGAGAGAGAGAGAGAGAGAGAGAGAGAGAGAGAGAGAAAGCTTTCAGGGAAGTGCACCCAGGACTCCAGAGGGAGAGGATAGTGCTGAGGTAACACCATCAGAGAGAGAGTACCCCACTGCCCTGCGCAACCAGAGGAAAAGCCACACAGCCTAGCTCCATCCATGGTGAAGAAAGGAATTGAATCATTGCCAGTATACAGATCTGAGAGCTACCCAGCAGAGTCGCCACGGGCAACCCAGAGTGAGCTGACTCCTGATCAGAGAACCATTGTTGCTGTATTGCTGGGCCTGGTGAGATGGTCAGTCGGCCATTATCTACTGCCATCCATAGGAACTGTAGTCAATGACCGTCTCCTGTAGTATGCCTGCATTCTCTCAATATCTCCTGTAGTATGTCTGCAGTCTGACCATCTCCTGTAATATGTCTGCAGTCTCTGATGGTCTCCTGTAGTATGCCCGTAGTCTCTGACCATCTCCTCTAGTATGTCTGCAGTCTCTGACCATCTTCTGTAGTATGCCCGCAATCTCTGAGCCGCTTCCTGTAGTATGTCTGCAGTGTCTGACCTGCTCCTGTAGTATGTCCGTAGTCTCTGACCCTCTCCTGTACTATGTCTGCAGGTTCTGACCATCTCCTGTACCATGTCTGCAGGTTCTGACCATCTCCTGTACCATGTCTGCAGTCTCTGGCCTTCTCCTGTACTATGTCTGCAGTTTCTGGCCATCTCCTGTACCATGTCTGCAGTCTCTGGCCATCTCCTGTAGTATGTCTGCAGTCTCTGACTGTCTTCTGTAGTATGTCTGCAGTCTCTGACCATATCCTGTAGTATTTCTGCAGTCTCTGACCATTTCCTGTAGTATGTCTGCGGTCTGACCATCTCCTGTAGTATGCCCGCAGTCTCTGACCATCTCCTGTAATATGTCTGCAGTCTCTGACTGTCTCTTGTAGTATGCCCGCAGTCTCTGACCATCTCCTGTAGTATGTCTGCTGTTTCTGACCATCTCATGAAGTATGTGGGACCTGGTCACGCAGATATACGTCCTTTTTTTAAAGATGGATATCTCGGTAACGGCAGCAGGTGCTGCCACAACCGAAATATCCATCTTTAGCGCGAGCGGTCCTGTAAACGATATCGGTCTCTGCGGCGGATTCGCTGCAACATCATCGTTATCGGCGGCGGGAGAGGGGCCCCCTCCCGCCGCTCTCCCGCGGCCTCCGCCGCTTACCGGAGCCGTCAGTAGCGGTGGAGGCGATCGGGTCCTCTCTCCTGCTGTGTGGGGATGCGAGTGAGGGCAAGATGGCCCCTACCTGTCCCACCCGTCCCCATAGCATAGCATAGTCAAAACGTCACTTCCGCCCATGCTTCTTAAAGCAATATTTTCTAAATGTCATTTTTTCAAATGACAAAAGTTTCTTTTTTGTTTTGCATTTAAGTCTAAATATGAGATCTGAGGTCTTTTTGACCCCATATCTCACATTTAAGAGGACCTGTCATACTGTTTTCTATTACAAGGGATGTTTACATTCCTTGTAATAGGAATAAAAGTGAACCATTTTTTTTTTTTCAGTGTAAAAAAAATAATAAAATAAATAAAAATAAATAAGAAAACAAACACATTTTTTTTTTAAAGGGCCCCGTCCCGACGAGCTTGCGCGCAGAAGCGAACGCATACGTTAGTAGCGCCCGAATATGAAAACGGTGTTCAAACCACACAAGTGAGGTATCACCGTAATCGTTAGAGTGAGAGCAATAATTCTAGCCCTAGACCTCCTCTGTAGCTCAAAAAATGCAACCTATAGAATTTTTTAAACATTGCCTATCAAGTTTTTTAAGGGTAAAAGTTTGACGCCATTCCACGAGCGGGCGCAATTTTTAAGCATGACATGTTGGGTATCATTTTACTCGGCGTAACATTATCTTTCACAATATATAAAAAAATTGGGCTAACTTTACTGTTGTCTTATTTTTTAATTAAAAAAAGTTAATTCTTCCCAAAAAAAGTGCGCTTGTAAGACCGTTGCGCAAATACGGTGTGACAAAAAGTATTGCAATGACCGCCGTTTTATTCTCTAGGGTGTTAGAAAGAAAAAATATATATATAATGTTTGGGGGTTTTAAGTAATTTTCTAGCGAAAAAAACTGTTTTAGTCTTGTAAACGCCAAATCTGAAAAACACCCAAGGTCCTTAAAGGATCACTAAAGGAATTTTTTTTTTTTTTTAGCTAAATAGCTTCCTTTACCTTAATGCAGTGCTGTTTTTATGTTCTCATTGTTAGTTTTTGCTTTGAAGTTACTGTAATTCTGCTCTGATCTTCACACTCCTTATGAAAAATTTCATGGCAGCTTTTCACTGTGGTCCAAGCTGTGTGTCTAAAACTCCTCAGAATCAGATTCATTTTAAAAACAAAACACTGCCCTGGATTTGTTTATTTTTGTTCTGTCTCTCTCTCTACTTCACATAAACACAAAACCAGTTTAAAAACTAAAGTGAAACTACTGTAGAGGCATATTATATGATTGATTTTTATCTATTTTTAATCATTTTTAAAAGGCATCAGTTAACTTTTATGTCTCTATACCCTGTAAACAGTTATTTCAGCAAAAAAAAAATGTTTTTCCTTTAGTGATCCTTTAAGTGGTTAATGTGCCACTTTACTTGCTCAAATGTTTGGGATTGCTCCATTGCTCAGTGAGAGACAAAAATGAGCAGTAACCTGTAGCAACCAATCAGTGAACAGTAGTGATCTGCTGTAATCTCTAGCAACCAATCAGTGAGTGGTAATGATGTGTTGTAACGCCCTAGCATCCAATCAGTGAGCAGTAATAATGTGCTAGAACCTCTAGCAACTAGTAAGTGAGTGCTCATGATCGTCTAACCTCTTTCAATCAATTGCAATCCCTGCCTGATCTGCTGAAGTAAACAGATTTTGAGTCTACCTGCAATTTTTTTGTATGTCTCAGAATGGAGGGGGGCCCCAAGAAAATGTTTACTCAGGGTCCAATAAATATTAAAGCGGAGTTCCACCCTTAAAACCACTTGGTTTCATCCCATCCAGCATACTGGCGTCAGCTCCAGTATGCAGTTTTTTTTTTTTTTAAATGCATGTACTTACTTTATAATAAATCATTTAATTTCGTGCGCACCGCGGTATGTCGCCGCTATAAGGCGTCACGCCTTCCGGAAACAGCCGATTAGCGTTCAGCTCTTCTCGGCGCCTGCGCACAGACCCAGAAGCTGACTGCGCAGGCGCCGTATATAGCCGCGTCACGCCCTCCGAAAAAACCCGAACTAGGACCGGCTATTTACGGCGCCGAGAAGAGCCGAACGCTAATCGGCTGTTTCTGGAAGGCGTGACGCCTTATAGCGGCGACATACCGCGGTGCGCACAAAATTAAATGATTTATTATAAAGTAAGTTCATGCATTTAAAAAAAAAAAAAAAACAGCATACTGGCGCTGACGCCAGTATGCTGGATGGGATGAAACCAAGTGGTTTTAAGGGTGGAACTCCGCTTTAACTACTTCAGCCCCAGAAGAATTTGTCCCCTTAATGATCAGGCAATTTTTTGCGATACAGCACTGTGTCGCTTTAACGGACAATTGTTGTGCGACGTTGTACCCAAACAAAATGTGCATCCTTTTTCTCCAACAAATATTGCTTTCTTTTAGTGGCATTTGCTTATCTGTTCGGTTTTTATTTTCTGTGCTATGAACAAAAAAAGAGTGTCAATTTTGAAAAAACATTAAATATTTTTAACTTTTTGCTAAAATAAATATCCCAAAAAAAATAACATTTTAAAAACAAATGTCTTCATCAGTTTAGGCCAATATGTATCCTTCTACATATTTTTGGTAAAAAAATCCCAATAAGCGAATATTGATTGGTTTGCGCAAAAGTTATAGCATCTACAAAATAGGGGATAGATTTATGAAATTGTTTTTTTTTACTAGTAATTTTTTGCGGGACTGCGACATTATGGCGGACAGATCGGATGCTTTTGATATTTTTTTGGGACATTGACATTTATACAATGATCAGGGGACCTAAACACTGCTGTGCTCAAGCAGCGTTAAGTGCCCTGTCTCATTTAAGCAGGCCTCATGGCGACCGAACAGCTTACTTGCAGCTTGACTTTATTTTAGTGGTGACAGGACACCATAACGCTACTGTGGGACTGTGGGCAGGCAGCGCTAAAAGCCCTGTCACACTCACCTCTCGCGTAACCTAATGCCGCGTACACACGGTCGTTTTTTGCGATGAAAAAAAACGACGTTTTTTAAAACGTCATTTAAATTGATCGTGTGTGGGCAAAACGTCGTTTTTTGTCTTCAAAAAAACGACCAAAAAAAAATTCCAACGTGCTTGAATTTTTTGTGTCGTTTTTCAAAACGTCGTTTTTTGTTTCACAAAAAGTCACCGTGTGTAGCAAAAACGTCTTTTAAAACGACGTTTTTCAACCCGCGCATGCCCAGAAGCTAGTTATGAAGCGAGCTTCAATGGAAAAGAGTGGTGAACGTAACCTCGCTTTTTGTGAAAAAACGATGGTGTGTATTCAAAATTGTCTTTGAAAAGTGACGTTTCAAAAACGTCGTTTTTTTACTTCACAGAAAACGTCGTTTTTTTTTCATCGCAAAAAACGACCGTGTGTACGCGGCATAAGACTTCTGGAGCTCCACCCATCAGCCAACCCTCCCATCCACTGCACGTAGATCTCAAGCTGGGAAGGCCTGCTCCATAGTTGATGGGCGTGAGTGGGGCCTCATGTCTAAGTTTTGCCTAAGGCCTCACAAAGCCTAGAGCCGCTTCTGCTATCATGGTACAACACTATATTACTGATAATATGTTTTGCCTTTTTCTGAGTCTACTGTGGGTTTAGTTCACTGAATATGGAGGTTTTCTATTTTATTTATTTTTATATTGTTTCAACTATATATACTTGTATTTGTTTTAACTAGACTGTGTAACTATATAAAGGGTATTTTGGTGTGCATTTGCAGAAAACGTATCCTTTCCTTCTATGACCTGCTTTTACCTACCAACAGAGGAGTAAGAATGGGCTTGGGCATGTTCGTAACTCCACATGCAAGAGCTTCCAGGAAGCTGACACTGCGCAGCCGCAGATCGGAAAATGCCTCACTGCCTGTTTTTAGTGCTGCACAGTGTCAGCTTCCTGGCGGACTCGTGCACGTGAGGTTGCTATGACCAGGAGGCTGAAGACAAGGAATTAATAAGGACATAATCCATAGAGAGATACTGCTACATCTTCATAGCACTAACCTGTTTCAATAATCGCTGTCTCTGGGTGATAGGAAACAAGTCCAATGTTATAAAAATAGCTTAGGACCTGAACATGCTCTTCATAATGGCTTTTAGACACTGTGGGCTTCAGTAGCTGAAATTCCTCCTTTTCTGGATAGTGATCTTCAATGAAGAGGGCAGGGTGGGTCAGGAAATAATATTCATCGTAACTGGAGTGTTAAATATAAACGTATATAAGAATTTATATATGCAATTAATACATACAGATATAATACATATGGACACACCTAATTTAAATATACTGGGGTTGATTTCTTAAAGGAGTTGATTATCCATTCATGTGAAATACAAACTTCTGTTTATTTTTTCATATGCTCATGACTGGCTATTTAAAGTGAACAAAGTTAAATTGTATTGTGTAAAAATTCTCAACTCAAATATTAATACTCTCAGATATTTAAAGCAGAGTTCCACTGTTTTTAAGTTTATTAAAAGTCAGCAGCTACAAAAAGTGTATTTGCTGACTTTTAATGAACAGACACTTACCTGTCCCACAGTCCAGCGATGCGACAGTCCGGAGCCCCACTCCTCTCTACCTCCTCTACGCAGCACCGTCATAGCAAGTGTGGGCACCCGGCCATGACAGCTTGCGTCTTTTTGGCCGGGCATGCGCGAGTTGAGATGTGCTCTCTTAGTGGCCAGGCAATCTTCTGGGACCTGTGACGTTTCCCAGAAGATTGCAGAGATGGAGGGATAGAGGAGTCGCCGCCTAGGCAACCAAGAGAAGGAAGGAGGAAGTGGGACAGGAAGTACCTGTTAAAACTAGGTACCCCCCCAAACAAAATTACATGTGGCATGTAAGGG
The DNA here is from genome assembly GCA_029574335.1 of Rana kukunoris. Lineage (NCBI taxonomy): Eukaryota > Metazoa > Chordata > Amphibia > Anura > Ranidae > Rana > Rana kukunoris. The sequence goes on from CM056052.1 coordinate 120,348,597, forward strand.
GGCGAGGAGTGCTTAAAGCCGAAGTTCCACTTTGGAGTGGAACTCTGCTTTAATATGGACATAATATAAGTGTAGCGCTCACCCCCGAAGGAGCCGCTGGTTAAAAAGGGATGGCTTGTTACCTCATGGCTCTGGTGATGTGTCTAGGGTGAACGATGAATAAGTAGCAATAAAGGAAATGTCCGCAAACAGGAAGTCTCTTTTATAGGTGCTCTTTATTACCCAACCGGGTAAAAACAATCAAACTGGTGAGGGAAGGATAGGCAAAAGGTTGAGTAGGTATAGCAGACTCAGGCCTTGGATATTTAAAGCAATCCTGCTTCCGACAACTATCAGTCTTTCTGCACCACTCCAGCTTGAGTGGGAATAGCGTACCTGGACAGGTTTCTATCACAGACCTGGCAGCCAGAGTATCACTCGAACTTGAGAAGGATGCCTCTGCCACAGGCTCTTCTGAATGACCGTCAGACAAGCGCCTCTGCCACAGGCCTTGCCCGAGTGTGAACGTGGAGGAACTCCTCCGGAATAAATGGGTTTTCCTGAGCCTTCCTCCAATGTCGCCAGGGTACTGACTGAGAGAGGAATCAATCCCTCAGTGTCCAGTACCTCGATCCCTGATGGTTCGTTCCAGTGCTGTTGGGACACCAGCCTCTCATTGGTATCCCTCAACTGGACTCCCCACCGAACAGCTTAACTTGCTTGGGATCTTTGATGGTGGGAACACAGTCAGTCACCGGGTCCCCATTATCTTCAGAGTGTTCCAGGCCAGCTTGGCTCCGGAACCAGGAACTCCGCGTAGCACCCACGCCCCGGCCAGGTAGGCCATAACGCATGGGCGCGGTGATGTACGGCCACCCTAAAGGTGGGTGCCGCACCAGGAACTAGAAGAGAAGTGGAAGACCTCACAAAATGGAGTCAGCCTCATGAGTACCCTCTCCCAGCATGCCCAGCGAGGCTCAGGTCTCCCGATTGGCTGCTTGAAGAGAGCACCCGAACCTCAGCTTCCACTGCTGCCACCTGCTGTCCTGGGGTTGAACAACACCCAGACACAGCAGAATGAAACAGAGAGCCCTAAACAATCACAATTGAGATCAGAGTAAGTTTACACTCTGATCTTTCCCACTAAATTTCAATAGTGTCCGTACTTGGAAGTACACATAAGCATACTGGGGTTGGATTACTAAAAAAAGACAAGGTGCCATCCAGAAGCTAAAATGCATACATGACTATGACATATTAATGCCGGGGTGGATATGGCTGACCAGTTGTTACAGCCACCAGGAGATCACTGTTCGTTTCTAAGTGCATACAAAGATCCCTAATCTACCTAATATTTCAAGAGGACATTATAACAGCCCTTTGTGTCCGCATGGCCATGCTCCTGAACAAATTTGCTCTGATTCATTGACCATACTTCATGAAAGGCACTTCACCGACATCCTCCCTCTTACCCAAACAGGCTGCAACACCCCCCCCCCCTCAAAAAATAAATAAATATTGTTTATGTTCATGTAAAGCAGTTTGCCATGACACCCAATACTACGTTTTTCAATGTCCCTCCAGGCCAGGCCTCTGCATTAGAGAGTGCTACAGGATCTATCACACATCACTACACTATTACACAGTGTGAAGCTACAATTTTCATAGTCATGAAAAGAAAGAAAACTCTTTGAATGAGAAGGTGTGTCCAAACTTTTGGTCTGTACTGTATATATATATATATATACTGCTCAAAAAAATTAAAGGAACACTTTAAAAACATATTAGATCTCAACGGGCAAAAATCTCATGCTGGATATCTATCTATACTGATATGGACTGGGTAATGTGTTAGGAATGAAAGGATGGCACATCATTTGATGGAAATGAAAATTATCCACCTACAGAGGGCTGAATTCAAAGACACCCCGAAAAAGTGCAGCAGGCAAGTCCATTTAGTTGAAATTTCATTGCAACAACTCAAAATTGTCCGAGTTTGTATGCATGCCTGACAACATCAGGGCATGCTCCTAATGAGACGATGGATGGTGTCCTGGGGTATGTCCTCCCAGATCTGGACCAGAGCATCACTGAGCTCCTAAACAGACTGAGGTGCAACCTGGCAGCACCAGATTGGCCAAAACATAATGTCTCAGAGGTGTTCTTTTGGATTTAGGTCAGGTGAGCGTGGGGACCATTCAATGGTATCAATTTCTTCATCCTCCAGGAACTGGCTGCATGCTCTCGCCACATGAGGCCGGGCATTGTCATGCACCAGGAGGAACCCAGGACCCACTGTACCAGCATAGGGTCTGACAATGGGTCCAAGGATTTCAATTCCGATACCTAATGGCAGTCAGGGTGCCATTGTGTAGCCTGTAGAGGTCTGTGCATTCCTCCATGGATATGCCTCCCCAGACCATCACTAACACACCACGAAACCCGTCATGCTGAATGATGTTACAGGCAGCATAAAGTTCTCCGCGGCTTCTCCAGACCCTTTAACGTCTGTCACATATGCTCAGGGTGAAACTGCTCTCATCTGTGAAAAGCATGGGGCACCAGTGGAGGACCTGCCAATTCTGGTGTTCAATGGAAAATGCCAATCATGCTCCACAGTGTCCAGCAGTGAGCAGAGAGCACACTAGAGGACGTCGGGCCCTCAGGCCACCCCCATGAAGTCTGTTTCTGATTGTTTGATCAGAGACATTCACACCAGTGGCCTGCTGGAAGTCCTTTTGTAGGGCTCTGGTAGTGCTCATCCTCTTCCTCCTTGCACAAAGGAGCAGATACCGGTCCTGCTGACGGGTTAAGGACCTTCTACAGCTCTGTCCAGCTCTCCTAGAGTAACTGCCTGTCTCCTGGAATCTCCTCCATGCTCTTGAAACTGTGCTGGGAGACACTTCTGGCAATGACACGTATTGATGTGCCATCCTGGAAGAGTTGGACTGCCTGTGCAACCTTTATAGGGTCCAAGTATCGCCTCGTGCTACCAGTAGTGACACTGACCCTAGCCAAATGCAAAACTAGTGAAAAACAGTCAGAAAAGATGAGTAGGGAAAAAAATGTCAGACACCCCAACCTGAAAAAACATTCCTGTTTTGGAGGTCGTCTCATTGTTGCCCATCTAGTGCACCTGTTGTTAATTTCAATTAACAGCAAAGCAGCTGAAACTGATTAACAACCCCCTCTGTATACACCCCTCCCCTCGGTTACTTAACCAGACCCAGACCTTTAGGCAGCTAAAAGACCCGGCCAGTTTCTGCGATTCGGCACTGCGTCGCTTTAACTGACATTTGCGCGGTCGTGCAAAAGGGGATCCCAAACAAAACTGGCGTCCTTTTTTTCCCACAAATAGAGCTTTCTTTTGGTGGTATTTGATCACCTCTACGGTTTTTATTTTTTGCGTTATAAACAAAAATAGAGCGACAATTTTGAAAAAAATGCAATATTTTTTACTTTTTGCTATAATAAATATCCCCCAAAAATATATATAAAAAAAAACATTTTTTTTCCTCAGTTTAGGCCGATACGTATTCTTCTACCTATTTTTGGTAAAAAAAAAACGCAATAAGCGTTTATCGGTTAAAAATAGGTGATAGTTTTATTGCATTTTTATTAATTTTTATTATTTTTTTACTACCAATGGCGGCGATCAGCGATTTTTTTCGTGACTGCGACATTATGGCGGACACTTCGGACAATTTTGACACATTTTTGGGACCACTGTCATTTTCACAGCAAAAAATGCATTTAAAATGCATTGTTTACTGTGAAAATGACAATTGCAGTTTTGGAGTTAACCACAAGGGGGCGCTGAAGAGGTTATGTATGACCTCAACTGTGTTTCTAACTGTAGGAGGGTGTGGGTGTAGGTGTAATGTCATAAATTGTGTATCCCTATGAAAGGGATCACACGATCGATCACGGCACCACAGTGAAGAACGGGGGAAGCTGTGTTTACACACAGCTCTCCCCGTTTGTCAGCTCCGGGGACCGATCGCGGGACTCCAGTGGCGATCGGATCCGTGAGTCCCGAGGTCCCGGTCATGGAGCTTCGGACCGGGTCACGGGCGCACGCCCGCGACCCACGGCTGGGCACTAACAGAGGACATACCTGTACGTGCATGTGCCCAGCTGTGCCATTCTGCCAACCTAAATGTGCAGAAGACGATCCTTGAGCGGTTAACTGACCAGATCAATATCCCAGGAGTTCTGTTTCAAAAGTGTTCCTTTCATTTTTTTGACCAGTGTATATATTAATACACCACCTGAAGCAACTTTTGGAGATGGGAATGAGGGACACCTATCAGCAAAAGTATGCAGGCATAGGACACACCCCTTGCCACGCCCACTTAAAGGAGAATTGTACAAAAAACAAGATTGATTAAAACCACAAATGCCTTTTTTACCACTACTATCCCTTTATATTGGCTTTTATCATTTAGAAATGCAGCAATTTACAAATCAGATGACAGGTTTAGCGCTGGAAAACACTTTTTGATAGTTAAAAGTGCATTTTATATACAACTATATAGATCAGACCAAAATGAGGGACAAATGAGAAGGAATGAGGAACAGAGGGACATTGCTCCAAATCAGGGACAGTCCCTCAAAATCAGGGACAGTTGGGAGGTATGCCTGAAGTATATTAGAGAAATTAGACCATGAATGCACTGCAGATATAGGCCACACTGGATGCAGAGTGTATATATATATATATATATATATATATATATATATATACATACATACATATCAAATACAGTGCAGATAACTGAATAACCTGACTGCTTAATCTAAATCACACTATCTTTCCGTCCACACCAGCAACACTACACAGGGCCGCCGTAGAGGGGCTCTTTCACTTGGAACAGTAATATCCCTCAAGAAATATATGAAGATAAATTCCACCTTTCGTCTCAGATAGTTTGAGGTGGGGTGGGGGTTGTTATGTGTTTGTTTGGTGCCTGTATCCCATTGTGCTATTGTTTCTGTCTGCCTTGGGAGCAAAGTATTATGAGATTTATATGCTTATGTGGATTAGATGCTAGAGGTGGAGGGAAGGGGGGATTTTTCCAGCAGCTCCTCCCAAAGACAGTATCCTGTTCAAAAGTTGAATGTTACTGAAGGAGGTACAGTTTACCCCGCTCTGTGTCATTATGCAAAGAGGGGGTTTGTCCCATGAGTGTATATCTCTTTGTGCCTGTGTTTGAAAAAAAAGTCTTATGTTTTCCACCCTACACTAATATCTCGACAAGTAACTGGGTGGGCTAAGGGGTCTTGGATTGTGCTGGTACCGGGCAAGGAAGCTTATACGGCAGACATATTCATCTTGAGTATGGGGGTCCGTCATACACTGCATATATAATTTGATGAAAATAGTTTACCATTTTCCAAAAAAAAAAAAAATTTGTCCCTGGATTTCATTTTAAAAATCTTTTTTTTTTTTTTTTTTTGATTTGATATTTATTAAATCAAAAAGTAAAAAAATTGTCGCTCTTCTTTTGTTTGTAGCTCAAAAAATAAAAACTGCAGAGGTGATCAAATACCACCAAAAGAAAGCTCTATTTGTGGGAGAAAAAACATAATGATTTAATTTGGGTACAGTATTGCATGACCGCGCAATTGTCATTCAAATTGCGACAGCACTGAAAACTAAAAATTGGTCTTTTGGCAATACATTACAGTTGATGTTACATTGATACAAACACACCTGTTGGTGCTATTGTTTGTACCAATCCCTATGCTGTCACTTTTATCAGACAGTTTGGCCTGTATATAACTGTGCAAAAAATATAAATAAGGCATGTAAAATAAAAAAGTATACTGAGAACCATCATTATATGTATATAAATGCAACTTCAGGATTGTTACGGATTAGGGAGGAGGATACAATCAATCCTCCTCCACCAGTATTGTTTAAAAAAGGACTTACCGTAGGGTGACCAGACATCCCCAGTTTCAGTGGACAGTCCCCTGATTGAGGACACTGTCCCCGAACCAAGTCTGTCCCTGGTTTTGTCCCCAGATTGGATTTAATAGGGGGCAGGGGCAATTTCAAAGAAAGTCAGTGCAGAATTAAAATATAGAAAATAGAATTACACAACCCCCTCCGCCGTGCCTACTATTTTTTTCCATCATCTGTGCCCCTTTCTGATAATCGTGTGCTGGTAGGAGCGGAGGGAATATTTCTTCAGTTTCAGGTGGATGCCCATTCAGCTTCGCTGGCATGTTCTTCTGCCTTGGCTCAAATCCTGGCCAGCCACCTGCCTTCCCTGGCGGAGTGATCTTCCTCCGCTCCCCACCCAGTAGTAGCCGGGGCCCGGAGAGTAAGACTCGACAGGCTGTGAGGCGGGCGGTGACGGGCAGAGAGTGGCTGATTGTTGCCATTACTAGTAAGGAAAAAATATGTCACTGGATTTCATTTTAAAAATCTGGTCACCTTAACTTACCGGTACATTTTTCTTTCAATGTTCAAGCCGGTTCTATGCTGTCACAGGCTTCTCTTCTCCTTTCAGTAGCAGGAGGGAGCACTGGCAGGCATTGTTCAAGGACTGAGCAGTGCTCCTGTAATAACCTGAAAGTGCTGCTCAGTCCTGGAGTACTGTGCACCCAGCCTGTGTGATGACAGCCCCCTGGGCAGTATGTAAATCACAGGCTGGGTTTACAGGAAATAGGCAGAATAACAGAGTGTCATTCTGCCCTGAAGAAGAATTTTGGCACTGGTCCAAGGAGGAAGTCAGGGACAATGTGTGGAGAGGGTATTTTTTTTTTTATACACATGGTGGGGGAACGAATATAAATAAAAAGTTATGTTTTCTGAAGTTTCATCTTAATTGCATACAGTTTACAAAATGTAAAATTTTCAGCAATAGTTGAGTTTAACGATCAATATATTACTCACCGGTATGTAAAAGTGTCTGCACTGACATCTGTATAACCGGCTCCCCATGTACTGTCCAGCAGATGCCAGCCTCCTTCCAGATACACCATGTTCCAGGCGTGGTTGGATTCTTTAGGAATTTTCTGCCCTAATTTGTAACTTGCGCCTTTACCATAGCCACTGCCTTCTTCACATTTCACACCTGCAATGCTATTAAAAAATGTAATCATTGAATCACTAAATATTTTCAAATCTTTTCTGCACCCCATGTCTGCAATCTTAGAATGTACCAAAAATACAAGCACAATTCTAACACAGGTTTACACTTGTAATGCCGCATACACACGATCGGACATTCTAACAACAAAACTGTGGATTTTTTTTTCCAACAGATGTTGGCTCAAACTTGTCTTGCATACACACGGTCACAAAAATTTTGTCAGAAATTCCAAACATCAAGAACGCGGTTACGTACAACACCACGACGAGCCGAGAAAAAAAAGTTCAATTATTCCGAGCATGCGTCGGATTGATTCCGAGAATGCGTAGAATTTGTGTGCGTTGAATTGTGTCGGAATTTCCAACAAGAACTTTTGGTGTCGGAAAATTTGAGAACCAGCTCTCAAACATTTGCTGTCGGAAATGTCCGATGGAGCATACACTTGGTCTGATTTTCCGCTGCATTAGTGTCATTCTTCTTTTCCACTAGATTGTGCTTTTTTTTGGGGGGGGGGGGCTATTTATTTACTGCTGACAATTGACATAGTGTTTACGTATTGTACATTTACATCAGTCCCTGTCCTCACAAAGCTGACAATCTGAGATCACAAATTCAGGGCCTCTAATAAGGCAGTACAGCAAGCCCTGTTGTGCCAGGCCCGAGCACATCGCCAACACAGGGGGCCCGGGCAGCTTTATCCTGCCTAAATGGAATACATTGATTTTTACTAGAACACACTTCCCCCCTACTTGCTATCCATGGCTTGAATTACATTTACCTGGGCCCCATCAGGTCAGTAGAGGGGCCCAGGAGGTAAGACCAGAGGAGGAACTTTTTTTTTAATTTTTGGGCGTAGATACATGAAGTCCCGCTGCACGTTATAGTCCATGCTGGCCGATCACTGCCTATACTATGCCTACTTATTTTTAAACAAAGCAGTTGGAGATCCCTATCCTAGATGAGGGTCTGAAATAGACGTCAGTTGGGGACCCCACACAAAAAAAAAACGGCATGGGTTCCCCCTAAAAATACACACCACTTTATCCTTGATGAGAGTGTGGTATGGATGTCAACAGGATCCATACAAAAAAAAAAAAATTGTGGGGTCCCCCAAATCCAAGCATGCAGGCTAGCAGGCCAGGAAAGGAGGGGGGCATACCAGGCCACAAGATCTCAACAAGAACAGGTACCTTGTTAGGAGCAAGTGGGTGTGAGGGTCTGCAGGAGGGGGAATTATTGGAATCTAGAAGAGTCTGGGTTAAGGTTCGCCATCACTCCATCAAGTTTTTAGGGCCACTTTTTTTTTCTATGTGTGGAGAAAACCTCTGTAGGTGGGGCATTACTTTAATTAGAGGTGGGGTATTCATCTATTATGGGTGTGGTTCTACAAGAAGAGAGATAAAAAAAATGTGGCGTGTGAAGTGCATTGCGGCGAAAAGGGCCTGGTTTAAAATATTGAGAGGGGGGGGGCCTTAAAGGGGGTGTGGTTAAATAGAGTCTGAGATGACTTACATAGTGCAAAATGTGGTAATATTAAATAGGGAATGTACGGTGCAGAATGAGGGATGATGGAGATGACTGTATGTGCACAGGACGGAGGTGACTGTGTGTGTGTGCAGGATGGAGGTGACAGGGTGGAGGTGACTGTGTATTTGTGTGCAGGGTGGAGACGACAAGATGGAGGTGACTGTGTGTGTGTGATTGAGTGGCTGTATAGCGGCTCAGATCACTTTTACATTGTAGGGAATCACTGGCTGAAAAAAATAGTACCTGGATCATGACTGCAGCTGCAGTCATGACACAGATAATCGCCTCTCCTATCTGAGGATGTACAGGCACAACCTAAGAACAGGAAGTGATTAAGAATAAAATAAAAATGGTGCAAGAAATATTTACAGAAAATAGATTGTAAAAACAGACAAAAGCAACATTAAAATAAAAAGGTTTGTGGGTGTTGGCATCCCGCATTCTCTCAGCAATTTGGGGTTTGTGAGACCTCATCACCCAGGTGCTTCAGTAAGAGCCGGTTCACACAGGGGCAGCACAACTTGGCAAGCGACTCGGCAAGGTGATCTGCCCACAACTTCCGAGGCAACTTGCAAAACGACTTCTGTATTGAAGTCAATGCAAGTCGCCCTGAAGTCGTCCCAAAGTAGTACAGAAACCTTTTTCTAAGTCGGAGCAACTTGAGTGGCTCCTATTAGAACTGTTCCATAGTACAGAATGGAGTGCGACTTGTCAGGCGGCTAAGTCACCTGACGAGTCGCGTCTGTATGAACCAGCTCTAAATGTATAAAAGCTTTTGGTAAACGGTTAATAAACTGCATATAGTATCACATTGCCCTCCTCATACAGGCTATAAGAATGTCAGTCCCTCCCCTTTTCTTTTACCTGCACATTTGCTTGAACAGTCTGGAGTATCCAGCACAAACTCCTTTTCTGTTACGAAAGACATCATCGGGCTCACAAAATCTTAGTGATGCATCCTTATACGCTTTTGTGTCATACTCTATATTAAAAATACAAAAATAGCACTTTACCATCTTACTCTTACATATTTCACATGAACTATTTGTATATAAACAATAACCTTCTACACATATTAATGTCTTATGTGATATACACACACGTGGGAGCTAATTTAATAGTATTTTTTCCACCTAGCCATTGTTCACTTCAAGTACTGCCTCAGGGGGAAATTTTGTTTTTATCTTCTGAACCTGACTTGAGCATGGCAAGGCTAAACACAAATGTACTCCTTTGTGCAATCAGCTCATAGAAAAAGTGGAACATATAGGATATGTGTATACAGAAAGTAGCGCAGTAAAAACCCTTGTAGCACTCACCCCCACAGGAGCTGCTGGTTAGAATTGGGATGGCATGTTACCTCTGTGACTCCGCCGTCTAGGGAAGATGATGAGAGCAGTAATGATGGAATGTGCAAACAGCAGGTTTGTTTTATCCTGTGCTTTTATTTACCCAACAGGGTAAAACAATAAAACTTGCAGTGAAGAGTAAAGATGCGTTAGAAGAAGAAAACAGCAGATTCAGGCATAGTAATGAGGAAACAGTCCCGCTTCCTAAAACACTTTGGCCCGGATTCAGAAAGAATTGCGTAATTTTAGGCAGGCATAACACATCTCATATACGCTACGCCGCCGTAACTCAGAGAGGGGAGTACCGTATTCAGAAACAACTTGCGCCTTAAGTTACGGCGGTGTAGCATATATGGGCCGGCGTAAACCCACGTAATTCAAAGTAGGCAGGTAGGGGGTGTGTTGTATGTTAATGAAGCGTGACCCCATGTAGATGCATTGCCGAACGAACGGCGCATGTGCCGTCCGTGGATGTAACCCAGTGCGCATGCTCAAAAAATTCACGTCGGATAGAATGCCTAAGATACGTCAAACACTGCATACGACGTGAACGTAACTTACGCCCAGCCCCATTCACGTACGACTTGCGCACAAGACGTAAACAACGTAAAATTTGACGGCTGTTCGGACATCCATACTTAACATTGGCTGCGCCTCATATAGCAGGGGTAACTTTACGCCGGTCGTACGCCTTACGTAAACGATGTATATCAATGCGCCGGGCGCAAGTACATTCGTGAATCGGCGTGTCTAGCTCAGTTGCATATTCAACGCGTAAATCTACGGAAGCGCCCCTAGCGGCCAGCGTAAATATGCACCCTAGATACGACGGCGTACAGTACTAATACTTATGTCGTTCGGATCAAGCCCACTTTCAGGCGTATCTTGCTTTCTGAATACGGAACACAGATATGACGGCGCATCCTAAAACTTACGCGGCGTATTAATAGATACACCGGCGTAAGTTGTTTCTGAATCCGGGCCTTTGTCTTCTTCACCACTCTAGTCAGAGTGGGTTTAGCGTACCTGGACAGTACTCTGCCACAGACAAGGCAGCCAGAATATCACTCGGAACTTTGAGGGAAAGAAACCTCTGCCACAGGCCCTCCGTAGAACTTAGATCACGGAAAAAATCCTCCTCAATAGACTTTTAGCTTGAATCAACTTCAGGTAGGTTGCAGTTAGGTTACCGACCAGCCTCTCAGTGTCCGGTTACCTCAATCCCCAGTGGATTGTCGGGACCCAGTTGACCACAGCTCCGATGTTCCGAACCAACGTGGTCCCAGAACCGAGAGCGCCGCGTGGCACGCGGCCTGGTAGGCCATAACGCTGGGGTGCATGCTGCAGACACCCTGAAGGTGGGTGACGCACTTCCAGAACTCCGAACCAAAAGGCGTCTGTCCTGGGGTGAGTACAACACCCCAGGAATAACAGAGTGAGCACACAGCACAGCCAAGCCAAGACAGAGACCCAATTTAACTGGATAAAAGCTAACTAACTCTATTATCCCCCCTTAAATTTACAACAGCACCGGTACTTGGAAGTACATAGGCTACACATACAATCACTTGTACAAGATCATCTTCTTACAGCCACTGTGCTCTTGACTAGGGCAGTCAGATATCTTACTACCTCAAACCAAACATGTTTACAACCTTACCCATGACTATTGAATAATGACAGTGACACCGTATTGGATTTAAATGGCCTTTTCTGCCATTTATTAACAAAAAACAAATAAACTATAACCATTATTTAAATATTGTAGCTCCAATCCAAATACTTGGTTTCCAGTCCCTGACGATCCCATCTTCTCTTCCCAACTTTGGAATCTGTGGTACCTTTTAAGTTAGCATCTGTCCCCAGCCGCCAAAACCGCCTCGAGGACTCACTAAAGGACCACAGACCCCCCACCACCTTACTACCTGGTAATCTAGACTGAAACCAGACCAAACGGGAGGACTCCATACCTGAGATGGGTCCCACCATTTTTCTCACATACCCATTGTCAAGGACCCAACCGCCACCACGGCACAAGTGTGACTCCTTACACTTGTGCCCGCTGCCACACAAGAAACTCTCTCCAGATACCTTCCTGCAAGCCCAGAGGTCTAGCCTGACTGAGATGTATCCCATCCCCTCTCAAGTACCTCCAGGTATCAATCTCCAACTCCAAATGTCTGACCACCACCCCACCATTGCGGGCAATTAACCTACCCACCTCTTTATTCACCTTTATACAGGCCTTGCTACGTTTTTCAATCGTGCCCCCCTCCATGACGTGTGGGCCATGATGTCAGACCAAACCACAATCATGTCAGGGAAAGAAGAACACTATCTCAGAAAATCCCTCTGTATGTCTTTTATGACCTGTCTTATTGGTCATATGCCCAAATCACTGCCTTCCACGTGCAGGACTAAAATGTCAGGAGGCTGGTCCAGATGTGAAAAACGATGGACCTCCGGTAGAACCTTGTGCCACATCATACCCAGAACCCCAATCCACCTGATCATGTCCTTCTCTTTCACCACCCCCAGCTGCCTGCCTTCTGGCCTGACATGCGCCCTTTTTGCCCCCCAAAAAATTTACGAATGTCCCAATATCCAGATGAGACATCGTGGGGAATGTGAAAATTAGTCCCACTGGAAACGAGACAGAGTATCCGCTAATTTGTTGTCAACCCCAGGGATATGTACCGCATGAAAAAAAGTAAGGGACTGACTCACAGTAGCTGTACATATAACAGCAGATGACTGGGCACTGAAGCAAGTCAAAAAGAGGAAGAGGACAGTTATGTTGAGTTGTGAAAAAGTTGAGATTGCCTCTTGTACAGCAGTTTTGAGTTTGCAGAGTTTGCAGTCACACCAAAGAATAAACTTAGAATAAACTTCCAACAAATGTAGTGCAGTAGTCAACAGTAAGTAGTTTCAAACTTGCTTGGGACAAATATAGACAAATATAGATCTACATTCAGGCAAAAAAGTTAACATAAAAAATACATAAATAGAAAAGACAGCCGCTCCAGGTGAGCTCTAGGTAGTCAGTGTCCGTCCAGAAACCAACAGGTGCTGGCAATGCACTAGGCAAATGAGAAAGAAACAGATATGGACAGCCGCACTTCAAAAAATTTTAAAATCCAAAATAGCCATTTATTGGAGTGAAGGGGAAAATGCACTAAGCATTGATTGTCAATGCGAAACGCGTCAGCTATTTCCCCTTCTGCATGCTGTTTTTGTAGTGCATTTTCCCTTTCACTCCAATAAAGGGCTATTTAGGATTTTACAATTTTTTGAAGTGGGGCTGTCCATATCTGTTTCTTTCTCGTTTTTATAAAAAATACATATATTCTGACTCCAACTGTTGTAATAGAAGAAGCAGCCAATGGTTGGACTTTGTAGGCAACAAAGACAGGAAAGGCAAAAAATATAATTTTATTACAAAAATAAATATATAACAAATGCATAAAACAACAAAAATGAAGGAAAACCATACAAGACGTCAAGTATGAAAAATGTCCCCTGTGCGTCTATGCGCTTCTTCAGGACGGACAAGAGAAGATAATAGTGGTGGCATAATCTGGTTAAACTGTGATGGAACGTGATGCTATTATACAGGCTTTGAGGAATTTCCGTTTTTTTTTTTTGTATGCGGTTTCTGACACAGGCATAAAAGTGTTTTGTCTAATTGTATATGTAGCCCAAAACAACTTTGCTGTCTAGGTAGAATTTGATGTAATCTATCTGAATATCTAACTCACTCAGTATAAAATCTGCAATTTATATAGCTAGCACAGTCCCACAAAGTTCAAGCCTGGGAATTGTGTGCTCAGGCTTAGGTGCCAACTTAGTTTTGCCAAACATAAACCCTACATGAGTTTGATTGAAAGAGTCTCTTACCTTGAGGTAGGCAACAGCTTCTATAGCCTCTGTTTAATGCACCTGAGAAGATGTGAATCGCTTTTCTATGACTTGCAGCAGGGGAAGCTGAAGTGTAGCAGCGTGGTATGTCAATTACATCTAAGGCATGTAGAAATTGTTTCCAGGACTCCCATTTTGAATGTTTGTTAGTAGTTAAGCATCCCAATATTTAATAGTCTGATGGTGATGGGAGCCACAAATCCCAGTGTATCATATAGACTGTTCGCCACTGACAGAACACCACATTTAGTAAAAGGATTATCTGCAGAGCTGACTTAAAAGCCAAAAGGTATTGGTGGTTTCATGTCATCATTTGCACTTTTGTTGTTTTTATGCATCTAGGTGCACAGTGTGTGTTTGTATTAGGTGCCAACATGAGAGATAAAACAAAAAGAGGAGAAAATTAAAACATATCTGAGGGAACTGGACTTAAATAAAATTCCAGAAGATAAACTTAATAATCTCGAAACTGCCATAACAGAAGATGAAATATTTATTATTCAAGAACTACCTAATGGTAAAAGCCCCGGTCTTGATGGTTTGACTACATTGTACTATAAAAAAATTCTCAGACATACTAACCCCAAAACTATGCTCATATTTCAATGGGATCGGAGAGAAGTGGGACATGAGGAAAGAGACCTTAGAAGCTTTAATAACAGATAAGATAGTTTATAAGATGCAGATGCTCCCAATCCCAATATCACAAGCATATTTAAAAAAATTAAAATCAATGTTTCTAAAATTCATTTGGAGAGGGGAAAAAAACACGTATTAAATTTAGTTTATTGATTAAAGATAAGTTACAAGGAGGGTTAGGGGCTCCTGAAATAAGAAAATACCACCAATCGATTGTAATATCACGAATAATGGACTGGGCTAAAAATAATACAGAAAAAAGGTTTAAAATGAGTAAAATAGCACTGGGGAAATTAATATGGGTTCCGGCACAGTTTAGAGAAATTAGTTCTGAAGCTCACTATATCACGAGGCACGCATTAAAGTTATGGGATCAGATACACAAGAAAGAAAAATGGGATTATAATTCACTACTCATACCTTTAACTGACACAAAAAAAATTCCACCAGGGGAAAAAAAAAGGTTTGGCAAATGGATAAATCAAGATAATTTTCAATTAAGAGATGTTATAAAGCTAAACAGGCTGCTAACAATTCAGGATCTAAAAAATAAAAAGGAAATTATGTCGATTAATAAATGGCGGTACGCACAATTACGAAAGTCTCCCCCAACCGATTAGATCAGAAACAAATATTCGGCCTTTTGAAACACGATGTAAGGGGAAGGCCGAAAAGGGGACAATCTCTAAGGTCTATAAGATTTTGAATGAATCAAAATCACAGAACGTCCCGCCATACATTAAGAAATGGGAGGAGGAGTTGAGCTCAAGTGTTAATGAGTATGAGATCGGTCAGCTAATAACGAGAGTTCACGCAACGTCGGTAAATAATACCATGGAATTGAATTGTAAATGCCTGGTGTGTTGGTACCTTAACCCGGATAAAGTACATAAGTTCCCAGGAACTACCTCACAGTTATGCTGGAGGGGCTGTAAGGAAGTAGGATCCATGGCACAGATTTGGTGGACATGTCCCAAAATTTGAAAATATTGGGGGGAGATTAGACAAAAAATGTGAGAAATATCAAACGATGTCCCTGATGATCCATGGCTTTGTGTTCTACACGGGTCCTGAATCCCAACCAAACAGTATCTGAAGACACTAACTCCACAACTCCTGAACGCGGCAAAGAATATCTCGTAATTGGCAAGAACTGGAGAGTCCATCATTGAGAGAGTGGTGTAATAGAGTTGAGGAAATTTACAATCTGGAATATCTAAGATTTAGTGATGAAGAGAAATGGAAGGAGTTTGAAGAGAAGTGGGAGAACTGGAAAGGATTCAAGCATACGATGGGATATGCAGAAGTGATGAGCGACTAAAGCTTAAGCTATATAACTTAATGGTATGAGGTAACATTGCGGTGAGATATAGAAGATGGAAAGCAGGCGTTAGCAAGGATGAGACAAGTGAAAGAGGTCGGAAGGGGAGGGAGGGCATGGGAAGCTGGGGGGGGGGGAATTAATTTTCACGACGACACAGTTGTATTAACAACCTCTTTTTTTTTTTTTTTGTAAAAGAAAAAGAATAAGAATAAATAAAAATAAAGTTAAAGAAAAGGAAACAATAAATAAAATAAAAAATACACGTATGATGCGAAACCATGGAAGAGACGTTATGGGCAGATGAACCGTGAGCAAGTCTCGCTGCTTTCTTTTGGTGGAGTCTGAAGTGGAAAAAAAAAAAGTGCCAACATGATTACCTTGTCCTAATAAAGATCTTTTTACACTCATACTGTGTTTGGCTTGTAAAGTCCCATCCAGGGGGTATACTCCTTGTTGTTACCCAGGGATGTGGCCTATATCACAGGTATTGGATTGATGAGTACCTCTTTCTATACCAAAAGGTGTCTTTTAATAAGTTCCACCGTAAGCCCAGACTTCTCTGAACAGGAGGCATGTCCATTCCCAGATTTAAAATCTTTAAATCTTGTGGCATGATCCCCAGGCTGAAAGGCTTTCATCACAGCAACAAAAATATATAAGTGGTCTGGTGCCACCAGTGATACACCTCCATCCCTTTGTCTTGGGACTCTAAGGCCTCGTACACACGATCAAATCTGTCTGCTGGAAACGGTCTGCTAGACCGTCCCAGCAGACAGATTCGATCGTGTGTACGGGCGAGCAGACGGATTTGGCCACCCGACAGATTGGAAAGTATGCTTACCAATCTGTCGGCTGGGAACCCGTCCGCCCGACATGTCTGCTGGTTAGTACGCTAACCAGCAGACATGTCTAATCGCACACGCGCCGAATGGTTTTGACGCATGTGCGGAAGTGTTTTACTTCCTGGTGCGGTGATGTGGCGGCGTCAACGTCACCGCCACGTCACCGACACGTCAGCGCGCTGTCTGCTGGCGGGGATTTTGGTTTGCTCGTGTGTACACGCGAGCAAACCAAAATCCAAGCAGACAGATTTGTTCAAATCGGTCGGTCCGACCGATTTGAACAAATGGATTGCCTCGTGTGTACGAGGCCTTAGGTGTAACATGCATAGCCACGGAATGCGAAGTAAACATGATTACTAAATGTATTTAAGAGTCAATATAAATGTCATCATATTATATCTAAAACAGGTACAATAGTATAAAGCTGATTAATAATGGTTCAAATGTATGGTACATGATTAAAAAATTACAAATGTTGATACAAGATTGGAAAAGGCCATCTAAAAAACTTGACGTGTTTAGTGAGCCACCTCTCAGTTCCTCATGTGTAGAGTTGTTCACGATTGTTTGGATGTCTGAATCTTGTAGCACGAAGAGGTAATGGTGCAACCCAGCTGTTAGATTTATCTTTGAAGAATTAAATGTCCATTGATCTGTTATCATGTGTAGTACAGAACACTGTGCTACCTAATGGGATGGAAGTAACATCAGATACCTTGATGATGTCAAGAGGCTTCTCCTTTACTTCACAATGATGAGGGCATTGCCTGAAGTGAGATGCACACCAATTCCTTAAAACGTGAGTATTGAAGTAGTTGATCTCAGATGGCATGCGCATTCTAGTCAAGCATACATCGCCCACTATTACTCAGCCTAGATCAAGTTTTTGTGCATATGGGGTGTCGTCAGATCCATTGTACTGCTGGGGTACTTAATGTACTTTGAGAATGTATTTTCCCAGCAAGACTTCAGAATCAATGTGCATTGGAGGAATCTCAGTGACCAGGTGCCTTGAGTAGGGGTAATACTCAACTAATGTTGGCAAGGGTATGCCTTTCTTTGCCTTGATAAGGGAGACCATGAACTCATCAGCCCTTCTGCTGAAGTTTTCTACATGATCAGAACAGGTGTTGAGAGTATATGGTGTTGCATGTCCCTGGCAAAGATTTCAAAGAATTTAGGTTTAACAAGGGATATGTTGTTTTGCTCATATATTATGGCATACATCCTGGTAACTTTCTCACGTTGACCCTTTGGATATATTTTGATTAAACATACCTTGGCATATCATTTGTGGTTTGATCCTTCTCCACAGACTTCAGTACATGAAGAAGAAACATTTGTTGTGGCTGAAGCATGGCTTTGTTGTTCCCTGCCATGATTTGAAGCAGGCCCTGATGTAGATGGCTGCTGTGGATTGTCAGGAATTGGATCAGAATGCATAGCTGTAACATGTTTTTCATTACTGCAGTCTGTGAACTTGATGACAACGTTACAATTTTTTAGCAAAATGGTCATAAGAAGTACAGAACCTATAGCATACTCCAAGTTTCTGGAGAATCTCCTACGTTCTTGGACAGTCTTTGCCCTAAGCCCATGACATTTCTTATGAGGGTAAAGTTTTTTTGTGAATAGGGCACTGACGATTAGGATCTTTATCTCTATCACCCGAATCACTCTGGTGAATCAGTCTCTTTGTTTAGCCGCTTTGTTATTATACCTTGATGATGATGAAGCAGGCAAGCTTGATTCACTGAAGCTGAAGCTGTGATCAATTCTTGTCCAAGCTTGTTCACTGATGAACCTGCAAAAATATAAGAATGGAAGAAAAGATACATTATAGCCTCTTTCATATTTTGAACCATGTTGTGCCCATTCCTCTTGCCATTCAGTTTGTATGGCAGGTTGTATGGCAGGTTGTATGGCAGATTAGACAACACTGGATTCAAGCCATGATCAGTGTCTAGATAGCTTAGCCCAGGTAGACGAGGGTCTGAGTTTGACAACTCCAGCTCTATGAGGAGGTTGCTTAGTTCTTGAAGGTTGCAATGATCTTTGTTACCTATTTTTGGAAAGTTTTGCAGTCTCTTGAATACAGTTCTTTCTATGTCTTCAGAGCTACCATAGGTTTGCTCAAGTGTTACCAATGCAGCAGCAAGACCTGCATCTGGGCAGTCAACATGTACTGCTCTCAGTGTTCTAACACAATATGCAAATTCTGGCCCTAGCCACTTTATGAGCAAATCAAGTTCCTCTTTAGAAGTAAGGTTGAGAAGAACAGGGGCAGCTTTGAAGATTGATCTCCAAGCCCTATAGTTCTCTGGAGAGTCCTCGAAACTTAAGAGGCTAATGTTAATGAGGTTGCGGCAAATAATATATCTAGCAAAGTCAGACAGGTCTGATCCCTCACTCTTTGGTGCCAAAATAACTTGTGGAACCCCTTGGGCATGAATGTTGTCTGGTGAATAAGGGTGAGGTTTACCAGGATAAAATTATATTGCAAGAGCACTTAGCTTTAATTTAGTCTATAAGGCTTCTGGTGGCTGTTGTTTGAACTGTGGCTTGTCACTAGGAGTCACCTTGTCATTGGCAGGAGGTGATGTGGTTTGCTGTGCAGATGCACTTGCATTCTGGACTTGAAGAGGCTCATGCCTTTGCCGGTTGTAGGTCTCTTCTGTGAGAGTCTGAACAGTAATGTTGTTAAGAGGTACAGTAAATGATTATGTTTCATTGCAAACACTATGCCTTAGCACATATTCACTGGTGCGTTCAACTGGATCTCCCATTGCTTGTTCAAGGACCTTTAGGCTTGCTAGGGCAGCTGCTTCATCCCTTTCTATTTGCAGACTCTTTATATGGGATTCTGCCTTTGCATAGTGAGCTTTGCTCTAAACTTCTATCTTTGCTTTAAGAGTTTTGTTTTGAGCTTCCATCTGTGCTTGGCAAGCTTTGCTCTGAGCTTCCATTTCAGCTTCCTTTCTGGCAAAGGAGATTTTCACTTTATTTACTTCGATTTGCGCAGGCCTCTATTAGCTTGTTACCTATTGTTAAGCTTGTGGAGCTTAGTAAATGTGGATTTTTTAGATCTGCTCTCCTGCAGTTGAGCAATGCATAGTTCTGCTTTATCCTTAGCACCTTGTACTATCTCTTTTCAAATAGATATCTTTGTTGGTTTAGTTCATCTGCTTTAGTTCGATCTGCATAAGAGCCCTCTATATTATAATCCTGTAAGAATGCTGTGTATTTTGCACACAGCCACTGGTAGCGTTCATATGCTGCAGATAGGCAATCTATAGAGTCTCTTAATTCAGCCTGTTGATCATTATAGCGTTGCAAAACTGACATGTAGTATGTAGTTCTGTCCCATTGATCTGACAGATTTCTAGTGGTTTCATCGTTTTCACTTTGCTCTGCGATATCTGCAGAATGTGCTCCCTGTACATCTGTGTGGTCAGAAGCGTGATGTATCTGTGTTGATTTAGTGATAATAAAGTCACTATTGTCTAGACATTTGTGCTTTCGCAAGATGGAGTATGGCACCTACCTTGATTTCAGATTTTACACACACATACTGTATACACAGCAGGCTGTAGGAATTTGACTAATCTGACTCCAACTGTTGTAATAGTGACTTATCCCTCGCTAAGACCTCTATGCTTGGCCTGTATAAGCAGATACAATCACAGCGGACTGTCTCTAAGATACCTGAACTCACCAAACGCCTTTTCTCGTCCACAGAGATCTTTATTGAAAGCAGGTTACAGCAGACAACAGAATCTGGCAGATGATTGAAAGGACAGTATTTGCAGGTCAAAACATGGTAATGTGTTCCTGGATGCAACCAAATTACATGAGGCCTACAGTAGGGTGACCAGACATCCTCGTTTTCCGGGGACAGTCCCCGGATTGAAGACACTGTCCCTGGACCAAGTCTGTGCCCACTGTTTTGTCCCTGGATTGGATTTGAACAGGGGCTGGAACCATTTCAAAGACAGTCAGTGCAGAATTAATAAAACAAATCTGAATTACATACCCCGCTCCGCCGCTCCTACTAGCTTAGGGGGGTCTATTTTTTCCCCATTATCTGTGCCCCTTTCTGATGATTATGTGCTGGTCGGAGCGGAGGGAGTATTTCTTCAGTTTCAGATGCATGCCCATTCAGCACCGCTCGCATGTTCTTCTGCCTTGGCTCAAGTCCTGGCCACCTGCCTGCCTGCTTACCTCTGTGCCTCCTCTAGTGGAGTGATCTTCCTCCGCTCCCCACCTAGTAGTAGTCGGGGTCCAGAGAGTAAGGCTTGACAGGCTGTGAGGCCGGCTGCGCCGGAGATGGCCAGAGAGTAGCTGATTGCCGCTATTACTAGTAAAAAAAAAAAAAAATATGTCCCCAGATTTAATTTAAAAAATCTGGTCATCTTAGCCTTCAGATAAGTATACTTCACTTATCCCATAATGACACTGTGACAGGAAGGGGAAATAAATCACAAGTGGGAAGGGAACACAGAAATAAAGACATAAAAATGGCACAATAACCAATATAACCACAAGATGGCAGTATATTAACAGTAATATGAAAATGTAATATGAACATGACAAAGCGTTGCATTATATTTTCACATAACAAGTGTGACAGCACACAAGGCTTATACTAAAGTCAACCTCCCTTTTACACATTCATCTTGTCTTCTCCAGGGCACCACACACGTAGTACTGTATAATCTTAAAGGAGTTGTAAAGGAAAACAAGTTTTTTGCTGAAATGACTGTTTACAGGGTTTAGAGACATAATAGTTAACTGATTCCTTTTAAAAATAGATAAAAATCAATCATATAATGTGCCTGCACTTTCAGTTTCGTTTTTCATCTAGTTTCATGCTTCAGTGTTTTTTTTTAAAATGAAACTGATTGGTTCTGAGGGGTTTTAGACACACATTAATCACACCTTCTAGAGACCACAGAGAGAAGCTCTCAGTACTTTTTTTTATAAGGAAACAGACAACCAGGAAGTGTGCAGAACAGAGAAGGATTGCAGCAAAAACGAACAATGAGGACATGAAACCAGGACTGCATTAGAGTAAAGGAAGCTATTTAGCTAAAAAAAAATTGCTTTAGTGACCCTTTAAGGGTAGTTAAAACTTTTCTTTAAATGTACATGAGGGCAAGATATAAGCACAGAGGGCCAGATTCACATACAATTACATTGGCGCAGAGTATCAGAGATACACTACGCCGCCGTATTTTACCTGGCTCTACGACGAATTCATGTAGATTTTGGCCCGTAACCTACGGCGGCTTAGTGTATTTCTCGCGGCGGAATTGAAATACGCGATTAGGGGGCGTGAAGCATTTAAATTAGGAGCGTCCCCACAGCGATCGAAATGCGCATGCTCCGTTCAGAAATTTCCCGCCGTGCATTGCGCGAACTAACGTCGATACGTCATTTGTTGTTTGAGTAGCGTCGTTTACGTACATTCCTATTCCCGGACGACTTATGGAAAAAACAAAAACAAACGTTGAAATTCAACGCGGGAACGACGGCCATACTTAACATGGGCTGTCTAATATTAGACCAGATAAAAGCTGGAATAACTGTACGCGGCAAAAAGATGACTACAGATGCCGTAAGAGATTGCGAATGACGCTCGTAACTTCGTGGATCGTCGGAAAATGCTCATTTGCATACCCCGACGCGGAAAACGACGGGAACTCCACCCAGCGGCCGCAAATTTATTGCAGCGTAGATCCAAAGGCGTACGAACATGTAAGCCAGTCGGATTGAAGCCCGCAGCCGTCGTTTCATGGTTTGAGGATTCAGACTAATGAAACGATGCGCGTAATTTGAAAGTACTCCGGTCTAACGCGAGATAGACCAGAGTAAGGGCTCTGTGAATCTGGCCCAATATTTTTTATCTCTTAAAAGGCCCTGCAAGTACAGACACATACCTGTTAATTTGCCAGAAATGGACTCTCAGAGAAACTGTTGTGGGCTCACAATACACAGCGTTTGGACTGAATGGAATCTGTCCTGCCCTGTTGTGGAGATGAGGGGAAGGATTCGGTAGCTTAGCAGCAGAGGCGGCTCTCTAATTAGGCGCAATAGAGAAGAAGGGAACTGCTGCTCCAGGTGAGTGCACTAAGCAATCAGTGTCCTCTCAGAAGCATGGGTGCAGGCAATGCATGGAACAAAACTTGAAAAGAAAAAGGTTGGACAGCCGCACTCCAAAAATCCTTGAAAAGGTCGCCTTTAATAGTAAAAAGAAACAGCACTACAAATCACAGCAGGCAGTACCCCACGGCCTGCTGTTATTTGTAGTGCTGTTTCTTTTTACTATTAACCACTTAACAACCCTGCACTGTATATATACGTCCTGTTTTTAAAGATGGATATCTCGGTAACGTCAGCAGCTGCTGCCACAACCAAGGTATCCATCTTTAGTGCTAAGGGTCCTGTAATCGATAACGGCGGTCTCTGCGGTGGATTCGCCGCAAGATCGCCGTTATCGGTGGCGGGAGAGGGCCCCCCCCTCCCGCCGCTCTCCCGCGCCCTCTGCCGCTTACCGGAGCCGTCGGTAGCGGCAGAGGCGATCGGGTCCGCTCGGCTGCTGTGTGGGGATGCGAGTGAGGCCAACATGGCCCCCACCCATCCCCATAGCTCTGCTGGGCGGAAGTGACGTCAAAACGTCAGTCCCGCCCAGCGTCTTAAAGACATTTTTTTTTTTTTTTTTAAATGACAGTTTCAATTTTTTTTTTTGTACTTTAGTCTAAATATGAGATCTGAGGTCTTTTTGACCCCAGATCTCATATGTAAGAGCACCTGTCATGCTTTTTTCTATTACAAGGGATGTTTACATTTCTTGTAATAGGAATAAAAGTGATCACATTTTTTTTTTAAGTGTAAAAAATAATAGAATAATTAAAAATAAATAAGAAAACAAAACATTTTTTTTTAAAGCGCCCCATCCCGACGAGCTCGCGCGCAGAAGTGAACGCATACGTGAGTAGCGCCCGCATATGAAAACGGTGTTCAAACTACACAAGTGAGGTTTCACTGCGATCATTAGAGCGAGAGCAATAATTCTAGTCCTAGACCTCCTCTGTAACTCAAAAGATGCAACCTGTAGAATTTTTTAAACGACGCCTATCGAGATTTTTAAGGGTAAAAGTTTAACACCATGCCAGGAGCAGGCGCAATTTTTAAGCGTGACATGTTGGGTATCATTTTACTCTGCGTAACTTTATCTTTGACAATATATAAAAAAATTGGGCCAAATTTATTGTTGTCTTATTTTCTAATTAAAAAAAAAATAGTTTTTTCCCAAAAAAAGTGCGCTTCTAAGACTGCTGCGCAAATACAGTGTGACAAAAAGTATTGCAATGACCACTATTTTATTCTCTAGGGTGTTAGAAAAAAATATATATAATGTTTGGGGGTTTTAAGTAATTTTCTTGCAGAAAAAACTGTTTTAGTCTTGCAAACACCAAATCTGAAAAACACCTAAGGTCCTTAAGTGGTTAAAGGCGACCTTTTCAAGGATTTGCAGCTGTCCAATTTTTTCTTTTCAAGTTTTCTCTAATTAGGCGGTCGCCTTAGGCCTCCTCCCACAGGGGCTTCACGGCTGCCTAATTTACCTAAAGAATTGGTTAGAGACAATTCTATAAACTGTGAATTTAAAGTTCATAAAATGTAAAACTATTAATATGTGCAACTTATACAGTTAATTTTTGCTTGAATTATTTTTCCCATGAAGGGCGTGATTGGGGCCTCATGTCTCATATTTGACTAAGGTTTCACAAAGCATAGAGACGCCTCTGCTTAGCAGAGAAACACTGGCTGTCTTTTGCTTAATTTCCAAATCTCTCCCTTCATCTTCACAACAGAGGCTAGCTGTGTTTAGAATGTTACTAAACTCACAACAGTAAAATCAGTCTATATATGCAGTAAAGCAGGCTTGTTCTAATCACTGTGGAACCTACTGTCCCCAATCCATCTGCTCAGTTTGGTGTGTATTGCTAAAGGATTTTTTTTCCTGGGAGAGTGCATATGATCAGCACATGGCCAATCAGTACTGTCCAGACAGAAAGTCATAGATTATGAAGCATCATATGACAGTCAGAGAATGAAAACTCCTACAAACTTTAACTAGTGCTCACCCGGAAGTCACAAGACTGCTATACACTGCTGATGAGAAAAGGTATTTAGCAGTTTATATTTACTAAAATAATAACATTTCCATGTTCTGTGTTACTGTGGGAGACATAGTGAATGCAGGTCCTGGGTTTAGTAAGACTTTAACCGCTTATGGACCGCCGCATGTACATTTACGTCGGCAGAATGGCACGTACAGGCACATTGGCGTACCTGTACGTCCCTGCCTAGAAGTGGGTCGGGGGTCCGATTAGGGTTGCCACCTGTATGATTTTCCCCCGGACAGTCCGGTTTTTGAATGATGTGTACGGGTTTTCATTTGCTCCAGACCCGGACACATCATTCACATGGACTGCGCGCACCGGGAGTAAGATCTTAAGTCTCCCTCGTGACAGACTTGTTCAGCAGAGAGCAGAGCAGACTGTTAGCTAAAGCTCCTTCTCCTTCTCTGCTCTGTATACACACGAGGAGGAGGGAGCATGGACACCGCTGATCTCAGGTCTGTAAAAAGTTTATCTATGCTGTGAAGAGGGACAGGGGAGGGAAGAGAGCGGCTGGAAAGGAGGACATGGTAGAATATATGTGTAGTGATAGAGGGATTTGGAGGATGTGTACTGGGGGCTTTGGCAGGGAGAAGACCATGCTAGAAGTGTGGATTGGACTTCAAAACTGACAACTGTTTCAAACTCTATCTCTCCCCCTTCCCAATACACCCCAGCACATATCCTACCCCTTCTACCCCTCACCCTTGCACTGACCCTCTTCTCTCATAACCCCCCCCCCCCCAGCACGTATCTGCCCCCCCCCCCCAGCACATATGGACACATGCAGCATCTGATGGACACAGGCTGCTGTATATGATGGGCACAGGCTGCTGTATATGATGGGCACAGGCTGCTGTATATGATGGACACAGGCTGTATATGATGGGCACAGGCTGCTGTATATGATGGACACAAGCTTCTGTATATGATGGGCACAGGCTGCTGTATATGATGGGCACAGGCTGTATATGATTGGCACAGGCTGCTGTATATGATGGGCACAGGCTGCTGTATATGATGGGCACAGGCTGCTGTATATGATGAACACAGGCTGCTGTATATGATGAACACAGGCTGCTGTATATGATGAACACAGGCTGCTGTATATGATGGGCACAGGCTGCTGTATATGATTGGCACAGGCTGCTGTATATGATGGGCACAGGCTGCTGTATATGATGAACACAGGCTGCTGTATATGATGAACACAGGCTGCTGTATATGATTGGCACAGGCTGCTGTATATGATTGGCACAGGCTGCTGTATATGATTGGCACAGGCTGCTGTATATGATTGGCACAGGCTGCTGTATATGATGGGCACAGGCTGCTGTATATGATTGGCACAGGCTGCTGTATATGATGGGCACAGGCTGTATATGATGGGCACAGGCTGCTGTATTTGATGGGCACAGGCTGCTGTATATGATGGACACAAGCTTCTGTATATGATGGGCACAGGCTGCTGTATATGATGGGCACAGGCTGTATATGATTGGCACAGGCTGCTGTATATGATGGACACAGGCTGTATATGATGGGCACAGGCTGCTGTATATGATGGACACAGGCTGTATATGATGGACACAAGCTTCTGTATATGATGGGCACAGGCTGCTGTATATGATGGGCACAGGCTGTATATGATTGGCACAGGCTGCTGTATATGATTGGCACAGGCTGCTGTATATGATGGACACAGGCTGTATATGATGGACACAAGCTTCTGTATATGATGGACACAAGCTTCTGTATATGATGGGCACAGGCTGCTGTATATGATGGGCACAGGCTGCTGTATATGATTGGCACAGGCTGCTGTATATGATGGGCACAGGCTGCTGTATATGATGGGAACAGGCTGCTGTATATGATGGACACAGGCTGCTGTATATGATGGGCACAGGCTGCTGTATATGATTGGCACAGGCTGCTGTATATGATGGGCACAGGCTGCTGTATATGATGGGCACAGGCTGCTGTATATGATGGGCACAGGCTGTTGTATATGATTGGCACAGGCTGCTGTATATGATGGGCACAGGCTGCTGTATATGATTGGCACAGGCTGCTGTATATGATGGGCACAGGCTGCTGTATATGATTGGCACAGGCTGCTGTATATGATGGGCACAGGCTGTATATGATTGGCACAGGCTTCTGTATATGATGGACACAAGCTTCTGTATATGATGGGCACAGGCTGCTGTATATGATGGGCACAGGCTGCTGTATATGATGGGCACAGGCTGCTGTATATGATGGGCACAGTGGCTACATCTTATGAAACAAAGTGGCTGCAACTGATGGCACAGTGAGGCTGCAATTTATATTTTTTTCACACTGCCAACATTTTTGAGCCCCAGCCACCACTGCTCCCCAGCACATATCTAACTCCCCCCACCCCCTGCTAGCAATAGCTCTCTCTACAGGACATATCTGACCCATGCATTCCATCCAGAACACTCACAATTCAGCCACGCGCACTGCTTGCAGCGGGGAACTATGCGCCACATTATTACTCTTTCAGGCCACCAAAAGTGTCATACGTCTTTTACAATCTGACAGCGCATACCCCCCCCCCAACCAAAAAAATTGCCGCGGCTAAAGTCTTCGGGTTTGGCTTGAAGAAAAGGTGGCAACCCTAGGTCCGATCGGGACCCCCCCGGTACATGCGGCGGTTCCCGTGGCTGTGGAAGCGATCTGGGATGAGGGGGCGGCTGTTGGTTTTTGTCCGCCCCCTTCGGATCTCTCCCAGCCAATGCGCGTCCTCCCCGCGTGTCACTTCCTCTGCCTAAGTAATGTAAACCTAGGCAGAGGAAGTGATGTCAGCTCTCCTCTCCGTGGTATTTTAAATCCACCGAGAGGAGAGAAGACATCACACAGTAAGTCGCACCAACACTACACTGACACCACACACATAGGCACATTAACCCCTTCCGATCACCCCACCCCCCTGTCACACTGTCACTGATTGCAGTGATCATATATTTACTGATCACTGCATTTAGTGTCAGTGTGACAGTTAGTGTGACAGGCAGTTAGTGTTAGGTCCAGGGTAGCCCCGTACCCCCCTCTAATAAAGTTTTAACCCCTTGATCGCCACCCTAGTTAACCCTTTCACCCCCTATTGCCAGTGTCACTAAGCGATCATTTTTCTGATCGCTGTATTAGTGTCACTGTTGCCGCTAGGTAGCTAATTTTTTTTTATTGCGATTTTTTTTTACTAAAGACATGTGGCTAAATACATTTTGGCCTAAATGTTTGACTAAAATTTAGTTTATTCGATTTTTCTTATAACAAAAAGTAAAAAATATCATTTTTTTTTCAAAAAATGTGGCTCTATTTTTGTTTATAAAAATAAAAATCGCAGAGGCGATCAAATACCATCAAAAGAAAGCTCTATTTGTGGGAAGAAAAGGACACAAATTTTGTTTGGGAGCCACGTCGCACAACCGCGCAATTGTCTGTTAAAGCGACGCAGTGCCGAATTGTAAAAACGCTTCTGGGCATTTAGCAGCATATTGGTCCGGTCTTTAAGTGGTTAAGCTCCAAGGTAAAAACTGGGAGGGCTATACAACTTGTTGAATTTTTAAACTACTGCCTAGATCTCAGCCTTTAAGTCATCAATAACTTTGGTAAAATTTTACTTTAATTACACAACAAGACCAGCAGAAATTTTAGGTACCTATGTGATGACATATCCACATCCAAATGGCTCGCGTTTTCTCCAGGTCTGTGGAAGCATTACATAGAAGTTGTTGGGTATGTTGTTCAAGTGTTCCTCTGGGTTCCAGCTAATGCAAAGAAAGTTTAGGTAAGCTTTACTCACATTTTTCACATTATTGCCAGAAGTTGTTTAACAATATCTTTTAACAATCTATTTATTACGTACAGTATATGTACAAGACCACCATTATAGCCTACCCAACATCCCCCCCCCCCCCATGTCCTCCCATGCAATTTCCCACCCACTTGACTAATGTCCCACTATAAAACATTAAGCACCCCAACTACTTGTGGTGCCCAATGTTTCCCCATACACTTAGTGGATGTAAACCCACTCTCATCCTTTCTAAACCACTGCCATAGTGCTGATATATAAGGATATACATGCCTCCTGCATGTATACTCACCTGTCAAATGTCTCTCCTCTGTCTGTTATGAGACCTGAAAAACTGCAAATTCTGTGGGTGGATCTGTTGTCTGGAGGTCTGTGGATGGAGTTGTGATGTCTACACTGAACCGTCTATGAGACGCTATATGGTCACAAAGTAAATGATGTGCAAAATACCAAAAAGCTATAAAGTGCAAAGTGTCCAATAAGGTGCAGAGTGTCCAATGAACTGTCTGTAAGACGCTATAAATTCACAAAATATGTAAATAAATACAAATGCAAAAACATAAATATAAAGTGCAAAATGTCCAATAAAGTGCGAAAAATCCAATATCTGCAAGACGGAAGATAGGTGGCAATGATAGTCCAAGTGTGGAGCAGGGTGACTTCTATACAACTTGTAGTGTGGCTAAGGGCTCTTTCACACGGAGCAGACCGTTTTTGATCCGCAACGTGTGTGTCCGTCGGCTCAGTGGGGATCATCCGTAAATCCCCGGTGAGCTGTCGGCGGACAGGGCGGTCCCCGCACACTGTGCAGGGACCGCCCTGTCTTTCCTCCGCTCTCCCCTATGGGGAATCGGATGAATACAGACCGTCTGTCCGTATTCATCCGATCCGATCCGCCAGTCGGAAGAAATATAGGGTTTTCTTCCGTCCGAAAAAACGTATCTTTGCGGACGCGGATCTTTGCGGACGTTAGCGGATGCATCATCCGCTAACGTCCACAATCCCATAGGGATGCATTACAAGTCCGTAAACGGACTTGTAAAAAACGCACCGTTTGTCCGTATGTGTGAAAGGGCCCTAAAAGAGGAAGATGGTGATATCCCTCAAAGGGCTCCCAGAACTCTCACCTCACAAGTTGAAATATCAAGCTTTGAGTAAGATCTGGTAGGGTCCTCCTCCTTACAGCCGCACAGCCTTATATGGTGCTACTCCAGTCTCTCTGTCCTATCTCTCCTCTATGGTGCCAATGCACCTCTGAAATGAATCCTAAATGGGCCTATCGCTCCAGGGAAAGAGGAAAGAGGGAACACATAGAGAGCCTCCAATAGTGTAGTATTTAAAATCAAGGGGAAAGTTTAATAGGAAAAACCTATGCTCACAGCAAGATAAGATATTAAAACAACGGTAAAACAAACAACGGTGTCTAGATCGCCTGCCTACGTGCACGTCCGTGGTATTTTGCACATCATTTACTTTATTTGTGACCATATAGCGTCTCATAGACGATTCATTGGACACCCTGTCTCCTAGTGCTGCCTAGTGCTGCTGGACCTCAGTGCAGCATTCGACACAGTAGACCACAACACATTGCTCACGCGACTCAAGGAAGTAGCAGGAGTCGCTGACTCAGCCCTACCGTGGTTCGCATCTTTCCCAGAAAATCGCACTTATACCGTGAAACTTGGAGGCTTTACATCAGAAACACGGACCATCACATGTGGAGTCCCTCAAGGATCACCCCTCTCACCTTTACTCTTCAACATCTACATTCGCCCGCTCCTTGAAATCATCAGCAAACAGGACCTGCGCTACCACTCCTATGCTGACGACACACAGCTTTACCTTTGATTCACCAACAAAAAAGACCAATATGATGAACTAGGAAAATGCCTCACACTGATTGACAATTGGATGACGGAAAGCTCCCTCAAACTCAATGAATCCAAAACAGAACTACTCATCCTGCACGCAAATCGGAAATTAAACTCTAGGACCACATGGACACCACCCACCATCCTCGGACAAACCATCAGCCAAGCAAAAAAGTCTAAAGCCTCGGAGTCATCTTTGACTCAGACATGACGATGGATGCACAAATAGGATCAGTCGTCAGCGGCTCCCATCATCTGCTCCGCATGCTACGTAGACTCATCCCCTTCATCCCGAAAGAGGACACAGCAGTAGTGTTAGGAACAATCATCAACTCACGACTTGATTACGCAAACTCTCTCTACCTGGGACTACCGAAATACCAGATCTCACGTCTACAAGTTGTCCAGAACACGGCAGCCAGACTGGTAACAGGTAAAAAACCGTGGGAACCAATCTCCCCAGCCTTGAGGTCCCTCCACTGGCTCCCCGTACAGGACCGGGTGACATTCAAGACCCTCTGCCTCACTCACAAATGTACACAAGGAAAGGCTCCTCAATACTTAAGCGAGAAAACAATCAAAACCTTCTTCAAATCCCCAAATCACGCTACAAATCTAAGGGAGAACATAGATTTGCAGTCCAAGGACCTCGGCTCTGGAATGCTCTACCTCCGACCATCCACTTGGAAGAAAACCATCGGGCTTTCAGGAAAAAACTAAAGACCCATCTCTTCTGAAGGATCAGGACGACACAGGATGCAAAGCGCCTTGAGGTGATTAAGTTCGTAATTGTTGCGCTTCCAGCCAGTTAGTTGCGCTTCCAGCCAGTTAGACCCATATGACATCATTGACTGAACAGACATTTTTACTTATGGGCATTTGCCCCACTGCTGACTGGATGGGGCTTAGCCCAAGTATGGGAGGTCTGCCTGCACCTCCTATTGGCAGCCCTGCATATGCATGGTAGCGCTTGAGGATGTAACTGGAACGGATATATTACCTTTGAGGCATAGGAATCCAGATTTTCAAATTTCTTCAAATCTATTTCCATAGATTTTAGGCTTGATCGGTCCCAAGGATATTCTGTGTTTCAACAGGGGCATATTAGTGTAACTAACATTGCATTTTTAAAATCATGAATATACTAAGTGGAGTGTACAACATAAATATATATTTTCCAACTGTCAATTTGCTTTGTAGTTTTCCTTTTCTGACCACCTTGATCAATAGAATCAGTTCACATCCTATGATGCTTTGGTATTTAAAGCCCAAGGCCCCTTTCACACAGGCGGACCATCAGTTTTTTAGGTGGACCTCAACGGATGCTCCATACAGGTCTATGGAGCAACAGATGTCAGCAGTTACATGTCTGCTGACATCCGACCCGCTCTGACACGCTCCAATCTGCTAAAGTCTGACTGGTGAAAACCCTATTTTCCAATCCGTCTGGCGGTTCGGATGAAAGCGGACTCTGCGGTCCGTCTTCATCCGATCCCCCATAGGGAAGAGCGGCACTCTGACAAGTCGGTCCCTGCACAGTGTGCAGAGACAGACCTGTCATCTGCCTGCTCAGCGGGGATCGACGGAGTGAAAAGGCCCCAAGAGTAAGGCCCCATTCACACATGCGGGCCGGTCATTTCATCAGTTTAGTAATGTTTTTTCAAAGAAAAAAATAATGACTTTTTCATCAGCTGCTCATCAGTTTCTGATCAGTTTTTTTTACATCCACTACCAATTCATAAATGGATGGAAAACTGACCATTTGTCTGTTTACATCCGTTTTTCATCTGATCCGTTTTTTTGTGGAAATAAAATGAAGCTTTGACTAGTTTCAAAAATGGATGTTGACGGATGCGAATGTAAGCTGATGTAAATAGATGATCATCCATTTACATCCGGTTTTTTTTAGAGATGCATTGCTGTATACTGACAGCCGGTGGGGCTCGCTGTCAAAATACAATAGACACAGCAGGGGTTATATTTTCAACATACACTCCATTTGCGTTTCAACTTTTAGTCTGGGCCTGAATGTGGAAAAATAGAAGATTAGTGTACATTTTATATAATAACTCAATTAACATCAATGTAAAGTGAATGTCAAGTGTAACATGAATGTCAAGCTAAATTGTTATAATTTGTTTTCAATTGTGAGGCATATGGTTAGAACCTCTGTCAGGTTTTACTGCTTTCTGGGAATGTATAGTGGTTTTTCATTTTCCTTCCTTCTTTCTTTAATCAAAGTAAGAATGAAAAACGTTATTTTGTTTTTTAAAAACTGTAAATATTAAATACTGTGGTTAAATATTCTATCCAGCCAGCAGGTGCAGCTTTAGGCTGCATTCACACTATAGCGTGCGTATTTTGCCGCAACAAATCGCGGTGTATTGTACCGCGATTTTCCGCGTCAAAACAGGTCGTTTTAACCTTTTTTTTTTTTTTACATAACATTGTTGTCTATGCCGAATGCCAAAAGCCGCCTGAAAAAAGGGTCCGGGACTTGTTTTGAGCTTCAGGCGTACGGCGTTTCGGCGTTCGGCGTGGAGATGTAAACCATCTCCATAGACAACAATGTAAAATCACCCCTCCAGCGGCACGAGCGTCGGGCGTAGGGTGTAAAAGCGCCTAGGTGTGACGGCAGCCTTAGGCTTCATTTTATATATTTCCCCTGCCTCTTTTGCTACTTTGTAATAATGTTGTTTGCAGAACTCAATAGCACAAGCTGAAGTCTACACATCAGAAAAGTGACTGAATCTGTGTTGGATGGCTGCATCTGAGGTTTCATTTAGACAGGGCATGCCTGAAAGGACATAACTATTAACGTGTTGACAATTAGACAGGGAAAAAATGAAGCAATTCTCTTACTGAATATTACAACTTTAGATGCTGGGTTCTTCTTGCTTTGCTTTGCTTGCTGATGTTCAGAGTTCTCAGAGTTCTCATCTATTACATAAACTAAATAGAAGAATGGTACAGATGGTGATTAATCCTGTACAATGACTTAACCTAGGTGCACATCTATGCGTTTTTTAAGTTCCTTTGCAGATCCACGGAAAACAGTACAATACATTTAACCTTATGTCCTATGGGTCCTGTTCACAATGTTTGCAGTTTCCTGCAATACATTTTTTGGAACGGTGCATGCAACATGGTGCATTTATGGCTCCATAGACATATACCTGCAGTTTTGGTGCATTTTTGCTGCCCTTTCCTGCATGACAACAGACACCTTCTCCTAGCAACATTAACTCTTACCAAAAAAAATGCATCAAAAACACACATTAAAAAAATGCACCGACAATTGTGCCCACTGCACATGCATAGAACTCAACCTAACAAAAAAAACTGGGGAATGCCCAGGGAATAACCAAGCCTACTTACCGACCAACTCGCAGACAACCAATTAACCTGTCTAACAGTATGCGTTAAAAACAGGGGTTTTGTCCTCACGCATTTGCAAACGCATGCGTGAGCCACAGAGCTGCGCCAAGGCACCCCATAATTCTGTAGTCCTAACACTAAACAATGAGTGTCTCCTCAATGGAGGCACATGCATTCTAATGGATAGATAGGGGCAGGTGGACTGAATGGGAGCCACCCCTCCTTAAAGGTACAGGAGCACACCAAACACCCAGCATATAGCACAATGGCTGCAAAGGTGTCTGGTGTGTTGCTGGACCAATACAAGCACCACAGGTGTGACATAAACGTGTCCAACGCCCCATCTATGGCCATAGCAGTAAGTAGCATTGGAAGGCTAAAGCAGATAACAAAAAAAACCTCAGTAGTACAGTTGTCAGGCCAAGGCTACAGAGATAGCTGTTGCAACAGAAGCATACCATCAATGGTATATAGAGGGGGCGCTAATAATGAATAGAAAAAGGAAAAAGGAAAAAGATTACCACGCTAAATATCCAAAATAACAACAAAAAAAGCTGCAACAGCTGAGTGTTATACACACACAATAATAAATGCAAAAAATGTGAAGTTGCGCTGTGAGAAAATTAACAAATAAACAGGTATGCTAGCTAAAAAAAAGGGAAGTCGATATTTAAATACCAATTCTGTGAGGACTCAGTATATATGTGAAAAAAAGTATCTATGAAGATATAACAATATAAACAATGAAGATAGTTCGTATATTCCACGAAATAAATTAACCACTTAGCAACCATCTGCCGAAAAATAACGGCGGCAAGGTGGTTGCTTAACTCTGGGATCACGTTATATAACGTGATTCCAGAGTCGCGCTCCCGCGCGTCCCCTGGGGCGCGCACACAGGAATGTCCGTGATAGCGGCGGTTTACCACGTGATCGCGCCGTCCAATGACGGCGCAATCAGATGTAAACAGACCGGCGTCATTTGATGACGCCGGTTCCTCCCTCCTCTCTCTGTACGGATCGGTACTGTGTGAGAGGAGAGGGGAGGGAGCGGATGGCAGCGCCAGTGCTGCGGGCTGGATCTGTGACAAATGTAGTCACAGATCCATCCATCCATCCCTCCCTGCTCAGCCATCCCTGCTGCACATACTCTGCAATGCTGGGCAATATTCTGGGGGGGCAACACTCTGGGGGGGCAACACTCTGGGGGGCAATACTCTGCAATACTCTGGGCATACTCTAGGCATACTCCGCAATACTCTGGGCATACTCTGCAATACTCTGGGGGGCAATACTCCGCAATACTCTGCAATACTCTGCAATACTCTGCAATACTCTGGGCATACTCCGCAATACTCTGGGCATACTCCACAATACTCTGGGCATACTCCGCAATACTCTGGGCATACTCCGCAATACTCTGGGCATACTCTGCAATACTCTGGGCATACTCTGCAATACTCTGGGCATACTCTGGCATACTCTGCAATACTCTGGGCATACTCTGCAATACTCTGGGCATACTCTGCAATACTCTGGGCATACTCTGCAATACTCTGGGCATACTCAGCAATACTCTGGGCATACTCCACAATACTCTGGGCATACTCCGCAATACTCTGTGCATACTCCGCAATACTCTGGGCATACAGCGCCCCTGTCCCCGTGAGCTCGCATGCAGAAGCGAACGCATACGCAAGTCCCGCCCACATATGAAAACGGTGTTCAAACCACACATGTGAGGTATCGCTGCGAACGTTAGAGCGAGAGCAATAATTTTGGCCCTAGACCTCTTCTCCAACTAAAATGATGTAACCAGTAAAAATATTTAAAGCGTCACCTGTGGGGATTTTTAAGTCGCAAAGTTTGGCGCCATTCCATGTGGCCACGCTGTGTAAAAGTCCCACACATGGGGTATCGCCATACTCGGGAGGAATAGCAGAATGTGTTTTGGGGTGTAATTTGTGGTATGCATATGCTGTGTGTGAGAAATAACCCGCTAATATGAAAATTTTGTGGAAAGAAAATAAAAATGAAAAAAATCTTGATTTTGCAAAGAATTGTGGGAAAAATTACAACTTCAAAAAACTCACAATGCCTCTTTCTAAATACCTTGGAATGTCTTCTTTCCAAAAAGGGGTCATTTGGGGGGTATTTGTACTTTTCTGGCATGTTAGGGTCTCAAGAAATGAGAGAGGATGTCAGTACATCAGATGTGATGAAATTGATCAATTTTCAGTAATTGGTACCATAGCTTTTAGACCCTATAACTTTCACCCAGACTAAATAATATCTAAATTTTTTTTGTTTTGTTACCAAAGATATGTAGCAGTATACATTTTAGGCCAAGTTTATGAAGAAAAATTACTTTTTTGCAAAATGTTATAATAGAAATTAAGAAAAATTCATTTTTTTACAAAATTTTCGTTCTTTTTTCATTTATAGTGAAAAAAATAAAAACCGCAGAGGTGATAAAATACCACCAAAAGAAAGCTCTATTTGTGGGAAAAAAAGGACAAAAATTTCATTTGGTTATAGTGTTGTATGACTGAGTTATTGTCATTCAAAATGTGAGAGCACCGAAAGCTGAAAATTGGTCTGGTTATTAAGTGGGTTTAAGTGCCCAGTAGTCAAGTGGTTAAAGTCTTTAGTTGAATGGTGATAATGTGCAAATTGAGCAGTGAAGTCCAAATGAGGAGAATAACACCCTTCACCAAAAATACACCAAAAATTTATGGAGGCTTACCAGAAGGCAAGATCAATAAGCTTGCGGCTATAAACCCTAGCCCGGGCCTTTAAAGGATCCTCAGCAAGTGTGGAATAATTGTAAGGAACTCCAAAATAAGTGAAACAGGAACGAAAGAAAAAACTCACATAGTGAAGTAAGTCTGCACAACTTAAAATGTGACACTATTACTACCACCACCGTATCACCCACATAAATTGAAGGCTTACCAGAAGCCAGAGAATGGTCTTCCTATGGCTAAAATACCCTTAGCCTGGGCCTTGAGTGATGACACTGCTAGCTGGATGACTAATCCTCTCAATAACTCGTCAGCGGTGATAACAATAAAGGATAAAAAAGGGAGCCCACATAGTGAAGTATGTAATAAAAAGGCTAGAATTTAATAAAATTGCACTTACAAACATCTCGATAAACAGGCAATAAGAAAACAGAAGCCGGCCGGCTTAGATGAACGCTCGTTCCTCTTGGATCGTCACGTAGTTGCGTCAGCACGTCACCTTCCCGACGTACGTTTCGTCACACATCTGCATTCAGGTCTGGACTTTGACTTGGCCATTCTAAAACCTGGATATGTTTATTTGTGAACTATTCCATTGTAGATTTTGCTTTATGTTTTGGATCATTGTCTTGTTGAAAGACAAATCTCCGTCCCAGTCTCAGGTCTTTTGCAGACTCCATCAGGTTTTCTTCCAGAATGGTCCTGTATTTGGCTCCATCCACATTCCCATCAATTGTAACCAACTTCGCTGTCCCTGCTGAAGAAAAGCAGGCCCAAACCATGATGCTGCCACCACCATGTTTGACAGTGGGGATGATGTGTTCAGGATGATGAGCTGTGTTGCTTTTACACCAAACATAACGTTTTGCATTGTTGCCAAAAAGTTGGATTTTGGTTTCATCTGACCAGAGCACCTTTTTCCACATGTTTGGTGTGTCTCCAAGGTGGTTTGTGGCAAACTTTAAACGACACTTTTTATGGATATCTTTAAGAAATTGCTTTCTTCTTGCCACTCTTCCATAAAGGCCAGATTTGTGCAGTATACAACCGATTGTTGTCCTATGGACTGAGTCTCCCACCTCAGCTGTAGATCTCTGCAGTTCATCCAGAGTGATAATGGGCCTCTTGGCTGCATCTCTGATCAGTCTTCTCCTTGTATGAGTTGAAAGTTTAGAGGGACGGCCAGGTCTTCGTAGATTTGCAGTGGTCTGATACTCCTTCCAATTCAATATTATCGGTTGCACAGTGCTCCTTGGGATGTTTAAAGCTTGGGAAATCTTTTTGAATACAAATCCGGCATTAAACTTCTCCACAACAGTATCTCGGACTTGCCTGGTGTGTTCCTTGTTCTTCATGATGCTCTCTGCGCTTTAAACGGACCTCTGAGACTATCACAGTGCAGGTGCATTTATATGGAGACTTGATTACACACAGGTGGATTCTATTTATCATCATTAGTCATTTAGGTAAACATTGGATCATTCAGAGATCCTCACTGAACTTCTGGAGAGAGTTTGCTGCACTGAAAGTAAAGGGGCTGATTAATTTTGCACGCCCAATTTTTCAGTTTTTTATTTGTTAAACACGTTTGAAATATCCAATAAATTTCGTTCCACTTCATGATTGTGTCCCACTTGTTGTTGATTCTTCACAAACAATTACAGTTTTATATCTTTATGTTTGAAGCATGAAATGTGGCAAAAGGTCGCAAAGTTCAAGGGGGCCGAATACTTTCGCAAGGCACTGTACATATACAGAATATATTATTGATACAATATGCATATAATCCTTTGTTAGGAGAGACAGTGTTCAACCTAGTTTCAACTAATAAAGATCTGCCAGCACAGTACAGACAGCTGCCCAACCCCTGCATGAACAGAGAACTTAGTAGAATTTTTCCTTGCTGGAGGGTCCAGAATAGAGCATAAAAAAAATTTGTTTTTAAATATTTTTTCAGGAAATGCTATGTAAATAAGAACATGTAACACAATACACATATACAATGTCATGAATATAATAATATTGACCCAAAACCATTATAGTTTCCCTTTAAAAATATTAGTTAGGCTCCATTTACGACTTCAAAGTTGCGCCAAATTTGGTGCAACTTGGATAAGACTTTGGCTTTGACCAGTGATAATGGACAACAGTTGAACAACTCCTGAGGGTTAAAATTTAAGTCTACGACCCTCAAATTGCATAAAAGTCAGACCAAAGTAGTACATGAACTACTTTGAAGTCACTGCAACTTTAAGGCGGCGTACACACGACCGAGAAACTCGTCGGGCGAAACTCATCGTTCTGCCCGTCGAGTTCCTAGTTCGGCAGTCAAAAAGCTTGTCGAGCCAAAATTTTCCATTGAACAACGAGGAAATAGAGAACCTGCTCTCTTTTTGGCTCGACGAGTTGCTCGGCGAAAAGTGTACACACGACCGGTTTTCTCGGCAGAATACGTCTCCCATTGAGGTTCTTGCTGGATTCTGCCAAGAAAATCGGTCGTGTGTATGCGGCCTTAGTCGTGCATATGAGAATGGTTATCATTGGAAAACGTGGGAAACGATGAGTTGACAAGTGTGAATGGAGCCTAAATCCAATCAATAGTTGCCTTCAGTTTAGGAATAATACACAAACACAACACACAAAATGTCACAGGAGATATAATTCCTCTTACCTTCGGTATTGGAAAGCTTGCTAGAGTTTGGCTTAACTGCAATTGGATCTGAAAGACACATCATAGGAATGTCAAATAGCTACACAAATCTTGTTTCTAGGGAATTTGCAGCAAGATTGGCAATCTGTTTAA
The DNA here is from genome assembly GCA_029574335.1 of Rana kukunoris. NCBI lineage: Eukaryota > Metazoa > Chordata > Amphibia > Anura > Ranidae > Rana > Rana kukunoris. Next base: position 120,388,107 of record CM056052.1, read on the forward strand.
CCACCTTAATACCGGGCTTTTATTCCCACCTCCATAACAGGCCTATTCTGGCACTTCTCTCCTACATGTACAAATCATCATTCTTTTGCTAGAAAATTACTCAGAACTCCCAAACATTATATATGTTTTTTTTAGCAGACACCCTAGGGAATAAAACGGCAGTCATTGCAATTTTTTATCTTGCACGATATTTGCGCAATCATTTTTCAAACGCCTTTTTTTTTGTAAAAAAAATGGTTAAATGAATTTAAAAAAATAACAAAACAGTAAAGTTAGCCCAATTTTTTGGTAAAATATGAAAGATGATGTTACGCCGAGTAAATAGATACCTAACATGTCATGCTTTAAAATTGCGCACGTGGAATGGCGCTAAACTTTGTTACTTAAAAATATCCATAGGCGACGCTTTAATTTTTTTACAGGTTACCAGTTTAGAGTTACAGAGGAGATCTAGTGCTAAAATTGTTGCACACGTTCTAACGCACACGGCGACACCTCACATGTGTGGTTTGAACAATGTTTACATACGTGGGTGGGACTTACGTGTGCGTTTGCTTCTGAGCGCGAGCTACCGGGACATGGGCATTTAAAAATGTTTTATTTATTTTTTACACTTTTTTTTTAAAAAAAAATTCCGATCGCTTTTATTCCATTTACAAGGAATGTAAACATCCCTTGTAATAGGAATAGTGTGTGACAGGCCCTCTTTAAGGAGATATATGGGGTCAATAAGACCCCACATCTCTCCTCCAGGCTGGAAAGAATGAGATTGTGAATTTTTTTTTACAGATCTCATTCAAACTAGCAGCAATTGCGGTTTGTTTATTTATGGTTACCCGGGCATGACATCATCACATCGTGTCCAGGCCATATGGTCACCAGTCATCTCTATGCTGCACATCTGGCGGACGGCTATTATCTCTCCGGCCCCCGATAGGACGGGAGAGCACAGAGAAGCACCGGATGGCGGCGGGATAGGGGGGATGTCCCGCCGCCTGTAAGAACAATCAAGCGGCTCTGCCGCTATGATCGTTCTTATGGTGCGCAGGATCGCCGCCAGAAGAAAATGATATCTGAATGATGCCTCTAGGTGCAGGCATCATTCAGATATTCCCCCCGCAAAGTACAGGGCGTCATATGAACAAGGCACTTTAATAGAAGAAATTATTTCTAGGTATATTGTCTATCTCCTCTCAAGCGTCTCTTCTCCAGAGAGAATACGTTCAAAGCTCGCAACCTTTCCTAAGGCCCTCCAGTCCCTTTATTAGTTTTGTTGCCGTTCTCTGTAATCGCTCCATTTCCAGCACATTCTTCCCGAGGACTGGTGCCCAGAACTGGACAGAATTCTCCAGGTGCGGCCAGACCAGAGTCTTGTAGAGCGGGAGAATTACCGCTTTATCTCTTGAGTTAATCCCTTTTAAATGTATGCCAAGTAAATATCGAATAATGGCCACTAGATGCCACCATGACCATAGAATATAAACATGAGACATATTACATGGCAATACTGTGTGAATTGTATGACATTTGTACAGCAATTGTTTCATAAAAATACCCCAAAGTGTTGTGTAAGTGCCATTTAATGCAACGTTATGTTATTAGTAAAGGCTGAGTGATGATATACCCCTAGGGGGGGTGTCCATGAAGGTCCCGTGAGAATGATGGATGCTGGGCATCATAAAAACCATCATCAGTGTAGAAGGATGCGAAGGGCAGCAAAGGAATATGAAGAGAGAACTTAGTGCTTTGAAAAAATCTTTTTGCAATAGACTACCACTCACCTACTTTCCTTTTTCTTTCTACATTTTTGTAGCCTGTAGGTAAAGAAAATATAAAACTAGTAAAACAGAAGCAACAAAATAAGTGCAGGTCAGAAATAATAATAATAATAATGATAATAATTAGGGTTGTCCCGATACCGATACCAGTATCGGCATCGAGACCGATACCGAGTATTTGCAGGAGTACTTGTACTCCCGCAAATACCCCCGATACCTAAATAGAATACTCCCCCCCCCCCCCCCGCCGCCGCCGCTGCCGCATACCGCAAAGCCGCCGCCGCCGCATACTGCATCCGTCCAATTCCGAGAAGGGTAGTGTCTATACATGGCGCGGCGGGCATTAGGAGAATTCAAACGAAAGGTGCCTGTAATGCGTGCTGTGATGCACGGGGGTTAACGCGACGGCAGCGGTATGTGGGGTATGGCTGCAATATGGGGGACAGGACATGGCTGCAATATGGGGGACAGGACATGGCTGCATCTACGGGGGACAGGACATGGCTTCAATATGGGGGACAGGACATGGCTCCAATATGGGGGACAGGACATGGCTCCATTATGGGGGACAGGACATGGCTGCAATATGGAGGACAGGACATGGCTGCAATATGGGGGACAGGACATGGCTGCATCTGTGGGGGACATGCATGGCTGCATATGTGGGGGACATGGCTGCATATATGGGGGACATGGCTGCATATGTGGGGGGACATGGCTGGATATATGTGGGGCTGGATATATGTGGGGGGACATGGCTGCAATATATGTGGGGGGACATGGCTGCAATATATTTGGGGGGACATGGCTGCAATATGTGGGGGGACATGGCTGCAATATGTGGGGGGACATGGCTGCATTTGGGGACACATTTAAAAAAAGTATCGGTATTCGGTATCGAATACGCAAATCGTCTTTTACTAACAAGGAATCAACTAAAGCGGCCCAAAGGGGAATAGAACTTCCCCTTTAGAGTGCCATCGTACGTGTTGTACGTCACCGCGCTTTGTTCATCATTTTTTTTAAACGATGGTGTGTGGGCAACGTCGTTTTTAATGATGAAGTTGGAAAAACTTAGTTTTTTGGACATGATGAAAAACAAAGTTTTTTTCATGCTGAAAAATGATCGTGTGTACGCGGCATAATACTTCCAAAGCAGACCCAGAACAAGCATCCATCAAATAAAAGTCAGAGAACACTGAAACGTCCTTATGCATAAACTTGCTCCTGATTAGGAATTCAGAAAATACTAACCCCAGCACATCAGCTTGGCAGCCAGGCAACCAGCATTTTCAGAAAAAGAGGTTGGTCACCAGTGGTAGCCTACATATGTTTCTAATGACTGGGTTCCATGACCTGTTATTTTAAAAAGAATAACCTAATTCCAGTACTTAGTTGAAAGAAGAGTCTACTCACATAGGCAATACACACACAGGTAGATAGGCAACAGTGGAAAGCACAGGATTCCCAGTAATATCTTCTGCCACAGAGAGAGACGATGGTGCAGTGCCATGGTGCATGACAGACAGAGCTGAATGTGTGTTCTACTTTGTAGTTATTTGTGTGTGCCAGTACCAACAGCTTGTATCTAAGCAATCAGGAAATGAAAATACTGCTATAAAGTATGGATACCACAAACATTACAACCTACCTAGGCTATGCTCTACTGTACTATTATGTTGAAATATAGTGTGATAATCTACAGTCATACAATTACAATGGCTTGCATGTCAAGCTAATCAAATATTACGACACTAAGCCCTTGGAGATTACGGGCTCCATGGAATTGTGTATTTGTTTATAAAGAAACTTGAACTAGCACAAGTTACATTGCAGCCAGTCGTGAAGTGTGGTGCCTGGCATAGGCAATAGGGTCCTCCGCTAGTGAGGGGTTCTGTGTTCTGGCTCCCTCCCCATTGGTCAGTCTCCAGTAGCAATCGAGAGGGAACCTGTGTTATTGAAGCGCTTTTAGCCTAGCTGCATGGTGAGAAAGAAGGAATTAACAAGTGCACGCATGAGCATGGGCGTCCGCTCCATAAGGCAAGGGGGGTCGATTGCCCCCCCCCTTGGAATCGCCAAGGAGAGCTAGAAGAAGGACCGAACTGGCCCTGGGGCCGATTTAGGCTGTGACTGCAGCGCTCCCCTCCCCTCTAGTTGTCCCTTATTTAGAGTGCCTGTCCCTCTTCTGGAATCAAATCAAATCCATCTGTCCCTCATTCTAAATGGTTCCTCTTTTAAACCTGAAATAAATATACTGTCAATATAGTATAGTGTTTCAGTCAAGGGAAAGGGGTGCTGTGTAATGTAAATTGGGCCAGTGATGCAGGGTGCTGTGTAATGGAAAGGGGGCCAGTGATGCAGGGTGCTGTGTAATATAAAAGGGGACCAATAATGCAGGGTTCTGTGTAATGTAAAGGGGGCCAGTAATGCAGGGTGCTGTGTAATGTAAAGGGGGGCCAGTAATGCAGGATGCTGTGTAATGTAAAGGGGGCCAGTAATGCAGGGTGCTGTGTAATGTAAAGAGGGCCAGTAATGCAGGGTGCTGTGTAATGTAAAGAGGTCCAGAGCTGTGAGGTGATGTGTAATGTAAAGGGGTCCAGTGATGCAGGGTGTTGTGTAATGTAAAGGGGTCCAGAGCTGTGAGGTGCTGTGTCATGTAAAGGGGTCCAGTGATGCAAGGTGTTGTGTAATGTAAAGGGGTCCAGAGCTGTGAGGTGATGTGTAATGTAAAGGGGTCCAGTGATGCAGGGTGTTGTGTAATGTAAAGGGGTCCAGAGCTGTGAGGTGATGTGTAATGTAAAGGGGTCCAGAGGTGCAGTTGTGGAGAAGGGGTACACAGTAGTGACAAAGAGATATTGAAAGATGCAGGGGGCACAGTGGGGTGTTTTTACATTTTAACATGGGGGGTTTGCTTTTAAGCCCCGCTAGCCATCGAAGAAAGGGTAAAGTGTGACTGTGTATCGCCACTGCCGAAGCGCCCCCCTCTGAAAAAATTTCAGCGGATGCCCATGCGCATGAGGTCCACCCTGTGTGCACAACGGGACCCCATTCTGTCACTAGAAGTGAGGTGGCAGATGTATGCTGGACTGGTGAAGAGGGCACAGGCTCAGCATTGTCCCTCCTAATTAAAACATACATTAAGCTAAGGTGTGTAGTGACACAGGACAGCACTTTTCAGAGGAACTCTGAACTATATTACTGTACACAGTGACACGGTTCATCTGTAAGCCAGGGAACTGCCTTAATGTTTGATTCTCACATGATCACGGCTCCTGCCTGGTCCTGAGCATTGATGAGTGAATGCACGGCAAAAGCCCCCCACATGCAGGGTGAGTGGCCCGGCCCATAGGCAGATTTCCTCTCTCACTTCCCTTTCTGGGTACAATAGTTCTACCAAACAGGTGGGAAAATATGCAACTGTCATACCTACAATCATAAATATGGCTCCTTTCACACAGGCGGCCAAGTGGTGGTAAAAGCAGGCAGTTGATCTGCTCTATACTAACCCCCCTCAAGACCACTCACCTACAGGTTGACATGGTGCCATTCTGGTAAGCACATATGTAATGGTAAATGTAACGCTACGTGGAGAGTCTGGCAGATGGTACTGCCGTTACACTCTCACATGCAAGTGAATGGGGCATAGACCACATTCTGCAATGCAATATTGACATTCAGCAAAAACAAAACAAGAAAACAGTTTTAGAGGTATTTCCTTATAACAGGAAGAGGTTGTGGGACTTTAATTGAAGCATGATGGATGAATGTACTGTACACAGTATAATAGTGTGGAATAATATTGGCCTGGTCAAACCTCAGTCATTGAAGTCATAACACCAAAGTTAATTTATATATCAAAAATGTATTTATACAAAAAGTGGAAAAAATCATCCAAAAATATATACAATAAATAATTAGTACATATTAAAAACATTCAGACTAGAACATGGAGAAAATACTTCAGATGCATATTACTGCAAATGATCTTCATCACAACCCACATATTGAGGTTCTACTAGTTTCGCCCGAAAGGGCTTCGTCAGGAACCCGTGGAGCGTGATAGTTCCTGACGAAGCCCTTTCGGGCGAAACTAGTAGAACCTCAATATGTGGATTGTGATGAAGATCATTTGCAGTAATATGCATATGAAGTATTTTCTCCATGTTCTAGTCTGAATGTTTTTAATATGTACTAAGTATTTATTGTATATATTTTTGGATGATTTTTTCCACTTTTTGTATAAATACATTTTTGATATATAAATTAACTTTGGTGTTATGACTTCAATGACTGAGGTTTGACCAGGCCCATATTATTCCACACTATTATACTGTGTACATTCATCCATCATGCTTCAATTAAAGTCCCACAACCTCTTCCTGTTATAAGGAAATACCTCTAAAACTATTTTTCTCGAGGGACTCGGTTGCTGATGGTTATTTATATTTACTTTGTGTTTTGCTCTACAAATCTACATAAAACAAGAAAACAGGCATCAGGAGGTAGCAGTGTCGCATCCCTTAATGCCTGCTAACTTTCTTTTACTGTCTTCTGAAAAGGGATTCACAGTAGAATGCTTTTCTGGCGGGCTGTAAACTAAGGTGACCAGATTTTTCAAATAAAATCTGGGGACATATTTTTTATTTATTTTTTACTAGTAAAGGCGGCAATCAGCGACTCAATGCCTGTTGCCGCCGCCGCCCGCCTCACAGCCTGTCAAGTCTTACTTTCCGGGGCTCGGCTACTACTGGGTGGGGAGCGGAGGAAGATCACTCCACCAGGGAAAGCAAGGAGATAAGCAGACCGGGACTTGAGTCAAGGCAGAAGAACATGCAAGGGGAGCTGAATGGACAGGGGCACGAAACTGAAGAAATATTTCCTCCACTCCAACCAGCATATGATCATCAGAAAGGGGCACAGATAATGGAAAACAAATACACACCCTAAGCTAGTAGGAGCGGTGAAACGGGTGTGTAATTCAGATTTTTTATTTAAATTCTGCACTGACTGTCTTAAAATTGCCCCAGCCCCTATTCAAATCCAGTCTGGGGGCAGACTTGGTCCGGGGACAGTGTCCTCAATCCGGGGACTGTCCTCGGAAACTGGGGATGTCTGGTCATCCTACTGTAAACACTACCACAAGCGTGGAAACAAACCTAAGTATAGCGCCACACCCATAGAAGCCGCTGGTATTTTCCCAGGTTTTTCCTTGTTTCAGCCCCACATCCAGGCATACACCATTCCCCCAAAGCCACAACTTCCACTCGTTACTTCAATGACCAGTCTTGGGGTTGTAGTGTTTTTTTGTTGTTTTATTTTAGTTTAGGAACTTGGATAGGAGAAGGGGGTATAGTGGGATACTCCAATTGAACTATTCACAATTGAGGACATCTTTCTCAGTAGAACTGTGTAGCAGACTGTAAAAAAAAAAGGAACAAAACTTCTTGCTATTAGAAGGACTTAGGAGAACCTTGCTCTTCAATACACCAACTGGTGTCCCCTTTAGCCTACACACAGCAGCTGACTTCTAGCACCCAGATTCAGCAACACCAGTCCCTAAGTTTCCTTTAGAGGGTCTGTAATCACAAGGCCCTGGTTGCAGGTCACCTTCCTCTGTGATGCCAGAAAGAATCCTTGGACATCTTCCCTCAGTCAGCTCTCGGGAGAACCCTGGGTTTCAGCATTCACTGTTCAGGCCCTCAGGTCACCCACCTGAGGCTGCATGGTAGCCCGTGCTGGGGAAAGGCACCAGGCCCCCTCCCCTACTGGACCTCTCCTCTCGGAGGAAGACCCAGTTCCTATGTGCTCACTAAATATACATACCAGCACCCAGCATGTTCAGGAGCACCACGCCCTTTAATTTGCTGGGAAGGCATTCAAACTTCATGATGCTGATCTGCATGGGTCACTGCTGTTCTTCCAGAGCCTTCCAAGGCTGCCTGGATACAGAAGAGCTAATCACAAAAACAGCAGCACTGTGAGTCACACAGGATACCTTCACTAAACAATTGAAGCTTTCTGTTAAGCAGACAAAACCAATATGTTTTACCTATCAGTCTCCTGTTAAGTAGGAGTAGGAACATTTAGGTAGGCCTGGGTATCAGCCAGGAATGTTTGTTTTGGTTTGTGTGGGCTGCTAGTTGCTCAGAGCAGCAGCTGGTGACTCACAAGCAGCATCACTAAGACCTCCCTCTTCTTTCTAGAGTTTTCTGGAAGGTACTAAGAAGAGAGGAGGAGAGGTGGAGCTGCTTGGGGTGTTCTAGGGAGCCCTGACTAATCCCCAATCTGGATTGGCAGGGGCAGGTCTCATTAAATACCCAGGGTCAGCCCGGCTGGGGGGGATCTGTCAGGTGAAAGAACTGGAGATGGAGTACTAGACCTTGGGCTTGGGGCTTGGATGCAGGACATAACCCTTCCAGAAAGCGTGAAGGTTCTGGACAGGAGGCACAGGAGGAGCAAGAGATAACAGCAGGAGCAAGTACTGCCAGGCAAGTTTTCGGAAGGGAACCGCCGGTTGCAGCCAGAAGGGCTGGTGAGTGACATGCACAGTCAGAGAACTGTGGAGGCATGCCTGAGAGGACTGGAAGTGTACAGTCTGGCTTCAGAGCCAACAGTGAGGACTGTGATGTCAAGGGCAGTGGAGTTGGGCAGCTGCAGCCAGGAGGCCTGGCAGGGCCTGAAGGGGGGTTACTGGGAGCAGTAGTCCAACTGTAGGACAGCTAGCACTAAAGACTTTATACTTTTTTATACTAAACTATAGGGGCCCGAGGCCCCTGTAGGCAAAGGGCAATTGCTGAGGGCAGGCTGAGCCAGTGTCAGGCCCAAACTTGTGCTAGCTGCTCCTGTGAGTCAAGAGTTGTGCATGAGGAAGAGAGAGCAATAGACTGCAAGCAAGTTGTGCAGGAGTAGTCTGGAGTAGTGATATGTACAGAGAGTGTACAAAGTTCCCAATTGATTGTTTTTCAATCAACCGATTGTTTGTTCCAAAATCCACTGGGCATCCCATCTATTCCTTTACCCATCCACGTGTAGTACCATCTACATAGGTAGGGGCTAGAGGTTAGATTTTTTTTTTATAAGTGAGGGCAAATTCAGGCAGGCCTTGCTCAAGCTAGGCCTGTTTGTTTTGTTTTGGTTTATGTTTCTGGTAAACTAAAATCACAAACAATGTTATCTTCCTTCCAAGCTAAACTACAAATCCCCCCTCTCATATAATGGGGATGAGAAGGAAGATGTTCAAAATCAGGAGAGCAGACTAGTTTGACAAGCATGACTCTCGCCACTTGATGGCAGCACAGTCCCATGCCAAGTAAAAATCAAACTACAGTGATGCGCAATATCTGTTTTATCACAAGCTTAATTAATCTGTAAATGTTCCATTAGAAAAGCGATAAGCATGAGGTAGAGGGATATACATAACATAGGTACTATAGGATGAACACATACATCTCTGTATAGTGGTAATCTTTAACATTCATGATTTGTGTTCTCAAATATTGCCATTTAAAAATCCAATTTATTTTTTTGACTAGGATTGCCACCTGTCCGGTGTTCACCTGGACATTTCGGGTTTGGAATCATGCGTCCGGGGTTCAGACTGCCTGAAACCCGGACACATTATTCAGACTGGACTATGGCTTCCCAGCAGGGTTGCTGACTGCAGTTGTCTAAGCTGAGAATGTCTGTTCACACTCTTTCATGCTGCCTAAAGCCAGCACTAACAATCCCCCCTAAACACACACACACAGATAGGAGAGAAGAGAGGGCTCAATCTGCACCTCTTCCCCCCACCCCTACCCCTCTGTGTCTGCCCACACTCCAATCCCCAGGGCTGTGCCTCAGAAGAGGAACAAAAAGGGGGACTGGGAAATTTGAGTCCATTTAGAGATGCTGACTGCCAAGGGGTGAGAGAGCTCTTTTTTTTTTTTTTTTTGATGTCACAATGTAGAGTATAAGATTTCCTATCATCTGTGCTTGCCACACAGAGTTAATCCAGATCTGAGAAATCCTCTTTTATGTTTAGTGAAAATGAACAGAATTCCAGAAAAAATCTGTCTAAATAAAAAGTCTGTTTCTGTCTTCTTGTTTTGAGTGACAGGTTATTTACATATCTAGCTTGGAAATGTTTATCATATGTTATGTTATGCAAAGATGTGTATTCTTTTAGAGAGATCACGGACCAAATTAGACCCTCTCCACTCAAGCTTGAGATGGTCTATTCCCCAAAATTTTAAACCCCTAGGGTTTTTATCATGAAATAATTTAAAATGTAAGGACACATTGTGATCCTTGAATCCATTCAAAATATTGGCAACATGTTCTGCGATCCTAATTTTCATTTGTCGCTTAGTGTGACCTATATAGATTAGGCCGCATGGGCATTGTAATGCATAAACCACATGGTCAGTATTGCAAGTGATGAACTCATTTACAGTGAATTCTTTATGATTTGATGTAGAGACAAACTTCTCAACTGCCCCTACTAGCCGACTAGCTTCTTTACACGCTCGACACTTCTTGCAAGCAAAAAAAGCCATCTTTGTACCAAAAAGTTGCAGGACGGGATGGAGGATCGAGCACCTTTCGAACTACCCTGTCTGCAAAGCTGGAAGCTCTCCGGTATATAAACCCCGGTTTAGAGGGCAGTATAGGAGCTAATGTCTTATCCATTGACAAAACGTGCCAGTGAGTTGAGAATATGTTTTCAACTTATGTTAAATATGTTATGTTATGTTTATCATAACATGAGGTGATTCACAGTATAAAAAGTGAGAAATCCACCCCTCCCCCACATAACACATCCTGGTAATATAAAATGAACTTTGGATCACCTCATGTTATGATAAACATAACATAACATAAGATAAACATGTCCAAGCTAGATATGTAAATAACCTGTCACTCAAAGCAAGAAGAGAGAAAACAGACTTTATAATTTGGCATGTTTTTATCTGGAATTCTGTTAATTGTCACTGAACATTAAAAGAGGATTACTCAGCGCTGGATTAACTCTGTGTGGCAAGACTGGGCACAGGTGATAGGAAATATTATACTCTACATTGTGACATCAATTTTTTTTATTTTTTTGGGGGGGTTTACATCCACTTTAAGGTAAGTCGGGGTTATCAGAGTTTCCTTTTACACCAGAAGCCACAGTGTTCCCCCTTACAACAGAGTTTTCAGTGTTCCCCCTTAAATCAGGGTTCCCAGAACATCCCTTATGTTAGTGTCCCAAGAGTTTTCCCTTACAACTTCATATGATTAGAAGTTATTTATTTAGCAAAATATATGTATAAAAAAAATTGTTCGGGTTTGACTTGAAGAAAAGGTGGCAAACCTATTTATGACTATTATTATTATTATTATACAGGATTTATATAGCACCAACAGTTTGTGCATCGCTTTACAACATGAGGGCAGACAGTACAGTTCCAATACAATTCAATACAGGAGGAATCAGAGGGCCCTGCTTGTTAGAAAGGGAGGGCCAAGTAACTGTAGACCTGTTTGTTTAACTTATATAGTTGGGAAGATACTGGAGAGTTTACTAAAAGACCACATAGACAAATTCTTACTGAAAAAAAAAAAAAAAAAACAGCATGGATTCATGAAAGACAGAAGTTGTCAGACAAATCTGATTTCTTTTTATAAGGAAGTAAGTAAAACCTTGGACAGAGGGGCATCGATGGACGTGGTATACCTGGATTTTGCAAAAGCATCTGACACAGTTCCCCACACACGGCTCATGTGTAAGGTAAAGTCTACAGGCTTGTATAGATCAATTTGTAAATGGATAGAAAACTGGCTAAAAGAGAGCAGTGGTTAATGATTCTTACTCTGAATATTCTAAGGCAGGTGTGTCCAAACTTTTTTCAAAGAGGGACAGATTTAGTAAGTGGACATGCGTGAGGGCCGACCATTTTACTCTCTTTGAATGAATAAAATACGGTCTAATGCGATCACACGATCGGAATTTCCAACAACAAATGTTCGATGTGAGCTTTTTGTTGGAAATTCTGACCGTGTGTAGGCTCAATCAGACATTTGCTGTCGGAATTTCCAACAACAATTATTTGAGAGCTGGTTCTCAAATTTTTCGACAACATAAGTTCTTGTCAGAAATTTCGATTGTCTGTATGCAATTCCGACGCACGAAAATCCTACGCATGCTCGAAATCATTGAACGTAATTTTTCTCGGGTCGTCGTTGTGTTGTACGTGACCGCATTCTTGATGTTCGGAAATTCCGACACATTTGTGTGTATGCAAGACAAGTTTGAGCGAACAACCCGTCAGAAAAAAATCCATGGTTTTGGTGTCGAAATGTCCAATCGTGTGTACGTGGCATAAGTGTGTTCATCCGAGCACTAATACACTGCCCTACTGCCCACTGCCTTTGTGGCTGTGTGTGGTGAAGAGATTAGCTTGGGTGTGTTATTTGGATTATATATATATATCTTTTGTGGCCCCAACAAATTCCCAAGCACCACTCAGGACTAAGGATGAGCTCAGACATGTTATTTGGATATACTGTATTTATCGGCGTATAACATGCACAGGCGTATAACACGCACCTTTACTTTAAGAAGGAAGTTTCGCGTTTTTTATAATTTGTTTTAAATAAATAACTGTGAAGCAAAATAAGGGTCAATGCCGCCTAATCAGTGCCTATCCATCTGCAGCCTCACCATTGCCATGAATACAGCCTCGCCATTGCCTCAGTGCAGCCTGATCTATGCCCATCTGCAGCCTCGGAGGGGACAGGGAGGGGGGCGGGACGATCACCAACAGATTACATACAGGAGAATCTCCTGCTTACACAGCGGCCTCTTTAATACAAAGTACCCCCTCCTATAATAAACAGAACAGTCATCCAATAGCAGTCCAGAAGATGAGACTTCCTATTACAGAGGCCGCCAAGTAAACACGAGTTTCTCCTGTATGTAATCTGACGGCGCTTGTCCTTCCCCCTCCCTGTCCCCTCTGAGGCAGCGTGGATAAATACAGTATTTGTATTTCCACAAAAGAGATAAATATATATCTAAATTACTAGGGAGGCCACATTAAACCGAAATGTGGGTGGCAATTGGCTCTGGGCCAGACTTTGGACATGCCTGGTCTAAGGTTATCAGTGGTGTACCCCAAGGTTCAGTGTTGGGACCCTTACTTTTTAATATCTTTATAAATGATATAAGGTCTGGGAATAAAAGTACAATTTCTGACTTTGCAGATGACACCAAGCTATGCAGTGGAATAAAGTCCTTACAGGATGTCTCCAACTTACAAGCCGACCTCAATGCTCTGTCTAATTGGGCAACTAAGTGGCAAATGAGGGTTAATGTTGATAAATGTAAAGTTATGCCCTTGGGGGCTAAGAATATGCATACATCATACATGCTAGGGGGAGTTGGTCTGGGTAGGAAGGGGGTGAAAATGCTCTGTATTTAAGTGGTTAAAGATGCCCTGGTTCTCCATATCAGATCCTTCATAACTGCAGGACATAGTAGCAATGTAGGGGTTGGGAAGAGGAATAATTGACCGCAGTGAAAAAACAGGCATCTGACATAACAGAATTTTTTTTTTAAGACTTTGCTGAAGGCCATATAGGTTGAATACAGAGGAGTTTGGTCTCACAACCAACTGGAAACGTAGGTACTCATAGGGGTTGATATACTAAAAATGAAGAGTGCAAAATCTGGTGCAGCTCTGCATGGCAGCCAATCAGCTTCTAAAAAATAAATAAAAAAAATGGAATGCCGATTGGTTTCTATGCAATTCGTTTTAGTGAATCAATCCCATAGTTTTCTATTTGTGGTGTCATTCTTTTGATTTTTTTTTTTTAATAAGCGGGACTACCCATCAGTACATTTTTGGTTGTAATCCCACAAAAGCACAAGATGAACACAAACTTAATGGAGAATGCCCATTGTAGGACTCAATGCTTCAAGGCAATGCTACTGACTATTAGTCACCTGTTAAGCTAGAGACTCTAAGGCCGCGTACACACGGAGGGACATATCGGCTGAAACGGTCCAACGGACTGTTTCCAGCGCACATGTCTCCTCCGGATTTTGGTCCGATGGCGTGTACACACCATCGGATCAAAATCCCCGCCGGCAGACAGCGCGGTGACGTGGCGGTGACGTTGACGCCGCCACGTCACCGCACCAGGAAGAAAAATACTTCCCGCGCATGCGTCGAATACATTCAACGCATGTGTGGGAAGATATGTTCTAAAAGCATGTTTTAAAATTTGTCCGCCGGTCGGACATGTCCGCTAGCCTATACACACACGATCGGATTTGTCTGCTGAACTGGTCCGTCGGACCAGTTTGAGCGGACAAATTCAGTCGTGTGTACGCGGCCTAACTGGTGCTGCTGCAGAATGTAGAAATGAGGAAATAGGAGGAAATGTATGTATGTGTTATCAGGTATTTCAGCTTGCCTCAAAACAGGAAATGTGTGAAATATATTTCATTGGTAATATTGTAATCGCTGCTGCTTAGAAAGACAAAATGCTGTGAAATGATAATAGTCATTAATGAGTAAAAATAAATAATAGCCATATAATAGATGTATTTATAGGTTGATATATTTAAAAAAAAACATGGACATTTCTAAGTACAATTGTAAACAGAACACCTGCAAATAACAAACAATAAAAAGACTATAACTGTACTGTCCTGAAAGCAATAAAGTACCATCAATGCAATGTGTAATCTTTTAGAACCCCCCCCCCCCCCATCCAGATGTCAAAAATGTCAACCTAGGAAGATGATGCTGTGTTCTGCCCTCTCTCACACCCCAGTATTGGTCACTGAGATGCCCCCCCACCCCCACAACATGAAAGTTGGGGGGATAAAAGCGGAGCAAAGTGCCATCTTCTTAGTTTATATAATATACTGGCCTCAGCTTCAGGTTTTCTAAGTTACAAAGATGACAAAAAGCATGAGCACATGACGATCTTGGACTTGTAACTTTGAGAGTATAGATTTGCTTAAAGTGTATGTCCAGCCAAAACAATCTTTTATTTTTTTATTTTTTTTAGTTTTAGAGTAGGGAAGGATCAGAACCACTGTCATGTTTTTACTACTCTCTGGGGCTGCATTACAGAGATACACTCACTTGGTGTCATGAAGACAATTTCACCAAATAGGGTAATAAGTGAAAGTCTCCAACAACATCAAAAGCAGAAGTAAATATGCTTTTCTATAGGGTAAAAGCTGTTTAGAAACGTGGGCAACTTTGTAATGCTGTCTAGGTTCCTGCTATAGAATTTACAATACTTCCTGTTTGAGGAAACTGTTGCCATTAAGATAGTAAGGGCTTGTTCACGTGGGTGGCCAGAGAGTGGTATAAGCAGGCACAGTTTTACTATCTTCCTGACCACCTACCTAAACAAGGGCAAGCCGCTGTTGCATGCAGATGTGAATGGGACCACTCTGAAACCACCCGGCAACCATGTGCAATGCTCCAATACTTCAACCCTCTAACCAAAACTAAAAAATGTTTTAGTTGGATATATATTTCAATGTGGAACTATGCTTTAAAGTGGTAGTAAACTCTCTTTTTTATATTGTACCTACTGGTAAGATTACAATTAGGCCCACCTATAGGTACAACAAATATCTCCTAAAAGTGCATGGTTTAGGTGATATTTACATTGGCGATAGCTGATGATGTCACCTGCGCATACATAATGACGCTTTGCATTCAGGGCACACAGTATGCTGTGGAATGTAGAGAACTGTGCCAAATCATTGTAGCCATTCAAACAGCTGGAGCCCGCAAACCTAGAAAGAAAGACTGGGGGAATATAGAAGCGCTGGGTGAGCCAGGGAACAGCGAGTCTGGAGGGTTCCCCTTGCAGGTAAGCCTATCATAATGTGCTAGTATACCGTGCATACTAGCACATTATAGAATAAACCTGCAAGGGACCCATTTTCTTTTGTGGCGTTTTTCTACCACTTCAAAATTAGAAAAATTAGAAAAACAAGCAGCTCTTTCATTACAGAAGAGACATACTATGGAGTCTATTTGTAAAGCAGGGGTTGGATTTTTTTTAAAGATTCTCTGGGAGAGAATCAATCAAGCAATCACATTTAAAACGCTTGGACATGGACCTTTGGTTCTCCACTAGAGAATGTTCCCATTTTCTTCTTTGTAAGTAAACCCCTATGTCTATTCTGAAATAAAACCTTTTCACTTGACTGTCTGCCATCGTCTATAGATAGTACACTAAATTGCAAATGCGCAGCTCAGTTTACCTTCTCAGCATTGTAAACAATTGTAAACATGATGAACAAACTACTGTATACATATATTGGAGTTAAGTCATCCAGGCCAAAGCCAAATGAGACAGGCGAAGGTTGTAAAAACTTAATGTAAAAATCCTAATGCAACTGCAAGAGGAAGTGAGTATAGTTTCACTTTATTGAATACATAGGGAAAATTCTCTGTTCCCCTTTAAAGTGGTTGTACACCCTTTACAATCACTTTTACCTACAGGTAAGCCTAGATTAAAACTTACCTGTAGGTGCTGGAAATATCTCCTAAACCGTGGAGATATATATAATAGAGATTTATAATAGAGATGTCTACGGCTCATGCACACTTTAGAAACGGCAATCGTGCCGTTTCTAAAGGAGGTCATGCCATGACTGGCGGCTCCCACGCATATGCGTGGGAGTGACATCATTGCGGCCCCAGCCAATCACTGCACCGTGAGCCGCGATACCCGGAAGTAACTCCGGGATGACATGTTGCCAGCCGGTGCTGTGTAGGGCGCGGCAGCGTGGGCTTCGATCCCAGGTGAGTATTACATAATGAGCTAGTATGCTATGCATACTGGCTCATTATGCCTTGTCTTGCCTTGTGTTGTTTGTTTTGTTTTTCCAACCACTTTAAGCAACTAATCAGATTCCAGCTGCCAATTTTCTTCTACTTCATAGAAAATAATACTTCAGACTGACACATATGGGTGACATAAACATTTTGATCATAAGCTATTAAATAAATATTTCATTATTCTATCTAATTACCATAAGCACCATTTATGTTTTGTGTATATTTTTGTCATGTTATATAATAATCTATTCAAATAATTCTTAAATTGACTCCCATGTTGCAGGATGAAAAATATTGATATAGAATGGCATAGAAAAATGTTAATTTTAATAAATAATATAAAAGTAAAATGTTGTAATGTTCATTTCACGCATTTTGTTGAGTCCTGTCTCCTATGTGATACTGAAGAATAAACGTCCGTGTCTCTGGATTTTCTTTAGAACTGACAGAGACATACATGTATTGACAATTGGCTGTATTGCATGTGCCTTCCCAGTATCCGCTTTCATTGAGGACCAGAGGGAAGGAATCTTTCCCCTTTACACACACTCCAGCAACATCTGGAATCTGCAGCTTAAAGAAAACCTCACTGTCCTTGGGTAGAACGCCCTCTAGGGGCTGCACCAGTTCATAGCCTTCAGACCAGTCTGTATACACCAATGGAAACACTGGCCATTTCACAGTCGTATTGGTACAAGTGATGAGATAGTTACACTGATGTTTGTACATGTTACTGTTCTTAGGTATAATGTTTATATGTAAAACATAAGTTCCAGATTGTGGGAGGCGGACCTTGATTTGCACATTGCCTTGTGACTTTGTTTGGAAGACATGTCTGTGCTCCATTTCTGGCATCATTTCAACATCATCTGAATGTAAAGTGGGAAAAATGCTTAAATCTCGCAATAATGCAAAACTGACAACAAAACAACCATCTTCAGTATGAATCGTTGGGCTTGGATGTGAGGGCTGAATAAGCCCAGCCTTCTCTGTCTCTGGATTTGGGCCCACAGGATTATGAAGACTAGAAGGGAAAGGAGGCCATTTTACCTTGGAGTTTGAACATGTGACCAAATAGTTGCAAATATAGTCAGCACTTTCATCAAATATCTGAAAAACATAGGAGCCTGCACGTGGAAGACGCACACTAAACTCCAGTTTCTGCTTCTGTATGGTCTGAAGAATATACATAACGTTGGGTGCGATTTCTAGATCATCCGATTTCAAGCTGGCCCTGAGGTTTAATGCCCGGTCTGTGGTGAAGGTAATGGTAAAGCATCCATCCTCAGTATTGATGACTGGCTCCAGATGTGAGGGCTGGTACAGTCCAGCAGTTTCTATACCTGGGTGTGGACCTACTGGGTTGTTAAGCATGCTAGGAAATGGTGGCCATTTTACCTTTGGGTTAGAGCATCGTATTAGATAATTACAGATTAATCCCTTATTTTCACCAAATATCTGGAAAACGTAGGAACCATATAGTGGAAGGCGGATGTTAAACTCAACTTTATCCTTCCCTGTTCTCTGTATAATTTGGTTCATTTTAGCAGTCATTTTATCAAACTTCAAGCTGCTGCTAAGATTAAGTTCCCCATTAGTTTGGAAACTAATAGTGCAAAGACCATCTTCCTGATGAATGATCGGGTCTGGATGTGAAGGGTGAAGGAGGCCAGCTTTCTCTGTCTCTGGGTGGGGGCCGACAGGGTTGTGAAGATATGTAGGATAAGGTGGCCATTTCACCTTGGTATTTTGACAAATTATTAGATAGTTACACAGGTACACTGTCACATCAGTATTCTCAAATATTTTGAGAACATAAGTGCCAGCCTGTGGAAGATGGACACTAAACTCCACTTTTGTGTCCTGAACTCTTTGCATTATATGGTTAGGAATAGATTTTTCTTCATCGGACCTGAGGTTGGCTGAGAGTCTCAGCTCCTTGCTAGTGGTAAAGCTTAAAGTACAGCATCCATCTTTTGTGTAAATGATGGGATCTTTGTGTGATGAATGGAGAAGACCAGACAATTCGGACAGCCAGCTTGGACCAACAGGGTTATGAAGACACTTGGGAATCTTCATCTTGTGGTCCACAGTTTTACAGTCTATTCTGTAGTCCACCACCAACTGGTAAGCTTCTTCTAAATCTGGTCTTTTGGCATAAATTTGTATAATCTGTTGCCCAGTCTTTGAGGGATAAACATCAATTCTGGCGTCATGCTCCATCAGCCTTAGCAGACCTTGATCTTCTGTTTCATTTAAGCTGAAGATGTAAAACATTTTGTGCCGACTCTCAATGGTAATGGTAACTTTTCCTTTATCTAGATAGAACAGACATAACATATATTTAGTTATCAACTTGAAAATATGAAGGCACCTGCATTTGTATAATGCTGAATGCAAGATAAACAGCTAAAAATACAGTTGTGTGAAAGTTGAAAGTGTTGGCCCCCTTCCTGATTTTTCCTTGATTTGCACACGTTTGTCACACTTTAATGTTTCAGATCATTAAACAAATTTAACCACTTGTCATCTGCCCACCGTCAAATGACGGCGGGCAGACGACTCCATTGTTCTGACATCACGTCATATGACGTGATGTCCCTTTAAAGCCGCGGGCGGGCGCGCGCGCGTCGCCGGCGGCGCACCCGCAGGGCACACGCGATTGCTCAGTAACTGAGCTGGGACGTGCAGCTCTGTGTGTAAACACAGAGCTGCACGTCCCTGTCAGGGAGAGAGGAGATCGATTGTGTCCCTTGTACATAGGGACACAATCGGTCACCTCCCCCAGTCACCCCCCCCTCCCCCTACAGTTAGAACACTCATAGGACACACATTTAACCCCTTCCCCGCCCCCTAGTGGTTAACCCCTTCACTGCCAGTCACATTTATACAGTAATCAATGCATATTTATAGCATTTTTCACTGTATAAATATAAATGGTCCCAAAAATGTCAGAAAAGTGTCCGAAATGTCCGCCATAACGTCGCAGTCCCAATAAAAAAATCGCAGATCGCCGCCATTAATAGTAAAAAAAAAAAAAAATGCCATAAACTATCCCCTATTTTGTAAACGCTATAAATTTTGCGCAAACCAATCGATAAACGCTTATTGCATTTTTTTTTACCAAAAATATGTAGAAGAATACGTATCGGCCTAAACTGAGGGAAAAAAATTTTTTTTTTATATATTTTTTGGGTTATTTATTATAGCAAAAAGGAAAAAATATTGCATTTTTTTAAAAATTGTCGCTCTATTTTTGTTTATAGCGCAAAAAATAAAAACCGCAGAGGTGATCAAATACCACCAAAAGAAAGCTCTATTTGTGGGGAAAAAAGGACGCCAATTTTGTTTGGGAGCCACGTCGCACGACCGCGCAATTGTCAGTTAAAGCGACGCAGTGCCGGAAGCTTATATTTTGTCTGGGCAGGAAGGGGGTGTAGGTGCACAGTAGGTAAGTGGTTAAACATTAGTCAAAGATAACACAAGGACCGTGACACGTCGATATACATCGGCAGAATGGCACGGCTGGGCAGATCAACATATATATGAGTTGGTAATTTAAGAGCGGCATTGTGGGCACGTGCGCCGCAAGCTCCGTAAGTCCGACCAGTTGCCCTGCGGACATTGATACCAGAGATTGTCTCACGGTGAGGAATAACGGGGAAATGCTGATGTAAACAAGTTTTTACCCATTCTTCCTAGTGACAGGACACTGATCACAGATCCCTGTAATCAGGAGTGGTGATCAGTGTCATATCACACACAGTCCAACCCCCTACAGTTAGAAGCATTCCCTAGGACACACTTAACCCCTTCAGCGCCCCCCTCCTGGTTAACCCCTTCACTGCCAGTGTAATTTTTACAGTAATCTATGCATTTTTATAGCACTGATCGCTGTAAAAATGACAATGGTGTCAAAAGTGTCCGATGTGACCACCATAATGTCGCAGTCATGATAAAAATCGCTGATCGCCGCCTTTAGCAGTAAAAAAATAAATAAATAAAAATGCCATAAAACTATTCCTTATTTTGTAGACGCTATAACTGATGTGCAAACTAATCAATAAAGGATTTTTTTTACCAAAAATATGTAGAAGAATACGCATCGGCCTAAGCTGAGGAATACATTTTTTATTTTTTGGGGGGATATTTATTATAGCAAAAATTTTAAAAATATTGCTTTTTTTTTAAAGTGTCACTCTATTTTTATTTTTGGCGCAACAAATAAAAACCACAGAGGTGATCAAATACCACCAAAAGAAATTTTTGTGAGAAAAAATGAACATCAATTCTATTCGGGAGCCACCTCCCACGACCACACAATTGTTAGTTAAATCGACGCAGTGCTGAATAGCAAAAAGTGACCTGGTCTTTGGCCAGCCAAATGGTCCGGGGCTTAAGTGGTTAAGTTACATCCCTACATTTTTGATTTTGCAGATTTTGTAAGTTTTCCCACTTACAAAGAAATTGAGTTGCAGTTCATTGAGTAAAATAAGTATTTGATCCCCAAGTAAAACATGACTTAGTACTTGGTGGAGAAACCCTTGTTGGCAAGCACAGAGGTAAGACGTTTCTTCTAGTTGGTTACCAGGTTTTCACACATCTCAGGAGGGATTTACTTTAACCACTGACAGGTCTGACATTTTGTAGTAAAATCATAAAAACCTAAAAACGTACTTGTTTCTATTACAGCTACTTCAGGCTGAGAGGAAATCAACCCTAGGTTATAAAAATGACTTTTGTGGTGCACAATCTGTTGAAAGTCTACACGGGTCACTTTTGGATCCAGTAGTTGACAGTCTGCTTGTTCTGGATAATGTTCCCCAATGAAGAGAGCTGGATGAGTCAGGAAATAAAACTCATTGTACCTTGATGGAGGCAACAGAAAGAGGGACATACATTAGATAATATAAATTAAGTAACAGTGGTCAATTGGTACAAATATTGCACCACTAAGAGAAAAATGTATTTAAAGCGGAGTTCCACCCAGGAAAACCACATTTGCCCATCTAGCTTAAAAAAATTAAATAAAAAAAAACGTGAAAAAAAAATACTCACCCGAAATACCTGTTGCTATGCGGAAGTCCGTAATCTGCCTCTTCCACACTGCGGTGTCTTTTCTTCTGCTTGTGAATGGGGCGCACTGCTTTCTGGGAACTGTGTGTGTCCTCAGAGAGCAGCCGCCCATTCACAAGCCAGCGTGAGACTCACGCAGGTGCAGTAGGAAATGGGCAGTGAAGCCGTACGGCTTCACTGCCCGTTTCCCATAGTGTGAATGGCGGTGCGGGACCTGGATCGATCGTGGGACCGGCATCGGGGGAACACCCCTTTAACGTGGTCACAACAGAATCAGTGTATGGTGCTGTGTCGACAGGCTTTTGTTTGTTCAGAACTAGACATGTGCATTCATTTTTGTCCGAATTTCTGGGATTTTTCACGTTTGTTTTAACAAACGATAACGAACGTACAAAATCCGAAAGATCCGACATAAAAAAGGCTTTATTTTAGTTTTGTTGCGGCAACAGTTCGATACAGATAGAAGATTCAACATGACGGTGACAATAGTGATCTGTGTCTATCGAACCTGCGGTTAAATGTGCCTAACCTAACTCTATTAGTCCATGATTATTCGACATAGAGAGGAAAGATTTGACAATATAGAGACATTAAAATTTGCTCCGCCCATAGGCTATAGAAGGATTTGAATGTTGGTTGACTAGTAATAATAATTTATAAATATAATTATTACTAGTCATACAACATTAGAATTCAACTATAACTTGTGGTCGTCAAATTCGACCTGAAATGTATGATTGCTGCGTCGTACAGTTTAGCTGCTTCGTCGAATCTTCTTAGAACATTCGGCAGACACCATAAGCCTTCAATGACAGATTCGACCTTAATTAATTCAGATTTTCAGACGAATGCATTTTTTAACGAAACAAAAACATTTAATTGTATTTTTCGGACAAAAACAAAATTCCGAAACAGAATATTTCAGTGTGCACATGTCTAGTCAGAACTACTTCACTACCCATAAAGTTCTTTGTGAATCCAAAAGCAGATTAAATCAAGTACAATACCCGTCAGAAAGAGGTCAACTGCAGGTCATACTGACCAATCATGTTCAGCATATGGTCATTTTTCGAACATCCAAACAAGATACAGGCATACCCCACTTTTAAGAACACAATGGGGTTTATTTACTAACGCTGTAAAGTGCAAAATCAGGCTCACTTCTGCATAGAAACCAATGAGCTTCTAACCCCAGCTTGTTCAATTAAGCCTGGTAATAAAACCTGGAAGCTCATTGGTTTTTATGTAGAAATAAGCCTGATTTTGCACTTTCCAGCTTTAGTAAATAAACCCCATTGTGTACTTAAAAGTGGGGTATGCCTGTACAGTAATCTTTTTGTTGGCTTAAATGCACTAACAGATACCAAATAATCTTTGTCTGATCATGGGTTAGATAACAAGGAAAATGTCTACACTACATTCACAGAGCTTTAGCGTAAGGATAGGGATTTTTTATTTAAGCCATGTGACTGTAATGTCAAATCTCATCTGAGAATCACCTTTAAGATAATATTTGGACATCCTATAAATACACTGAATGCTTACTGGAAAGTGAACTTGCTTATGCTCTCGTCAACATGGCCAGCGCCCCATGTTGTGTCCAGCAGATGCCATCTTCCTTCTAAATACACCATGTTCCATGTGTGGTCTAAATCCCAAGATATCACTTGCCCTGCCTTGTATGAGGTTCCTTTGGAAAAGCCGTTGATTGTCTTGCATTGAATAGCAGCGAGGCTAAATAGGGAAAATGTATTTATTATACACCCATAAAAACAGCAGTTAAGTCTACATGCACATTTCACTCTCATATCAAATCATTTTATAATCGGTCTATTTAAACTTCTGGTAGATTTGTTTTTAAATAAGAAAGGGTTGGGACCTGTCTAGTCACCCCACTGGGATGAATTCCCCTCACTGTGGAGTTGATTTACTAAAGCTGGAGTGTGCAAAATTTGGTGCAGCTCTGCATAGAAACCAATCAGCTTCCAGGTTTTTTTTTTTGTCAAAGCTTAATTAAACAAGCTGAATTTCGAAGCTGATTGGCTACCATGTGCAGCTGCACCAGATCTTTCATTTTCCGATTTTAGTAAATTAACCCTTGTGTGTTTTAGGGGCTTCTCTGTGACATCAGATCAAGAAACGAGTTGAAGGAAGAACAAGAACACAAAGAAGGTTCTTACCATAAACAATTTTTACATCTCCCCATTCCCCAAATGACAACGACAGAAACTTAGAAGTGGTTCCAGCCCTTCCACACTCAATCCAAAAGAAAAAAAGTTTGGTTGGGGTTTAAGCCATGTTTGAATATCTTCTGACTAGAGAAAAAATTGTTTTGTTTAATTATGGATTTGTTAGTTAAGTTAACCATTTTGTTTTGTCATATTTGTTATATTAGAATGATTTGTTTTTGGAATTTTTTTGTATATTCAGATTTTATTTCATATATTTGTTCTTTTCAAATTGATTTGAAATTCAAATTTCAGAAGACGGCTTATATTCTATTATTTTCCATTATATTCTATTCCTTTATTCTCTATTATATTTGTTTAATTATTTTCTATTATGTTTTATTCTATTGTATTATACGTTTTTCCATAAAAAAATTCTATTATTTCTATTCTGTTTTCTATTTTAATATTTATATTTATATTATATTTATATTATTATATTTATATTTTATTTACCCTACTCTATTCTTTTCTATTTTATTCATTTTAATTTCTATTCTATTTTATTCCCCTTTATTCTATTCTATTATTCTATTATTTTCTATTCTATAAAGCAGCCTATGTAGGAATCATCATCTTATTTCACTTTTATACCTATTGCAATATGTTTTCATTTCAAATAAATTTTCGAATTTGAATTCATTTTTTTTAATTCAAATTCAGTTCAATTCATTATAATTAATTTTGTATTTGTTGAAAATTGTTACTTTTGTGATTGGGATGCATCAGAATCTCAGAATAATGAAAATGTAATCTGAATTTCAATTTCTAAAGAAACAAATCAGATATGTCTACTTCTACATCCAGGGCATAAAAAGCATGAAAGGGTTTGACAAAGCATACAGTGCCTTGCAAAAGTATTCACCCCCCCATGGCATTTTTTGTGTTGCCTCACAACCTGGAATTAACATGGATTGTTTGAGGATTTGCGCCATTTAATTTACAGAACATGCCCACAACTTTGAAGATGTTTTTTTTTTTTGTGAAGCAAACATCAAATAGGACAAAATAACAGAAAAAGTCAATGTGCATAACTATTCACACCCCCTAAAGCCAATACTTTGTAGAGACGCTTTTTGCGGCTATGACAGCTCCAGCTTTGGATATGTCTCTATGAGATTTAGCAGTGCATTTGGGGTCATTGTCCTGCTGGAAGGTGAACCTCTGTCCTAGCCTCAAATCACAGCTTTTGCTCAAGAATATTCCTGTATTTAGCACCATCCATCTTTCCCTCAACTCTGACCAGTTTCCCAGTCCCGACTGCTGAAAAACATCTCCACAGCATGATGCTGCCACCACCATGTTTCACTGTGGGAATAGTGTTCTTTGGGTGATGTGATGTGTTGGGTTTGCTCCACATGTAGCATTTTCTTTGATTGCCAAAAAGTTCAATTTTAGTCTCATCAGACCAGAGCACCTTCCTCTATACATTTTGTTAGTCTCCCACGTGCCTTTTCGCAAACTCAAAATGTGCCATTTTGATTTTTGCTGAAATAAATGGCTTTTTTCTGGCCACTCTGCCATAAAGCCCAACTCTATGGAGCGTACGGCTTATTGTCGTCCTATGTACAGATAATCCAGTCTCTGCTGTGGAATGCTGCAGCTCCTCCAGGGTTACCTTAGGTCTCTGTGCTGCCTCTCTGATTAATGCCCACCCTGCCTGGTCCATGGGTTTTGGTGTACTGCCGTCTCTTGGCAGGTTTGCTGTTGTGCCATGTTCTTTCCATTTGGGTATGATAGATTTGATGGTGCTCCTAGGGACTAGTGTTGAGCGGAATACGCCATATTCAATTTCGCGATATTGCGTGAATATATAGAAGAATATTCGCGAATATTCGCTAATATCGAATATTCGTGATATTTTATCCAAAACATTTTTTGCAAAATTTCGCTAATGCGAAATTTCACTAATGCGAAAATGATTGCGAAATTCTCATAAACGGAGATCATTTCCTGTATTACTAAACTAATATGCACTAAACACTAACTCTACACTAACTCTACTTAAAAGAAAGGAGAATAAGGGGGCAAAAGAAGGGCGGAGAAGATAATCGCGCAATATTCCTATTGCGCGATTATCTTCTCCGCCCTTCTTTTGCATCAGAGCCAATCAGAATAACTCGAATATTCGGCAAAAGGAATATCGCGCAATATTCCTTTTGCCGAATATTCGAGTTATTCTGATTGGCTCTGATGCAAAAGAAGGGCGGAGAAGATAATCGCGCAATATTCCGTTTGCCGAATATTCGAGTTATTCTGATTGGCTCTGATGCAAAAGAAGGGCACATCAGAGCCAATCAGAATAACTCGAATATTCGGCAAAAGGAATATTGCGCGATTATCTTCTCCGCCCTTCTTTTGCATCAGAGCCAATCAGAATAACTCGAATATTCGGCAAAAGGAATATCGCGCAATATTCCTTTTGCCGAATATTCAAGTTATTCTGATTGGCTCTGATGCAAAAGAAGGGCGGAGAAGATAATCGCGCAATATTCCGTTTGCCAAATATTCGAGTTATTCTGATTGGCTCTGATGCAAAAGAAGGGCGCATCAGAGCCAATCAGAATAACTCGAATATTCGGCAAAAGGAATATTGCGCGATTATCTTCTCCGCCCTTCTTTTTGCGCAATATTCCGTTTGTCGAATATTCGAGTTATTCTGATTGGCTCTGATGCAAAAGAAGGGCCGAGTAGCTGATGCGATTCTTTTATGTTGCCGAAAATTCGCAATGCGAATTTTCGGCAACATAAAAGAATCGCATCAGCTACTCGGCCCAGGGTCTCTCTCTAATCATACCAGTAATGCTTTTAGACGTCGATGGAGATCACTAGGATGTGATCTGTTTTAAAAATAAATTTGAAAAAATACGAATATTCGCCATAGCGAATATTCGCCGCAATATTCGAGTTATTCGCGAATACTCGAATATGCAATATTGGTAGCGAATATTCGCAATGCGAATATTCGTGAGCAACACTACTAGGAACCGTCAAAGATTTGGATATTTTTTTAATAACCTAATCCTGACTTGTACTTCTCTACAACATTGTCCCTTAATTGTTTGGAGAGTTACTTGGTCTTCATGGCAGTGTTTGGTTAGTGGTGCCTCTTGCTTACATAATTCAGCCTCTGGGGCCTTTCAAAAAGGTGTGTATATGTAATGACAGATCATGTGACACTTAGATTGCACACAGGTGGACATTACTTCACTAATTATGTGACTTCTGAAGGTAATTGGTTGCACCAGAGCTTTTTATGGGCTTCATAACAAAGAGGGTGAATACATACGCACAGGGCTTTTTTTCTGGGGGAACTTGGTAGAACTCAGTTCCACCACCTTTGGCTCAGACCCTTTGGTGCCCGCTCACCACAATCACTTGTGAACACAGAAGTCTGGTTTCTGTGTTTACAAGTGACTGCTTTGTAACCCCCTGAACTCTGCACACTGTATGTAATGCAATTCTGGTATTTAATGCCCCTTTAAGACCCTTCTACTGTTTGTGAAATCTGAACGGGTCGTGGTTGAGTTCCTGCACCTATTTTCTGAGAAAAAAAGCTCTGCATACGCATATTCCAATTATAATTTTTTTATTTCTGAAAAATTGTTTTATGTATATATTTTACTTAACCAACTTAGACTATTGTGTTCTGATCCATCACATCGAATTCAGATTTAACCTCCCTGGCGGTATGATTCTTTCAGATTTTAGGTGCTTAAAGCGGTACCATTATTTGCAAGGGAATTTGGCGTTTTATACTGTAGGCTTGTAATTCTTAGGAATAACTCACTGAAATCTATCCAAACAAGAGTCTAATAGGCATCCCGGGTATGATTTTTTTTTTTTTATTTATTAAAAATTATAATATAATAAATAATTATAAAAAATTATAACAAATAATTAATATAATTATAGTAAAAATTATTCAATAATGTAATCAAATCAAAATCACTGAAATTTGCTCAGTTGCAGAATTTTTGCTGTCATTATTTTTTATGACGAATTTCCCCATAAATCGCTATCGCTAAATTCTGCAAGTGATTCTGATTTATTATCGCTGTTTTTTAGCTGCTCTAAAACAATATTTGCCATAAAGGGACACTTTTGGTTGCTATGGGCAATCTACAGTTTGCAGGGAGAAAGAACAGTTTTTATTATATAAAAGGACATGTAGTGTACAGGGCAGACCACTAGGGACAGGGGGGTGTGTATTTTTTACATACAGTACTGTAATCTATAAGATTACAGTGTACTGTATGTATAGTGTTTGTTTACATTTTTGAATTTGGCGCCGTTCCCCCCCCCCCCCCTACGTCGCGACGCTCGCAGGGAAGGGAATCGGCGGTACACACAGCATCAGGCGGACATCCGGCCGCCGTGTACTGCGGAGATTCATCGCTGGATCGCAGAGAAAAGGTAAGTAAACTTTTTTTCTGCATCCAGCGAGGCAAGTCCGTGTGTGGCACGGGGTTACCGATCTTAGCTTAAAAATCTCACCCCGTGCCACACACGGGAAGACCGCCAGGGAGGTTAAAAAACATTGAACTAAAGGCTGTAATGTAACAAGATAGGTAAAAAGCCAAGGGGGGTGAATAATTTTGCAAGGCACTGTACCTAACTGTACTGCCAAATACTGTATCTGTGACTTTCATTTAAACCTGGGAGATATGACAAGAGGTAATAAGTATGGGCCCTCATTTATATTTAAAGGAAATGTATAGTGTTTGTTGTGTACAGAGAACTGAATTACTCAAAGAATAGTTTCACACTTAGCAAAGTCAGTGTTCACTTCAAAAAAAGTGTATGTTTATTTAACATAGTAATTAAAGTGAAGCGATTTTTACTTTGAATATCCAATCAGGTGCAAGGCAAAAAAACAACAGGACTGTTCCTTGCACATGATTAGACAAATGAAGTGAACACAGCTATACCTCATTTACTGAGTTTAGTAAATATTTACTTTACAAAATTAGTTTACACAGTGAGACTGGTTTACCCAATGAGTTGTGAATCTTCACTCAGTGACTTCAATGAAAATTACCTTCAATTATCCAATCATGTTAAAAGTAAATTCCTGTTTTTGTATTTCATCTGTACGTGATTGGATAATTGAAGTGAATACTCACTGCAATTTAGGAATTATTCCAAATTAAAGAAGATGTATGTAATATGGAGTAGTAAACAAACATACATATTCACCTTGATATTGTAGCAAAGCTGTGATGCTGCAGCTATCCCCCATCGGCTCTAAGACTGAGAACTGAGGGATCACATATCACTGATTGCTCAGTTTTCAGTCTTCTCAGAGCAGAGAGCAGTGACTGTCAGTCACTGCTCTCCACCCTGCCCCTTCATTGGGAACCGGAGGCTTGAGCTGGGGACGGGGTGGGTGCAGCTGGCTTTGGCTCTTAGTCACAGGCTGAAAGGCAGCAATCAGACAGCTGGGTGGATTCTCAAAAAAATTGTCAGGATCCTTCCAGAGCCTGTAGCAGTCCTGTGATGTCAGCCATCACTGGGCTTTAGTCCACTGTGGCTAATTTTAGGTCACAGGAGAACAAAAGTATACATACTCCTGTGACCCAGAGGAGAAAAGTATGAGCAAAAAAGCTGTGGTCATACTTGCCTTTTAGCTCTGTGAAGAGTCTCAGGTCATGTAGAAAATAAGCCTCATTAAGGTCAGGCATATTTTTACTTATAGTTTTTCCTTTCTAAGCAGGAAAAAAGTTAAATTATTTCCTATTTACTGCCTGCATCCACAGCTCTTGGGAAAATAGCCCTGTTAGCAGAATTGCTAGTACAATATTTACCCCCTCACTATCTACTAGCATAAACTGGACCTGGATGCAAATGTAGCACCCTCTAGTGTGCTATATGTAAATAGTTTAGTTGTTAGAGTATGAGAATTGGCTTGGCTGAAACCCAGGCCTAGGTTGTGAATCTGAGTCAGTGTTCAGTGACTCAGGGGCTGGGTGATTGATCTGGCACTTCCCTCTGGTCTAGAAGTTGGTAGAAACTTTCAGAACTGGAGGGTGGGAGTGAAGAGGGGCTACCATATGTATGAGGTCCTCAACCAATTTCCATCAAAAAGGGTCTGGAAGGGGGCAGGCCACCTCATAAATAAGTATGAGCCATGCCAGCTGGGGCAGTCAGTGGAAGATGGAGATGGAGTGCCGAGGAGGCTTTCGGAGGCCCTCGCAGGGTGCCCCTAGTTCAAGGAAAGAAGACTGACCCCTGGAAGTCACTCATCTATGGTGTCCTACTACGATGAATGTAGCAGAAACCTCAGTCTGGACTCTGACCAGGCCACGCCCACAACCTGTTTCATTCAGGCCCCTGGAACTTAGTCATTCACCTCTGCATCATCTTAACTAGTTGTGTAATTTTTTTCCCATCACAGTAGATAACAGCTTATTACCATCTCCATGACTAAGTTCCGGGGGGTGGAGTCCAGGCTAAGGGTGCCACTCCATTCATTGTAGTAGGACACCATAGATGTGCAACTTCCAGGGGTCACCCTTTTTTCCTTGAACTCTTGTAGGAGCCAGAATGGGCTTCATCCCCTCTCAACTCTCTAGCAGCAGCTGCGGACGCAATCTCTACATGCCCCCTCCCTATCGAGCCTGAGCAGCACACACACTTTACCCAGGTTGCAGGGCACCTCCTAGTCTAGGGGGGTGACCTCGGGTCTGAAGCTCAGGTTTTGGAAGGATCCTGCTATAACACACGGAGAAAAACCCTTCCTGGAAGCACGGGAGCAAGGTGAGAGGACAGCGGGAGTAGGTCAGCACATCCAAGAGTTCTCCAGAGAGTCAGCCAGATGGGCTAGTGAGTGTCAGTTTGGCGGACTGTGGAGAGAGTGTCAGAGTAGAGGACTGTGGAGAGAGTTTAGACTGGAGGGCTAGTGAAAAGGTCCGCTGCAGCCAGGTGGGTTGGCAGTGCCTGAAAAGGTGGTGCTGGGATCAGTGGCCATAGGAAGGAAGTGCTGGGAAAGTGTGAGCTGTGTCACGCTATCCGTTCTTTAAGTATAAGGGCTGCGAGTTCCTGCCTGTAATGGGCCATGCTACAAAAAGACTACAGGGTGACATGCAAGCAAGCGAGTGAGTGCTGAAAGAAGAAGAGGAGCTGTATATAGGAGTTGTCCCTGAAGTTTGTTTGAAGTCAAGTGGGCATCAAATAAACTCCCATCCCTATCCAAGTATTATCTCTCAGACTCTGGAGTGCCAGTGGAAATTCGGTGTGACTAGCTGTGCCGGGTGGGTGATTCCAGTTACTTACGGCCCTTAGGGGGTGCACTACACAAACAATAATGCAGGCATTTCTGGGCTTTCTTATTAGGCATTACTAATCCTTAAAGGCAGTAATAAATTTAAAATGTCATCCTGCAACAGAAAAAAATACATTTATTGCTGTTTTGAGCTTATAAATATCTAAAGTTGTATATGGTTAAGCATACTTTTTAAAAGACTAATGAAGGTAATTTACATATTACCATAAGGAATACACATACAGTAGATCTAAAAAAGGTCACATTGTGTATACATCACCTGCACATTCGTTCAAACAGTGAGCAGTACCCAGAAGAGGTCCCTTTCCTGGTTTGCAGGACAACATCTGGGTCAGGTGAAACCAAAGCTTTATTCTTGAATCCTGCGTCATACTCTGAGAGAATCAGAGAAGAGATATATGTCAGACACACATTTGATGTATGAATTCAAGCTGCATAATAACAATTTTGGTAAATGTTATTTATTAACCACTTGCCTAACAACTATATCCGTGACCGTGCCCACGGGACCCGCGGACTCGATGTCCGCTGGTGTCCCACAATCGTGTCACGGAGCTGCAGAAGAGTGAACAAGGCATTTCCCTGTTATGCCTAGTGACAGGACAGTCATCTACTGCTCCCTGTGATCGGGAGCAGTGATCACTGTTGTGTCACCCGAAGCCCAGCCCCCACACAGTTAGATTTACTCCCTAGGACATACAACCCCTTCCTCGCCCCCTAGTAGTTAACCCCTTCCCTGCCAGTGTAATTTACACAGTATTCAGTACATTTTTATAACACTGATCGCTGTATAAATGACAATGGTCCCAAAATAGCTTCAAAAGTGTCCGATGTGTCCGCCATAATGTCACAGTCATGATAAAAATCGCTGATCGATGGCATTATTAGTGAAAAAATAATTAATTATTAAAATGCCATAAAACTATCCCCTATTTTGTAAACGCTATGACTTTTGCTCAAACCAATCAATATATGCTTATTGCAATATTTTTTTTACCAAAAATATGTAGAAGAATACGTATTAGCCTAAACTGAGGAAAAACATAGTTTTTATATATGTTTGGGTGATATTTACTATAGCAAAAAGTAAAAAAATATTGTTGTTTTTTTCAAATTTTTTGTTTATAGTGCAAAAAAAAAAAAAATATAGCGCAAAAAAAAACAAAACACATAGTTGATTAAATACCACAAAAAGAAAGCAGTGGTAAAAAAAGAACGTAAATTTTGTTTGGGTACCACATTGCATGACTGCGCAATTGTCAGTTAAAGCGCAAAAAGTGCTCTGGTCAGGAAGCGGTTAAATATGAAATAGCTATCATGATTAATTTCCAATGGAAAATTGAGTATTTTTTTACCCCCACATACCAATATTATGGCAGATCCAAATCCAAAAAACTCTTGTTTTCTCCAGCTCTGTGTTAGCTTCCAGGGTAAGTTCTTTCACTAATTGTTCAAGTGTCCCGTTGGCATTGACCTAGTGTCAGGCATAGACAACATAAGAATAGGAATGAACTGATATGGGTTAATTTACTAAAGGCAAAAAAGTTATTCAGCTTGCAAAGGAAACGTCCCTTACCTTAGTGAATGCAGTGAAAATTTTATTTTGCATAGAATACCTAATTACGTGCACAGAAAATAAAAAAAGGACAGTAGGGTTAATGTACTAAAAACAAATAGTCTGTTCACTTTGTAAGTGAAATTGCACTTTGCAAGAGAATTTTTCCAGAGCTTCGTGATTGTGGTGAAGCTAGACTTTGCAAAGAATACCCAATCATGTGCAAGGAAAAAAACAAACATTTTTGCTTGCACCAGATTGGATGATAGAAGTCAGTTGAGCATCACCTCATTCACTAAGCTTTGGGGAAAAATTCCCTTGCAGAGTGAAATTTCCCTTGCAAAGTGAACAGTACCTATTTGCCTTTAGTAAATTAATCCCATTTTTTTTTCTTACACTTGACTTGATGGAGACCAGCAGATTAGACATTTACTAACTTAAGGGAAAATTTCCTAGCAAATGTAACCACCTATTTGTCTTTAGCAAATCATGCCCAATATAATATGACCATTTACCAAACAAAGCCAGAAATAGGAGAAAGTCATTGGCAACAGCACAGGTAATAGCGGAGATGAGCAGAGCCATTGTAAAAAGAAAGGACAAAATGAACCCCTGGGCAGACACTTAAAGTGGATGTAAACCTGTTTTTTTTTTCATGTCACAATGTAGAGTATAAGATTTCCTATCATCTGTGTCCAGTCTTGCCACACAGAGTTAATCCTGCTCTGAGCAATCCTCTTTTATTGTTCAGTGAAATAAAACAGACTTACAGAGAAAAACCTTAGTCTGTTCCATCCATTTGCTGTGAGTGACAGGTTATTTATATATCTCATGCACTAGCCTGGAGACAGGCATTATTTTTCAATTTGCACCCCCACTCCTTTTCTGGAGTGATGTGGTTACTTTTCTGGATTTTGACTGGATGTTAGTGATCATAGCAGAATTTAGTAGAAGGGATACACAGGAAAAAAATGCATGTTGACAAGGGGAGTGTAGAGGAGGGCGGGGTGTCTACTGACATCACAACTCCACCCACCAAGCTCCAGACAACAGATCTACCCACAGAATCTGCAGTTTTTCAGTTCTTATAACAGACAGAGGGGAGACATTTGACAGGTAAGGATACATGCAGGAGGCATCTATAGCCTTATATATGAGCACTATGGCAGTAGTTTAGAAAGGATGAGAGTGGCTTTACATCCACTTTAATAATATAATAACATAATTCACTTAAAGTGGATGTAAACCCTAATATATACCCAGTAAACTGAACAGCCTCAGATGATACAAAGAGATTAAACAAACCTCACTACATAATTTTTTCATGTATATCTGCTGTCTTCAGCTTGCTATATTCTTTAGAAAGTGAACATCATGTTAGATATTTTTTCTTTCTGTTCAGGGTGGGGATTATTGGCATACACCGTGTGACAGCTGATTGGAGAAAAGGCACCCCCCCTCCACATAGGCAAAAGAAAGGAAGGAATGTGCAGAGCTGTGCTGTGAATAGACCAGCTCTCTGCTAATCTATTTATAGCACCCACCCCGACACAAGTTTCAGGCTGGTTTTATCTCAGTTGTCGGAGAACTTGTCAGAAGTTATCATGCTGATAAAAGAGGAATCGAAACAGCAGAAAGACACAGGACTCAGTGCTTTTGAGAGAGATAATAAAACACTACAGATATATGTGCTTAAGTCAAATTTCCCATAGCCAAAAAGGAAGAGAGAGGAAATCCCAGTAAATTAAGGGAATTTCTTGGGGACCCCCAGGTCATCAGAACTAGAGTATTGGAAGATTTCCCCTCTATTACTTTTCTGGGGACAACACAAAATGTGTGTTTTTCTTTGAACAATAATGGTAAATAGAGAGGGTGGATCTCCCTAATGGGGGCAATAAACAGCAAAAAAAAAAAAAAATGCAGGGGTTGTAATCCATTTATACTCTATAAAAAACAAAAAAAAAAGGTTTGCCTTTAATTATACTTTAACTGTGCACTTGGTCTGGTACTGTAGTCAATTCCTCCCCTGCCATTTGAAAAATGTTTATACCCAGAAATGAAATTACAAATAATTTTTTAATTGATCCATATGCTGATATCCCCAGCTTTCAGTGTTATCTATTTCTACTTCCATGTGTCCATAAATGTACTTTGCAATAAAAAAAAAAAAAAAAAAACATGAATTTATTGATTTGTACCTTTGCAGCCTGAAGGTCCAGATTTTCAAAGTTTTTCAGATCCACCCGCAAAGACTTGAGATTATTTTTATCCCAGGGGTAACCTATTTACAAAAAGAACATTATATAATCACGTGAGAAACCATGATATATGTTACTGACTATGCTTATATATATAAATAGTTTTTCTTACTGTATGTTGTAGAATGTTTTTCATGCTTCTGCTTGTGTTGAGAGGTATTCTTATTCTTCTGAATCAGTGCTGTATAAGATAAGCATGTTATATTAGAAGTTGATTTGAAAGTTGATATGAAATGCATTATTGTATGATATGCACACATCAAACAAAAGTAAAATATTTCTCTGGCTTATGTCTGACAGCCATCAAAACTATATACTTGGCTAAAGAAAAAAAAATCCAGTTTCCTTACTGATACACAATAAATTATTACTGCATATTCCAAAATAAGCCATTTATTTTCAATAAAATTCACTCTGTCCTGAGGTCAAACCATAGGCAGCTTTAGCATTGATTATGGCATTCCCAGGCAGGGCCGTCTTAATAGCATCATGGGCCCCTGGGCAAAGTAATGTGCTGGGCCCCCCTCCAGCTTGTCCCAATTTACACACATACTTTCAAGAAATAAAGTATAAATAGTTGATAGAATTAATTTAAGCCCCGGGGCTGTTTTTCAGATTCGGTGTTTACAAGACTAAAACTTTTTTTTGCTATAAAATTACTTAAAATCCCCAAAATATTATATATATATATATATATATTTTTTTTTTTTAAATATTAAAATATATATATTTCTAACACCCTAGAGAATAAAATGGCAGTCATTACAATACTTTTTGTCACACCGTATTTGCGCAGCGGTCTTACAAGCGCACTTTTTTTTGGAAAAAAATCACTTTTTTAAATTAAAAAATAAGACAACAATAAATTTGGCCCAATTTTTTTTACATATTGTGAAAGATAATGTTACGCCGAGTAAAATGATACCCAACATGTCACGCTTAAAAATTGCGCCCGCTCGTGGCATGGCGTCAAACCTTTACCCTTAAAAATCTCGATAGGCGACGTTTAAAAAATTCTATAGGTTGCATTTTTTGAGTTACAAAGGAGGTCTAGGGCTAGAAGTATTGCTCTCGCTCTAACGATCGTGGCAATACCTCACTTGTGTGGTTTGAACACCGTTTTCACATGCGGGCGCTACACGCGTATGCATTCGCTTCTGCGCGCAAGCTCGTCGGGACGGGGCGCTTTAAAAAAAATGTTTCAGTTTTCGGATTTATTTTTATTTATTTTACAATTTTTAACACTAAAATAAAAAAAATGATCACTTTTATTCCTATTACAAGGAATGTAAACATCCCTTGTAATAGAAAAAAGCATGACAGGTCCTCTTAAATATGAGATCTGGGGTCAAAAAGACCTCAGATCTCATATTTAGGCTTAAATGAAAAAAAAAAAAAGAAATTTTACCTTTTGAAAAAAGGTAAACAAAAAATGTGTCTCTTTAAGACGCTGGGCGGGACTGACGTTTTGACGTCACTTCTGCCCAGCAGAGCTATGGGGACGGGTGGGTGCCATGTTGGCCTCACTCGCATCCCCACACAGCAGCCGAGCGGACCCGATCGCCTCCGCCACTACCGACGGCTACGGTAAGCAGCGGAGGGCGTGGGAGAGCGGCGGGAGGGGAGGCCCTCTCCCGCCACCGATAACGACGATCTCGCGGTGAATCCGCTGCAGAGACTGCCTTTATGGTTGACAGGACCGCCCACTGAAGAGATGGATATCTCGGTTGTGGCAGCAGCTGCTGCCGTTACCGAGATAACCATCTTTAAAGTACCGACATATATTTACAGTGGGCGGTCGTTAAGTAGTTAAACATATATTCATTAGTACTTCCAATATAATCAATTTTACAAAAGGAAAACATTTAAAAAACTAGTCAACACAAAGGGCACAGTACAGGGGGGAATGCAGAAGGGCACAGTACTGGGGAGGGAGGTCTGGAGGGCACAATACTGAGATCAGTAGGGCACAGTACAGGCTCTAGGACACTTCCCGGGACACAGCCATATCAGGACAGTTTAGTAAAAAGAGTGACTGTCCCAGAAAATCCGGGACAGTTGGCAAGCATGGTGTAATGCAAGATTATTGTGGGGCCCCCATGTACCTGGGGCCCCTGGGCAGTGCCCAGGAGTGCCCCTGCATTAAGATGTCCCTGTCCCCAGGTATGTATTTTGGTTTACTGCACTGAGAATTTCATTGCTATTTAAATATTTTCACAGAGTGCTATCCATGCAAAGGGATGTCAAACAATGCTGGTTTCTAGGAACCTTTTCACGCTGGCTGTCCGATCAGGTTCACCTACAGAATTCTTTATTAATCCCAAAGGGAAATCGGGAACTTACGACACAGACACACTAAACAAAGACAACACAAGTTAAAAACAATAAATGGAACAAGATGCAAAAGCACAACAAAATTACCAATAACAGCCATTAACGCCAAATGAGAAAATTAAAACCATACTCCAAATTAAACATCCATACAATTAAAATACAACATAGAATAAATAACACAGATTAAAATAACAGACAGTCAAACTACCAAATACAAATAATACACCACTTTCTCTTACACCACCCAAATAATAACCAACACAATACCAACATACTATAAAAACAACACAAAATCCTGAACCAGAATTAAAGCTTCACCTCCAGCCCTCACAGAAAAAATCATATACTTTATCTTGAGCTTGAGTCTACAAAAGGTTCCTGTGTTGTGGAAGACATTCTGTCTTGTCCCTTTGCCAAAGATACCACATCCTTGTGGCTCCAAGGATTATAGACCAGTGACTCTGAGCTCCCACATCATGAAGACCT
This sequence comes from Rana kukunoris, assembly GCA_029574335.1. Classification (NCBI taxonomy): domain Eukaryota; kingdom Metazoa; phylum Chordata; class Amphibia; order Anura; family Ranidae; genus Rana; species Rana kukunoris. The sequence continues at coordinate 120,425,953 of CM056052.1, forward strand.
TGGAGGGACTTGTTTTATATCAATTATTACCCATGGTTAGTAAATGTTTAGACCCTTTGCAGTTTGCATACCAGCCAAGACTGGGGGTTGAGGATGCTATAAATGATTCCCTGTGTCGCTCTGTGGTGCATCATGTGTATAACAATCTGTCACTGAAGGTACTCTGCAGACTGACCAGTGTATTGTGGAGTGGGTGGGGGGAGTTGTCCAAGATTGAACGTAACTTGAACAACATTCTCCTCTCCAACACTACTGTAAAAGACTCCCTTTCCAATCCAACGACATCACTGGCCTTGCCAATTAGTTTGTTGAGTCTGTTGGCGTCGGACACCCTAAGACTGCTTACTCAGCATGCCACTGCATACAGGAGAGCGATGGCCACCACAGACTTCAGCAGATGTTAAAGGACTACAGTCTCCTCCAAAAGTAGAGGCGGCTCTGGCCATTCCTCAGTATTCTTGCTCCAGTCAAGCTTTTTATCTATGTTCATCTCCAGATACTTGTAACTCTCTACTATCTTCACATCCACTTCTTGGATGGAGATTGGGGTCACAGGTGGCTTTCTCTTTCTGAAATCCACAACCAGCTCCTATACTCAGTCTCTTACCCATTCCTGATACATCCCACTACCGCAGAGTCATCAGAAAACTTCTGAAGATGGCAAGACTCTCTCTGGTAGCTAAAATCAGTGGTGTAGACAGTAAAAAGAAAGGGAAAGAGAACTGTCCCCTGTGGAACCCCAATATTGCTGATCACCGTATCACACACACATTCTTGCAAATGCACATACTGTGGATTTCCTGTCAGGCAGTGTACAGTCCATTTTAGCACCACTATTAATCATTATCTTATTACAAGTTAATGACCCATTGAAGAACACTCCCCAGTTGGTCTGAACATGCCCACAGCACCCTGGGGGCTAACTTCATCAGGGCCTGCTGATTGTACTGCCTTAATTCTCCATCTGTCTACCCATCTGATCAGCTGTAAAAGACATTGATGCACTTTCCCATAAAGGGGGAGTAGAATTGTTCTTATAAAAAAAAAACAACCAGTATAAAAGTATCCAATAGGGGTGAATCAGAAGAAACAGTAAAGGAGGAAGTACATCTAGTATGAGGAGAGGCGAGTACTTTCCACAACTCTACTCTCCTGCAGCTTTGTGTTGAATTTGAGGGAGTTAAAGCCAGGGCCTCTGAACCAAACCTATTACAAAAATGGTTCAGTTCATTTGCCCTCTCCACATGACCCCTAGTCCCTCCACCAACCCGATTGAGACCTGTAATGGTTCTCATGCCACTCCAGACCTCGTTCCTGGAGTTTCCACTCCAGCTTTCTTCTATATTTCTCCTTAGACTCTCTACTCTTTATCCTCAGGTCCCTCCGAGTTATCCACCATGTAATTAAAAAATGTCCACAACAGGTGTCAGAAATAGGACAAGTGCAGCAATATCATCACTGGACTCCCAAGACAAAAATAAATTTAATAGAAAATCACTAGGATAGAAAACATGATGAAAAGCTAATATTTGCACACCCAACAAAATGCTAAATGAATTGCAATAAGTAAGTAACCTACTTAAATCTGTGACTGGTTTATTTCCTTGACTCTGTATTTCGTGATCGGTAATTGTCATCTCGTTCTCAACTGTAACTGTAAAAAAACATGTATTACAAGTAGCTTCCAACTTTATTAGTTAACTGTGTGTGTGTGTCTTCATACAGTATATATCAGTGGTCACCAACCTGTCAGACCTCATGAACCACTAAAATTACAATATGGAATCCTGTTGACAGCAAAACATAAATTTTACATGCTTTATACACACAATGCTCTGACACTCTGCCCCTCTCCCCCTGTATTACATTGCTGCTTTATACACACAATGCTCTGACTCTCTGCTACCTCCCCCTGCATCACATTGATGCCTTATACACACAATGTGCTGGCTCTCTGCTACCTCCCCCTGGATCACATTGATGCCTTATAAACACAATACGCTGGCTCTCTGCCCCTCCCCCTGGAACACGTTGCTGCCTTATACACACAATGCTCTGACTCTCTGCCCCTCTCCCCCTGGATCACATTGCTGCCTTATACACACAATGCTCTGACTCTCTGCTACCTCCCCCTGGATCACATTAATGCCTTATACACACAATGCGCTGGCTCTCTGCCCCTCCCCCTGGATCACATTGCTGCATTATACACACATTGCTCTGGCACTCTGCCCCCCTCCCCCTGGATCACATTGCTGCCCTATACACAAATTGCTCTGACTCTCTGCCACCCTCCCCATGGATCACATTGCTGCTTTATACACACAATGCTCTGACTGTCTGCCCCCTCCCCCTGGAACACATTGCTGCTTTATACACACAATGTTCTGTCTCTCTGCCCCCTACCCTTGGATCACATTGCTGCCTTATACACACAATGCGCTGGCTCTCTGTTCCTCCCCCTGGATCACATTGCTGAATTATACACACCTTGCTCTGGCTCTCTGCCCCCCTCCCCCTGGATCACATTGCTGCTTTATACACACATTGCTCTGACTCTCTGCCCCTCTCCCCCTGGATCACATTGCTGCCTTATACACACATTGCTCTGACTCTCTGCCACCCTCCCCGTGGATCACATGTCTGCTTTATACATACAATGCTCTGACTGTCTGCCCACTCCCCCTGGAACACATTGCTGCTTTATACACACAATGTTCTGTCTTTCTGCCCCCCTCCCCTTGGATCACATTGCTGCCTTATACACACAATGCTCTGGCTCTCTGCTCCATGCACTCTGCATTACACTTCTGCCTTACACAGACTCATCATTGGATCTCACCTCCCTATCCAGCCATATGCTCAAGCTCTGTGCTCCCTTCCACAGTCTGTGATCAGCGCTGCCATTAGAGGTACTCCCGGCACCTACCTCTGAGTTGCCAGAAGGCAGATTTACAGAGGAGGAATCAGGTATCAATGTGCGCCAAGAGTATTGAATGTCAGAGCGCATTGAGAACAACACTAGAAAAAACATTGGGCGGTATACATCTGCCACAATGTTAATTTGCAGCAGGACCTCCTGGGGACCACCAACATGGACCACTGGTTGGTGGCTGCTGGTATATAATGTATAGACTACATATACAGTATATATATATATATATATATATATATATATATATATATATACAGTATATTCTAAAAGCTTAGCTTTATAAGTTATCATGTTCCAATGTAATGTATTTTGTGGACAAAGCACTAGCGAGGTCTTGCTCTTTGTTAATCAATCAAAGTAAAGTAAAAACTTTACTCTGAAAAATACACTGTTACAAATACACTTTTTAAAAGCTTTTACTTCGAAAACTTTCCTAAATAATAGTATTTCTTCAATTCCAAATGTCCTCCTTTGTGAGCAGAGTAAGTTGTACTCAGTTCCAAGTTGTATGTGTTTAGTCATAATTAATGTTATTTACTACTTAGTTACTCTCATTAACCTTTGAGACATTATAGCAGTGAAATGCCAGGAATGCGGTGCAGCTGAAATCTGAACCTGCGGCATGGACAATCATTAACCTAGACTTCACCTGTTTGTTTTTAGCAACCACATTGTAAGGTGCTGCTGGAACAGAATACTTTCAGTCATCGGTGAGCTTCATGTTACAAAACAAGTCAGAGGATGAAAGCAGGTTATTTTATAAACCTTGAAAGTCAAGTTTAGATGTTGTTTGAGGGTGGTGTTATATCTGATCTTTATAGGGAGCGTACAGTCTTCAGTTATAATTTGGATTCACATAAAAGGGATCAGATACTGTAAATATAAATAACGTGTGCTATTATATAAAAGAAAAAATCTATTTATAGTTTGTAATATCATAGATTATGACATGCAGTCATAAAAAAGCAAAGATAGGTACTGTCCAACCAGGGTGGTAGGATTCTAGACAGGACCGGTACTACCACTGGGCAAACTAGGCAGCCACCTAGGGTGCACTGCTGCCTAGGGCGCATGGCCACTGGTGTTTCTACTCAGCGAGCAACTAAGTCTCAGCATCAGCAGGCAGTCGTCGCTCTGTTCGCACATAGTGTCAGAGGCGGAGTGGCGGCCGAGGACTGTGTCTGTGTGCCAACTCCCGAATAAATGGAAGCAAGCAAACATTCATTGAAGGGCACTGGTAGGCTGCATTTGATGGACTCTGGAGAGGCTCCATTAGATGGTCGCTGGTGAGGCAGCATTTGATGAGTGCTTCATTAACCACTTAAGGACCTGCTCATGTATATATACGTCCCTTTTTTAAAGATGGATATCTCGGTAACGGCAGCAGCTGCTGCCACAACCAAGGTATCCATCTTTAGCATGAGCGGTCCTGTAAACGATAACGGCGGTCTCCGCCGCTCTCCCGCGCCCTCCACCACTTATCGGAGCCGTCGGTAGCGGCAGAGGTGATCGGGTCCTCTCTTGTGCTGTGTGGGGATGCGAGTGAGGGCAAGATGGCTCCCACCTGTCCCCATAGCACTGCAGGGCGGAAGTGACGTCAAAACGTCAGTCCCGCCCATGCGTCTTAAAGAAACATTTTTTATTTTATTTTTTTAAATGACAACATTTTCATTTATTTTATTTTTTTTGCATTTAAGTGTAAATATGAGATCCGAGGTCTTTTTGACCCCAGATCTCATATTTAAGAGGACCTGTCATGCTTTTTTCTATTACAAAGGATGTTTACATCGAGATTTTTAAGAGTAAAAGTTTGACGCCATGCCACGAGCGGGCGCAATTTTTAAGCATGACATGTTGGGTATCATTTTACTCGGCGTAATATTATCTTTCACAATATATAAAAAAAATTAGCCAAATTTATTGTTGTCTTCTTTTTTAATTCAAAAAAGTGATTTTTTTTCCAAAAAAAGTGCGTTTGTAAGACCGCTATGCAAATATGGTGTGACAAAAAGTATTGCAATGACCGCCATTTTATTCTCTAGGGTGTTAGAAAAAAAATATATATAATGTTTGGGGGTTTTAAGTAATTTTCTAGCAAAACAAACTGTTTTAGTCTTGCAAACACCAAATCTGAAAAACACCCAAGGTCCTTAAGTGGTTAAAAAGGTGGGGTATACATGGGCAGGGCAAAGGGAGTGAAGTCAGGGGTGGGGCCATGGGGGCAGCAAAATTAGGTTTCGCCTAGGGTGTCAAAAATCTTTGCCAGCCCTGATTCTAAAGGAAGTTTGCATTTGACATGAGTAGGAAGGATCCCTGTCTATGAAGTCTTTGGAATGTAGTCAGGGAAGGAATGGGTGGGTTCCCTGACCACCTGTCTGCTCCAGCTTGTCTATGGCCGAATCCACAGGTAGCATAAGATAGAGAGAGCTTGACCATGGCATGTAGACATAACCGTACTGTCATTTTCATACATTCCTATAAAAAAGGCTATCTATCATTCACCCCAAAGCTGGATCGCCTTTCCGTAGGAATAAATTGAAATGTGGAGCACCTGCTAAACACCTGATATAGGAGCAAGTCATTAGACTTCTGTCGAGCAGGAGCAGCCACACATGGATCAGTCCTTGCTGAACTGGGCCAAATTTCAATCCACCTGAGGGGTTGTAAGGTTCATTTTTTATTTTTTAAATAGGTTCCTTCAAGCTAGTGCATTTTTAGTTCACTAACTTTTTACTTCAATTTCCCTTCTAAATGTTTTTTTCTTTGTCTGAATTTTTCACTTCCTGTTCCTCCTCAGTAAGCTGTTCTGGCTGACTAACCCTCATGGATGATGGGGGCAAGCTTACTAAGGAGAAACAGGAAGTGAGAAATTCAGACAAAGAAAAAAAAAAACATTTAGAAGGGAAATTAAAGGAAAAGGTAAGTGAACCAACAATGCACGAGCTTAAAGGAACCTATTTAGAAAATAAAAATGAACCTTTACAACCCCTTTAAGTCATTTTGCCTACTTGTGTTTCTGTTCAAATTGCTTTAATTGTTGTAGGGCTAACACATGTTATTATCCTAGATTTAGCTTTTGCAAAGCACCTTCTCCTGCCAATTGTGCGGGATGGAATTTCTTGCCATTGGTATCCTAAGGCTCCATGCACATTGGCATAAAAAAATGTTGCTTCTACAGGAGTTTTGTGTTCTGCCTGTAGAAGCAACTCAATGTTATCCTATGTGTTCATGCATATTATGACGTTTACAGGCATATTTTGAGATCAACGTTAAGAGGCAGAAAAAAAAAACCTTCTCATTCGCGTTTCTGATTGGTCACTGGCAGAAACAATTTATAACTCTCCTAAACTCGTCTAAACTTTGCACAAAAAATGCTCTATATAGATGTTTTTTACTCCAAAGAGAACAGACGTACTTTGAAGCCCAGTGTGCATGGAGCCTTATGCCCCGTACACACGTGCGGGATTTTCGGCGGGAAAAGTTCCCGTCGGAAATCCCGAGGGGAAAGCAGAGAACCTGCTCCGTCAGTCTTTCCCCCTGGTTTTCCCAACAGGAAAACTGCGATGGAGCTTTGGTCGGGAATCCCTGCCGTGCGTATGCTCCATCGCAGTTTTTTCCATAGGAAAACTGCCAAAAACCACCAGCCAAAAGTCCACCGGCGGGAAAAAAGAGAGCTAGTTCTCTTTTTTTGTCCAGCGATTTTTGGGCAGTTTTCCCACTGGAAAAACTGCGAGGAACATATGCACGGCCAGGATTCCCAAATAAAAGCTCTCTTCACAGTTTTACCATCAGGAAAACCATTCGTGTGTACAGGGCATGATACTGACAACGCCATTTGTCCGAGATTTCTCACAGTATGGTAGAGTTTTTAATCTGTTAGCTACTGTTTTGGTATCTAGTGAATAAACCACCTCACTATGCCAATTCTAACAATTAACATCTCTTACTTAGCAATGGTTCTGTAGATAATATCTGCATCTTACAAACAATAAGGTTTTATTGAATCTCTTAAGCCCCGTACACACGGTCGGACTTTTGCCCAACCAACATCAAAATCCGACACTTTTCGCATTTGTCCGACCGTGTGTACGTTCCATCGGACCAACTTTTTTGGCTTTCATCGGACAAAAAGTTGGGTCTGCGAACGGACCAACTTTCAGGCAACAAAAGTCCGATGGTGCAAAGTCCGACCGTGTGTACAGCAAACCATCGGACTTTTGGACAAATTACAAATGCGCATGCTCAGAACCAATGTTAAAATCAACCAACAATAGCAGAAGTTAACCAAAGGGTGGCAGAAAAGAGCAGAACAACCACGTGATGATGGGAAAGTTTTAGAAAAGTTTGCAGAAAAGTCAGAGCGTGTATATGCTATGGGTGTGATCGGACAAATCAATTAGGACAAAAATCCAAGGGAAGTTTTGTTGGATGTCCGACCGTGTGTACGGGGCTTTAGACCATTTTCTCAGTACCTTCACTAGTAGATGGTAACTTGGCATTGGTGTCTTCGGTAGCAGTTGCTGAATCCACTATGTCACCTAAGAGGGAAATTATATTACAATTTGGACAGCTTTAAAGTGCATTCATTTTTCAGATTAAGATGTTTAGCATGTTTTATACCCAATAAAGTTTAACGGAAAATACCAGTTTTGTTAATTAAATGAAATAACCTGTAATTGACACCAGCTTGTTGTGTAATGTTAAGCAATTAGTAGGTACCTTTCTATTTAATTCATTGATTTGTTGGGATTTAAGTTCAAGTTTGGAGAGGTGCAGAGTTCACCCTGAACTCTTGCTATTCATGAACCAGGCAAACTAAATGGTCTGACTGAACTACCTGCTGCCACTGCATTCATTTAGTGGTGTTATTACTATCGCAGCTAATTGACAATTCCCTGCTGTGAGAGCCATAACCATCATTGGTGTCTAAGGCTTGTTTTACATTATACATTTTCCAGTGGGAATCCCAAGTGACGTCAGTAACTAAAGATGGTCAATGTCAGACAACTGACATTCATCAGCTGACCAGCCTCCTGTCAGTAGCCAGAGTGGCATAAAAAAACACCATGCATGGGTTGTCATTAACCACTTAAGACCCGGACCTTTAGGCAGGTAAAGGACCCAACCAGTTTTTGCAATTCGGCACTGCGTCGCTTTAACTGACAATTGCGCGGTCGTGCGACGTGGCTCCCAAACAAAGTTGGCGTCCTTATTTTCCCACAAATTCAACTTACTTTTGGTGGTATTTGATCACCTCTGCGGTTTTTATTTTTTGCGCTATAAACAAAAATATAGTGACAATATTGAAAAAAATTCAATATTTTTTACTTTTTGCTATAATAATTATTTCCCCAAAAAAATATATATATATATAAATATATAAATGATTTCCTCAGTTTAGGCCAATACGTATTCTTCTACCTATTTTTGGTAAAAAAAAAAATCGCAATAAGCTTTTATCGATTGGTTTGCCCAAAATTTATTGCGTTTACAAAATAGGGGATAGTTTTATTGCATTTATATATATTTTTTTTTTACTACTAATGGCGGCGATCAGCGATGTTTTTCGTGACTGCGACATTATGGCGGACACTTTGGACTGTCACATTGACAGTGTATACAGTATATATACCAGAGTTTGTAGACTATAACTTTCACACAGACCAAATGGTATACACTCATTTGGGTTATTTTTACCAAAGAAATGTAGCAGAATACTTTTTGACCTAACTACTTTCATACTGGGCATTTTCACCCCCTTCCCGCCCAGGCCAATTTTCAACGCTGTCACATTTTGAATGAGAATTGTGCAGTCATGCAACATTGTACCCAAATAAAATGTTGATCATTTTTTCCCCCACAAATAGAACTTTCATTTCGGTGGTATTTGATCAACTCTGCGTTTTTTTTTTTTTTTTTCGCTATAAACAAAAAAAAACGACAATGTTGAAAAAAACACAATATTTATTATATTTTGCTATAATAAATATCCCAATTTAAAAAAAAAATCACTGCTCTGTGACAAGCAATCGCAGGTGCCCGGCAGACATCGCGGCCGCTGGGTATTGGATCCCCAGTAATGCAGCGCACGTGCACTCTCCACAATGCAGGCAATCCCAGGACGTCATTAGATGCCCACCCAGAGGGACAAAGGGTTCCTGTGGCCGTCATATGACAATACAGCGGTAGGGAAGTGGTTAAATTACTAAGAAAGATTATTTATTTTCAAAATGTTATAATGGAAACAAAGATATTGGCCCAGATTCAGAGAGAATCTAATTACACTACGCCGCCGTTTTTTACCTGGCTCTACGTGGAATCCAGGTAGATTTTGTCCAGTAAACGACGGCGGCGTAGTGTATTTCTCCCGTCGCAATCCATCTGTGCGAGTAGGGGGCGTGAAGCATTTAAAATAGGCGCGTTCCCGCGGCGATCGAACTGCACATGCTCCGTTCGCAAATTTCCCGCCGTGCATTGCGCGAAATCACGTCGTTACGTCGTAGTAGCGTCGTTTACGTACATTCCTATTCCCGAACGAGTTACGTTAAAAAAAAAAAATTATTTTCAAATCGACGCGGGAACGACGGCCATACTTTACATGGGTTACGCACTGTTAGACCAGCAAAAAGCTCCTCTAACATTACGTAGCCAAAAAATGACGTAGGCGATTGCGAGGGACACTCGTACCTTCGTGGATCGCCGTAAAAACTAATTTGCATATCCCGACGCATGAAAACGACGCAAACTCCTCCCAGCGGCCGCAAAAATATCGCAGCGTAGATCCGAAGGCTTACGAAGACGTAAGCCGCTCAGATCGAAGCCCGAAGCCGTCGTATCATGGTTTGAGGATTCAAACTAGTGATACGGCGCGCGAAATTTGAAATTACTCCTGTCTAACACCAGTTAGACAGGCGTAATTGCTCTATGAATCTGGGCCATTGTGTTTTTAAATACCACTAAATGAAAGCTCTGTCCAAAAATAATAACAATTTCATTTGCATACAGTGTTACATAACTGAGTAATTGTCATTTAAAGTGACAGTGCTGAAATCTGAAAATTGTAAGGGTGGAGTTATATAGGGTGCTTCTGTAGGAATGGAACCTCTAGATGTTCTGGTTCTCTAGGCTACCTTCCAAAGGGATTAAGAACAATTGCAGGATTGCAGGATGCACAGAGGCCACTTGAGCAGCACTCAGAGATAGAACCAAACTAGAGAAATATAAATAGAAAGAGAGGTGCCGGAAGCAAGATGGCCAACCAACTTCCAGGATTGGAGCACATGTACCGGAAATGATGTCAGAAAGGGGTGACTACATGTTTCAGGGCATGTGCAGAAGGTCCTTTATCAAACCTGAGCCCCAGGATGGAAGAGCTGGAATAAATAGGGAAAATTGGCAGGCATTGGGTAGCCTAATGCCCATCAATTTAAGTTCTGTTATAGTCATGATACCTTATAAAAATGGGTGTAGCTGAATTGGAAGCTTTTTTCATGTTTAAATTAAAAAAAGTATGTGTTTTCTAAATATATAAAAACATATCAATGTGTGAGTGCCTTTACTATCCACTGAAGCAGTCTTTTTGGACAAAGGAATGGAAAGTCTGATGGAGCTTAGTCTCTAATGCTTCTTCCACACGAGGCGGACTCTGTCGCTACGGAGTCCGCCAGCTCTCGTCCGCTGATCTCCGCTGAGCCGGTGCATTACAAGTCCCTCTCTGCTCACTGAGCAGAGAGGGGCTTGTGCAGCACCGCTGTCTCCTATGGAGCGATCTGATGAAAACAGACAGCATGTACAGATGGGGACGTATCGCCATACGTCTGATTTTGGCGGACATGTTTCCGCTGACATCCGACGCTCCAAAGGATTGCATGGGGCAGCCGTTCAGGTCTGCCGTCAAAACTGACAGACGGATCTGAACAGTCCGACCGTGTGAAAGGGGCCTAAGTCAGGAAAAGTCAATAACAGAGAGAAACTAAATCATCGATTTCTGACCAGTAAAGGTTCACTTAAATTTGTATAAGGCACCAACAGATAACTTACCTGAGTTCCTTTGTTGCCCTCCATCTTCGTCTTTTTCTTTCTTTTTTAAACCTATAAACACAACAAAATTATGTTTTAATAAAAGACTTGAAGAGTTTTATGGGTTGTAACTTTCTGCATGTTCTAAATTGTAAAAAGCTAACATTTTAAGCTCCTGTTCATTCAGAAATGACAGAAACCAGTCCAAACCAGTATAGATCATGAGTTCTAAGCTTTATAATCTCAGAGCCCAAGTAAGAAATCTTTTACCATACTGGGAACTAACAAGGAAAGTGCCATGTCCATATTAAAAAATAAAATGAACACAGAGGCAATAATTAATTTACACTATACAAAAATGTCAACGACCCCAGTTTATAAATAGCCTTTGATGTCAGGTGAAAGAACTTTGCACAGCACAAACAAACAAAAGTTTTCTCAGCACACTTATTAGCTAGCACAGTCTAAAAATATGCATTGAAAACAGGTTTTAATTGCACACATTTACAAATATATGTGCAAGCCTCTGTATTTTTACCTCTGAATTCATAATACTTCATGTTGGAGGTGGTGGGGTGGAACTGTGCATTAGAACCTTTGCAGAACAACCTTGCCTAAACTGGTGGTATAAGGCTAGTTAGCCAACCACACCTACTATCTTATGAGTGGATTGTTCCTCAAATGACTTAGTTGAAACCATGGGCATCTGCAAGGGGGGGCAAGGGGGAGAATTGCCACCCTGCAATTAGAAAGCTGTGTACACACGGATACCAGTGTCCGTGAGTGGACCTTGCAGGGTCCGCTGCTTACTTTTTACTGAGTCTGCCCTGCTGACTGCTGCTGCTCTATGACATCTGACTCACTGTAGGAGAGACTGTCCTTCCCTTACCCCCAAACATTTGATGACGCAGCAGTTCTGTAGAGGCATCTGTCGGCATCTTATTCCTCTTCTATAGTTCCAGATGGAATTTAAGGCATGCTGTTGATATCCTGGTCACTCCGAGTACAGGTAGCCGCAACCCACAGGATTCAAAGCAGTGCTGCAAGGTCAGTATCACTGTCCACAATAGGAGACATTAGCATTTGTATGGCCACCATAGGAGTAATATGGATGCAATAGGAGTTATATGGACACAATAGCATATTTATGCTATTGTGCCCATTTAGCTGCTATTTTGCCTATATAGATGCTGTTGCGCCCATATAGATGCACAACAGCAGCTATATTTAATATGGGCACAACATAATCTATATTGGAACAGCATAAAGATGTTATTGTGCCCATAAAGCTGCTATTGTGTCCATAAAGCTGCTAGTATGCCCTTTATATACATGGACATCCGCTCCATAGGGCAAGGGGGGGGGCAATTGACCCCCCTGGAAAATCAAGAAGGTGTTGAAGAGTCTAGCGGCCACGGGCTGTCTAAGCGGTCTCGGCCAGGATGTCATACAGGCACAGTGAGCAGAGTGAAGCCGCCTCCTCCTCCGGTGTTTAAGTGTACACAGGGGGAGGGAACCTGCTGTGCCTGTGCCACACTGATGGCTGATTTGAGTTACTGAAAGGGATGGGGGGAGTGGGGTCCGTCTGTGCTGAAGGGGGGTCTGTGCTAAATGGAGGGGTCTGTGCGGAATGGGGGGGTCTGTGCTGAAGGGTGGGTCCATCTGTGCTTAATGGAGGGGTCTGTACAGAATGGGGGGGGTCTGTGCTGAAAGGGGGTTCATCTGTGCTGAATGGAGGGGTCTGTGCTGAAGGGGGGTTTGTACATTCTCTAGGCTATATTTATATGGGCATGGAGTGAAGCTGAATTATTTCAAGAGCTATTTCACACTGCCAGCTGACCACGTTATCGGTAAAGTGCCACTAAAAAGTGACGCTTTACCATTGTTTTAGCTGCGCTATTCGGCCACTAGCGGGGCACTTTTAACCCCTGTTAGCGTTTTAAGAAAGGGTTAAATGCTGCCAAAGCGCCCCCTCTGAAAAAATGTCAGCGGACGCCCATGTTTATATAGCTGCTGTTGTGCCTATATAGATGCACAATAGCAGCTATATTGGCACAACAGCATCTATAGGAGCAAAATAACAGCTTTATGGGCACAACAGCATCTATAAAGGCACAATAGCAGCTACAGTATATGGGCACAACAGCATAAAGATGCTATGGTGCCCATATAGAATTTAAAATCTCCACTGGCTTAAGCCAATGCTGCACCATGCAGGTGTAGTTTTTATTTTGTAATTGCCTAACTGTATTTTTATTTATACCTTCACTTGCTGTGGTCACAGCATATTTTGCAAGGTTTTGTTTGCATGTGGCTCAGATGGCCATGGCAAAACCAGGAACACCCCACCCCCCTCGCACTCACGCTTTTTGTTATAATGACTAAGCCCCTCCCCTCATGACATTGTTAAAAAGCGGCAGGGCATAAGTGATCCTAAAATAATGCCGCCCCTGAAAAAAGGATGCCCATGGTTGAAACACTGTGGTTGATTTACTAAAACTGCAGAGTGCAAATCTGGTGTAACTTTGCATGGTAGCCAATCAGCTTCTAACTTCAGCTTGTTCACTTAAGCTTTGCCAAAAATCTTGGAAGCTGATTGGTTTCTATGCAGAGCTCCACCCGATTTTGCACTCTTCAGTATTTGTAAACCAACCCCACTGTTTTTTTTTAAGCTTTCTACCTTACCTTTAGAGTCGGTTTACACAGGGGCAACAGCTTCCAGTACGACTTTGGGAGGCAACTTGGACACGACTTGAGTATGAATTGTCAGGCAACTTACAAGGCAACTTCAAGTTGCCTCCTGGACAGCACAAGGCAACTTCAAGTCGCAGGAGGACAGGAGGCTTTCCAGTGGCCAATCAAACAACAATTAGCTCTGTGGGAGGCAGGGGGAGGGAGGGGTTTGCCTGAGAAATGTATGTTATCTTCCTGGAAAGTTGCTTCAGTTAAAGCGGGGGTTCCAACCACAATTAAATTTTTTTAAATGTATCTCCTTTCATCATGCGTTTTTATAATATAAATCCGGTCACTTACTATTTTACAATCCGCCACCGCTCTGCATAGTTATTCAAAAAAGATAGTTTATAAAACTAGGTCCACACGGTTGTCATTTTGCTTGTGGGCATTGTGAAGCCTACAAGCACTTACTTCCTGGAAGTCTTGGATGGGGAGTGATAATTGGGTAGCGCACTGCATCCTGGGTAGTGATGACACACATTTTCCAGGAGCATTAGAGGGAGATGATGTCAGAATCCTGGGTGATTCCGAAGGGCAGATTTCGTGGGACCGCATAGCAACAGGCATTTCCAGATGAGTAAAAAAAAAATCTTTTTTGTTTTTTTATTTTTTTAGGTCTAATGAGCACAATAATGAAAAAAAAATTTGGGATGGAAACTCCACTTTAAGACAGTGATCAGACTTCTGAGGCAACTTCCATTGAAATCAATGGGTACAAGTTGCCTACAAGTGGGATTGAAGTAGTACAGGAACCTTTTCTTTTCGGAGCGACTTCAGTAGTGTACATTAAGTGTACATTAACCTCCCTGGCGGTCTTCCCGTGTGTGGCACGGGGTGAGATTTTTAAGCTACGATCGGTAACCCCGTGCCACACACGGGCTTGCCTCGCTGGATGCAGAAAAGAGTTTACTTACCTTTTCTCTGCGATCCAGCGATGAATCCCCGCAGTACACGGCGGCCGGATGTCCGCCTGATGCTGTGTGTACCTCCGATTCCCTTCCCTGCGAGCGTCGCGACGCAGGGGGGGGAACGGCGCCAAATTCAAAAATGTAAACAAACACTATACATACAGTACACTGTAATCTTATAGATTACAGTACTGTATGTAAAAAATACACACACCCCATGTCCCTAGTGGTCTGCCCTGTGCACTACATGTCCTTTTATATAATAAAAACTGTTCTTTCTCCCTGCAAACTGTAGATTGCCCATAGCAACCAAAAGTGTCCCTTTATGGCAAAAATTGTTTGCAGCTAAAAAACAGCGATAATAAATCAGAATCACTTGCAGAATTTAGCGATAGCGATTTATGGGGAAATTCGTCATAAAAAAAAAAAAATAATGACAGCAAAAATTCTGCAACTGAGCAAATTTCAGTGATTTTGATTTGATTACATTATTGAATAATTTTTACTATAATTATATTATTATTTGTTATAATTTTTTATAATTATTTATTATATTATAATTTTTAATAATAAAAAAAAAAATCATACCCGGGATGCCTATTAGACTCTTGTTTGGATAGATTTCAGTGAGTTATTCCTAAGAATTACAAGCCCACAGTATAAAACGCCAAATTCCCTTGCAAATAATGGTACCGCTTTCAGCACCTAAAATCTGAAAGAATCATACCGCCAGGGAGGTTAAGACAGCTCCATTCACTTCCATTGATTTTCTCAACTGCGCGACTTGGGATGACTTGGGGAGACTTTAAGTCGAATCCCAGGTTGCCCCTGTGTGAACCGGCTCTTATGCCGCGTACACACGATCGTTTTTTGCGATGAAAAAAAAACGACGTTTTTTAAAACGTCATTTAAATTGATCGTGTGTGGGCAAAACGTTGTTTTTTGTCTTAAAAAAAACAACCAAAAAAAAATTCCAACATGCTTGAATTTTTTGTGTTGTTTTTCAGAATGTCGTCTTTTGTTTCACAAAAAGTGATGGTGTGTGGGCAAAACGATGTTTAAATCGACGTTTTTAAACCCGCGCATGCCCAGAAGCAAGTTATGAGACGGGAGCTTCAATGGAACAGAGTGCCGTCGAAAGTGTCTTACGTAACCGCGCTTTGCAAGAGCATTTTCAGAAAACGATGGTGTGTAGGCAACATCGTTTTTTAAAATGAAGTTTGAAAAACGTCGTTTTGTTTCATGAGATAAAACGACGTTTTTTACATCACAAAAAGTGATCGTGTGTACGCGGCATTAGAGTTTTTTTGTTTTCATGCTGTGAATGTTTTGTTACAAATGTGTCTTCACTGTCTTGTAACTTGTTAAATGTAGGGCTTTCATTACTAATATCATAGAATAGAATGCATTAGGAACTTATCTAAATTTCTGTAAAGTAAAGCTAAAAGAAATAAGATTGTTGTTGTATATTCTCTTAGTAGTAGACATTTTTAACTATTCCTTCCTCAACTCATAATCTTGCCTAGGTAATTCCCTCTGAACTAGTTCCTTATACTTTGTCTGTGCTGTCATTTATAGTCATTTATAGTCAGTGTGCTGTCACTCACCAACGATCGGCTAATTTGCACTTGGAAAGTGGCAGCCCAACCCAAACTTGTCCACAGCCCAATTTAAGCTTGACTCATCTACATGTCAGGAGTTTTCATGTATTGTAATATACAGTATGTTGAATAAAAACTGGCAGCTTTGTCCAATTGATCTTTATACTGTACAAAAATTCAACCAGCACTACAAAATGGCCACAGAGGATGATCATTTAGCTGCAATGGGCAATAGAAAAAGTATCTGCGTCTCCCCGCAGGGATGTAGTCTCAAGGGAGGGGGCGAGCACGCTGACTATCCCCCAGCCAGAATGGCTCATATGATGGGGGCAAGGTTACTGAGGAGGAACAGGAAGTGAGAAATTCAGACAAAGAAAAAAAACATTTAGGGCCAGATTCAGCATTAGTTACGACGGCGTATCTCGAGATACCGCGTAACTTCTAAACAGCGCCGGCGTATCTTTTTTCTGTATTCAGAAAACAAGATACGCAGGGTTTGAGCTAAGATACGAGCGGCGTAATTGTATTAAATTGTCTTAAAAATGCAGTTAAGATACGACAGCGTATATATACACACACATATATGTGTGTATATATACTGTACACACAAATGTTCTATTTTACACTGAATAGTAAGGTGAGGCAATGGTAAATAAACGATAATAAATGTTTTCATGCCAATATTAATAATATATAGCTCTCCTATGGAAGCCCCCTGCAGTCACAGTGAAAATAGACCCTTCAGTGCCAATAACGAGTTTTTGCCAATTGGGCAAAATTTCAATGAAGTAGGGGAGTCTCACTGATATGAAGCCCTATCCTTTTCCTGAGTAGCCCTGTTCCCCACGCCTGCTGTTCAGTAACCACAGTGGAAATGTGATGAGAAATGTTTCAACTACCATTTCTCTTAACAGAAGACAGAAACAGCAGGTTTTATAAGATTTCGAAAATTCAGTTTCTAATGAAGCATTAGAATACTGTAGCTGCTCACCTATGTTGTGGGACCATCAGATTTTGCCCCACTGCAGTAAGGACTACATGCAACACTGTGCCAGACTATACTTGCCATTGCATACTATTTGATTTAAAAGTAGACTGACCTCAATTCATCACTGATAAACATCACAGTAGCATAAGAACAAAATTGCTGGCGTGTTAAACTCAAATAAAGAGATTCACATTGAAATAATGAAATGCCAACAAAAATGAGCTGAAATGTACTGATGCATCTTGTCTTTTCACGATCTTTATTTGATTTTTGAAGCTTTTTTTACAGGTAGAATGTAAAATTCTGGGGTAAATTTCAACATTTCTTGTCTACTTTTTAAAAACATTTGTACATTCAACAATCCTAATTTATTTACAGAACAGAAGAGTAAAAGTCTCAGGGTGGGGATGCAGTTCTGGGTGGGTGATCACAGCCAATTTATGGCCTGTGAAGCTTACCGCTAGTTATAAATTACTCCCAATCTTCCAAGAGTTATATTTAGTTACTTTATAAGTGCAAACATAGCTGAACGGTACAACACACTCTGATGTGACAGATGGAGATTTACAGTGATTTGGTGTTAAGGAATGTACAATCTGTAACAATAGTGCCTGTCAAAGTAGAAGTCAATAAGAATGTCGCCATAGAAGACTGTCACAGCTTGTATGCTCATTGAAAACAGCCAACTCATTTTTTCCAAGGGTAACATCTGGGCAGTATTTCCTTATAAAAATCCTATAATCAATACTGCTTTTGATATTTCATGCCTTTATATCAGCATCATGCTCCTTAACCCTTTAGAAATCAGTGTTTGCTGCAGTAACAAGTTGCAGTGGTTTACCATAAAGCCCAACTCCTGGAAACGTAACATTTTACTTTGCAGTTGGGCTATGCCCAAAAGAAGAAGAGGAGGTTTAGAAAAGATATAATCTGTTTGTTATTTTTGTTAAAAAAAGGTTTTTGCATTTACAATCGGGTAAAAGTAAAAATTCAGTCTTCTTTCTTACTTGTTATAGGGAAAGTAAGGAAAAATACCCTGTTAGGATTTAAGTGTGTCTATGTGCAACTTTAGGAAGATCTACCTGTGTCCCAAAGACATGAGAGGCAGTGTTGCGAACCTACCAATTTACTGGCACAACCACGTTTTTACTGGCATTTCACAAAAGTTACTAAATTACATTTTTAGGTGCAAATTTTAGTATTTAGGCTACAAACAAGTACACTAGGCAAATAGCAATGTGATTTAAGGTAGATATCAAGGTAAAAAAACATATTTTTGTTATTTTCGTTATAAGGGCAAACTATTTAGTCACATCACCCCCTGCCTCCATCCCTCTCTGCCACCAACACCCCCTGCCTTCACCCCCCCCCCCCCTGCAGTGCCACAATCTCCCTCTGCTTCCAATCTCCCTCTGCCTCCAATCTCCCCCAGGCCCCCTGCCTCCAATCACCCCCTGCCTCCATCCCCCTCTGCGGTGCCAGCAACAACCCCTGTCTCCATCCCCCACCCTCTGTGGTGCCACCAACACCCCCTGCCTCCAATCTCCCCCTTCCTCCATTCCCCTCTGCAGTGCCACCACAGCCACCATCACCCCCTGCCTCCAATCACCCCCTGCCTCCACTCTCCATGCTCAGTTCCAAGCCGAACTGATCTCGGCTATTTTTACTGGCACATTCCCACAACCACGAACATTTAAGAACGGGGGAAAGAATTGCCTGTTTTTACGAACTGTCCGTAAAAAATACGGAACGGTTGGCAACACTGATGAGAGGAAGTGTGTGGAAATCTTTTTAAAAGTCTATGGAGTTGATTTACTAATAAAGAAAAATGTTCACATGCCAGTGGAGTTCTTCAAATACTCAATCATGGACATTAAAATAGTCATTACCTTTGCACATGGCTAAATGATTGACGTGGACAAGTTTAGTAAGGGCTAAGGGCATTCACTTCCTTTAGTTAATCTTGGAAGTGCAGTCGTTGTAGACTTGACCCACTCATGCAAGGAAAATAAAAAACAGCACTTTGCTTGTACATGATTGGATGATAAAATCAGCAGAGCTTCCCCTCTTTTCAGATATTCCCCTCAGATCTAAAGCGACTGCACTTCCAAGTGCACTTGTAGAGCAAAGTGGATTTGCCTTTAGTAAATGTATTGGGCCAGATTCACAGAGCCATTACTCCGGTCTATCTCCTGTTAGACCAGAGTAATTTCAAATTACCTGTGTCGTATCATTTGTTTGAATCCTCAAACCATGATACGATGGCTTCGGGCTTCGTTGGGTATGTAAAAAACAAACTCTTTTTGAATATTATGGGGCGTAGAAGGTGCACTCAAAAAATGTATTCTAGAGGCATCGTACATAATTAGGGATTAATCATCTGGAATCCTCTGTGTTGCAGGAGAATAGGCTGTAACAACTGTGTAGTTGGTTGCAGATTGTACATTGTAACATTGTACATTGTAACAATATCATTGTTCCAATGTAGTTTAATAAATTCTTTGATCTATACGTTAGCTCTAGTAACCTCATAAGTGAAAAATTATATTTTTTAAAAACCTGTATTTTTGTTTGACATTTGATGCACCCTTTAGGTAATCCTATCTCTAATTAATACAATATTTTCCTTTTTCTTTTGGCTATTTAATTTTTTTTTTTTTTTTTATGCATCTTTTGATTGCCTCATTTACCTTCTATATGTTTGTATTACCTCAGTATCAGAATTTTTCACAAAGTTTCTGTCTAATCCAGTGGCAACTGGTGCTCCTTTTTTAGGGGGGAGCGGTGGCAAAGAAACCACCTCCTCCTAAGCTTCACGTTGGCTTCCCCTACGTCTCCTCCTCCTCTGCACCCCCCAACCCCCCCTTTTTGAAGCCAATTAGAGCCTATGCCTTTAATCATGTGCTTCTGAAGAAAAAAAAAACATTGGAACCCATGCGTCCAGCACCCTGCATGTAAATTAGGGGCCGGGCGCATGGATTAGAGGAGCGGTGGTCCTTATGGATGGTCCCCCACTGGCCTAATCAATGAGCCTATCACTGAAATTAAAGAAACTGCAATGGTCTATGAAGGGTATACAGATGCGGGTGCTGAAGTGGTTTAAGTGTTTGTAATAATAATTTAAAATGGGTGCTCAGACTCAAACATTCAATTTTCTACATTTCTAATTACATATTCTGATATGGCAATTGCATTTTACTGGATTTTTCCATAATACGTTTTACTCTCACTGGTTACAGAATACGTTGTATTTCTGTGTACAGCGTACATTTAATGGGGAATACCAAATTCAATTTCTCTTCTAATTTCACTGTTGATGTACTTTTCTCAAAGCATAGAATCTATATGTAGATAACATAACATACTGGCTAACAAAAAGGTCATTGCAAAGGGGAGTGATATTGTACAACGGGCAGTAATCCTAATCTATGGAAACAAATTAGATTTCACTATTAGTTATCTACGAGCAATCACAATAATCAAAGACAATGCTGATTGGGTAATATGGATTGGTGCACTTTTAACATTGCTCTTTGGCTTGATGGAGAATATAAAATATATTTATAGTGTTTGGTTTGAATCCCAACCACAGCACTACCTGCACTGAGTTTACATGTTCTCCTTGTGCCTGCATGGGTTTCCTATGGGAATTCCAGTATCCTCCTACACTCCAAAGACATGCTGGTAGGTTAATTAAATTGGTCCTAATATGTGTATGTATGCATTTGATTTTGAGACCTTAAAGGGGTTGTAAAGGTTTGTTTTTTATTTTTTAAATAGGTTCCTTTAAGCTAGTGAATTGTTGGTTCACTTAATTTTTCCTTTGATTTCCCTTCTAAATGTTTTTTTTCTTTGTTTTCTTTGTCTGAATTTCTCACTTCCTGTTTCTCCTCAGTAAGCTGTTCAGGCTGACTAACCCCCAGACAGAACACCTCGGATGATAGGGGCAAGTTTACACGAAGTGAGAAATTTAGACACAGAGAAAAAACATTAAAGCCCTGTACACACGATCGGTCAAACCGATGAGAACGGTCTGATGGATTTTCCCATCGGTTAACCGATGAAGCTGACTGATGGTCAGTCGTGCCTACACACCATCGCTAAAAAAACGATCGTGTCAGGTGGTGACGTAAAACACAACGACGTGCTGAAAAAAATTAACTTCAATGCTTCCAAGCATGCGTCGACTTGATTCTAAGCATGCGTGGATTTTTACCGATGGTCGTGCCTACAAACAATCGTTTTTTTTGCTATCGGTTAGGTATCCATCGGTTAAATTTAAAACAAGTTTGCTTTTCTTTTAACCGATGGTTGAATAACCGATGGCGCCCACACACGATCGGTTTGGTTTGATGAAAATAGTCCATCAGACCGTTCTCATCGGTTTGAGCGATCTTTAGAAGGGTAATCGAACGAAAATGTAAGTGAACCAACAATGCACTAGCTTAAAGGATCCTATTTAGAAAATAAAAAACAACCCCTTTAAAATCTAAGGTCTCAAAATCAAACGTACACATAAACATATTAGATAGTAAGTTTCTTGAGGGCAGGTACTGATGTGAATGTACTATATAATACAGCATTAAAGTGCTACATATATTGTCCGCGCTATAAAAATACCTGTAATATAATAAATAAATTACATAATCTCTCCATTGTATATTCCAGTAATGGGTTTTACTTTTTGTTTCTCCTGCTTTCATTATCTAAATAAAACCCTTAACTTTGCCCGCCAATGACAAGATCAATATAACTAAATAGCTGACATACCAGTATGTACAGTATAAGGACCCATTCACACCAGAAACTGCCCATAACTGCGCATTTTTGACTTCATGTTTAAATGCATTTGCATTTACAGTGCAATTTCCTATACACTTTTGGGCTTGGCTTTCTTGGCTTAAAGGGGCGCAGTGTGGTGCATTTGAAGCACGTTTGTAGAGCGTTCCCTGCTTGCAGTGCGGAAAATGCAACATGCTCTAATTTTTTTTTAACTGCGTTGAACGGCACTGCAATGATGTGAACTATGCCCATAGGATTACCTTGATTTTGGGCTGTCAGTGCAGTTGGAGTGCAGTTCAAAAATGGCTTGGTTCATACCTATGCAGTTTGTTTTTGGTCTGTTTCTGCAGTGCTTTTTGCGTTTTTTTTTTTTCATGCTTGTTTTTGATGCTTTTTTTGGCCAATTTGTTGTTGGATTGATAAAAAAAAAATGCAAAACGCAACTTGCAACAAAATTGCGGTAAAAACGGAGCAAAATTGTGGCAAAAAAAAACACATTTAATGCTTTTCTGCAGCTTCTCCTTTGAAGGCTATTAAACCAAAAATGTAATGTTTTGCATTTGAAAAAGTCCCTGACCTTTTCCAAAAACACAGCAGCTGAAAAAAGCTTAGGAATAGGAAACCATGTTTAATGGACTGTAGTGCATTTCTGCAAAAATAATTAAATAACGCATAGGTGTGAACCTAAATGAAGAAGAAATGTACAGTATGTAGAGGGGTTCTACAGAAGTAACACAGGTTGCATTAGACAACATACAACAAACCAGTATGTAGACAGGTACTCACATAGGCAATACACACACAGGTAGATGGGCAGCAATGGAAAGCACAGGATTCCCAGTAATATCTTCTGCCATGAAGAGAGACGATGGTGCAGTGCCATGGTGCATGTCAGCCAGCATGTAATTGTCTACACTCCGTTTCCTGGTTTCTAACTCATGTTATTTACAGCACGAACTTTAAACTTCTTTGTGAGTTAAACTTTATAGATATGAAATACATATGACGCAAAGTCAACACAGCCCTTTTTAGTCGTCAGCTTGGGTGTGCTCATTTGACCTTTGGTTTCACTGACTAGTTCGTAGACCAAACTCCTCTTTGTAGTGTGTAATTATCTTATAACAAGATAAAAATAAATCATTTTTTTTATTAATACAAATGAAATAGGATCTGAACTTTTACTATGTTGAATGTTTCTATATTGTTTAATATCCATTTTCCTGACTTGAGCAAAAGGACATTTGTGTACGCACTATACATCCTTTACAATAGATGCAGAGCAGGATTGACATCCGTGCAAAAGTCACTTGATGACATTTACCAGGCAGAAATCTATGTAGATGTAACTAAATATATTTAATTGCATTATGGATGCATTATTACATGTATTTTTAGGTGATTCATCTGCCTGAACTCATATTTAGGCATAACAGGAAAGTACTATACACTTTTACTGAACATAACCTGTAGAAATATACCCATTTTTGTACCATGCTTAACCACTTAAGGACCGGACCAATATGCTGCTAAATGACCCAAGGGGTTTTTACAATTCGGCACTGCGTCGCTTTAACAGACAATTGCGCGGTCATGCGACATGGCTCCCAAACAAAATGTGCGCCCTTTTCTTCCCACAAATAGAGCTTTCTTTTGGTGGTATTTGATTGCCTCTGTGATTTTTATTTTTTGCGCTATATACAAAAATAAAGCGACAATTTCGAAAAAAAATCAATATTTTTTACTTTTTGTTATAAGAAAAATCAAATAAACTAAATTTTAGTCAAACATTTAGGCCAACATTTATTTAGCCACATGTCTTTAGTAAAAAAAAATCGCAATAAAAAAAATAGCTACCTAGCGGGAACAGCGACACTAATACAGCGATCAGAAAAATGATCGCTTAGTGACACTGGCTATAGGGAGTGAAAGGGTTAACTAGGGCGGTGATCAAGGGGTTAAAACTTTATTAGGGGGGGTACGGGGGCTACCCTGGACCTAACACTAACTGCCTGTCACTGATCACTGCATTCAGTGACACTGTGACAGGGGCAAGGGGTTAATGTGCCTGCATGTCCTGGTGTCAGTGTAGTGTTGTGCAGACTTACTATGTGATGTGATCTCTCCTCAGCGGCGGTTAAAAAAAACGCCGAGAGCAGAGATCACATCACTTCCCTATTCCTGTGTTTACACAGGAGGAGGAAGTGACACTGCAGGGAGCACGCGCATTGGCTGGGAGCGATCCGAAGGGGGCACAGATCGCTCGCACAGCCACTGGGACCATCGCATGTACCAGGGGGGTCCCGATTGAACCCCTGACCCACGTCAAGGCAGCCACGTTCAGGTACGTTGATGTGCCTGTCCGTGCCATTCTGCCGACGTAAATGTACATGCGGCGATCCTTAAGTGGTTAAAATGTGGTAAATACATTTGCTGATGTCTATGTTAAATGACGAGAGTTCTGTAAAGGGATATAAGGTCTACTTTCTAGATCAGTGGTTCTCAACCTGGGGGTCGGGACCCCCTCGGGGGTCGAATGATGATTTGCCAGGGGTCACCGCATCCTGGGCTGTTCCAAAAGCCTGCACCGCTCTCCCAGCCTTTTTGCCCACTCAGCCTCTTCGCAGGCGCCCATTCAGTTCATGGCATGGCTGGGGGGGCATAGACTAGAGGTCAGCTGACTGGTGATGAATGTGAAGTGGGAGGGGCTGCAGAAGACCCTATCTCCTGATTTCAGCAAAGGTGTCACTGCTACGAGACACCACAAAGGGGTTTTAATATTGTACAAGTGGAAGGAACTCAGGGAGCTCTAAATGTGAATGGGTTAGGGGCACAAATTACTTGTCTTGCCTTGGGTGCTCAAAACCCACGCTACAAAAATAATTTTAATGTTAGGGGTCCC
The DNA here is from genome assembly GCA_029574335.1 of Rana kukunoris. NCBI lineage: Eukaryota > Metazoa > Chordata > Amphibia > Anura > Ranidae > Rana > Rana kukunoris. Next base: position 120,450,821 of record CM056052.1, read on the forward strand.
CACAACCTGTAAACCCATCCATAAAACATTTCAACGTAAAGCATGTGCCAGAAATGTAACGCTCCCTTTGGTTGTGCTCTCAACCAAACTGTCAAACCATCCAATAGCTGGTGTCATTACTGATCACATGTGTAGCATCATGGCAGTTGTAGATTAAACAGACGCAAAAATGGCAGCTTCATTGGCTGAAAACGATAGGGGGGTTTACTTACACTTTAACTGGTAGTGGCGCGGTCATGCAATACTGTACCAAAATGAAATTTATATCATTTTTTTCACACAAATAGAGCTTCCTTTTGGTGGTATTCGATCACCACTCATTTTTAGTATTATTATATAAATGAAAAAATACATAACATTTAAAAATATATATTTTCTGTTATAAAACTCATGCAATAAAATCAAATTTGAACATCAGCAGCTAGAATGTTGTAATAGGGGACAATGAAAACCTGTGGCTTTGTGTAATTAAAGGCAGGCTTTATCCACACATTGGCTTGTACACAATTTTTGGGCAATTTTTAGGCATTTTGCCAAGGTACCCATGGAGAAACCTCAAGACACCCCAGGGTGCCAGGCACCCTGGTTGAAGAAGGCTGCACTAACATACATAATATTGTTATTTATTTTTCTAGCAAGTACATTTGCATCACCAACAAAACAGGATTACAAATGTAACTTGTAACACAACATTTTCATGGGTAAATGCAATGGAGTTGAGGCTAGCTAAGTAGAGGCTAAACAAGCAATATGGTTGTAAATAAGGTGATCCTGTGTTTATCTGGAATATCCACTCATATGCAAGAGAAATTACAAGACAACACTTTTCCTAGGGCATGATTGGTTAAATGAGGTGAGCAAAGCATCATATTATTTACTGAGCTCAGTCAACATTCACTTTGCTAATGTACCAGTCTCTTTCCCTTTAGTAAATCATCCACATTGCATCAGTTCTTTGTGCTGCCTGACAATATAGAAGTAAACAGATAAAAGGTAAAGGTTTTATAGGTTCTTTGTACTTAATTCAATCATACTTATCTTGTGTCATACCAAAGATCTGGAACCTGGGAAAAAAATGACAGCTCTCTATGAGCATGTGACAGGGTGACAACACAGGAGTACAATTGGGAGACAGTTGTCACCCCATCACAGGAAGTGTGTGAACAAGTTCCTTCATAGCAGGATCATCAGAAATTATCTTTTGAACAGTTGTGAAAATAAAAGATAAAAACAACCTTGAAAAATACAATAATGCATCAAAGATTATAAGATTTCATTGATTTGGTTTAGATCTATGTTAAAGTAGTTGTTAAGCTACTTAGTGTTTGTGCTACAATCCCCTCTGTTATAATAGATGATTTGACCCAGTGTATGTGTGTTGTAAAAAATACACCACTATATACCTTATTTTATAGCACAGCTGGTCGCTCACTTGACTGGCTGCCTCTCTCCTCTCTCAATCTGACAACAAAGGGGGCGGGCAGAGGTTATTGTAGCACAAACACCAAGTTATGATAGTAGCAGAATGGGAGGGCCGGGAGCGGTCGGAGCTGACACGCGGGGGGAGGGGAAAGGGAGAGGAAGCCAGAGAGCTATGGATGACTATGGCCTCGTACACACGACCAAGAAACTCGACAGAATCCATCCAGAAACTTGGTGGGAGAGCTTTTTTTGCCAAGGAAAACGGTCGTGTGTATGCTTTTCATCGAGAAAACTGTGGAGGAACTCGACAAGAAAAAAAGAGAGCAAGTTCTCTTTTTCCTCGTCGGGAGTCTCAACTTCCTTGTCGGGCTGGTTTTCGACGAGAAACATGTTGGCATGTATGCTTAGAAACCCGCGCACCTTCGGTAAAATTAGCGGTTGTTATGGAAATAGCACATTTGTCACGCTGTAACAGACTGAAAAGTGCAAATGTCTCTTACCAAACTTTTACCTAACACGCAGTAACATGAGATTAGCAGAAGCAGCCCCAAGGGTTGTGCCAGTGGAGTCAAACTTCCCCTGCCGTTATACGTGTTGAAGTCACCGCGTTTGAGATCGACGAGATTTGGTCTTGACAGTGTGTACGCAAAGACAGCATGTCAAGATTCTCAACAAGCCTAGCAAAGAACTCGTTGAGGAAAACGATGTGTCTTTTCCGACAAGTTCCTCGATCGTGTGTACGAGGCCTGAGGCACATAAACTGACCAGGACTCGGCAGTCAAGATAAACTGTGGTCAGATTACAGGTGGAGGGCAGAACCAGGCAGGATCATCCAGATATTTTATATGATACAAGGGGCCAGATGATACAGTACAAAAACTGTGCTGTATTACATGCTTTAAAGGAACAAGATCCATTTTTATTTATTTTTTTAGGCTTACAAACGCTTTAATTTAGAGTTGATATTATGTTATAAGGACATCATGGTCACCTCACACATAACACATGCACTATATCTTCAAAGTGGTGCTTTTATTTCAAGTTTTCCTTATGTAGAATATGTATCTGTGCCACATCTCTGATGGTAAATATATTTCATCAGAGCCTAAGATACAGCAAAGATTAATGTTAGCATTCACCCTCTGAGTAAATGACTGGATCAGGGTGTGAAGTCTGGAAGAACCTAGAGATTCTTCTGTCTTCACTACTGAGATAATAGGGTAACACTGTACATGGCAATGGAAGCCACCCTATAGGGACGTTTCATTATATTACACTCTTCTTTGTCCCTTTTCACACTCAGAGGCATATTTATAAAGAACAAATGGTATATTTGCCAATGATTAATTGCTTTTTTCTTCAAAAAAGATAAAAAAAAAAAATCACACAGATTTCAGTCAACATTTCGGTGGTTGCATACAGTATTTATAATATGTCCGAAAATACATTTATCAGCACAAATCACTTTTTTAAAGCTGAACTTCAGGAAAACAGCTAAATACACAGAATAAATACACATGTGGGGACTCTTTTACTTGCTTAGTACAGTAATTTGTATTTTTGTCTATCCAATCCTGAGATTTATACAGTCCTGTCACACTGCACAGCACTGGCAGGGCAGAAGACCTATTTTTCTCTGCTGCAGTTAAGTAATATATATACTAAGCCTGTCAATGGGGAATTAAGGAGAAGCAGCATATTGATGAGTATTGTCATATTGTCACTCTGCTCTCTCCTCTGTTGGCAGGCTTCTTGTTAACACTTCACTAATGCAGTACAATCTGGTTGGCTTCATGTGCTGCTTCTTCTTCTACTACTCTGCACTCTGTTGTACATGACATTGTAAGAGACTGATACCATGTCAAATTTAGGTAATTGCATTGGCTGCATTAAAAATATACAGTATCTCACAAAAGTGAGTACACCCCTCACATGTTTTAAATATTTTATTATATCTTTTCATGTGACAACACTGAAGAAATTAGACGTTGCTACAATGTAAAGTAGTGAGTGTACATCTTGTATAACAGTGCAAATTTTCTGTCCCCTCAAAATAACTCAACACACAGCCATTAATGTCTAAACCGCTAGCAATAAAAGTGAGTACACCCTAAGTGAGAATGTCCAAATTGGGCCCAATTAGCCATTTTCCCTCTCCGGTGTCATGTGACTCATTAGTGTTACAAGGTTTCAGGTGTGAATCACTCTCACTTTCTCACACTGGTCACTGGAAGATCAACATGGCACCTCATGGCATATAACTCCCTGAGGATCTAAAAAAAAAATTGTTGCTCTACATAAAGATGGCCTAGGCTATAAGAAGATTGCCAAGACCCTGAAATTATGCTGAGGCACAGTGGCCAAGACCATACAGCGGTTTAACAGGACAGGTTCCACTCAGAACAGTCCTCGCCATGGTTGACCAAAGAAGTTGAGTGCTCGTGCTGAGCATCATATCCAGAGGTTGTCTTTTGGAAATAGATGTGTGAGTGCTGCCAGCATTGCTGCAGAGGTTGAAGGGGTGGGGGGTCAGCCTGTCAATGCTCAGACCATACACCGCATACTGCATCAAATTGGTCTGCATGGCTGTCGTCCCAGTAAGATGCCTCTTCTAAAGATGATGCAAAAGAAAGCCTGCAAACAGTTTTCTGAAGACAAGCAGACTAAGGACATGGATTACTGGAAGCATTTCTTGTGGTCTCATGAGACCAAGATAAACGTATTTGGTTCAGATGGTGTCAAGTGTGTGTGGCGGCAACCAGGTGAGGAGTACAAAGACAAGTGTGTCTTGCCTACAGTCAAGCATGGTGGTGGGAATGTTATGGTCTGAGGCTGCATGAGTGCTGCCAGAACTGGGGAGCTACAGTTCATTGCGGGAACCATGAATGCCAACATGTACTGTGATATACTGAAGCAGAGCATGACCCCCTTCCTTTGGAGACTGGGCCGCAGGGCAGTATTTCAACATGATCCCAAGGACACCAAACACAACTCCAAGATGACCACTGCCTTGCTAAAGAAGCTGAGGGTAAAGATGATGGACTGGCCAAGCATGTCTCCAGACCTAAACCGTATTGAGCATATGTGGGGCATCCTCAAACTGAAGCTGGAGGAGCGCAAGGTCTCTAACATCCACCAGCATTATGTCGTCATGGAAGAGTGGAAGAGGACTCCAGTGGCAACCTGTGAAGCTCTGGTGAACTCCTTGCCCAAGAGGGTTAAGGCAGTGCTGGAAAATAATGGTGGTCACATTAAATTGGGTTCGATTTGGACATTTTCACTTAGGGGTGCACACACTTTTTTTGCCAGCAGTTTAAACATTAATGGCTGTGTGTTGTGTTATTTTGAGGGGACAGCAAATTTACACTGTTATACAAGCTGTACACTCACTACTTTACATTGCAGCAAAGTGTAATTTCTTAATTTTGGTCACATGAAAAGATGTAATAAAATATTTACAAAAATGAGGGGTGTACTCACTTTTGTGAGATACTATATACTAATTATGAACATGGTAACACAGCCCATACCCTCTAAGCCTTCAGGTTGAGGGATGACAGGGCCACATAAAATACATACAGTATAAGATTACATGCTCACAAGGTAATTCACAATATGTCCCTGATAAGATTGTCCAGGTCTTTTGTGACTACTATACTCATCTCCACAACCTTAAAGCATCTTAACATATGGGGAAAAGCCGTAATGGTGGAGGCCAAGATAGTGAATGTATTGGGGATTCCAGGCAAAATGGTAGGTGAAATTAAGTGTTAGGTATGGCTTTAGTTTTGGAAATCATTCATTTTAAAGCCTGATAGGCCAGCACACTTTACAATGCTAGCCTGTGAGGTCTGGAGGGTGGTTAGGGGTTTCATAAGAGTTAGGAGTATGTAGTCTGCAAAAGTAGACTATGGATGCTAACCCCTTTAATATCCTGGGTGTTAAAATGCTGGATGGTACACGATCAATGCAGAGAACAAACAGTAGGGGAGATAGGGGACATCCCTGCCCATTTCTAATTAGGAATGAGGTTGATGTGGCATATGGGAATTTCACATGGGCAGAGGGGGTAGTGTAGAGAGCTAGAATGGCATATAGAAGGGGTCCCTTTGTGTCATTGTATCTAAGCATCGCAAAGAAAAAAGGCCAACTAAGGCCGCGTACACACGACCAAATCTGTCTGCTGGAAACGGTCTGCTAGACCGTCCCAGCAGACAGATTCGATCGTGTGTACGGGCGAGCAGACGGATTTGGCCAGCCGACAGATTTGAAAGCATGCTTACCAATCTGTCGGCTGGGAACCCGTCCACCCGACATGTCTGCTGGTTAGTACGCTAACCAGCAGACATGTCTTCTCGCACACGCGCCAAATGATTTTGACGCATGCGCGGAAGTGTTTTACTTCCTGGTGCGGTGACGTGGCGGCGTCAATGTCAGCGCCGCGTCACTGACACGTCAGCGCGCTGTCTGCTGGCGGGGATTTTGGTTTGCTTGTGTGTACACGCGAGCAAACCAAAATCCAAGCAGACAGATTTGTTCAAATCGGTCGGTCCGACCGATTTGAACAAATAGATTACCTCGTGTGTACGAGGCCTTAGGCGATCAAATACCTGTTCAGCATCAAGACTAATGGCCATACCTTCCTCACCTCATCTATGAAGTATATCAATAAGATCTTTGCTCCTGCGGGTGTTGTATTCTGTCAGCAAAATGAGAAGGCCCACCTGATCCTTGTGAATCAGGGCCAGGAGATTTTGGAGTAGCCAATTTGCCAAAATCTTACCTAATATATTAAGTCTAAATTCAACAAGGCTATTGGCTGATAATTGCCACAGTTGAAAGCATCTTTACCTTTTTTGGGAGTAAGGTCTCGTACACACGACCGCGGAACTCGTCGTAAAAGACACATCGTTTTCCTCGATGAGTTCCTTGTTAGGCTTGTCGAGAATCTTGACAAGCTGTCTTTGCGTACACACAGTCAGGACCAAATCTCTCCTCGTTCTCAAACGCGATGACTTCAAAACATACAACGGCAGGGGAAGTTCGATTCCACTGGCACAACCCTTGGGGCTGCTTTTGCTAATCTCATGTTACTGCGTGTTAAGTAAAAGTTTGGTAAGAGACATTTTCACTTTTCAGTCTGTTACAGCATGACAAATGTGCTATTTCCATTACAAACACTACTTTTACCGAAGGTGTGCAGGTTTCTTAGCATTCACACCAACGTGTTTCTCATCGAAAACCAGCCCGACTAGGAACACGACGAGGAATTTGAGAGTACTTGCTCTCTTTTTTCCTCGTTAAGTTCTTCGACAGTTTTCTCGATTAAAGGATAGACACAACCCTTTTTTCTCTGCAAAAAAGCTCTCCCACCAAGTTTCTGGATGGATTCTGTCGAGTTTCTCGATCGTGTGTACGAGGCCTGACTTTTATATATGTGTGTGTCATGGAGGCAGAAATAAGCTGGCCATGCAAAAGACCTTTGAATAAAGTGTTCATATGCAGGATAAAGAATATTTTGTAATAAAGATAATGAAGACCAACAGGGCGGGCACAGGGATTTACTGCCCAAAAGGATCTTAATGGCTTTCTGTATCTCTTCCAAAGTAATCAGAGAATTCAGGAGTATCGTATCTGACCATGCAAGTTTAGAGTTCTTGCTAGCACCGAGATATGCATTTATTTTTAGCAGAAGAGTATCTATTACAATTTGCTGGCCCCTAAAGTGGTTCTAAAGTCAAAACACTTTACCTTAATGCATTCCCTGCATTAAAGAAAAATAGCACCCCTCTACCTGTTCTATTCAGCCCCTCTGCCATCCCTAAACACACACCTACTCTCTCTTCCCGGCCTGACAGGAGACACTGAGCACAGCAGAGCCATAGGAGTTTTTCAGGCTTCAGGAGGTATGGTATGTAAATGACCGACACCTACCATGTTTCCCTGAAAAATAAGACCTACCCCGATTTTCAGGAAGGGCTGCAATATAAGCCCTACCCCTAAAATAAGTCCTAGTTTAAAGTGTCGGTGAAATACTAAGTCCACTCTATTACTGTATTTGGTATAGCGCTGACCTCCCTCTGCTCTCAGCTGTACTCGCACTGCTCTCCTCTTCCCCTCTCCTTCCAGCGGGGGATCTCGGGCCCCCCTCCCCTCTGCATTCCTTAGAACTGGGAAGAGGCTTTCGGCGGGGCCACGGAATCGCCGAGCAGTGATCAGCTGATGTCGGGCTGATCTGCTCTTCTGAAAGCTGTCAAGGGGAATCTCGGGCCCCCCTCACTCTGCATTCCTTAGAGCTGGGATAAGGCCTCCGGCAGGCAACAGAATCACCGAGCAGCGATCAGCTGATGTCGGGCTGCTCTGCTATTCTGCAAGCTGTCAGCGAGGGCTCTCGGACCCCCCTCTCTCTGCAGTGCTTTAAGAGGGGAAGAGAGCTTCAAAGGGTTACAGATACGGCCAGCACTAGAAGAAGGTATGTGGCACAATTGAATTGCAGACATAAACATTATGCAATATGCGGTGCTGTAAATTTTAAGAATTTCCACAGGGGATTTCTGACAGGCAGGGGGAGAGAAGACAGGATATGGCATAAGACCTACCCCGAAAATAAGCCCTAGTGTGTTTTTGGTTGCCAAAATTAATATAAGACCTGGGCTTATTTTTGGGGAAACACGGTATTACAAGGGCATTTTTTACCTTTGATCAAAGCTACACAGTTTGATTTTAATCCAGAAATTCCACCTGCAAACACCTGAAAACATTAATTCCACCTAGAATCTTCTGCATCTTTTTGTGGTTTCCTTTCTTTATGCCCCAGCCATTCCCAACAGTCTTATGCAACATATGGTACTACCATGGAAAACGAAATCTCTCTTTTACTTCAGTAATATCATCCTGTATATAAATGGACCAAAACCATCTTAACTTTGTTACCCTACGAGACAGAAATGAACTGCCATCAAGAGCACTGCTTAGTCATCTTCAAATAAAATATTTTGCACAATCTATTTCCTCCAATTTGACCTACTCCCCACCTATCCTTTTTAGAAAGAGAACCAATACAAGATTCTTTACCAATGGTATCACATTTCTTTAACCCCAAAATCCTGGATTATTGCTGGAGTTGCAGACGGCACATGGGAACAGTGTTCTGTATATACTGGACTCTCTTAAGATACGCCCATTCTGGCTAAAGTGGCAACCCTTCTACAAATTCTCATCTTACTGACCTAGCTATATACTTGCTCAGTCTTTCACCATCCAATGTGCCTAAGGATGTAAGAAAGTTGGCCATACACGCAATAATGGCCATGAGATGCTTGGTTGCCTTCCCCTGGTGGCAGATCCAGGGACTAACCACACTTGATTTACACTCTCTAAAGATCAAACTTATGAAAGCTCCTATGGCTAGACTGAAAATCACTGTCACTGTCTGTCACTACCTATGAACTTGGCCATCATCCCGTTTCTTTCCATATTCCCTTACTCACCCCTCTCCTCTTTATCCCCCTTCTTCTACATATTTCCCCAGTCTTATGCTGCATACACACGATCATTTTTCGGCATGAAAAAAACAAAGTTTTTCGGCATGTAGAAAACACCTTGTTTTTTCCAACTTCATCATTAAAACGACGTTGCCCACACACGATTGTTTTAAAACAATGCTCTAGTAAAGCGCGGTGACGTACAACACGTACAACAGCACTATAAAGGGGAAGTTCCATGCGGATGGCGCCACCCTCGGGGCTGCTTTAGCTGATTTCCTGTTAGTAAAAGACGATTCGCGCTTTTCTGTCTGTTACAGCGTGATGAATGTGCTTACTCCATTACGAATGGTAGTTTTACCAGACCGAGCGCTCCCATCTCATAACTTGCTTCTAAACATGCGCAGGTTTTTAACGTCGTTTTAGCCCACACCGAAAAACGACATTGTTTAACCACTTAAGGACCGCCGCACGCCTATGTACGTCCACAACATGGCTCGTACAGGCACAAGGGCGTATATATATGTCCTCGCCTTTGTGCGGTTCGGGGGTCCGATCGGGACCCCCTCCGCGGCGTGCAGCGGTCCCCCTGGCTCTGGGAGCGATCGCCGACGAGCGGGCGGATGTCCGTCTTTTTCACCCCCTCCCCAACCAATGGGAGCGCTCCCCCTTCGTGTCACCTTCTCCTCCTGTGTTTACACAGGAGGAGGAAATGATGTCATCTCTCATCGCAGCAGTGTTTTCCACCGCTGCTGATGAGGGAAGACATCCCCAGTAAGTGTGCACCAACACAACACTGACACACACACACATAGGCACATTAACCCCTTGTGATCACCCCCACCCCCCTGTCACAGTGTCACTGAATGCAGTGATCTAATCACTGCATTTAGTGTCAGTGTGACAGGCAATGTGAAAGTTGGTTAGTGTTAGGTTCAGGGTAGCCTCGTACCCCCCTAATAAGGTTTTAACCCCCTGATCACTGCCCTAGTTAACCCTTTCACTCCCTATTGCCAGCGTCACTAAGCGATCATTTTTCTGATCGCTGTATTAGTGTCGCTGTTCCCGCTAGGTAGCTATTTTTTTATTTTTTTTTATTGCGTTTTTTTTTTTTTTACTAAAGACATGTGGCTGAATTAATTTTGGCCTAAATGTTTTACTAAAATTTAGTTTATTTGATTTTTTTACAACAAAAAGTAAAAAATTGTGATTTTTTTCAAAATTGTCGCTCTATTTTAGTTTATAGCGCAAAAAATAAAAATCGCAGAGGCAATCAAATACCACCAAAAGAAAGCTCTATTTGTGGGAAGAAAAGGACGCAAATTTTGTTTGGGAGCCACATTGCACGACCGCGCAATTGTCTGTTAAAGCGACGCAGCGCCGAATTGTAAAAACACCTTGGGTCATTTAGCAGCATATGTGTCGAGTCTTAAGTGGTTAAAACGTCGTTAAAAAATGCAGCATGTTCGGAAAAAAAATGTGTCGTTATTCAAAACTCGAAAAATAATGTGAAGCCATCACACAATCATTTTAAATTACATTTTTTAAAACGTTGTTTCTTTCATGCCGAAAAATGATCGTGTGTACGCGGCATAACTCCCTCCCTTCTCTTTTATTTTCATATTATCTTTTTGCTTGCTTTGCAATACAATACCTCTTGGAACATATTACCAGAACACAATCATAGGCCTGTAACCAGCAGGTCATTGCTCCAAAGATTATTTCTCCAGGTGACCAGGTAGTTACCTGAGAGAGATGGCTAGTCTTTTTTTTTACCTATTGTTAGACCTGTTACTTTTGGGCTTATCTGTGGAAACTCATTTTTTCGAAATTGTAGATTATCTGATATATAGTTTGCCTATTCTAATGTGCTCAGACAAATGCCTTATTGTTTTGTACCAATGAAAAACGTTTTAATAAATATTACATGTATAATATATAGTGGGGAGGCTTTCTGCATCCACTTTGAATGTGTGCAAGGGGGAATCGGTACAGTTTTATTGTTCAGCTCACAGGCTGAATGAAAACCAGGGCAACCTCTGTATTTCCTCCCCTGACCAATGTCACCAAGACAGGAACATCAATAGGGATAGAAACAACAATAAAACCCAATAGAGGTTCTAACCCTTTCCTTTATGTCTGAGCATGGTCACATGATCAATCTGACACAAATAATAAAGTATAACTACCCTTAACCTTATCTTTCCTTTTCCTGCTGTAAAACGTGGTAGTTAAAAAACCTAAACAGTTAAAGTGTACTTAAAGGGGTTGTAAAGATTCAATTTTTTTATTTTCTAAATAGGTTACTTTAAGCTAGTGCATTGTTCGTTCACTTACCTGTTCCTTCGATTTCCATTTTTTTTTTGTTGAACATTGTTTTTTTATTGATTTCTTTAGGTACAACATTAGACAGATACAAATCCATAAATACAAAATTTACATACTCCCAGCTAACAAAATTAGGAAACAACCCCGTTGATATGCTATTATTGAAAGCCACTGGGGAATATCTACTTCCTCTTGTACCCCCTTATGTCTTCCCCCTTATACCCCCCTCCCCTCCCACGAAAACGCATTCTTATTGTGATGTCTTATCAGAAAAGTTCTTGGCTGCAAATGGGGTATTCAATACTAGCTCGAGTTATTGGCTAAGGGAGGCTTCCAGTGGATCGAAAGGTAGATTAAGATCTTACCCGTAGGTCTTCTATAAGGGGATAGTCAGGCAGAGGGTCCCTAACCAGTAAGGGTTAGTTCCTATTGAGTCGGTCTGGATTTCTTTGTTAGTTCTCCCTACATTCTAAATGTTTTTTTTTTTTCTTTGTTTTCTTTGTCTGAATTTCTCACTTCCTGTTCCTCCTCAGTAAGGTGTTCAGAAAGCTGTTCTAAAAGACTTTCCACCACTCGGATGATGGGGGCAAGCTTACTGAGGAAAAACAGGAAGTGAGAAATTCAAACAAAGAAAAAAAACATTTAGAAGGGAAATCGAAGGAAAAGGTAAGTGAACCAACACTAGCTTAACCACTTAAGGACCGCCGCATGTACATTTACGTCGGCAGAATGGCACCGACAGGCACATCAACGTATATATACGTTGGTGCCTTGGGGGGGATCGGGGGTCCGATCGGACCCCCCCCCCGTACATGCGGCGGTCCGCGCGGCTGCAGGAGCGATCCGACGAGTGGGGGCGGCTATCCGTTTTCATCCGCCCCCTCCGGATCGCTCCCAGCCAATGCGCGCGCCCGCCTGACCTGTCACTTCCTCCTCCTGTGTAAACACAGGAAGGAGGAAGCGACGTGATCTCTCCCTCGGCGTTTGTTTCAAGCGCCGCTGAGGAGAGATCACCACACTACAAGTAAGTCTGCACTAACACTACACTACACTACACACAAAATCACATTTAACCCCCGCGATCGCCCCCCCCCCTCCCCCCTGTCACAGTGTCACTGAATGCAGTAATCATACATGTATGATTACTGTATTTAGTGTCAGTGTGACAGACAGTGTGACAGTCACTCAGTGTTAGTGTCAGGGTAGCCCCCCCCACCCCCCCCAATAAAGTTTTAACCCCTTGATCACTGCCCTAGTTAACCCTTTCACTCCCTATTGCCAGCGTCACTAAGCGATCATTTTTCTGATCGCTGTATTAGTGTCGCTGTTCCCGCTAGGTAGCTAATTTTTTTTTAATGCGATTTTTTTTTACTAAAGACATGTGGCTAAATAAATTTTGGCCTAAATGTTTGACTAAAATTTAGTTTATTGGTTTTTTATTATAACAAAAACTAAAAAATATTGTTTTTTTTTCAAAAATGTCGCTCTATTTTTGTATATAGCGCAAAAAATAAAAATCGCAGAGGCGATCAAATACCACCAAAAGAAAGCTCTATTTGTGGGAAAAAAAGGACGCAAATTTTGTTTGGGAGCCACGTCGCACGACCGCGCAATTGTCTGTTAAAGCGACGCAGTGCCGAATCGCAAAAACCCCTTGGGTCATTTGCCAGCGTATTGGTCCGGGTCTTAAGTGGTTAAAGGAACCAATTTAGAACATAAAAGATGAACAATTACAACCCCTTTAAGGCAAAAAAAAACAACATATTCTGTACATCCTTGCAATACACACACATTTTCCATGATGTAATGCTGTTAAAATGTTGCTGACACAAAAAATCCCTGTTAATTTGTTAGAAATCCAGTGCGTTCCTAACCTCCTGTTTTAGGCTGACAACACAGTGTCTCTGCAATACAAGTCAATGTTGTCACATTGTACAAGTCAACATCGACGCACTGACACTGGCATTAGCTTACAGTCCACAGGTAGCGTGTATCCTTGGATGACAATGATGTTCCTGTATAGTTAGTTGCTCAGGAAATATTTCCACTGTTGTGTGCCACATATTATGTGCTTTATTTTTGTCGCAAGGTATTGCCGAGTTTGCTGCCACTACAGCCTGTTTATTTTGTACCTCTGGTATGTTCCTCCCTTCCTTATTTGTCTCTAGTTAGTATAGTCTCTAGCTAAACACTTCCTGCTCCTTTATGCTTGTTCAGAATAATTTTACTTTTATTTATTTCTTGCAGAGACAGGACTTAGGCAAGTCATTGTTTTCTTACACTTCAAAGGACTGGAAAACATAATTTGTGTGTATTTACCTGAAGTAAAACTATGTTGGATAATGGATTCAACTTTGATGTCTTATTGAAGAGTTCTTGAGGAGTCCTTATATTCAATCAAATTTCTCGGAGCAACACCCCAGTGATTGACACAATTGCAAGTGCCCACCACCTTAATAATCGGCCGTTTACCAGAAGGCAAGCACAAAGAGCATTCGGCTATACCCCAGCCACGGCCTTTGGCTTGCACGCAGAGTGGAAAAAAACAGGATTGAACCAGGAAGCGGAATGACCAGCTGGATAACCCCCACCGTATCATAGAAGTCTGTGACCATAGATTGAATAACTCAAGGAAAAAAGAAGAATACTGACCATAGCGTGATACTGTATGTTTTAATAAATTATAGTATCGCACTTACTGTACATATAGTTAAAGAGGAGGTTCATCCTAAATATTCTCTCTCCCATGCGATCCAGCATACTGGCGTCAGCGCCAGTATGCTGTTTTTTGTTTTTTTAAATCCCCCACTTACTGTGAAATCTTTAATTTTAATTTCTTTCCCCCCGTGGTGGATGGCGCTTGTATAGCGCGTCACAGCTTCCAAAAATACCCGATTTAGGACTCGGGTATTTCCGGCGCACAGACCTAGGAGCTGACCTAGGAGCTGACTGCGCAGGCGCAGTATTTCTCCGAGTCCAATGTCTAAAAAGCCGAAATAGGACTCGGAGAAATACGGCGCCTGCGCAGTCAGCTCCTAGGTCTGCGCAGGCGCCGTATCGGGTATTTTCGTAAGCTTTGACAAGCTGTATAGGCGCCAGCCACCGCGGGGGAAAGAAATAAAGATGAAAGATTTCACAGTAAGTGGGGAATTTATAAAAAAAAAAAACAGCATACTGGCGTTGACGCCAGTATGCTGGATCACATGGGAGAGGGTATATTTTAGGGTGAACTCCCGCTTTAAGTGAAATATTGCATAAAAAGTTGCCGGCCGGCAAATACAGGAGCCCATCCTCCTCTGAAGCAGCGTGGTAATGTCAGCACGCTGTTTCAGAGGAGGAAGGGCTCCTGTGTTTGCTGGCCTGCAACTTTTTATGCAATATTTCACTCAACTATATGTGAGTGCAATACTTTTATTTGTTAAAACATACAGACGGTATCACGCTATGGTCTATACCACAGGTGTCAAACACAAGGCCCGCGGGTCAAATTCGGCCCTCCAGGTCATTTCATGAGGCCCTCGCCCTCCACTGGTCCTCCTCAAGACCCTGACTTTCTGCTTTTAAGCAATGCATCCAGCTTCTTCCCAGCAGCAGCTTAAGGAAAGAGAGGTGCACTGTGATGTAAGGGTGGGGGACTCAACTTCTGATGGCGAGTTAGCTCTTAACATCTAATGTAAGGGGAGAAGATGCAATGGACATCTAATCTTACAGATACAACCCGGCCCTTTTGAGGGCAATCATAATGCTGATGCGGCCCACGATGAAATTGAGTTTGACACCCATGGTCTATACTGTTCTTTTTTCCTTGAGTTAATCAATCTATGGTCACAGACTTCTATGATAGGGTGGGGGTTATCCAGCTGGTCATTCCGCTTCCTGGTTCAATCCTGTTTTTTTCCACTCTGCGTGCAAGCCAAAGGCTGTGGCTGGGGTATAGCCGAATGCTCTTTCTACTTGCCTTCTGGTAAGCGGCCAATTGTGTGAATCACTGGGGTGTTGCTCAGAGAAATTTGATTGAATATAAAGACCCAATTTTGCTTTGTTTAGTGTACAGCCTATGGATCTTTGTTGTTGGACATTATTGATATAAGATATGGGCTAATGTGGAAACTAAATATATTTTTTGTGCAATATCAAACTCATGGGCTTATGTGTAGTAATGTTTGTGCAATACTTTTTTTATGTTATTTTTAATCTATCATTTTTTTGATTGATATGGTTTATTGGCGCAGTTTTCTACCTTTGTTTATAATTGTTATGTGTGTATTCCATTTTAATCTGCTGCCTATATTTTGCTGCCTATATTTTGCTAACTGTCTATTGCAGTTTTCCTTTTCCCAAACCATTGCACAGATCAGGTAAGTATAACATATTTGTTATTTTAATTTTTTTTTTAATTAGTTACTTGATTGTCAAAAGTAAAAGAAGCAACAAAGACAACCAAGTTATTACAACAAATGAAGAGTAAGGCACAATTTATTTTTTATTTTAGGCTTCGTTATAGCTTAAGCACGCATTCTTTTTTGAAGTTAGAGGCCTCATCGGTGTGGCTGACATGGTCAGAATGTAAAATTCATTGGACAGTATCAACAAAATGGGTGATCAAGGCATTTGGAGGTGACTATGCTGGTAGAATTTTAAAAAGATTATGTTGTACATTTTATCGAGTTATATCACTTTGTTTTGTTTGTTTTTACTTCATATTTTATCAAGTAATACCAAGTGTTAGGTTCGTTATTATTGTTGATCATGACAATGATATCTTGTCTATCAGCTGTACTGCATGTCCCTTCCCAGTAATTACTGTCAGAGAGGGCCAGAGGGGAATCTTTTTGCCCTTGAAAACATACTGCAGCTGCATCAGGAATGTAAAGCTTGAAGGAAACATCAGTATTTGCAGGTAAAATGCCTTCTAACGGCTGCACCAACTCATAGTGCTTGGCCCAGTTAGAGTATGTCAGTGGAAACACTGGCCATCCTACTGCGGGGTTGGTACATATAATGAGATAATTGCATAAGTACGTATACTTAATATTATCATTATTATCAGTCTTGATAAAAATTGATAAAACATAGGTTCCTGCCTGCGGAAGACAAACATTTATGTCCACTTTGTTCTTTTTCTCTGTTGTGAATACATGCCTGTTCTCCATTTCCGATGTCATTTGTACTTCATCAGATTGTAAGGTACAAAAAAAATGTAATTTCTTCTTCAACATAAAATGTATAGTAAAGAACCCATCATCTGTATAAATCACTGGATCTGCATGGGAAGGGTTCACAAGTCCTGCTTTTTCAGTTAGCCTGTTTGGTCCTACAGGATTATGGATGCACTTTGGAATCCTCATGCTGCTGTCAATGTGTTTGCAGTCAATTCTATATTCTATAACCAACTGCAATTCTTCTTCTTCAGCATCTTCTTTTTGGGCAAAAATATTTAGGACATGCTGACCAGGCTGTTGATGATAAACATCAAGCTTCATTCCATTGTCTAACAATGTTAGTATACCAGAACGTTCATGCTCATTTATGTTGAAAGTGAATTTCAGATCATTGCAGCTCTCAAAGGCAATAGAGACTTTCCCTGTCACTAAAGAAATCACAAAAGTAAGGCAATTAAAAGGATAAGACATGGTAATTCAGAAATCTACATTGTAAGGACAATATGTAATACATTTACACCACTTCTATTAAAACTGGAAAACAGAATATAAATCATGTAAAGAGTTACACAAACTGTTGGCGCTATATAAATCCTTACTAATAATAATAATCACAATAATACACCAGTGTCAGGTGAGACATTTTCTACCTACTAGAGAAGGCATCACTAAATAGCGGACCATGGTCCGGATCCGGCAACAGTCGTTTCCCCACCGCTGGCTCGCCTTCTCACCGCTGCTACTATCATTCTGTCTGCCCCTTTCATAACATTGTCTGACATCCAGGTCTGTTCCTTTTATAACAAAGCAGCACCCCCCACCCTTCTTCACACAAGACTGGAAGCATGGCAGGTCTGGAAAAAGTTAAACGTGAAAAGGCCCGCCCTTTGCCCAGACCTGCCATGCTTCCCATCTTGTGTGAATAAGGTAGGACAGTGTAGGAAGGGGGAGGAGGGGGGAGTGTTGCTTTGTTATAAAAGGGACAGAAGTCTGGAACATGGAGGGAGGACTGTGATTGGGGGGGAACTGTGATTAGGGCCTTGAGGCTATTCGGTTTGCATTTGTCAGCGCTATACAAGTTACTCACTCACTCACTAGGGGGGTCTGTGATTAAGGGGTTTGTGATTAGGGGTTCTGTGAAAACTGACTTTATTGTTGTATGTTATCACGTTGCATTCTAGTTACGACAAATTAAATATACAAATGATAAACACCAAATTTATTATTTTTATTCCTGAAAGTTTGAAGACCGTTCATACTGATGTGGCAAAAGTAGTGTAGAGTAAACTGCATTTTACAATATGTTGTTACAACACAGGTTAGAGCAAGATCCTCAGTGTGTTGCCACGCCATTTATCTCCTGTCCTGCTGACAAACAATTTTGGATTAGAAGTTTTTTTTAGAGATAGACTTTAACAACTAACCATAAGGCCACGTACACACGATCAGACCGGTCCAATAAAACTGGTCCGACGGACCGTTTTCATCGGACTAGGCTGAAGTGGTCTGATGGTCTGATGTGTGTACACACCATCGGACCAAAAATCCGATCAGAAAAACAAAGTTTAATGCTTCCAAGCATGCGTCGACTTGATTCTGAGCATGCGTGGGTTTTTGGTCCGATGCTTTTGCGTACTAACCATCCGTCGGACAGATTTTAAAGCAAGTTTTAAAACTTTGGTCCGGCGGACAACGGTCCGATAGGCCATACACACCATCAAATTGGTCCGATGAAACTGGTCTGCAGACCAGTTTCATTGGACCGGTCTGATCATGTGTACGTGGCCTTAAAGTACAATGAAAACCACCTGTATGACAGTCTAGACCAGTGGTTCCCAACTCAGGGGTCGAATGATGATTTGCCAGGGTTCACCAAATCCTGGGCAGTTCCTGATGCCCACGGCCACCCACTCACCCTCTTTGCAGCTTCCCATTCAGTTCACGGCATGGCTGGGGGGCAGAGACTAGAGGTCAGCTGACTGGTGAGGAATGTGAAGTGGGAGGAGCTGCAGGAGACCCTATCTCCTGATTTCGGTAGAGGTGTCTCTGCTACGAGACACCACAAAGTCAGAGACACAGTGAAGCCAGAGACACAGTGAGTAATACTACCTGTGATTATAGTTCCCATTAATAGTCCTCACTACAGTTCTCAGATCAGAAGATTACCTTGATCAAGTGAACCTAAGTTGGCTGATCAGAACTCTCCCCAGCACTGCCACTCATCCCATCTCTCACTGACCCCCCCCCCCCCACCACCAAGGAGAAATAAAAGGTTTAAAAATAGAGAATAAATGGAAGGGGGAGGAAAGGGGGGGGGACAAAGAAAAAGGAAGAGAAATAACAAGAAAGATGGCTAGAGAGAGGGATGGGGGGGCGGGCAAGAAATTAGGATAGAGAGATAAAAGGCAAAAGAAAGGAGAACAGAGAGAAAGGGTGGTACATCTTAAAATGTACCATAAGGCTCCATTCACATCTAGGCGACAAAACGCCTGTCGCGCGACGCTCGTGCCGCTGGAGGGGAAAAATCCCATTGATGTCTATAGAGATGGTTCACATCTCTGAAACGCCGAACGCCTGTCGCCTGAAAAAAAGTCCCGGACCCTTTTTTTCAAGCGACATTGGCGTTCGTCCATAGACATCAATGGGGAGATTTGTAAAAAAAAAAAAAAAAATCGAAGCGCGGCAAGTAAAGCCGCGTATGCGGCGTTACTTGCCGCATAGATGTGAATGCAGCCTAAGGCTCCATTCACATCTAGGCGTTTTGTCGCCTGAAGCCCGACGCTGAAGCAGCCTGACATACGCTGGAGGGGGGAATTTACATTGTCGGCTATGGAGATGGTTCACATCTCTACGCCGAACGCCGATACGCCTGAAGCGTGAAGCCTGAAACAAGTCCCGGACCCTTTTTTCAGGCGTATCGGGCGTTCGGCCATAGCCGACAGTGTAAATTCTGCCCTCCAGCAAAAAAGCAATAGGTGTTTTGTTTTGTTAACCACTTGCCTACTGTGCACCTACACCCCCTTCCTGCCCAGATGAAATTTTAGCTTCCGGCACTGCGTCGCTTTAACCGACAATTGCGCGGTCGTGCAACGTGGCTCCCAAACAAAATTGACGTCCTTTTTTTCCCCCACAAATAGAGCTTTCTTTTGGTGGTATTTGATCGCCTGTGCGGTTTTTGTTTTTTGGGCTATAAACAAAAAAAGAGCATAAGTTTTGAAAAAAAAACACAATGGCCCAGATTCACAGAGCGATTACGCCTGTCTAACTGGTGTTAGACAGGAGTAATTACAAATTTTGCACGCCGTATCACTAGTTTGAATCCTCAAACCATGATACGGCGGCTTCGGGCTTCGATCCGAGAGGCTTACGTCTTCGTAAGCCTTCGGATCTACGCTGCGATATTTTTGCGGCCGCTGGGAGGAGTCTGCGTCGTTTTCAGCGTCGGGATATGCAAATGACTTTTTATGGCGATCCACGAATAGCTGTTAGACCAGCTATTTGCTGGTCTAACGGTGCGTAGCCCATGTTAAGTATGGCCGTCGTTCCCGCGTCGAATTTAATTTATTTTATTTTTTTTACGTAACTCGTTCTGGAATAGGAATGTCCGTAAACGACGCTACTCAAACAACGAAGGACGTAACGACGTGATTTCGCGCAATGCACGGCGGGAAATTTCTGAACGGAGCATGCGCAGTTCGATCGCCGTGGGAACGCGCCTATTTTAAATGCTTCACGCCCCCTACTCGCGTAGATGGCTTGCGCCGGGAGAAATACACTACGCCGCCGTAGTTTACTGGACAAAATCTACCGGGATTCCACGTAGAGCCAGGTGAAATACGGCGGCGTAGAGTATTTCTGATACTCTACGCGAATCAATTTGTATGTGAATCTGGGCCAATATTTTTTGCTTTTTGCTATAATAAATATCCCATTTAAAAAAAATAATAATAATTTATCTCAGTTTAGGCCGATATGTATTATTCTACATATTTTTGGTAAAAAATAAAATAAAAAAATAAAATCGCAATAACCGTATAGTGACTGCTTTGCGCAAAAGTTATATTGCCTACAAAATAGGGGACATAATTATGATTTATTTTTTATTTAGTTTTTACTAGGAATGGCAGCGATCTGCGATTTTTTTCGGGATTGCGACATTATAGCGGACACATCAGACACTTTTGACACATTTTTGGGACCATTCACATTTATACAGTGAACAATGCTATAAATATGCATTGATTACTGTATAAATGTGACTGGCAGGGAAGGGGTTAACCACTAGGGGGCAGGGAAGGGGTTAAATGTGTGTCCTAAGTAGTGTTCTAACTGTAGTGGGGGTGACTGGGGGAGGTGACTGATTGTGCCCCTATGTACAAGGGACACAGATCGGTCTTCTCCTTCCCTGACAGGACGTGGAGCTCTGTGTTTACACACAGAGCTCCACGTCCCTGCTCAGTTACTGGGCAATCGCGGGTGCCCGGCGGCCATCGCGGCCACTGGGCACGCGCCCCCTAGCGGCTTTAAATGACAGGACGTCATATGACGTCCTGTCAGAACAATAGAGTATTCAAATGACGGAGTGGCTGTACTAATGGGCACTGGTGTGGCTGCATTGATGGGCATTGGTATGCTATGCCCAATAGTGGAATGTTTTTACTTATTTTTTTTACCCAATTGCATATAGTTAATATACTGTTTTTGTACGTGTTTGCAAAATTTAAAGTGGGCCGGTTTAGATGAAGTCCAGGGCCAAATTTTTGTCCCAGTCCAGCCCTGCCTATTACATACATTGTACATGCTATTTTTGTTAGGAAGGAGGTAGCTTGTGCATGTTGTAGGCATATTTTGTAATATCTGCCAGTCTTTTATTGTATTCCTAAAATTGTAATACTTTGTATGTACAGCATTTTTGTTTAGTAAAAACACATTAATACACTGCAGAGGCTTCCTTGCTTAAAATGCAAAGAACCTTACAAACAACTCAAAGCAAAACAATCTGACACCACGTTGTATTAATGATATTTTGTATCCAATTAGATATTTTTTTTTTATATTAAATGCAAGGCATAATCTATATTTTATGTTGTCAAATATTTGCTGTGCAAATAGAAAGGAGGATGTTAAGCTTTTGTTACCTGTTTCAATAAATCCTGTCTGTGGCTGGTAGGACACCATTCCCAGGCTGTAAAAATCACTATAAACATGTGGAGATCTTTGAAAGATCTCCAAAGACACTTCTGTTTGAAGTAACTGACATTCACCCAGCTCAGGGAAATGATCCTCTATGAAGAGGGCAGGATGGGTAAGGAAATAAAATTCATTATAACTAGAAGATAAAAGCAAGAAACAAAAGTTTATCCACCAAAAGTGAAGCAACAAATCTGCTTAGTTTTTTTTTTATTGCAATATTAATTTACTTACCTAAAATTGAACTTATTTATTTTCATGTTAACTGTACCAGCTCCCCATGTGCTGTCAAGTAGGTGCCATCGACCTTCCAGATACACCATGTTCCAGGCATGATCTGAATCACCAGAGGTTTTCGTTCCTACTTGATATCCGGCACCCTTAGAGTATCCGCTGACTTTCTTACACTGTACCCCAGAAAGACTGCATGCAAAATAAAAGTATTCACTTAAACACGTCAGAAAATGAAACTCATATGAATGTATCTACCATTTATGATTATAGGGCTCATTGGGATGGCAGATTAGTGCCGTCCGCTGGAAGATACATGTGGCGGAGCTGTGTGTGCATCCACTTCTACAGGCTGCTTGCACGTAGCTCTGAAATGGATGCACATGCAGCATGGATGGTGGCACTAATCTGTCATTTGAAGGATCCCTAACATATAACCAGCATAATGAGTATGGATCCCTTAGCTATCTATCCCATTGTGGCACTAGGCAAGCTATTCAATTTGTTAGGCCATCCTAATATTCATCTCATACTAGCTGAATTAACCATAAATAAAGATTCCAAGTTGTTGTATTTAAATGTTTTAAGTGATAAACTAGGATAGTTATTTAAAAGATTCTGTAACTTATTGGGATTAAATATATTTAGTAATTTGCTGTCCAGAAATACTATAGATTAATAGGCATTTTATTATAAAATTATAGCTTACATAAATCATTAGGCTGCTACATAAATCACAAATGCAGATCTTAATCCTAATTGGATTATATTTAGTTTGTTAATATTCTGTGCATCAAAAACTATTACCGTATATACTCGAGTATAAGCAGACCCAAAAACAAGCCAAGGCACCAAATTTTACAACGAACAACTGGGAAAAATGTATTGACTGGAATATAAACCTAGGGTGTCAATCTGAATGCCTCACTGTGTCCATTTGCATGCCTCACTGTGCCCATGCCTCACTGTGCCCATGCCTTGACTGATGTTTAACATTAGAGCCTATAGAAAAGGTGCCTGGCTTTGAAAAATCGGTGCTCCCCAGCTGTAGGTCCCCCAGAGAACAAATTTTGCACACTTGTAGAGGAGAAATGGGGATAGATGCGTGCCAAGTTCTGGGTCCAGGGGACCTACGACTGGCCACTACTGGGTCCCCAGAATCACTGGAGAAATGACCGTTTAACATGGGAGTCTATGGAAGGGGTGCCCAGGTTTGAAAAAAGAAATACAAAAAAATCGGTGTTCCCTGGCGGTAGGGGGGGGGGGGCATACATGTGTACCAAGTTTGGGGTCATGGGGACCTACAGCCGTCCGGTACCGGGTCCCCAAAATCCGGGAGATCAGGTGCAAAAAAGGTGACATCTTCAGCACAAAAAAATGTGCTGAAAAACTCGGCTTATACTCGAGTATATAACTTAACTTATTTTTTTATTTTAAATACCTTTTTGTTTCATCATATTTTACATCACAGTGCTTCTGATTTTACTCCAGCCTCTTTCAGCCACTTCTCTCATTGCTTATGGGGGGTTATAAATGGTTACAGCTGTAAAACAGGTCTGCATGCTATGTGTTTGTGCAGGCCTGTAAGCAGGTATACATGGGTATACTGTATGTAATTGCTTTTAGCCCTGTCTGCATTTTGATTTATGTGTTAATTATGCTGCTGAATACAATCTGTAGTGAGTGTGGCTGCCCAAAGCTAGTACGGGGTTAAGGCGATCATCTACTTTAACTGGGTGTTCATGGTCCTGCCAATTGCTGTGGGCCCATAAATACAAGGGAGAGAGAGGGGAAGGAGGTTGGGTCAGGTCTGCTGGTTTTGGTCCTGAAGCACCCTCATGGGAATGGAGGTGTTTGCTGTGCTATGTAGTCTTGCTTAAGCTTGCGGCTTTCCTACGGGGTGAATTCGCTGGCATTCTCCATTGAAAAGGAACTTACCACTAATATACTCTCTCTAGAAAGTATGACATGGGCAGCCTGAATTACTGTAGGCAGGGCTTTTTTTCTGGGGGAACTTGGGGGAACTCAGTTCCACCAGCTTTGGCTCAGAACCTTTGGTGCCCGCTCACCACAATCACTTGTGAACACAGAAGTCTGGTTTCTGTGTTTTCAAGTGACTGCTTTGTAACCCCCTGAACTCTGCACACTGTATGTAATGCAATTCTGGCATTTAATGCCCCTTTAAGACCCTTCTACTGTTTGTGAAATCTGAACGGGTCGTGGTTGAGTTCCTGCACCTATTTTCTGAGAAAAAAAGCTCTGACTGTAGGTAGTGTTTGGGTATTGAATGGAAGCCACAAAAGACTGCTGCACCAACTTGTACTTGCAAAGAAACTAAAGTTGTGTTAACTGTTAAAAGCCTAGTCTGAAGTCTATTCAAATGGGTACAATAAGGTAAATGTCATATCCAATGAATAAACACCTGTAGCACCCAGACAGTAGCAAGCGTAGGGGAAAAACTTTTCAGTGAAAGAGAGTTTAAAAACACATGCAGCCATTTACTGAAATTAGAACAGAAGCATTTTAACCTTAAACTGCATAGATGGTTCTTTACTGTCAGAGCGGTAAGGATGTTGAATTCTCTTCCACAAGCAGTGGTATCAGCTATTGGATGAGCACCTTAATGATCACAACATACAGGGATATACAATGAACTATTGACATAAACACAAGCACACTCCCACACATAGGTTAAACTGGATGGACTGGTGTCTTTTTTCAACCTTACCGACTTACCGATATAACACGCAAGGGGATGAAGAGGAGACAGAGAGCCACCATGAAAGGGTTAACCAAGCAGAGGAGCTGGCAGTAAGTAATGTCTAATTTGCATTTGCTATAAGTAATCAATACTGGTGGGAATGCTATAGCAATCAGCCAGTGGGAGAGGGGTACCAGCCATAGGTGAGAGTGTCCTCTGGTTTGCAAGGGTGTTTTTGCTCTCTCCCTAGCAGTTGGTGCTCCTAGTTTACCCAGGACAAAATCCGTGGCACAGAGAGACTATGGACCTAGTTGGAGGTACTGGAGAGTGTCAGGGGTTAACATGTTCTGCAAGCAGAGGTGCACACTTTGTGCAGGACCTCCACATTGTCTTTGGGAGTGAGGTGGTATGTAAAGCTGGGCTGGTGGAGCGGAACACAAGCTCTACAGTGTCCCCCTCTGCATTTAGAAAGACAATATGTACAGTGTAATAAGAAAAGTGTCTAATAGTAAAGAGACTCAAGTTTAATATGTATCTGTGAAGGGGGAACGGCTCACTTCTAAGTATGCGCTGCTGCCTTAATGCCGCCTTAATGCTGATTTTCGCATTGACCACAGCTACTGCTTGGTTCCCGGGCAGTAGCAAGCACGTTGATGAAGGGTTCCCATCTACAGGGGGGCGGGTAGGCCCTACCCACAGGCCCTTATCAGATGAGCCCAATGGGGTTCATCTGACAAGTGCAATGAAGGGTAACAAATAAGGGGACCTTCATGGCAGCATTGAAACAGGTGCATCCAAACTACTACCTCCTGTGTAATGCCCGGTGAGCCTCAAGAACACAGCACTCAGCCTAGGAAGTCTCTGCAAACCTCCATATAATCCATCTATTTTTTTATTGTATGTGAACAACAGTCAAAAAATCCAACGCATTTTAGCCATCAGGCCTTAATCATGGCTAGTCATCTGGTATTATCTCTCAACAACCTATCCATAGTCAGTCCTATCAGTTCTATCCCAGGGACATCTAACCAAGCTCTATGCTGATAGACATATTTCTCCAACTTCAAATTACTGGGCACTTTTACAACCCTCCCCTAAAGTGGGCAGCTCCTCCGACTTCCAGTACACAAGTATAAATTTGTGAGCATGAAATAGGGCTCTTACAATCGCCTCGAGTTCATCCAAAATAATTAAAATACAACGTTTAGGATCTAGGAGGAGGGAAACCTGAAAAACTGAATTAAGTGTATCCACTGCCCCTTTCAAGTAGGGATGTAATTTCCACAGAAGGTGGATACAATTACCATGATCCCATTTCTTTTTAGTCATATAAATATAAAATATTGCAAATGAATATTTGATTATCTGCTATTTAAAGAGGACGTAAACTTCCATCACTAAATTTTACCTATAGGAAAGCCTATAATAAGGCTTACCTATAGGTAGTGTAAATACGATGCATACTAGCACATTATGACATTACCTTGCAGAAAAAACATCCAGTGGTTTACAACTGCTTTAATTCTCTTCAGAATACATACCTGAACAAAGGGAGGAAAAATCCCCTTGCTATCTATAGGCCCCTTTGACACTGGGATGGGGGCGTCGTCGTCAGTAAAGTGCCGCTATTTTTAAAGTGCTTTACCGCCAATTTCGTGGCGCTATTCGTCTGCTTGCGGGGTGCTTTTACCCACCGCTAGCGGCCGAGAAAGGGTTAAAACCACCGCAAAGTGCCTCTGCAGAGGCGCTTTGCCGGCAGTATAGCCGCGGTGCCCAATTATTTCAATGGGCAGGAGCAGTGGAGAAGCGGTATACATACAGTGTATGAAGCTTCAATTAGACCCCTTTCACACTGGGTCACTTTGCAGGTGCTATAACGCTAAAAGTAGCTCCAAGAAAGCGACCTGAAACAGCCGCTGCTGTCTCTCCAGTGTGAAAGTCCCAAGGGTTTTCACACTGGAGCAGTGTGCTAGCAGGACGGTAAAAAAAGTCCTGCTAGCAGCATCTTTGGAGCGGTTAAGGAGCGGTGTGTATACTGCTCCTCCACCGCTCCTGCCCATTGAAATCAATGGGCACCACGGCTATACCGCCAGTGGTTTAAACCCTTTCTCAGCTGCTAGCGGGGAGCAAAAGTGCCCTGCTAGCAGCGGAATAGCGCCACAAAATGGGCCTTAGATAAAGATAGCCTACTGCTGTCTTATTAGTAAACAGAGAATGCTCTGTTATTGCACTTTTAAGGAGGTGTATGTGTAAGTAATAAAAAAGTAACACAAATATCACTAGTTACTCTTGCAAAAACTAAAATAAAGTAGAACTATATTGCCCATGTCTGTTTTGTTTTTCGCCATCTTTGCCTCATTGGGGAGATTTACCTTCACTGCCTGTCCCATAGCCAAAACAGGAAGTGAAACGAAATCCAAGGAAATTAAAAGGAATCCTTTGGGGCCCCCAGAACTAGTGTTTCCACTGGAAGAATCACCCTCTCTTGCCTTTCTGGCGACAAACTAAATTTGGGGATTTCTTTTACTTTCACTTTCAATGATGGTAAACAGGACAAATAGGTAAGAGGGTAAATCTCCCTAGAGGGGACACAGACAGCAATAAAAACCTAATAGATGTTCCAATCTATTTCCATCATTATAGTTTTTCTTTAAAGCATATGCCAAGGCAAAAATAAAAGAAAATGTGTAGTACATATCTGTAATAAATGCATATTTCCACAAAAATAACTAGGAGAGCTTTAAATCTAGGACAGTTCTAAATTTCAGTATTAAAAAGGTTACCAAATCTTTTAGATATAAGCAGTTATAATAAAAAGCATTTTGTAATATATCATCTTCAGGTTAGGAGGAGTAACACAAATATAATACACATTTTTAGTATAAGCAAAGCAGAATAGATGACCATGATTTATTTTACCTGCATATATGTTGAAACAATGATGAATATCCAGCGCAGACTCCTTTTCGTGTGTGAAAGACATCACTTGCATTAGAAGACTGGGCGAATCTATTCTTATAACCTTGAACATCATATTCTACAGTACATATACACATAAATAGATATGAAAAAATATAAACTTCGAACTGTGGCACATAATGAAACAGAAATTTATTTTTTGGTATTAAAAAAACAGACCATTGGAACCTACTGAAGTATGATTAAAGGTCATAACATGACTTGCCCATGGTACTTGGACTTTGTAAGTGCACCCACTTATTGAGCACCTTAGCCAGAGTCTCAGATCTCCAGTCAATATAACCAATCAGTAAAGATAAAAAAAACACTGCCTCCATGCTATATATATAGCCTAAACTTAATCAGAAAATGTATACAAGAAAACGTACACATTCTTTTTGTCTCTTCCTTGTTCATTTATTGTATTCTTTCTTTTCCTCTTATTTTGATTTACTACTGTCACGGAAGGTCCCCGCACTCAGACCGAATGCGTCTGTCATATACCGCTTCCCATCAGTCTGGACATAGATACCAGATATTTTAGCTGCCTTTAACACACAACGAGACGAGACTTGTATGTGTGCTAAGTATGGATGCTTTAATGGTACACTCTGCTGGTTTATATACGGTACAACATATTCAGGAATCCCAGGAACAATGAAATCTCCACCCCCCTTCACACCATGGGGGGCTTCAATCACTTACTTTTAGATAATGACATCCAGTTGAGCTAATCACTAATCAGTATCCAGACATTTCGGCACCGGGCTATATGTAACATGACCTGACAAGCCACATTCCTTTAGATAATGACATTCAGTGGAGTTAATTACTAATTGTAACAAAATGTGTTACCCAGACAGCCTCGCCCCGCATAGCTTGTCAAGTTTCCTTGAACATAATTGACATGCTAATTCAATACACCTGAAGAGAGACGTCTGATTTTTATGACTTAATCAGTTACAACACAGTATTGGCATCACACAATAGAAAATGGGATGTCTTTCAGGAGCCAGGCTGACTCTCAGTTCCAGTCCACAACAGCCTTACACAATGGATAATAGAAGGTCTTGGAGCAGATGCAATTTAACCCTTTGCGTTCAGAATCAGCAACCTTAAAATAAAATAATCCTACAGATATCTCAGAATATAATGTGGATAATACATACATATTAATCCCATCTCAGGTAGTCTAAGATATCAGTCTTCAGTTCATCCTATGGCCCTAGTGGTCATAGGATGATTTTAGACATAAGAGAATATGTCTGTCACAACTACTTATATTTTATTATTAACTGGACCCACCTATGTGGTGACATATCCATATCCAGGCAGCTCTTGTTTTCTCCAAATCTGTCTTAGTCACACTTATAAGTTCTTTCACTAATTGTTCAAGCGTCCCTTTGGAATCTACCTTAAGTGAAGAACGAATAATGATATTAAATACCTTCTTTTTTTTTTTTTTTTTAATCAGATATACACATATAAGCTTTACCAATATTCAAAAACACAGTCACTTACATTCCATTGTACAAATAGTAAGATAAAGTCAGCGCTCTTTCAGTGAAATTTAAACAGCAGTGTGCAATACAGGTTGGGATATAGTACACACATAACCAATTAAAACAAAAATAAAGCGCTAAATAATAATAATGTGCCCATAAAAATGTGACCATAAACTGAAGTTTGTCAAAACGACAAAAATAAACAGTTCATATTGTTATGAGTGTAAAACATATAAAAAAGTGCTCCACTTCACCCTTTCCCCAATGCTTGAAAACACACCCGTAGTGCCAATCCTTCACCAATGGTAAATACACACTAACCAAAGGGATATGCTATCTAATACTGGAACAGCAATAAGCGCTTTGTGTAAATGGAATCCAGCATCACCACTCTCGCTCAACAGATGGCAGGACCAGACTGCTCTATTCCACTTCACCAGTGGATAGAACCAAAGTTATCAGCATGGAGTCACCAACATAATGAGCCACCAAACCTGCAGTGGTGGAACAACCTCTAGCCCTTCACAGTGTAACTCTATGTACATTTCACAAAGGATTATTAAATGGGTATATGCGTGGTTACTGTATGTCTGAAGCCGTAAAAAATCTCACGCTTTGGCTGCTTATAGAGTGTATGCAAGGGTATCTGTTGGATAAGCCAGTCCTTAGAGGAGAAGAGAATATGCCGAAGAGTGGAGAGGGTGTGTTGTAATTTTCTGTTATTTAGACTTGCGCGACCTCCTCCCATTGATATTTTTGCGCCCCCGTGTCAAGTTCTATTGTGCATTTAGTAGTCTGTGAAATTCCACCCCTTCTGAAAAATGTAGCCAACATGCCCAGATTTTGCAGAATCTTGTTGGTGTCTCTCTGGACTGGTGAATCAAATCTTCCATTTCAGCAATCTTCCTTACACATTGGAGCCATTCTGAGATACTAGGGGGGTGTTGTCTTTCCAATGTAGAGGTATACACATTTTGGCTGTTTTGATAAGGGGTAGGGTTAAGGATCTGTTATATGCCGATTGGGGTAGGGATGTGTGATGGAGGAGGAGTTGTGCTGGGGTGTAGTCTGAAAAGTAAGTCATTTTGGAGATGAGGTGGTGTACTTCTTTCCAGTAGGGCTGTATTAGCAGGCAGTTCCACCAGATGTGGTGTAAGGAACCCTGTTATAACATTGTTTAGATTTCCAACGCCGTGGAGAAACGTTGGGGAGAAATTCATGGAGTCGGTCTGGGGTCCTGTACAATCTGAAGTAGATTTTGAATCTCTCGTGTGGAAACGTTTGTTGATCCATTATGGATATGTATATAAATGCGTTCCCAGTTATCTACTGATAGGTCTATCGCTAGTTCCCCTTCCCAGCATTGGCTGAAGAATTTGAAGAAAGGGATAGTTTGGTTGGTGATTCGAGATGAAAGAGCATTGAATTGTAAAAGTTTGCCTTTGTCAAAAAGTTTTCTGCCCAGATAAATATCGCAAGGTTTATGTGGCGCACGGAATGATCAGGAGACTTCAGGGGAATTCCGGATTGCAGTCAATTGGGGTCAGAGGCCCAGGAGAGGAAGCCAGGTTTATTTTTTTACATGCTGCCTAAAAACGTTGTAGTGTGGGGCCAATTGTGGGATGGCTGGGGCTTTCTTTTGGAATTAGACTTGGCTTGAGCCATTGTAGATGGCGAATTGGTATTTGGGAGAACGATTCTTCTAATTTAACCCAGTCGTTGGTGCTAGTGTGAACATGCCATTCAACCACTCTGTTTGGATGACAAGACCAGTAGTATTTGTATATGTCTGGGAGGCCAATTCCCCTTTGGAGAGCCATATGAAGTTCCTGCAAATCTGTTTGTATGAGACAAAGATAGCTGAGGGGATTGTAATTAGCAGATATTGTAGCTGAGGTGGAGCACTTTTATGTTTTAAGACCATAACTATATGAACTGTTTATTTTTGTCGTTTCGACAAACTTCGGTTTATGTTCACAGTTTCGTGGACACTTTATTATCATTTTAGCGTTGCATTTTTGTTATAATTACTTACATTTCATTGAGGTTCAAATAACTTTCTACAACTAAAGCTACATTCTGAAGTAGTCCAAATACATGAAAACTAAGGGCCAGATTCTCAAAAGAGATACGACGGTATATCGCAGGAAACACCGTCGTATCTCTGTTTTTTTACTGGGTATCTATGCGTGTGATTCCTAGAATCACTTACGCATATATACAGTGAATATCCGACAGGTGTAAAACACTTACACCGTCGGATCGTAGATGTAATTAATTTTCTGGCCGCTAGGTGGCCTTTACGTTGTTTTCTCATTTGCCTATGCAAATGAGCCTAATACGCCGATTCCTGAACATTTTTACGCCGCCCCGTCGTCGTTTACGTTGTTTCCGTAAGCGTAAACCTACCCCTGCTATATGAGGGGTAGGTTTACGAAGTTCCGTCGTTGCCATGTTAAGTATGGCGTCGGGTCAGTGTCGTCTTTTTCCGTTGGTTACGTTGTTTTACTAAGTCGTTCGCGAATAGGGCATTGCGTAAGTGACGATTACGTCGTTTTGACGTCGGTTTCAACGACGCTTTCCGACGTGAGCTGGAGCATGCGCACTGGGCTTTTTTTCCCGGCCGGCGCATGCGCAGTTCGATTGACGCGGCGGCGTGCTTAATTTAAATACAAGCCGCCCCCTTTGAATTACGCAGGGATACGCAGGACCATTTACACTACGCCGCCGCAAACTATGGAGCAAGTGCTTTGAGAATACGGCACTTGCTCCATTAAGTTGCGGCAGGGTAGTGTAAATGGCTTACGCTATGCTGCCGCAGATTCTATGTGAATCTGGCCCTTAGGGCCAGATTCCGCAACACTTGCGCTGGAGTATTTCGATATGCGCCGCGTAACTGTGAAGATGCGCCGTCGTTTCTATGTGCCCGTACCCACCAAACTAGATGCGCCCAATAACGGGCCATTTGCGACCGGCGGAACGTTCCGACGCCAGAGTATTGTCAGCGCTTAATTTCGCTTGGCGTATCAGTCGCGCCTATTGATTTCCCCTGCAAATATGCAAATGAGGGATTTTTCCCAATTCACGAACGGATTAGCACCATACGCTGGCTACATGCGCCGCGCGTATCTCGTCCGTCCGGCGCAAAGTTATTTCTACAAAAGGCTGCTTTATCTTTACTCCAGATGGCCACAGGTCAGCAGGAGAGCAGCTACAGCAGCGTTACCGACGATAAGAGCTAGCTGAGCACCCCCACTTGCAGGACAACACCTCTGTCCATGCTTGTCTGTCAAATTTTACAGCCATGGAGGAAGACATCATAGGTCTCCATAGCCGAGATGACGGCTGACAGCTCCTGGCCATTAAAGTTCAGCTTTCTCCTGTGTGTTTGCGGGGAACGGGAGCAGCCATCTCAGAACAAAAGTAACATCACTGCGGGGAGGGGGAGCAGGATATACTTTAGTGCCGGAATGGCGCTTCTACGGGCGCATTTAAACGCCCAACGGAAGGCATTGCGCTGACGTTTCCCGTGAAGTGGTGCCGACGGAAGTTGTGAGCATGCGCACAAAGGGGGCGAGTGGAGCCTCACTCACTGCGCATGCTCCGTGGTTGATGCGCTGAACGTAAGCCTCTGCGCTGGGCTCCGCCCATCATTTACATATGATCACACCCACTTCCCCTTGCGTCGGGTTACGCCAGCGCATTATCGTTACTCTGGCGCAAGTTTACGCGCAACTGCTATGTGAATAACAGTACTTGCGCTGAAAGGGTCGTCAGAGTAACGTAAATGAGAAGCGTTACTCTGGAGCAAAGATGCTCTCATCTACCTGAATCTGGCCCTAAGTGTTTACCAGTTTTGCTTACTCCAGTGATACTATGAAAATAGTGCATCATCACATATTTCATATAGCACCATTATATCTAGAATTTTTTTTAACTCATGGCACTTCTGCTTTCAAAGGTTTAAAGTAACATTAAAAAAAAAAGAGCCAACTGTAAAAGTAAGGCCTCGTACACTCGATCGTGTGTACGGGCGAGCCGACGGATTTGGCCACCCGACAGATTTCAAAGCATGCTTTGAAATCTGTCGGCTGGGAACCCGTCGGCCCGACATGTCTGCTGGTTAGTATGCTAACCAGCAGACATGTCTTCTCGCACACGCGCCGAATGATTTCGATGCATGCGCGGAAGTGTTTTACTTCCTGGTGCGGTGACGTGGCGGCGTCAACGTCACCGCCACTTTACCGACACGTCAGCGCGCTGTCTGCTGGCAGGGATTTTGGTTTGCTCGTGTGTACACGCGAGCAAACCAAAATCCCAGCAGACAGATCTGTTCAAATCGGTCGGTCCGACCGATTTGAACAGATAGATTGCCTCGTGTGTACGAGGCCTAAGAATTTCAAACTTTTCATTTAATACTGTGGTGTAGACCAGTGTTTTTTTTTTTTTTTTAATCAAGGGACCCTTTACAAATTTTGCAATCTTGAGGCACCCATTCAAAAATGTAAAAAAAAAGTTTAGTTTTACAGAATGTAGGACACATGTAGGACACCCAGCATTACAGGTGATTTATTTTTGCAAAACAGATACACCTGCTGGTACTGACTAAGGTTCCCTTCTTCCTAAGTTTTTTTTAGTTCCCCTACTCTCTCATGACCCCAGTTCGGACAAAGAGGGGTAGATTAAGGGCAAACAGGAAGATCTTTAGGTGCCTGACTTCCTCCTTATTAACCTTTGATGTCATTGGTTGTTAGGATGCTGGTAGCTGGCCTGCATAGTACTTAAGGCTGTAGTGCTGCACAATAAAGACCTGTGGCTTTGTGTAACAAAAAAAAGGCAGGCTCGATACACCACCAACTTATTGACAATATTTGGCCAATTTGGGGCAAGTTTTAGGCATTTTGCCAAGGCACCTCTGAAGAACCCAGACTGCACCACAGGGTGCTGCAGCACACTTGTTGAGAAAGGCCAGGGGGAAAGGTGTTGTAATATTAATATAGATGTGTAGGTATTTAAAATATTGTGTTATACAATATGTATAGCACAGTATTTATGTGTTGCATACAGGCATTCAAGGTTACACATCAAAGGGGTGTTTGCTGACCAAATCTTGTGGCCAAACGACACGTATCAAAAGGTACAGAGGACCCTTTGATGTGTAAATCTTATCTAAGACCAGGACTTTTTTCAGGAGGAACTTGGGGGAACTCAGTTCCACCACCTTTGGCTCAAACCCTTTGGTGCCTGCTCACCACAATCACTTGTAAACACATAAGTCTGGTTTCTGTGTTTACAAGTGAAAGCTCTGCACTCTGTGTGTAACCCCCCTGAACTCTGCACTCTGTATGTAATGCAATCCTGGTAATGTTCCTTTAAGACCCTTCTACTGTTTGTGAAATCCGAACGGGTCGTATTTGAGTTCCTGCACTTATTTTCTGAGAAAAAAAAGCTCTGTCTAAGGCCGCGTACACACGGCAGAGAACCTCGACGGGCAGAACACATCGTTCCGCCCGTCGAGGTCCTCTGCCGGCTGTCAGATTCGGCAACCCGCCCGTCGGGAAAGGCAACCAGCCATTCATCCCGACAGGCCGTCGAGCAAATAGAGAACCTGTTCTCTATTTGCTCGACGGGTTTCCCGACAGACGGGGCTCGCTGAGAGCGTACACACGGCCGAGGTTCTCGGCAGAATGCGGCTCCCAGCAAGGTTCTCGCTGGTTTCTGCCGAGAACCTCGGCCGTGTGTACGCCGCCTAAGACGACCTAGGTTTGTGAGATGGCCTGGTACTTCCTTACATACATAAGGAAGTATTTATTAATGGTAATTAGACTTGAGGGGGGGGGGGGCATTCATTCAGGGAAGCATTTGGTTGACCTGAAAAGAACCCCTCCCCCCAGTGTGAGACCAATATTTTGAGAGAGTCAAGCTGACATTCAGTGGTTCTTGTCACTGAGAAATATGCCATAGGTCTAGGATGAGGCTTTGAATTACTCTGCAGGATTTTTATATTGTCTGTGGACTTTGGACTTTGTACGTTATTGGAAGTTAATTAAAAATGCGTTCTCTGGAGAATCTGTAAGTTGCTGCGAAAACAACATCATTTATAATCATCATACTAACATCTAACATCAATTATCTAACTGGAGGACTAGACCATACACACTATACAGTATATATATTAAGACTACAAAAGGTTGCAGAAAGGCCTTCAGCATCTGGCACACATTTGTTTTTGTGCCAGTTGCCTGGTGCCCATTGCACTCTGTGATTCATCTATCAGTCTTTGTGTCTGAATAGAGGGAGACACCAGCATCTGAGGCCCCGTACACACGGCAGAGAACCTCGACGGGCGGAACACATCGTTCCGCCCGTCGAGGTTCTCTGCCGGCCGTCAGAATCGGCGACCCGCCCGTCGGGAAAGGCACCCAGCCATTCATCCCGACGGGCCGTCGAGCAAATAGAGAACCTGTTCTCTATTTGCTCGATGGGTTTCCCGACGGGTGGGGCTCGCCGAGAGCGTACACACGGCCGAGGTTCTCAGCAGAATGCTGCTCCCAGCGAGGTTCTCACTGGTTTCTGCCGAGAACCTCGGCCGTGTGTACGGGGCTTCACACTCCCAGGAGTTTTAAAAATGCAAAAGGTTTTCCAGCAAGATTGTCTCTTACAGAGCAGAGGAATCCGACACGCATGCAGCAGAACATGTATGTATTAATTGCTTTCTTTACAGGGATCTTGGAATTGTATTAATGCTTCAAAGACCAATTCCAAGTTGCATAAAATCACTCAGGATTCCGAAAGGCCGATAAAGCCTTGTATAATACATTACTGGAGTATTTATCACAGCAAAGTGTACATATTAAAACCAACTAAATCCTTTATTGTTATTTATTTTTCAAAGAAGAGATTAATTATACAATATCTGACAGAAAAAAAAATCAGGTTGTACCTTGGAAGCAAAACGATCCAGTTCCTCAAAGTCCTTTAAGTCAATCACCAGAGATTTCAGGTTTGACCTGTCCCAGGGATAATCTAAATTGGAACAAAAGACAACTGTAAGAGACAAATCACATGCCCCTATAAGATAATAATCACATTTTATTGTTCAGTTTTTACTGAATTGAAATCATTAATAGTATTATCTGTATTGCATACAATACTGTATATGCTTTATTAGGGAGAGCATTTTTTTAACAACTCATTGCTTTATTTATGGATTTCACCAGTGCAGGAAATTCCATTTAAGCACATCTAAATGTAATTTTCAGCTAGTCAATGAACAGCAATGAAATGTTTTGTAGTTGTACAGAAGGAAACAGGCTAAACAAGAGAAAAACTTAGCATTATAAATGGGGTGTACATGGTTAACAGTAGGACAGCACTATTACTAGTTTGGCTGAATACAAACTAGCCTGACATTTCCAAGTTGATCAGTTTGAGGTAACATAAGTAGGAAGAGGAGAGCCCAGAGAGTAATTGGACAAAGGATGTTGAGGCTTAGGGAAGCAAGTGAGAGATCATAGGCATGTGATAAGATGTTGTGATAAGGGACCAGGCTCTCTGGTAAGAGTACAACTTATTGTGGTGGCGGCATATTCACCTGCTGGAGGGATTTAGATTTATTTTTATCCACAGTTGAATCACAAAGTGATCTAATTCGATTAACATGGTCCATCAGAGAGACTGCCTCTGGACTACATAATTCATTTTAAATAACAATATTTTTTCCTTTTTTGTTATTGCAATACTTTCTTATTCCTTACTTCACTGTAAGTGCCCCATCCCAATCAACGTTCCTTAGACCAAAAGGTAGTAGCCAAAGGGACATGATAACAGCTGTAATTTCTGCACTCTGTACCAGCTCAACCGCTGTTTGTATGTATGTTCCAACTCCATCCATCTCAGTTTGGGAAGAGAAGGGAGGAGAGGGAGAGGATGCATTCTGGCATATTTGCCTTATGCTGCGTACACACGATAGGTTAGTCTGATGAAAACGGTCTGATAGACCATTTTCATCAGACCAAACTGATCGTGTGTGGGCCCCACTGGTTATTTATCCATAGGTTAAAAAAATAGGAACTTGTTTTAAAATTATCTGATGGATAAAAAACCTATAGAAAAAAACGATCGTCTGTGGGTACGTCCATTGGTTAAAAATCCATGCATGCTCAGAATCAAGTCGACGCATGCTTGGAAGCATAGAACTTCATTTTTTCAGCACATCATTGTGTTTTACATCACCAGGTTCTGACACAATCGTTTTTTTAACTGATGGTGTGTAGGCACGACTGACCATCAGTCAGCTTCATCGGATAACTGATGGAAAAATCCATCAGATCGTTTTCATCAGACTAATCTATCATGTGTAAGGGGAATTGGTTGCCAGAGGATCTTGTCCTGCACTGTCTATTTAAATCTCATTTGACTGCAGTGTACCTTTAACCACTTCAGCTCCGGAAAGATGTACCCCCTTAATGACCAGGCAATTTTTTTGCGATACGGCACTGTATCGCTTTAACTGACAGTTGCGCGGTCGTGCGACATTGTGCCCCAAAAAAATGTTTTAATTTTTCACACAAATAGAGCTTTATTTTGGTGGTATTTAAAGATCTCTGCGGTTTTTATTTTTTGTGCTAAAAACAAAAAAAATATTACATTTTGAAAAAAAATATATATTTTGTAATTTTTGCTATAATAAATATCCCCCCCAAAAAATGCAAAAATAAATAAATGTCTCCTAAACCTGTGCGGGAGCGACAACATCGTGGCTCCATCCACTAAACACTCCACTAGCTCTTCTCACTGCTCCAGAGCTGTCCCAACTGCAGACCCACTCTCCTCTCTTCCTGGTCTCACAAGAGACACTGGAAGCAGAGTGAGACATAACTTTCTGCTGCTGTCAGTCAATCTCCTGTGAGGAGAGAGTAAGGGCATGGATAATTGGCCCTGTGTGTGTCTATGTGAGCACACTGCCCTGATTGGCAGCACACATGCAAATAGCTGGCTAAGAAGGCACTTGGGAGAAGAAGGAGCCACAGTGCTGGAGGGGGGGTCAGCCAAAGAGGATGTAATGGACCGATCTGGGAAATATTTTTACGCAGAGCAGGCAAATATATATATACAGTACAGACCAAAAGTTTGGACACACCTTCTCATTCCAAGAGTTTTCTTTATTTTCATGATTATGAAAATTGTAGATTCAAACTGAAGGCATCAAAACTATGAATTAACACATGTGGAATTATATACATAACAAAAAAGTGTGAAACAACTGAAAATATGTCATATTCTAGGTTCTTCAAAGTAGCCATCTTTTGCTTTGATTACTGCTTTGCATACTCTTGGCATTCTCTTGATGACCTTCAAGAGGTAGTCACCTGAAATGGTCTTCCAACAGTCCTGAAGGAGTTCCCAGAGATGCTTAGCACTTGTTGGCCCTTTTGCCTTCACTCTGCGGTCCAGCTCACCCCAAACCATCTTGATTGGGTTCAGGTCCGGTGACTGTTGAGGCTAGGTCATCTGGCGCAGCACCCCATCACTCTCCTTCTTGGTCAAATAGCCCTTACACAGCCTGGAGGTGTGTTTGGGGTCATTGTCCTGTTGAAAAATAAATGATGGTCCAACTAAATGCAAACCGGATGTAATAGCATGCCGCTGCAAGATGCTGTGGTAGCCATGCTGGTTCAGTATGCCTTCAATTTTAAATAAATCCCCAACAGTGTCACCAGCAAAGCACCCCCACACCATCACACCTCCTCCTCCATGCTTCACGGTGGGAACCAGGCATGTAGAGTCCATCCGTTCACCTTTTCTGCATCACACAAAGACACGGTGGTTGGAACCAAAGATCTCAAGTTTGGACTCATCAGACCAAAGCACAGATTTCCACTGGTCTAATGTCCATTCCTTGTGTTCTTTAGCCCAAACAAGTCTCGTCTGCTTGTTGCCTTTCTTTAGCAGTGGTTTCCTAGCATATATTCTACCATGAAGGCCTGATTCACACAGTCTCCTCTTAACAGTTGTTTCCAGAGATGTGTCTGCTGCAAAAGGTGGCTACTTTGAAGAACCTAGAATATGACATATATTTTCAGTTTCACACTTTTTTGTTATGTATATAATTCCACATGTGTTAATTCATAGTTTTGATGCCTTCAGTGTGACTACAATTTTCATAGTCATGAAAATAAAGAAAACTCTTGGAATGAGAAGGTGTTTTTGGTCTGTACTGTATATATATATTTTTTTTTTCAATAAAACAAATGCCTTTAATA
This sequence comes from Rana kukunoris, assembly GCA_029574335.1. Classification (NCBI taxonomy): domain Eukaryota; kingdom Metazoa; phylum Chordata; class Amphibia; order Anura; family Ranidae; genus Rana; species Rana kukunoris. Next base: position 120,490,067 of record CM056052.1, read on the forward strand.
TCACTTTAGCTGTCACAGTTTAATCTCTGAGAACTCTATAAACAATGCCGACAGTGACTGCAGTGTATTCATTTTCTCCTAAATTGCTGTAATGTGTATATTACAAAATATAATACTAGCCCAAATAAATGTGCACATGGACAGAAGAAGCTGTTTTGCACCCTGCCAGAAAAATGATACACTTTCTATAGAAATACTTAATTCTTTACCAAATTTTCCAGAATGTTTGACTTTTGGCTTTTTTCTGTCTTGAAGGCCACTGTCATCCTTCACTTCTTCTGAAAAATGAAAAACATACTCACTTGTAGCTTCGACATTTTGCATGTGATTCCTCTCTCACTTTCCAGAAATACAATTTTTCCACGCAGGGGAGGGCTGGCAGGGGGGCAGGGTGTAAATCTCCCCCCGGCTGGTGACACTATGCACAGCCACTGGCTGCCACTACCAAATGCTGTTTTTGCAGAGCAGGCATATGCACAGGTTAACACAGGTCACGGCCACTGCTCACCTCCCACTGTGCAGCCGTGCCTGTGTCAGCTCCGAGGTAGATGGCTGAAGAGCTGAGCTATGTCTCGGCTCACACATTGCTTAGCCTCAGCGCACATCAGCGCTGACATCCCCTTCTCTCTCTGCACAGACACGAGGAGAGATAGAGCTCATCTGCTCCTCCTCCTTCTAAGTCTGCCCTGCCCACACTTCCTGGGCATGTGTGGGCACTGGACAGGAAGTTTGAACCCAAAAAAGCATCAGACAGCCTGCTTGTGCCTCAGCCTCCATCCTGGTAAGCTCATCCTCTCTAGTCTCTCCTGCCTCCAAGTGTATAAAAAGCGGTGCTCTGTGGACTTTGTTAAAGGGGAGGGGGCAGGCTTTGGTGAGCAGAGAACCTCTTTACACAATAGTCCACAGCATGCACCCTTAAATCAAGTTTCCCAGAACACCCCTTACATCAGATCTGATGTATATGGGGTCTGTGCGGTCTCTGATGTGTAAGGGGAGGCTCTGTGGGGACTCTGATGTGTAAGGGGAGGCTCTGTGGGGACTCTGATGTGTAAGGGGAGGCTCTGTGGGGACTCTGATGTGTAAGGGGAGGCTCTGTGGGGACTCTGATGTGTAAGGGGAGGCTCTGTGGGGACTCTGATGTGTAAGGGGAGGCTCTGTGGGGACTCTGATGTGTAAGGGGAGGCTCTGTGGGGACTCTGATGTGTAAGGGGAGGCTCTGTGGGGACTCTGATGTGTAAGGGGAGGCTCTGTGGGGACTCTGATGTGTAAGGGGAGGCTCTGTGGGGACTCTGATGTGTAAGGGGAGGCTCTGTGGGGACTCTGATGTGTAAGGGGAGGCTCTGTGGGGACTCTGATGTGTAAGGGGAGGCTCTGTGGGGACTCTGATGTGTAAGGGGAGGCTCTGTGGGGACTCTGATGTGTAAGGGGAGGCTCTGTGGGGACTCTGATGTGTAAGGGGAGGCTCTGTGGGGACTCTGATGTGTAAGGGGAGGCTCTGTGGGGACTCTGATGTGTAAGGGGAGGCTCTGTGGGGACTCTGATGTGTAAGGGGAGGCTCTGTGGGGACTCTGATGTGTAAGGGGAGGCTCTGTGGGGACTCTGATGTGTAAGGGGAGGCTCTGTGGGGACTCTGATGTGTAAGGGGAGGCTCTGTGGGGACTCTGATGTGTAAGGGGAGGCTCTGTGGGGACTCTGATGTGTAAGGGGAGGCTCTGTGGGGACTCTGATGTGTAAGGGGAGGCTCTGTGGGGACTCTGATGTGTAAGGGGAGGCTCTGTGGGGACTCTGATGTGTAAGGGGAGGCTCTGTGGGGACTCTGATGTGTAAGGGGAGGCTCTGTGGGGACTCTGATGTGTAAGGGGAGGCTCTGTGGGGACTCTGATGTAAGGGGAGGCTCTGTGGGGACTCTGATGTAAGGGGAGGCTCTGTGGGGACTCTGATGTAAGGGGAGGCTCTGTGGGGACTCTGATGTAAGGGGAGGCTCTGTGGGGACTCTGATGTAAGGGGAGGCTCTGTGGGGACTCTGATGTAAGGGGAGGCTCTGTGGGGACTCTGATGTAAGGGGAGGCTCTGTGGGGACTCTGATGTAAGGGGAGGCTCTGTGGGGACTCTGATGTAAGGGGAGGCTCTGTGGGGACTCTGATGTAAGGGGAGGCTCTGTGGGGACTCTGATGTAAGGGGAGGCTCTGTGGGGACTCTGATGTAAGGGGAGGCTCTGTGGGGACTCTGATGTAAGGGGAGGCTCTGTGGGGACTCTGATGTAAGGGGAGGCTCTGTGGGGACTCTGATGTAAGGGGAGGCTCTGTGGGGACTCTGATGTAAGGGGAGGCTCTGTGGGGACTCTGATGTAAGGGGAGGCTCTGTGGGGACTCTGATGTAAGGGGAGGCTCTGTGGGGACTCTGATGTAAGGGGAGAGGCTCTGTGGGGACTCTGATGTAAGGGGAGGCTCTGTGGGGACTCTGATGTAAGGGGAGGCTCTGTGGGGACTCTGATGTAAGGGGAGGCACTGTGGGGACTCTGATGTAAGGGGAGGCACTGTGGGGACTCTGATGTAAGGGGAGGCTCTGTGGGGACTCTGATGTAAGGGGAGGCACTGTGCGGACTCTGATGTAAGGGGAGGCACTGTGCGGACTCTGATGTAAGGGGAGGCACTGTGCGGACTCTGATGTAAGGGGAGGCACTGTGCGGACTCTGATGTAAGGGGAGGCACTGTGCGGACTCTGATGTAAGGGGAGGCACTGTGCGGACTCTGATGTAAGGGGAGGCACTGTGCGGACTCTGATGTAAGGGGAGGCACTGTGCGGACTCTGATGTAAGGGGAGGCACTGTGCGGACTCTGATGTAAGGGGAGGCACTGTGCGGACTCTGATGTAAGGGGAGGCACTGTGCGGACTCTGATGTAAGGGGAGGCACTGTGCGGACTCTGATGTAAGGGGAGGCTCTGTGCGGACTCTGATGTAAGGGGACTGTGCGGCTGATGTAAGGGGAGGCACTGTGCGGACTCTGATGTAAGGGGAGGCTCTGTGCGGACTCTGATGTAAGGGGAGGCTCTGTGCGGACTCTGATGTAAGGGGAGGCTCTGTGCGGACTCTGATGTAAGGGGAGGCTCTGTGCGGACTCTGATGTAAGGGGAGGCTCTGTGCGGACTCTGATGTAAGGGGAGGCTCTGTGCGGACTCTGATGTAAGGGGAGGCTCTGTGCGGACTCTGATGTAAGGGGAGGCTCTGTGCGGACTCTGATGTAAGGGGAGGCTCTGTGCGGACTCTGATGTAAGGGGAGGCTCTGTGCGGACTCTGATGTAAGGGGAGGCTCTGTGCGGACTCTGATGTAAGGGGAGGCTCTGTGCGGACTCTGATGTAAGGGGAGGCTCTGTGCGGACTCTGATGTAAGGGGAGGCTCTGTGCGGACTCTGATGTAAGGGGAGGCTCTGTGCGGACTCTGATGTAAGGGGAGGCTCTGTGCGGACTCTGATGTAAGGGGAGGCTCTGTGCGGACTCTGATGTAAGGGGAGGCTCTGTGCGGACTCTGATGTAAGGGGAGGCTCTGTGCGGACTCTGATGTAAGGGGAGGCTCTGTGCGGACTCTGATGTAAGGGGAGGCTCTGTGCGGACTCTGATGTAAGGGGAGGCTCTGTGCGGACTCTGATGTAAGGGGAGGCTCTGTGCGGACTCTGATGTAAGGGGAGGCTCTGTGCGGACTCTGATGTAAGGGGAGGCTCTGTGCGGACTCTGATGTAAGGGGAGGCTCTGTGCGGACTCTGATGTAAGGGGAGGCTCTGTGCGGACTCTGATGTAAGGGGAGGCTCTGTGCGGACTCTGATGTAAGGGGAGGCTCTGTGCGGACTCTGATGTAAGGGGAGGCTCTGTGCGGACTCTGATGTAAGGGGAGGCTCTGTGCGGACTCTGATGTAAGGGGAGGCTCTGTGCGGACTCTGATGTAAGGGGAGGCTCTGTGCGGACTCTGATGTAAGGGGAGGCTCTGTGCGGACTCTGATGTAAGGGGAGGCTCTGTGCGGACTCTGATGTAAGGGGAGGCTCTGTGCGGACTCTGATGTAAGGGGAGGCTCTGTGCGGACTCTGATGTAAGGGGAGGCTCTGTGGGGACTCTGATGTAAGGGGGCCTGTGTGCAGACTCTGATGTAAGGGGGCCTGTGTGCAGACTCTGATGTAAGGGGGCCTCTGTGCGGACTCTGATGTAAGGGGGCCTCTGTGTGGACTCTGATGTAAGGGGGGCCTCTGTGCGGACTCTGATGTAAGGGGGGCCTCTGTGCGGACTCTGATGTAAGGGGAGGCTCTGTGCGGACTCTTGTGATCATAAAAAATCTTAGACTGTTTTCCTCGATCCATCACTTTTCCACGCTCTATGGGCCACTTGACTGGAATTGCCCCCAGGCCTTATACCACGTACACACGGTCGTTTTTTGTGATGAAATTAAACAACGTTTTAAAAAACGCCATTTAACTGGTTGCCGACCGCCCGCCATCATATTACTGCGGGAAGTCGGCTCTCCTGGGCGAGAGCCCGTAGCTCTTACTCGGCTACTTTGCGGCCACTAGGGTCCCCGCTCGCCCTAGTGGCCGCATTTTTATAGTAATCCAATGCATTTTTATAGCACTGATTGCTATAAAAATGCCAGTCGTCCCAAAAATGTGTCAAAAATGTGTCAAAAGTGTCCAAAGTGTCCGCCATAATGTCGCAGTACTGAAAAAAAATGCTGATCGCCGCCATTACTAGTAAAAAAAAAAACATTAATAAAACTACCCCCTATTTTGTAAACACTATGGCCCAGATTCACAGAGCGATTACGCGAGCGCAACTGCTGTTGCGCGTGCGTAAGTCTAAATGTGCGCGTGCGTATAGTTGCACGCGATTCACAAAACAATATACGCCAGAAATCTACGTTTTTTGGTCCGGCGTAATTGAGTTAGACCTTCGCTTCCCTTCGCGCAAAACTGCGCTAGACACACCATTGATTTGCTAGTCAAATATGCTAATGAGGGGGTTACGGGGATTCACAAAAAAACGCAGTTGCTGCGCAGGCTACGCGATGTGTGCAACAGCAAAATGTCCTGTCTAAAGTTAGAGGACCTAAAAGCTGGTCTAAATTTTGAAAAAAAGTCTAATTGTCAGATAAAGCAACACTGTTAGTGAGGAGTTCAGCAGTCACACGTGTTGCCCAACAATCTGTATGCCAACATGCCAGGGGCATCGTCGCGCATAGCTATACTACTGACTTTAGATGAACAAAGAAGGAGGAGGGCACGGAGGATGGCACTAAGGAGGGCACGGGAGATGTTGTTGTTTTTTTTTTTATTTGCTTATATAAAATTTACAATTTAATCTAATACAATATTCTTATCTGATACAAGCCCCTCACTCTTCACTTGATATATCACACACGCATAGACATCTTTGGCATGAGTGATTCTGAGGTGTCTCGCATCTTCAGATTCACCCCTCATGCCATCCTGGAATTAACCACAACCCTGCAGGAGGACATCAGCAGCCCAACACATGGCACCACCCATGACACCCATGACAGCTACATATACAATCAGAGCCCCATCCCCACAGATTTCGAACAGAACATGTATGGGGACAGCTGGCTGGTTGGTGAGTGACATGGGAGTCAGGCATGACTATCCCCTCCCGTGATGCACACCTCACAAGTGGCACATGCATGACTAACATCCTCCTGTCTTTTCCCTTCAAGGTGACTCTGCATATGAACTGGAACCCCATCTCATGACCCCATCTCATGCCAGCTCACATTATGCATCTTTGCACGTTAAACACACACATTAATCATGGCACAATGAGAATGCATGCATGCACACCACTATGGTCCCTAGCACACACACCCCACATCCTCATCAAATTGGATTGGCACCAGTCCACCATGCAAGACTGGTGAGCAGTAACGCCACGTCAAGGCTCCAATTATGTCACTGTACATTCATACACCATTCACACGGACCTGGGAATCACTTCTCTCTGGTCCTGGGGAACCCTTCTCCACCCAAATTGAGGATGACACCCCTTTTCCAGCAGGAATGTCACCCCCACATTCAAACATCATTCACAACCCAAAAAATGCCAAAAATGTCAGCAAAAAAAAAAAAAAAATGCATAGAAAAAAAAAATGCATAGAAAAAAAAAAAGGCAGAGAACAAAAATAAAAATGCTTTCAAACCAAAAAAAGGGGGAAAAAAAAAATTAATGCCCTCTGCCTGAGCCACGCCTGGGGCGCCCCCGGCCACGGCCCCGGACCCTCAGGGGAGACGCATGGGGGAGGGGAAAAGCCGGGGAAGGAGGAGCAGCCCCTGAGATCTGCCCACCTGGCGGCCTGCCCTCCAAGGCCACGGCTATTCTGTCCAGGGCAGCACCAAGTGTTGCCGTGTTGCCCTGGATAGCCTGGGTAAGGGCCCTCACATCCTGCCCAACGCCTGCTGCTGTAGTTTGCAGGTCATTTAGGCAGGTTGTGGAGGCCCGGGAGTGGGAGTCCAGGTTACCCAGCCTATCGTTGATGGAGGACAGGCTCTGATCCACCCGCCCCATAGTCTGGCAGAGCTGTCTCAGAAGGCGGGTCTGGGTGGCCAGGTTCCTTCTCAGACTGGCGGGCAGGAGATTGGGCGCCCCCTGGTGCTCTGGGATGACCTCCTGGCTCCAGCTGATGGTTGTGGCCGGGGAGAAGGGGAGGCCCTTGTGAGGGGAGCCATGTTGGGGGAGGAGGGGGGGGGCTCCCCCTTAGGGAGGGCAGGCTTCTTGCAGCCAGAGGGGAAGAGTCCGCAGAAACCAAACGTCCAGTGCCTGCCTTGGACTCCTCCTCCTCATGATTCTCCTCCTCCTCATGATCGTCCTCCGCATGATCATCCTCCTCCTCTTGTTCCTCCTCCGCGGACTCTGGCCTTGTTGGGGGGGCCTCATTAGGCTGCTGTCCTGGCGTTGGAGCGGTCAGGCCAGATGGCCCTGCACCCTCCTGCACAGCTGTGGATGACACAAACCATTCACAGGTTGGAGGATCCACACACTTGCCACATATTCCCTTTCACCCCCTCCCCCACACATGCTACACACCTGAGAGAAATAAAAACCTTACCTGGCACCGCGGGGACCGGACTTGTGTCAAAGCCTGGCAGGCCCTCCACTTCATGCCGGTGAAAGGTCAGGGCCACCACACGCTCCGTCGCTGTAAATCTAATCCGGCATGGTGGGCCCCCTCCTGTGCCCCTGGCATGAGCATTTATTGCGGCCATTTTTTTTTTCACCTCACGCCGGAGGTCATTTATTTTCTTTTCAATCCCAGACCGGGTCCGTGTCTCCCCCTCCCCCGATGAATTGACCTGCTCCGTGATCATATCCAATATCTCCCTCCTCCTGGCCGGGGTGGTGGTGGTGGCACTCTGCGGGCCGTGGAGAAAACGCCCATACTCGCTAATGGCCCGGGCAAGAATTCTTTTTTCCCCCACTGTAAAATTAAGCTTTCTTTTTCTCTCTGTCATACTTCCAAACAAACTCACTAGCAGTCACCAAAAATCTGTCACAAATACAAGCACAACCAATCAGACAAGAACACACACAAAAAGAGAAAAAGAACACCCAAAAATCACACTAGCACTCAGCAAGAAACAGTCACAAAAAAATCAGATGAAAAAATAAAGCAAGAAAACAAACGCTCAGAAATCTATCAATCAAACAAACAGTCTCAAACACTTATCAAAACTCACTTTCACAAAAATACCAACAAGCACTAGATCACACAGAACACTAATCTGACAACTACAAAACACACTCTAACGAACAACAGAGCAAAAGCACTTGATTCAATGGGAAGGGACACATGTACTTTTGCAATGGAAGTGCGTTTGTGTGTGTCTATTTATGCTGTCTGCGTAGTTCACAACGTTGCCCTAGTCCATTTCCAATTTCACTGATTGCGCCGCTCCCGAGTTGTGAGCATGCGCACAACGGAGCTGACATGGTTTCCTTCACGCGCGCATGCGCGAGTCGGCCGGCCCTTCATTTGCATGGGGTCACGGCTCATTTCAATGTAACACGCCCACGTCCCTCCCAATTTGTATTACTCCTCCTTACGCCTCAGGAAAAAACCTTACGCTTGCGCAATCTCTTGCGCAAAAGCTACGTGAATCGCGGGATTACGCGGCTAGATTGCTCAAGTCTAACGGAAAAGTGGTGCGCTACGCCGGTCCAATAATGCGCCGATGTACGTGAATCTGGGCCTCTAACTTTTATCGGCCTAAACTGAGGAAAAAAAAAAATTTTATATATTTTTTGGGGATATTTATTATAGCTAAATGTAAAAAATATTGATTTTTTTTCAAAATTGTCGCTCTATTTTTGTTTATAGCGCAAAAAAAAAAAAAAGCAGAGATGATCAATTACCACCAAAGGAAAGCTCTATTTGTGGGAAAAAAAGGACGCCAATTTTGTTTGGGAGCCACGTCGCACGACTGCGCAATTGTCAGTTAAAGCGACGCAGTGCCGAATCACAAAAAGTGCTCTGGTCTTTGGACAGCAATATGGTCCGGGGGTTAAGTGGTTAAAATTATCGTGTGTGGGCAAAACGTTGTTTTATGTCTTCTGAAAAACAACAAAAAAATTATTCAAACATGCTTCTATTTTTTATGTCGTTTTTCAGAATGTCGTTTTTTGTGTCATAAAAAATGATTGTGTGTGGGCAAAACGACGTTTAAAACGACGTTTTTAAACCCGCACATGCTCAGAAGCAAGTTATGAGACGGGAGCTTCAATGGAACAGAGTGCCGTCGAACGTGGTGTACGTAGCCGCGCTTTGCAAGAGCATTTTCAGAAAACGATGGTGTGTAGGCAACGTCGTTTTTTAAAATGATGTTTGAAAAAAGTTGTTTTGTTTCGTGATATAAAACAAAGTTTTTTTACATCACAAAAAGTGATTGTGTGTACGCGGCATAAGGCTTCCAGCCCTCCCCTGCTTCTACGTGTCTAAGGGGTGCAGTGTATTTATCTAATTTGTTTGAAATGGAAATAGATCGATTCATCTCTATTGACAGAAGTGCCTAATGATTTCTTTCTCTCTTATAAAGCAGAACTTTACCCATAACAATTGATAAAGAATAAGGTTCGTTATCAGTGTTGCTCACGAATATTCGCATTGCGAATATTCGCTACGAATATTGCATATTCGAGTATTCGCGAATAACTCGAATATCGCGGCGAATTTTCGCTATTTCGAATATTCATATTTTTTCAAATTTCGCAATCAATTTCGCATTCGCACTAGCGAAAATTCGCATTAGCGAAAATTCGCATTAGCGAAATTTCGCAATTTTTTTTTTTTTTTATAAAATATAGCGAATATTCGTAAATATCGAATATTCGTGATATTTTATCCAAAAAAAAATAGCGAAATTTTGCATTGGCGAAATTTAGCAATTTTTTTTATTTTTTTATAAAATATCACGAATATTCGATATTAAAAGTCACACAAAAAAAATAGTGAGATTTCGCATTAGCGAAATTTCGCATTGGCGAAATTTCGCAATTTTTTTTTTTTTTATAAAATATCACGAAATATCGCGAAATCGAATATGGCGTATTCCGCTCATCACTATTCGTTATCAAAGATCATTCATTCCACATTATGCTACCAAAATTAGTGTGTGCTGTAAATTGCCTCCAGCATTGCTCCTGTTTCTTCTTGATGGTGGCTGCCATTTTGCTGAAGCCCAAAACCCTTTGAAAATGACTTGCACATTGTGACAGCAAAAAAAATTAAAATCTGGTTTACATCCACTTTAACTATAAAGTGGAACTTTATTCAGAATATTAAAGTGTTTGTATAGTCAAATTTCTAACATTTACCTACAGGTAAGCCTATAATAAGGCTTACCTGTAGGTAAAAAAAATATCTCCTAAACCTGCGTGGGAGTGACGACATCACGGCTCCAGCCACTCACAGCGCTGGAGCTGCAAAACCCAGAAAACACACCTAGGGAAAATGTCATCTCCCTCGGCGTGGACCGGCAACGATACTGATGCCTTAGGCCGCGTACACACGATGAGACATGTCCACTCAAACATGTCCGACGGACCGTTTGCAGCGGACATGTCTCATCGGATTTTGGTCCGATGACGTGTACACACCATCGGACGAAAATCCCCTCAGAATGAGGACGCGGTGACGTGGCGGTGACGTTGACAACGCCACGTCACCAAACCTGGAAAAAAAAATGCTTCCGCGCATGTGTCAAATCCATTCGGCGCATGCGCGGACAGTTATGTCCGCTGGTGAGTGTACTCACCAGCGGACATATCCGACGGACATGTCTCCGGCGGACAAATTTCAAAGCATGCTTTGAAATTTGTCCGCTGGTAAAACATGTCCGCTAGCCCGTAAACACGATCGGATTTTTCTGCTGAAACGGCCCCGTCGGGCCAGTTTCAGCAGATAAATTCAATTGTGTGTACGCGGCCTTACAGGTGGCACAGACATTTTTTGTTGACTATACAGCCACTTAAAGTGAAATGAGCCTAAATAAATGTCTTTTTTAATTTAATAACATTTTAATTTATGTTTTCCAAAATAACACCACCAGGTTCTGCCAGTTTGTAAACAATCCCGTTGATTATATAAATTGAAAAGGACTGTAGTTTAGTAATTACAAAATACATATGGTTAGTGGGAAACATTTTGAAATGTGTTGTTAGCCATCACTCAAAATAACAGAATCCCCAAAGTCTATAAAAAAATCACTTTTTTTGCCAGTCTGGAAAACAACTTACCACGTCTATCACGCTTCATCTGTCCGTTTTTCTCATCATTCTCAAAGCCTAAATTAAAAAAGGTTTAATGACAACACAAACAGAAGATGCAAATTAGAATTAGGTATGAAAACAATTGCTGGTGCGAAAACTGTCTTTCACCGGGGAGCTTACTGGCAGGTCGCAGGATGTATGAATACCCAATATGTAAAATGTTATGAACCTGTCATAGTATCAACAATGATATATTTCTCCTAAATTACTGTGCATCTTTTACACATCAAATTCACAGTGAGAAAATATTCCTAACTAGTCTGTTCTATGAACTTGAAACTATTTTAAAGCAATCGATTCAATGTTTTTATTTTTTATATTGAACACAAGGCCACGTTTAAGATTTAGGCCCTGGTACATTGGTCATCTAGCTCTGGTACATACTCCAGCAATAAGGTGCAGATGTAAGGTACATTTAGACCACACAGCCCTGCTGCCAGTAACCTGTCAAACTCTAAGGTGCCGTACACACGGCAGAGAACCTCGACGGGCAGAACACATCGTTCCGCCCGTCGAGGTTCTCTCCCGGCCGTCGAATTCGGCGACCCGCCCGTCGGGAATGGCAACCAGCCATTCTTCCAGGCGGGCCGTCGAGGAAATAGAGAGCGTGCTCTCTATTTCGGCTCGACGGGCTTCCCGACGGGAAGCTCGCTGAGACCGTACACACGGCCGAGGTCCTCGCTGGAATGTGCATTCCAGCGAGGTTCTCGCTGATTTTCAGCGAGAACCTCGGCCGTGTGTACGGCGCCTTAGGCCTTGTACACACGATCAGTCCAATCCGATGAAAACGGACTGAAGTTCAGTTTCATCAGTTCACAGACTGATGGTCTGATGGTCAGATGTGCGTACACACCATCAGTTCAAAAACTGATCATGTCAGAACGCGGTGACATAAAACACAACAACGTGCTGAAAAAAACAAAGTTCAATGCTTCCAAGCATACCTCGACTTGACTCTGAGCATGCGCGGGTTTTGAACCGATGCTTTTGCGTACTAACCATCGGTTTGGTCAGCGGTCCATCGGTTCGATTTTAAAGCAAGTTCCCTCATTTTGGTCCGAAGGACAACGGACTGATGGGCCGTACACACAGTCGGTTTGGACCGATGAAACAGAACTTCAGTCCAGTTTCATCGGTTTGCACCGATCGTGTGTACGCGGCCTTAGAGAAACTGAAAGCTGATCAGGGCTGGACAGTGCACTGAGCGGTCCTTAACCGCTTAGCCACCAGAGCTCGCACATATACGTCTACACAATGGCACAAGCAGCCAAATGAGCGTTCCTTTAAATTTGCTGCCTGCCACGTGAGTGCACTCGAGGGTCTCAGGAACTCTATGTTCCTGGGTGGCCCACGATTGTAGTCGGCAAAGGCAGAACAGGGGGATGCCTTTGTAAACAAGGTATTCCCCTGTTCTGCCTAGTGACATGTCACTGATCGAATGTTCCCTGTGATCGGGAAAGTGATCAGTGATGTGTCACTGGTAGCTCCTCCCGCCATTACTAGTAAAAAAAATAATAATAAAAATGCCATAAAACTATCCCCTATTTTGTAGACGCTATAACTTTTGCGCAAACCAATCGATATACGCTTATTGAGAGAAAAGTATAAGAATACATATCGGCCGAAACTGAGAAAACATTAGCTTTTTCTTTTTATTTTTTATTGGGGATATTTATTATAGCAAAAAGTACAAATATTGCCTATTTTTCAAAATTGTCGCTCTATTTTTGTTTATAGCGCCAAAAAAATAAAAACCGCAGAGGTGATCAAATACCACCAAAAAAAATATGACATCAATTTTGCTTGGGAGCCACGTTGCACAACTGCGCAATTGTCAGTTAAAACTATGCAGTGCCGAATAGCAAAAAGTGCTCTGGTCTTTGGCCAGCCAAATGGTCAGGGGGTTAAGTGGTTAAAGCAGAAGTTTTGCTTAAAGGCCTCCTCCCCCCTTTGCTTTAAGGCCTCCTCCCCCCTTCCTCTTCACTGTGCTGCCAGCAGTAGGGCTTGATAGGGTGCCTGTACTTTTCGAACAGCACCTAAATAGCAGAGGCTTATGCACCAGAGCTAAATGCCCAGTGGGCATGAAGCCTTAGAGGACACACTGTAAGCATCCAGCATGTACACTATATGGCCAAATGTTTGCAAATACATGACTAATATACCTGTATGTATAAGAATCTTTTCAAATTACAGAGTTTAGGTGTTACCAGTGAAAGATATGGTTAATGTTAATACATGGAAATAAAGGCATTTCCGAAAATGATGTGCTTCCATCCTTGTAGCAGTAATTTGATGAAGGCCCATTTCTGCTCTAGAATGACTGTGCCCCTTTATACCCACCAGGTCCATGAAAACATGCTTTGATGAGTTTGTTGTAGAGGAACTCAAGAGGCCTGCACACAGTGCCCTGTCCTCAACCCTATTAAACAGTTTTGGGATGAATAAGAACACACATTTCAAGTCAGATCTTGTCCATCATCAGTACCTGACCTAAAAATTACGCTTTTGGCAAAATGGGCATATATTCCCACAAACATACTGTAAAATCTTGAGGAAAGTGGAGGCTCTTACAGCCACAATTAGGGCGAAAGTTCATATTAATGCCCATGAATTGTTCTGGAGTGAGATGTCAAAAAAGCTTCTATAGGTATGATGGTCAAGTGTTCACAAACTTTTAGCTGTATAATGTACATTCCCTGTGTTCAACTGCATCACATTTTTCAGTACTATAGAGAAAATATCACTAGCAATGCTATAATGTAGACAGAGGACTCAGTGAGAAAGACTGTGAAACATCTGCCTTACAGGTGAAACTCAAAAAATTTGAATATCGTGCAAAAGTTAATTTATTTCACTAATGCAACTTAAAGGGTGAAACTAATATATGAGATAGACTCATTACATGCAAAGCAATATAGTTCAAGCCATGATTTGTCATAATTGTCATGATTATGGCTTACAGCTCATGAAAATCCCAAATCCACAATTTTAGAAAATTTGAATATTGTGAAAAGGTGCAATATTCTAGGCTCAAAGTGTCCCACTCTAATCAGCTAATAAAGCCATAATACCTGCAAAGGGTTCCTGCGCCTTTAAATGGTCTCTCAGTTTGGTTTAGTAGGAATCACAATCATGGGAAAGACTGCTGACCTGACAGTTGTGCAGAAAACCATCATTGACACCCTCCAATGGAGGGAAAGACTCAAAAGGTAATTGCAAAAGAAGTTGGATGTTCCCAAAGTGCTGTTTTTAAAGCACATTAATAGAAAGTAATGTGGAAGGGAAAAGTGTGGAAGAAAAATGTGCATAAGCAGCAGGGGTGACCGCAGCCTGGAGAGGATTGTCAGGAAAAGGCCATTCAAAAGTTTTGGGGGCTTTCACAAGGAGTGGACTGAGGCTGGAGTCAGTGCGTCAAGAGCCCTGGTGGCTCAGACGGATCCTGGACAGGGGCTTCAAATGTCGTATTCCTCTTGTCAAGCCACTCCTGAACAACAAACGTCAGAAGCGTCTTACCTGGGCTAAAGAAAAACAGACCTGGTCTGTTGCTCAGTGGTCCAAAGTCCTCTTTTCTGATGAGAGCTAATTTTTCATCTCATTTGGAAACCAAGGACCCAGAGTATGGAGGAAGAATAGAGAGGAACACACTGCAAGATGCTTGAAGTCCAGTGTGACATTTCCACAGTCTGTTGATTTGAGGAGCCATGTCATCTGCTGGTGCTGGTCCACTGTGCTTCATTAAGTGCGGGGTCAATGCAGCCGTCTACCAGAAGATTTTAGAGCACTTCATGCTTCCTTCCGCAGACGAGCTCTATGGGGATGCTGACTTCATTTTCCAGCAGGACTTGGCACCTGCCCACACTGCCAAAAACACCAAAACCTGGTTCAATGACCATGGGATTACTGTGCTTGATTGGCCAGCAAACTCACCTGACCTGAACCCCATAGAGAATCTGTGGGGCATTGCCAAGAGAAAGATGAGAGACACGAGACCCAACAATGCAGGAAAGCTAAAGACCATTATTGAAGCATCCTGGTCTTCCATAACACCCCAGCAGTGCCACAGGCTGATAGCTTCCATGCCACGTCGCATTGAGGCAGTAATTGCTGCAAAAGGGGCCCAAACTAAGTACTGTGTACATATGCATGCTTCTACTTTTGAGAGGTCCGATATTGTTCTATGTACAATCCTTGTTTTATTGATTGCATATTGCATATTCTAATTTTCTGAGATTGTGGATTTGGGGTTTTCATGAGCTGTAAGCCATAATCATTACAATTATGACAAATTATGCCTTGAACTATCTTGCTTTGCATGTAATGAGTCTATCTCATTTATTAGTTTCACCTTTTGAGTTGTATTAGTGAAATAAATGAACTTTTGCACAATATTCAAATTTTTCGAGTTTCACCTGTATATCTCCTGGTTCCTGATCTCTACAGAAATGAGAACCATTGGGAGCTGATATTTATATCATAAAATCATTTATATTTGTCTTAGGCCCCGTACACACAACCGAGCTTCTCGACAGAATCCAGCGAGAAGCTCGCTGGGAGACATATTCTGGCGAGAAGCTTGATCGTGTGTACACTTCCGACGAGCACGCTCTCTTTTTCCTCGTTGTTCAATGAGGACTTTGGCTAGACAAGCTTTTCCGACCGCTCATCGGGAACCTCGTCGGGCAGAACGATGGGTTTAGCCCGACGAGGTTCTCGTACGTGTGTACGCGGCCTTAGGCCTTGTACACACAAGCAAATTAATCTGTTCAAATCGGTCGTACAGCCTAATTTACTTGCATTTGTAAACAACAAGCTGGCATTTTTGTCTTGCTTGTTCATCACCTTTATCTAGGTTACCTGGTAAATACATTATTGCTAAATACATTATATTGGAGATCTATTACATTAGTAACCTTAGCTCTGTAAAGCATACCTGTTAGCTAATCAATGCAAGCAGCAACACACTGGGGCCACATTTCTGTGTTTTTCCCTCTGATGTGTTTTCCATTAAAATCAATGGAAATTCATCAAAACAAATGTCAAGTGTAATTATGTGCATTAATGTTCATTGTTACACACAATTAACATGTGTTTCTATGCACTTTGCATTGAATATCATTTCATGTCATAATGCATATTGACGACGAGCATCATGACATGTTAACAAGTCATGATGAGTGCTGATGTGCATACTGTAGCATGTGTTGTCATGCATTATTTTGATGATTTTACATTGATTTCAGTAAAAACTACACCAAAGGGAAGTGCATAGCTGTGAACCCAGCTTAATGCCAGTACAGTAACCCATCGCCACCAACCAACCATTTTCCCGATGTAAGGCTTGTTCAAAATGTATTCCGATTGTTTTTTGTGACTTGAACTTTGCTGCTTGTAATGTTAAGGCTCTGTTTACACTTTGGCATTCCGGATCACGAGCGCAAATACTGCACAACTCGGGACAAGCTTGCGATCCCTGCCACTTTCAATGACACCCAAATCGCTGCGCGATTTAGCCACAATTGTGGAACAACAAATCGCGGTAAAATCATGCAAGCAAAATTGCTGGATCCCTGATGCCCAAAAGAAGTTCCGTCATTTTAGAACGATTTGTTGTGCGACGATTGTGGCAAAATCCCGCTGTGATTTGGGTGCCATTAAAAGTAACGGGGATTGCAATCGAGTCCCACGTGATTCAGAATTTCTACGATTCGCTATTCGATCTGGAATGCCATGGTTTAAACAGAGCCTAAATGTATGACAAAAAGTGACTTAAAGTGTAACTAAACCCTTCTATCCTTTTTAGCCAAGGAAGCTGCCATCTAAGGCCCCTTTCACACATTCAGTCCGATCAGGTCCACCTGTCTGATCGGGCCACCCAATATCCTCTATGGGGAGGCGGATATCAGTGGACACCCACCTGGCATCCGATCCGATAAAATCCACTGAGAATAGACATATGGCGATACCTTAGCCATCCATCCAGCAGGTCGGATTGGATACAAAACAAAATGGTAAGTTCAGCGCAAAGAAAATCAGGAAAAAAGTCTATTCAACAACAGAAAGGGAGCTAAGAAAAAAGTCCCAAGGATGGTGGTGTAGTCATAGAACGGTATAAATGTGACAGGGTCCTCCACCACAAAACCAGATGGGCTTACCGGATAAGGTGGACCTCTGTGCAACAGAAGGTCATAAACGCATACATCCACAAAGGAATAAGGATGGTATCCAACACACCTGCAGGGCCTCTAATCGGGTAGGCTAGATCTCCAATACTGACCTCCAGGGTCAGTGATCTCCGATATAGCGGTGGTGGGCAGCGTGAAGATGGGACCAGAGTCATCCAAACAGCATAAATGAAAGGAGACAATCTAAGTGTACTCCATAAGGTTTATTTGAGTTAAAAGGGCGTATAAAAGCTAAGCACAATGAAGCGCAATAGTGAATGCCAATGTACAGCAAGATCCTGAGATTGAGCTTAGAGAGATGGCAGCGGGTGACATCCGGGCAGTAGCTCCTCCCCCCGTTCGCAGCGTTACATCCCAGCAAGACTTTGTCAGCGAGGTTGGGTTGGATTATAATCAGGACATGCAGCCCATTTCCATCCAACTGTCCCATAGAGGAGAGAGGGCTCTGTCGCTGTCTGCTCTGCATAATGAAGCGGACACTGACCTGTCATCCATCTGCTCAGCTAGGAGATCCCCTGCTGAACAGTGACACCCAATGACAGTCCAGACAGTCAATAAAGATTTTTCCAATGCTTTATTTCCAGGCCAACACAGCCAACATCAACTTCAGTTAGGAGAGAAAGGGTTGATGAAAGAAGAGGAGAACTTTGCGGTGTCAGGCCTGGATGTGAACGGGCTAGCCAGCCCTTAGTAGTAGCGATTTGCAACCCATCGTCGCTTCTGTTAAATGAGTAAATAGGGCGAATCCTTCTAATGGACTCCAGCCCAGGTCACCGGGAGACAGTAATGCATACCTGTAGCATTCCGGTCACCAGATCCCCGATTGGTTCGGTGCTCAGCCTGAGATCCACTTCAATGGAACCTGGAACCCAGTGGGTCACTGGGGTCCTCTATCGCCTCCGGTTGAGGCTCAGCGAAGCCTGTAAGCTTGGCCAGGAGGGCCACGCCGGCGGGGCACATAGGTGCGCGCACCCTAAAGGTGGATGCCGCACCCAGCACCGGGTCCCCGCGAAGATTTAGAACACGTGACACCTGTCACAGATATACCCCTCCCCAGCATGCCCTGCGAGGGAGGAACTCCTCCAATTGGCTGCTGGGGAAGACTTGCTCTGCCAGAAACCCCGCTGGTGCCCACTGCTGGCCAGAGATGATACCACATCCCCAGAATGCAGACTGGCCCAGGGGACCTTTCTGGAACGACAGAAGTCGCAATTTAGATAAATCACGAACAGTAGCAATGTAACTCTCCCATTCCAACTAACTTTAGCGTAGTGCCCATACTGAAAGTAAGGGGGCGCTACACACATTTTTTTTTCTATTACATTTCTCGCACGATTCTCCCATCATTGATCAGAAAATCTTTTGTTTTTCAAAAAATTTCCAACATGTCGGATTTCTCAAATTTGTTTGCCTCACCAAAATCGGTTGTTGCTGCCGCCCACTAACGGTGTGAAATACGAATGAAAATTCTTTCATACGATTTACGAAAGAAAATTATTTCGAAATTCGAACCATGTATGGCCGCCTTTAGCCTCTGTTTAATTTGTAACTGCCACAATACTGCACATGTGATCAGTTATGACTCCAGCCATTTGATGGTTTGACAGTTTGGTTGTGAGCACAGTTGTTTGACAGTTTGGTTCTGACAGTTAGCATTTCCAGCTAACTGGAAAATGTATTTTGAAATCATTAAATTAATGTGTTTAGTTCCAGTTTAAGCAGTGTATTAGAGATAACGGAATGCTCACTTTTATATGAGAACTTCTAGCTAAAGTTTGTATACCACCTACACAGGAAATTGGAATGGGATGTCACCCCTGGTGAACTTTTTGCCACCCCTGGTCTACTTATTCAATAAAAGGTCACCCAAGGGTGTAGTCAAAAAAAAAAAAAAATTGCTGTGCACATTTTTAAGCATTTGAACAAATGTTACAAATATTACCCACACAATGTTTGCAAAATGTGTTAAATGTCAGTTTCTATGTGTTGCATTTCGCAGGACAAATAAAACACCCCCCTTGCATTTATTCCTAAGAGAAATTAGCCCTAATAACATTCACCCAGAAGAGGTAAAGAACATTTGACCAAAAAAGAGAACATTTAACCAGAAGAGGAAATAATATAAGTCAGACCTCTGTTAAGTGAATGGATATTCCTGTGATCACCACAGACAATGTAAGGCTCCATTCACATCTAGGCGTATATACGTCCGACGCCCGACGCCGCATACGCCAGAGGGGAAATTTAACATTCCCCTCTATGGAGATGGTTCACATATCCACGCCAAACGCCGGACGCCTGAAGCTCAAAACAAGTCCCGGAGCCTTTTTTTCCAGTGGCTTCGGCGTTCGGCATAGGAGATAGTGGACCTCTCCAAAAAGGGAGTTAAAAACTAGGCGTTTTGTAGCCGCAAATCGCGGTACAAAACGCCTCACATTTGTCGCTGATACTCGCGGTGAGGGACTTGCGGTTACAGTGTGAATGCAGCCTAATGAATGAGCTTCAGCAGAATGAAATGCCCTACAGAACTGATACAATGTTACAGGGATGAAACTGTGTTGTTTACCTTTGTCAAACAGTTTCTTCTCTGCAACATTGTATCAATTCTGTATAGCAGTTCATTTTCTGTGGTTGCTGATTCATTACACTTAAAAGGGTGTGCCAGTCATTTTTTATGTTTATTAAATTCAGCAGCTACAAAAAGTGTAGCTGCTGGCTTTTAATAAACATACACTCACCTGCTCCACGTTCCAGCGACGCGCCGGCCGGGGCTCCGCTCCTCCCCCCCCCTCTCCGGCCGGCGTCTTCCTTTTTAAGTGTGGGCACCCGGCCGTGACAGCTTTCGGCTTCACGGCCGGGCACCCACTGCGCATGCGCGAGCGGCGCGGCGCCATCCAATTGGACAGGCGATCGCCTGAGACCTGTCACATGTTCCAGGCGATCGCCTACGGGGAGGGGCTGCAGAAAGGCGATTAGACTATTCGCCTTAGCAGCCCCTCGGCGTAAGGAGGAAGTGGGACAGGAAGTCCCACTTTTCCTGAAGCCCCCACTCCCCCCCCCCCCCAAAAAAAATGACATGCCAAATGTAAGGGGGAGAGGAGTGGATTAAGCGGAAGTTCCAATTTTGGGTGGAACTCTGCTTTAAACGGGTTGTAAAGGTAAAAATAAAAAAAAACCTAAATAGCTTCCTTTACCTTAGTGCAGTCCTCCTTCACTTACCTCATCCTTTCATTTTGCGTTTAAATGCCCTTATTTCTTCTGAGAAATCCTCACTTCCTGTTCTTCTGTCTGTAACTCCACACAGTAATGCAAGGCTTTCTCCCTGGTGTGGAGTGTCGTGCTCGCCCCTCCCTTGGACTACAGGAGAGTCAGGATGCCCACTAACACACAGCTCCTTTCTCTATCTGCAACGTAGAGAGCATCCTGACTCTCCTGTAGTCCAAAGGGGAGGGAACGACACTCCACACCAGGGAGAAAGCCTTGTCTTGCAATGTTATTAGGGCTAATTTCTCTTAGGAATAAATGCAAGTGGGGTGTTAAATTTGTCCTGCGAAAAGCAACAAATAGAAACTGACATTTAACACATATTGCAAACATTGTGGGTAATAGGAAGAGAGGGGAATGAGCCATAAGAGGGCCAATGAGAGCTGTAGAGCTGGAGGTGTGTCTGTTTAAATCTAGGAAGTGAACAGGCAGCAGCTTCAGCTGCCCACAGTTAAAATGGTTGCAGCCAGACTCAGTGGAGGGAGATTTCTACAGCATATTTGGCAAGTACAGAATTATAGTATATATAAAAAAAATATGCAAAGTGGTTGGAGCGAAGCTCCAGAATGGCAAAGATATTTTTATTACAAAGTATGTGAGCTGCAATTCCTCTTTAAGAGTGCAGAGGTCTTTCTCAAAATATTTTCTCTTCTGGTCAAATATTCTTATGACCGTACACATGACCGTTTTTCGGGCTGTAAAAAATTAGTTTTTTTTTTAGTGTCATTAAAAACGATTGTGTGTGGGCTCCAGAGCATGTTTCACGATGTAAAAAATGGGCATTAAAAATTTTGAACATGCTCTCATTTTTCAAGAAGTTTTTAACGTTGTCGTTTTAACGACGTAAAAAATGGTCCTGTGTGGGTTTTAACGACGTGAAAAACCCACGCTTGCTCAGAAGTAAGTTATGAGACGGGAGCGCTCGTTCTGGTAAAACTACCATTCATAATAGAGTAAGCACATTCATCACGCTGTAACAGACAGAAAAGCGTGAAACGTCTTTTACTTACAAGGAATCCGCTAAAGCAGCCCAAAGGGTGGCGTCATCCGAATGGAACTTCCCTTTCATAGTGCTGTCGTATTTGTTGCGGCTTTTTTCACGATCGTGTGTAGGCAAGGCCATTTTTACGATCGGGTTGAAAAAAACGTTGTGTGTACATGGCATTATCCTATAGTTTTATGCTCTGTTTTCTATTAGGCAAATGTTTTTTAACAATTCTGATCAAATTTTATGCCTTAACACAATGGGGTTGATTTAGTAAAACTGGAGAGTGCAAAATCTGGTCCAGCTCTGCATTCTAGCCAATCAGCTTCTAACTTCAACTTGTTCAATGAAACTTTGATAGAAAACCTGGAAGCTGATTGGTTTCTATGCAGAGCTGCACCAGATTTTGCACTCTCCCGTTTTAGTAAATCAACCCTGGTGTGACATAAGGCAATGTTGTGAATTGGCTCTGAAGGAGAACAGAGGTTCTCCTGTATCCAGTATCAATTCATTCTAGTTGCCAAAGTAGGAGGATATCTGAAGCAGGTGTAAACTCCCTTAGCTATGTAACCTATGTAAGTAGTACTGCTGGCCACACACCTGCCAATTTTATTTACAACTTTGCAGCTTTCCATCAGTAGTCAATCCCAACAACCTGTCATCCAGTGTTTCAATGGTTTCCCAGCTTTGAAGAACCAAACAAAATTGTGGCGATTGATCAAAACATCTGCGGTGATTTTTAGAAGGAATTTTATTTGATTAATATGGCAATTTATATTTATTCCCCTGATTCTGGGACAAATTAAAGGTCAGCCAGCACAGTGGTGTAGTGGTTAGCACTTTCACTTAGCAACAAAAGGGTCGTTGGTTCGAATCCTGACCACGACACCATCTGCCTGGAGTTTGCATGTTCTCCCTGTGTCTGCGTGGGTTTCCTCCAGGTACACCGGTTTCCTCTCACACTCCAAAGACATGCAGGTAGGTTAATTGGATCCTGTTCAAATTGGCCCAGTATATATGTATATATGTGTATACGACTGTGTCCTAAGCGTGTCAAGATCCTACGGGGTAAATGACCGCACCAGCCAGGAAGACACTGGCTGCAAAAAGTGCCTAAAGGAGATTCAGTTCGCATGTGTAGCGCTATACAAGTCATTCATTCATTCAGTCAGCTAACTGAAAGCCCCAACGTTTACAAATGTAGAGCTAGCGTTAGATATATTGTGCCTCTAAAAAAGCAGAATTATTTACTCACCAGCATTTTGATGACATTTCACATTGGCTATATCCTCATCACTGTTCTGAAATCCTTAAGTAAAAATACATTATGACGTCACTTTACTGTAAGTAATGCAAGTGTTCTGTGGCATCATGTATTTGATGTACTCTTATTTACCAACAGCAATCTATCTCTGCATATGATCATTATACAGTTATAAAAAATACACAATATGCACACTGTATGCGAGGTCATTGGTAATCCAAAACCCATTTGTTTACAATATTATTTTATTATTTTTTATATATAGTTATTCCAAGGGTTTACCCTATACACAGCAGATATAAATATATATATGAAAACCATCTACATATACTTGCAGAATACAGTTAATATTCTTTCATATCTTCAGTGTATATTTTCAGTGTATATCTTCTTTATGAATAAAAAAGAAAAGAAAAAGAGGGGAAAGAGGAAAAAAAGGGGGGGGATAAAGGAAAAGAAGAAAAGAATGTGGAGAAATTACATTAATAATTATAATCACTCAGACGTAGCTAAAGTGGTAGAATTTCCCTTAACCCAGGTTAGAAACTCAGCTGACTGTCGAAACTTGGACCAAACGGACCAAGTATGAGAGAACTGTTCTTCACTTTCCATTTCCCGTGCCAACAGACCTTCTAGATCTCTAATAAAGTCCATTTCAATTGCCCATTTCCCCAGGGAGGGTACTGCCGTTGAAAACCCATTTGAAGTGAATTCTGAATGGCCTCAGAAGAGTCTCAAACTGATGACACAAGCCCAAAGCTCATTGTCATAGGCAGGGCCACTGATAAGGGGGTAGCACCAGTCCTCCTATACAGGGCCCAGGCCAGTAGGGAGGGCCCAAACAGCTGGAGAATTGGATATGGGCAGTAGAGGGGGTGATCCGTAAAATTGTGAGGGGGGGAATTACAGCAACTGGACCCCTGGGTGTCTCTCCCTGCAGCAGCTAAAAGCTGGCTTTTCCTTTTCTCCCTCCAATTGGCTTACAGCTACTGCAGGGAGAGACACATAGGGGATCGGTTCCTGTAATTGCCCCCCCCCCCCCCACCCAATGCCTCACCAATCCCCTTCTCTGTCCAGGATTCTATTCCCCCTGCTGCCCGCTAAAGCCGCATACACACGATCGAACATGTCCGCTGAAACTGGTCCGCAGACCAGTTTTAGCGGACAAGTTTGATCGTGTGTACGGCCTATTGGACCATTTTCCAGCGGACAAAAATTTCCAAACATGCTTGAAAACATGTCCGCTGGAAACCTGTCCGTTGGACAGGTTCGATGGTTAGTACACAAACCATCGGACCAAAATCCCCCGCATGCGCAGAATCAAGTCGACACATGCTTGGAAGCATTGAACTTTGTTTTTTCATCACGTCGTTGTGTTCTACGTCACTGCGTTCTGGTCTGAGGGGATTTTGGTCCGATAGTGTGTACGCACATCAGACCAACAGACCACTTCAGTGTGGTCCGATGAAAACGGTCCGTCGGACAAGTTTCCTCGGACATGTCTGATCGGGTGTACAGGGCCTAATAGTGATTTTACTGTTTTTTTTATTTTTTATACAAATATAATTCTAATATTTTTCTGGGGGGCCTGTCAGATAGGCTGTACTGGGTCCTATGATTTCTTACAGCAGCCCTTGGTCAAAGGTCTTTGGCCTTCAGGGTACTATGAAAAGTGTAAAACTGAGACATATGTACATACTTTCTAAACCTTCATCTAATCCATTCACTGTTTAACCCTGTAAGTAGGCACTGCTGTGTCACACAATTCACAGAACCTGCCCTCTGATCTACAGAGCTTCTGAGAGGATAAGTCTCAGGAAGTGGAGTCAGTGCAGGAATCACAACTTGAAGGCAACAAGGTACCATGGGATATGTAGTCCTTAAAAAGGGAAAGTAAACATCAGAGGAGACGCTGCAAACCATGCAGGGAATCCAGGAAGTTGTAAAAGGAGATGACCAGCAGACAGGCAGCACTCACAACATGAAAGGAGATTTTTAAACCTTGTGACACTGGCTGTTCACCGGGTTGGCCTTAACACAGAGTGACCGCATATATGCTTCCCTGTTAAAACAAGTTACTGACAGAGAGCACGCTCCCTGCATGCTTCCAGTGTGGTAGCTGTCGGCGAACGGCAAGCTCCTGATTCATACTTGCAATTGGGAGCTTTGTGATTATGTGACCGCCAATCACAGCGGTCACATGACCTAAATGCCTTCCACTGCCTCCCGGCTTTTAGAACTCTTAACCCCCCTGGCGGTATTCCCGAGTCTGGCTCGGGGTAAGATTTCAATACCAAAAGCGGTAACCCCGAGCCAGACTCGGGATCGCCTCACAACATCCACAGGCATGGTTTACTTACCTTGTCCCTGGATCCTCTCCGCTGTGTAAGCGAGTGTCGTCCTCGCTCGATTCACACAGTGCCCGTGTGCCGCCGATCTCCGTTCCCTTCGACGTTACGACGCACAGGGGCGGAGAACGGCGCCAAATTCAAAAAAGGAAATAAACACATTACATACAGTATACTGTAATTTTACAGATTACAGTACTGTATATACAAAATACACACCCCTTGTCCCTAGTGGTCTGCCCAGTGTCCTGCATGTACTTTTGTATATTAAAAACAGTTCTTTCTGTCTGGAAAATGTAGATTGTCCATAGCAACCAAAAGGGTCCCTTTATGTCAAAAGTGATTTTTTACCAGCTTGAAAACAGCGATAATAAATTATAGTCACTTGCAGAATTGAGCGATAGCAATTTGTGGGAAAATTCGTCATAAAAAAAAAAAAAAGTAATGACAGCGACAATTCTGCAACTGAGCAAATGTCAGTGTTTTGATTTGATTATAAAACAAAAAAATAGAAGGGAGGGGTGGGGTTTGTGGGCAATGCCGGACTATGCGCGGTATGTTATTAGTCCGGCATTGCCCACAAAACCCCTCCCCTCCCCCCCCTTTTTTATCACTGAATAGGGGATGGAACTCCGAGGGTCCACTCGTGTTCTCATTCCTCCTTGCTATGGGCACCTTTTTTCCTATTCCCATTCAGGGACTATGGGCATGTTTACCATTTCCAAAATGGCGTTTTTGCATGCGTTTTAAAATGGAGGATATGACAAGCCGTTCTGTATTGGAATAGCGCGGTTTTTAATACACCTAAGTTGGGTAATTCAGAGGGTGGAGGTCCGCGTGTTACAAGATCGCCCCCTTCCCTACCAAATGAGATCCTATTCAAACATTTATTGCTGACTTTTGATGTGCTGCGAATTAAGGGCAACGTTTACCACACTAAAGATGGCGCCCGAGCCGCGCTTGTTTTTGCAATTCACAACAAGGGCGGGTATTTAACTTGGTGAGTCACAAGCGATAGCCCATCCCATTGAAAACGTCCGATTGATGACAAAACGCGTCTGGGGGACGATTTGTGACGTCACCACGTGGGGGAGATTCCCTATCGCTTGCCGGCCGGCTCTTATATGCATGTTTTTATGCTTTTTATTGTAAGTATATTTTATACCTTTTGAATAAAATTTTCCAAACTGAATTATGCTATGGAGCTTTTTCTGTTTTAACCCCTGTGGATGAGTATTGGAAACGCCCAAGTGTATCCCGGTGGATGAATATCACAGTGTCCCTTCCTGTCAGTTCTGGGAAACCATATAGTAATCACTGACTTCCGGATACAAAGGCCGTGGCTGGGCTATAGCCAACTGCTCTGCTTCAGCTTACTTCTGGTAAGCAGCCATTCCTATCTTGGTGAAGGGATCACTTGCATACGTATTGGTGTGTCACTGTGGTGGTGTGTTGCTACGGAGGTTTCCTTATATTTACATACAGCTTCAATACTAATGGAAGTGCTTTTGAAATTCAGATTGGACTCATGCTGTGTTGAATCTTTATAAAAACTGTACACACGGTTTTTTCTTTCTTTTGATTTGATTACATGAATGAATAATTTTTATTATAATTACATTATTATTTGTTATAATTATTTATAGTTATTTATTATATTATAATTTATGATTTTGTTTTCAAACTTTATCATACTCGAGATGTCTACTAGACTCTTGTTTGGACAGATTTAAGTAAGTTATCCCTAAAAATCACAGACCTACAATGTAAAACGCCACATTTTCATGCAAAATAATAGACATGTGCAGACTGGAATATTTTGTTTAGTTTTTTTCGTTTTCGCTTGGAAAATAAATGTATTTAGTTACTCCCGAAAATCGTTTTGATTTATTTCGTTTTTCGTTGGGGGAATAGCTTTCGTCCGAAAATCCAATAATACTTGGTTTCTGTCGAATGGTCAAAAGAATATTCAAAGGAATCTTTACGTTTCCGTTCGAATATTCCACCTACAAGAATTCTAATGTTGTATGACTAGTAATAATGTCGAATCTATTTTCTCATAAATCGAAATCTAATCTCTGTAATGTTGAATCTATTATTTCTATAGTGTCAAATCTTTTCTCTATAATGTTGAATCTTTTCCCTATAATGTCAAATCTTTTCTCTATAATGCCAAATCTCTCTATATCGAATTTTTACCGCAACGAAAACGAAAATAAAGCATTTTTTATGTCGGATCTTTCGGTTTTCGTTTCTTGCGCTTTCGTTATCGTTTGTTAAAATAATAACGAAAAAAAATGATTTTTGGACGAAAATGCATTCTAACGAAAACAAATGCACATGTCTACAAAATAATGGTATCGCTTTCAGCACCTAAAACCAGAAAGAATCATACCGCCAGGGAGGTTAAAAGGCTGGGAGGAAGTCGGCACAAAGCTTATATTGCATTTTACAATGCTGTTATAAGAATGGAAGTTTAAGCTCTGACCATAGACCTCTTTTCATTTACTCAATTAGAAGTTAATTAATTATATTTTTGTCTTGGAGTTATTATTATTAAACACTTTTTGGTTCTGATTTCTGAAAAAAAAATGATTATGACGGCAAAAACAATAACATTATAGGATACTGAAATTTAGCCTACAGTCCTTTATGGTTCCAGTTACATGCAATTACATGTATAAAAAATTAGACTTCCATGACAGGGACTGAGCACAGAGAATAATTACAAAGCAGTTACATTTTGCTATTAACAGTAAGGTGGCAATGTATCACATGGCATTATCTAAATGGTAATACTATAATACAGTTTTTATTAAATGCATACTGTACAATGGTACAACTAACTAGTATGAACTTAGCACTAAACATTTTAATGGTTTTGCTCAATAGTGTTGAGCGGAATACGCCATATTCGATTTAGCGATATTGCGCGAATATATAGAAGAATATTCGCGAATATTCGCTAATATCGAATATTCGTAATATTTTATCCTAAAAAAATTTTGCAAAATTTCGCTAATGCGAAATTTCGCTAATGCGAAAATGATTGCGAAATTCTCATAAACGGAGATCATTTCCTGTATTACTAAACTAATATGCACTAAACACTAACTCTACACTAACTCTACTTAAAAGAAAGGAGAATAAGGGGGCAAAAGAAGGGCGGAGAAGATAATCGCGCAATATTCCTATTGCGCGATTATCTTCTCCGCCCTTCTTTTGCATCAGAGCCAATCAGAATAACTCGAATATTCGGCAAAAGGAATATCGCGCAATATTCCTTTTGCCGAATATTCAAGTTATTCTGATTGGCTCTGATGCAAAAGAAGGGCGGAGAAGATAATCGTGCAATATTCCTTTTGCCGAATATGCGAGTTATTCTGATTGGCTCTGATTTTGCATCAGAGCCAATCAGAATAACTCGAATATTCGGCAAAAGGAATATCGCGCAATATTCCTTTTGCCGAATATTCAAGTTATTCTGATTGGCTCTGATGCAAAAGAAGGGCGGAGAAGATAATCGTGCAATATTCCGTTTGCCGAATATTCAAGTTATTCTGATTGGCTCTGATGCAAAAGAAGGGCGCATCAGAGCCAATCAGAATAACTCGAATATTCGGCAAAAGGAATATTGCGCGATTATCTTCTCCGCCCTTCTTTTGCATCAGAGCCAATCAGAATAACTTGAATATTCGGCAAAAGGAATATCGCGCAATATTCCTTTTGCCGAATATTCAAGTTATTCTGATTGGCTCTGATGCAAAAGAAGGGCCGAGTAGCTGATGCGATTATTTTATGTTGCCGAAAATTCGCAGTGCGAATTTTCGGCAACATAAAAGAATCGCATCAGCTACTCGGCCCAGGGTCTCTCTCTAATCATACCAGCAATGCTTTTAGACGTCGATGGAGATCACTAGGATGTGATCTGTTTTACAAATAAATTTGAAAAAATACGAATATTCGCCATAGCGAATATTCGCTGCAATATTCGAGTTATTCGCGAATACTCGAATATGCAATATTCGTAGCGAATATTCGCAATGCGAATATTCGTGAGCAACACTATTGCTCAAAGGGTCTTATGCTGGATGTACACTAATAGATTTTTAAATGGGAGTATTCATACAAACAAAAATTCTTTGTACATTCGATGACTGAATGAATGTTTTTCAAAAACTTCATTTACTTCTAACATTCAATTTTAGAATGAATGTAATTCTGGAACAAAAACCACATATGATGTTAGAAATTCATATGTTTGTGAAAACATTTCTATCCTGCTTCTTCAATTTTTTCCATGACTGTGGTTGAACAAGAAGGTTGATTTAACTCCACTAAAAATTAGGAAAATTTAATGAACGTTGTTATAAATATATTTTTTTGAATGACCATATATAGGTTTATGGCCAGCAGTAGCTAATGGTGAGAACCCATAGGGGTTCTTTTCATAGCTTGGACATTGTCAGTAGATAATTTAAAGCCTCAACCTACCCAACCATTATGGAATAT
This sequence comes from Rana kukunoris, assembly GCA_029574335.1. Classification (NCBI taxonomy): domain Eukaryota; kingdom Metazoa; phylum Chordata; class Amphibia; order Anura; family Ranidae; genus Rana; species Rana kukunoris. Next base: position 120,519,438 of record CM056052.1, read on the forward strand.
TTCAGTTTTGAATGGGTGTTGGTGAATAGATGCCAACAAACCATTTTCTTACCTTTGTTAGTGAATGATGAGCTGAGGTTGTTGTCCTGTCTTTTGGTTTCTGCATCATTTCTGTAACCTGACAGACACATTTCATTATAGAGATGTTGTACAGACAGTGTTGGTACATCAAATATACAGAAGCAAACATTGGTTCTAATGTACACAGGGGTCTTACATAAAACATACTACAAAATGTTACTGCATAAGTTTTATACAAGACATTTTTATAGTAGGAGAATAAATGCTGCCTGCCACTGTTCTTCTGATTCCAGTCAGTTATTAAAGTGGGATTCCACCCACGATTTGTTTTTTAAAAGTCAGCAGCTACTAACACTGTAGCTGCTGACTTTTAATAAGGACACTTACTTGTCCTAGTCACCTGCAATGTTGGTCCCCGACGGCGATCGCTCCATCCTGGCGCCTCCATCCTTACTAAGGGAAACAGGCAGTGAGGCCTTACGGCTTCACTGCCCATTTCCTACTGCGCATGTGTAGCGCTTTGTGAATGGGCGGCTGCCTCCTGGGATACACACAGTTCCCAGAAGGCAGGGCGGCTCATTCACCAGAAGACACCGCGATGGAAGACGAGGCAGAAGATCAACCGTGATGGAAGAAGAGGCAGAAGAACTACTTCCGCATAGTTACAGCCATTTCAGGTGAGTATTTTTTTATTTATTTTTTTAAGATTTTTTATTTGGGGAGGGAAATGGGTGGAACTCCACTTTAATAAATCACGGTGTAAATATATGTTTTGAATTTTTTTATAAGCGATCCCATGACTGCAAATCTCCGGTGAGTGTGTCTGTTGTAGATACTGGTGGGTGTGAACTCTTTCAGGCCCAACAATGCCTTAAGCCTCATACACACGATCAGATTTTCCAACGAGAATTGTGTGATGACTGGCTGTTGGAGGAAAATACGACCGTTTGTATGCTCCATCGGACAATTGCTGCTTCTCTGATTAATTAATCTCTTTGCTCGGCCTGTCAGTTTAGGTGGACGGCCATGTCTTGTTAGGTTTGCAGTTGTGCCATAATCTTTCAATTTTTGGATGATAGATTGAACAGTGCTCAGTGAGAGGTTCAAAGCTTGGGATATTTTTTATAACCTAACCATACTTTAAACTTTTCACAAAAGTGTTATCCCTGGGCTGTCTGGTGTGGCAATTGGTTCCACTATATTTTAGTTAGGGGTATCAGAATTATGGGGCTGAATACAAATGCACGCCACACTTTTCACATATTTATTTATAAAATATTTTGAAAACCATTTATCATTTTCCTTCCACTTCAGAATTATGTGTCACTTTGTGTTAGTCTATCATAACAAATCCCAATAAAATAAATGTACGTTTTTGGTTGTAACATGACAAAATGTTAAAAATTTCAAGGCACTATATATATATATATATATATATATATATATATATATATATATATATACACAGTATATGCAGACTGTCTGGTAAATGAGCTGGTATTTTTCTTTATTACCTTTTGGCATGCGCATGTGATTCCTTGCTGCAAAAGCCAGTTACAAAAATAAGAATTTTGAGATAACAATTACTTTAACTGCTTGTCCACCACCCGCCGTCAAATGACGGCGGGAGGCAGACCTTCTTGTTCTGGGCGGATGTCATATGACGTTGCACCTTCCTAAGCCACTAAGGGGCGCACACTGCCGCGTCACTGGGGACCCGATGCACCCACGATTGCTCAGTAACTGAGCATGCCCGTGGATCTGTGTGTGTAAACACACAGATCCACGTCCTGTCAGGGAGAGGAGACCGATGGTGTGTCCCTTGTACATAGGGACAACCATCAGTCACCTCCCCCAGTCAGTCCCCTCCCCCTACAGTTAGAATCACTCACTAGGGAACACATTAACCCCTTGATCGCCCCCTAGTGTTAACCCCTTCCCTGTCAGTCACATTTATACAGTAATCAATGCATTTTTATGGCAGGGATCGCTGTATAAGTGTGAATGGTCCCAAAAATGTGTCAAAAGTGTCCGATGTGTCCGCCGCAATATCGCCGACATTACTAGTAAAATAAAAAAAAAAATTCTATAAATCTATTCCCTATTTTGTAGCTGCTATAACCTTTGCGCAAACCAATCAATATATGCTAATTGCGATTTTTTTTTTTACCAAAAATATGTAGAAGAACACATATCGGTCTAAACCAGTGTTTCTCAACTCCAGTCCTCAAGCCCCCCCAACAGGTCATGTTTTCAGGATTTCCCTCAGATGAAAAGGCTGTGGGAATTACTAAGGCAGTAAAACTGATCAAATCACCTGTGAAAAATAATGGAAATCCTGAAAACCTGACCTGTTGGGGGGCCTTGAGGACTGGAGTTGAGAAACACTGGTCTAAACTGAGGAAAACATTTGTTTAAAAAAAAATGGATATTTATTATAGCAAAAAATAAAAAAAATATTGCGTTTTTTTCAAACGTGTCCCTCTTCTTTTGTTTATAGCGCAAGGCATAAAAACCTCAGAGGTGATCAAATACCACTAAAAGAAAGCTCTATTTGTGGGGAAAAAATGATAAAGATATATTTTGGGTACAGTGTTGCATGACTGCGCAATTGTCATTCAAATTGTGACAGCGCTGGAAGCTGAAAAATGGCTTGGGCAGGAAGGGTGTGAACGTGCCCTGTAGGCAAGTGTTTAAGTGGACAATAATCACAGCCTTTTATCCTCTTTATTAAGGTCTGCCAACTTCTAAAAGCTTTTAGCTGCTCTGTTGTGCCAATCATGGAAAACATGGCAATCATTCTCTGTGATCTAGTGTCACTGCCACAAAGCAATGATGGTCCTTTATTAATGGATTAGTTATTATTGTAAGGTTAGCAAGTAGAGGTTCCTAATTCTTGATTTTCCTTAGGAAAGTGGAGTGACCATTTCCTCGTTTCACCTGCTTGGATTTATAGTTTATTTGCTGTGTTTTCTGTAAAAATAATGATTAATTTGCTGTGTTTACTGCTGCTTTGTTAATAATTATTTCATACATCTCACCATTGCACAATAATAATGGTTTCAGTCAGACCTGTGCTGTATTTCCTGGTGTAGTTATGATTACGGGCATGCACAGGTTACACAGGATTTCTCAAGTGGCATCCTTAAAGTGGTAGTAAACTTGTACAAAAAAAAAACAGATTTAATCAATATTACAATCCACACATGTATTAAGAATAAAATGGACACTAAGAGTAAGCCCAAAAATCGTTCTTACTGTAAAAAGATTGTAATTTTGAAATGCTGCTGCTCTGTCATAGCCGTTGCCATATCAACTGTGGTGTTCCGTGCCTGTATTCTCATTTACTTCCGCCCGCATTACGTTTTTCTCTCTGTAATCTCGCGCTTGCGCACCAATTGCAGTATCCATACCTCGTCTTAGTTTCCGGTTACTATGGAAACGAACGTCGAGCGAATCAGAGACAGAGACTATTGCTGGCATCGCGGGATGTCGGGGCTGATGTTGACAATAGGAAATGACGCAGCCCCGGCATTCTTCCGCAGGGTCTCGGGCTGCCAGACAGTTCGAACAAACGGCGCATGCGCGGGCTACGTCACGAGCCACAATAATTCATATATCTCGCAATGAGGGCAGGTAAGGCGACAATCTTCTAATGCAAATGATTTTAAAACCTGCAATTGTCCTAATAAAGAAAAGTCGTCTGACTGGGTATACAACCATTTTAAGCAATGTAGGACAAGATTCTCCCTTTCATTGTCTGAATCTGTACACATGGATGCAACCAACAAATGTGGAGGAAAGTATTACAAAGATTATATGTTAAAATAAAATTTAAAGTCTATGCATTGACACTTCATTGACATCTTTTTGGAGCTAGAGAGTGCTAGGAACATAAAGCTAATGGAGTGTCCCCATGTTAATTTTTTTATTAAATGATTGTTTCTGTACAATGTGGGACATTCTTCTTTTTTTTTTTTTATGGAACTTTAGCTTTTGTTTTGTATTGGCCACAGATTAAAACCATGTACTTGTCAGACTAAACAGCTGAATGTACAAAATAACAGTACTAAGTGCCACTTCACCAACTTTTTTTGAAGTCAATGTAACCCCTAGCTCTGAAACCTGAAGAACTGAAATAGTTACCATTGTGGCATCAGAAGACCAGAGACAGGAAGAGGACGACAGGAAGAGGACGACAGGAAGAGGACAACAGGAAGAGGACAACAGGAAGAAGACAGGGCAGTGAAGATTTATACAGGATCCTGCTGCTTGTACAACACAAGATATACCTCATTATAGGTAAGTGACGTGACTAAAGCTGTAGGGATTTTTTTCAAGCTAAAATTCAGTTTTAAAGTTTCAACCCAGTCAAAGAATGAATTAATGTGTGCTCTGTTCAATTTAAATTATATAAAGAGGGAAGAACATAAATGCTGTACCTCCAGATCTTTTTTTTTTTTTTTCAGCCGGACTGTTCAGGAATTTGGTTCTGCCACCTCTGGTGCAAGCCCTGTGCTTGCCGCTCACTACTGTCTCTTCTAATTACAGAAATCCGGCTTCTGTGTTTAGAAGTGACAGCGCTCCTTTCCTGGCAGCTGCACTGAATCCTCCCTGCCCTGCACATGCATGTGAGAGCAGAAGAGGTGGCGAGGGAGGTAAAGAGCTACGCTAGTCCAGCGGCAGCAGCACCTGAATGCGATTAACGCTTAAGTTCCCATCCCGCCTATTATCATATGACGTTCACAAAGTGGCTCATATGACGTCTATCCTGGGTGGACGTTATATGACGTTCTCGGGCCTCCCGCCCGCTAGGGTGCCGATGCATGTGCCTGGCGGCCGCGATGTACCCGCGGTCGTCAGTTACAGAGCCATGGACTCCTGAACTCTGCACTCTCCTGGTATTTCATCTTTCAATTGGCTGTAATAAGTTCTGACAAGATAAATTTCATAATATATGTTTTAAAACTATGATAGTAATCCCAGCTTAATAGGTTACCTGTCCTATCCATATTTCTTATTCAATAATCCCTATAATTTCAATAAAAAATAAGTTACTCTGATAGTAGGTGATGAAAGTGGGGATATGCAGACATAATCAGATATTGCACCTCAGCAGCACGTCGTGAGAGGGAAGCTCACTCTAATAAAACAAAGCAGAAAGGAAGGACCAGCTTGAAACACAGGTACCAGGAAGTTAGGGTTGTCCCGATACCACTTTTTTAGGACCGAGTACAAGATACTTTTTTTCATGTACTCGCCGATACCGAATACCGATACTTTTTTTTAAATGTGTCCCCACATATGCAGCCATGTCCCCCCATAAATGCAGCCATGTCCCCCCATAAATGCAGCCATGTCCCCCCATAAATGCAGCCATGTCCCCAAACATATGCAGCCATGTCCCCAAACATATTGCAGCCATGTCCCCAAACATATTGCAGCCATGTCCCCAAACATATTGCAGCCATGTCCCCAAACATATGCAGCCATGTCCCCAAACATATGCAGCCATGTCCCCAAACATATGCAGCCAATACCCCCCCCACATATTGCAGCCAAGTCCCCCACATATGTAGCCATGTCCCCCCACATATATCCAGCCATGTCCCCAAACATATTGCAGCCATGTGCCCCATATACGCAGCCATGTCCCCCACATATGCAGCCATGTCCCCCCACATATATCCAGCCATGTCCCCAAACATATTGCAGCCATGTCCCCCATTTACGCAGCCATGTCCCCCATATACACAGCCATGTCCCCCATATACGCAGCCATGTCCCCCATATACGCAGCCATGTCCCCCACATATATCCAGCCATGTCCCCAAACATATTGCAGCCATGTCCCCCGTACCTAAATGATGCCGCCGCCGCCGCGTTAATCACCGTGCGGGTAACATTATAGTCAGCTTTCATTTGAATAGCTGTTTTCCCTGCCGCGCCGTGTATAGAGACACTCCTCCTTGCTGAAAACAGCTATTCAAACGAAAGCTGACTGTAATGTTCCCCGCACTGTGATTAACGCGGCAGCGGCGGCTTTGCGATACACAGCGGCGGCGGCGGCTTTGCGATATACGGCGGCGGCGGGGGGGCAAGTATTCTATTCAGGCATCTGGGGTATTTGCGGGAGTACAAGTACTCCCGCAAATACTTGGTATCGGTCCCGATACCGATAGTGGTATCGGTATCGGGACAACCCTTCAGGAAGTGATGTCACTTTTGGGTACTTGCATTTCACAATGGCCCTGATAGTGCGGCTTCACTTCTTGGACTGATAATACACAGCTCTCCATAGCTCGCCGGCTGGTCCACCATCTGCAGTTGTCACAAACCCCATGAAGTATCCCGCTGGACGCTACATTACTTGTGATGAGCTGTGATGAGCTTTTATACCATATACATCTTGTAAATGTTTTTAACAGTTTTTGGTAGTTAAAAGTTTTTAATACTGCACTGAGAAGCGCCTTCCTTTCTGCTTTCTTCACTGAAGTAGCATTGACTACTACAATGCTGGCTGTGATCCTCTGGGTCCTGTGCCAAGCAGCTGCCCAACTGTACAATGACAACAGGAAGTTACTCAGTTTAGCTACCATTCACAGAATGTCTTGTATATTTCTTTTTAGTAAATACAAGAGATTCTCTGATTGGACGGGGTGCAGAGGAGGGAAAGTGACATTATGATCTCTACTTCATCCATTCAGAGAATTCTTTGTATTAATTGAAAAAAATGTAAGGCATTATGTCAATGGCAGCAGGTCTCAGAAGATTTTGGTGGTCACTGTAGTAGTGCTGACTACCACAGTGATTGTCAGTTTCCAAAGTGGTACATTCTTACATTGAACCAAGCTGACACTATGCAATTAGAATCATATGTGTACTTCAGCCTTAAAATAAGATATAGCTCCACATTAACTCCTCTTTAAAACTCCCATTCCTAAAGGATATAACTGAGAATTCTTCAATCAGTGCATCTATTTAAAGTAGAATTCAGCCCATTTTTGGAGTGAGGGAAGATTAGAACCTCTGTGAGGCGGCGTACACACGACCGAGAAACTCGTCGGGCGAAACAAATCGTTTTCCCCATCGAGTTCCTTGTTCGGCAGTCAAAAAACTTGTCGAGCCATATTTTCCCATTGCCCACCGAGGAAATAGAGAACATGCTCCCTTTTTGGCTCGACGAGTTCCTCGACGGGTTTCCCTGCGAAAAATGTACACACGACCGGTTTCCTCGGCAGAATACGTCTCCTATCGAGTTTCTTGCTGAATTCTGCCGAGGAAACCGGTCATGTGTACGCGGCCTTAGATTTATGCCTTGTACACGCGACTGGTTTTCTCAGAGGGAAAAAGTCCGCTGGGAATCCTGTCGGGAAAACTGCGATCGAGCATACACACGGCCGGAGTTCCCGGCCAAAAGCTCTCATGGCAGTTTTCCTGCCAGGAAAACCGGTCGTGTGTACGAGGCATAACAGTTATGTTTTTTCCCCTGATCTGGAGAGTTACTTTTACTTTTACTTTACTGAGACAGAAAATGTAAAGTGACAACTAAAATGTATTGTTGTCACTGGAAAAGGAGGAGATGGAAATCTCATGACACTTGCAAAGGTGACAGCAGTCAAAGGTATAATTTCATTTCACTTCCTGCTGCAAGTCTAGGACAAGAAGTGACAGAGGTACTAACCCTTCCCCCATAGGTGTGCGCATAGGGTGTGCCAGGTGTGCCTGGGCACACCATAATCACTCTGTGTGGTACATATTTTCCCTGTTTAGACCCCTGACACTTCACCAAATTAAAAAAAAATATAAAAACATTTAGTTTTTCCTCCTAAAAAATCTAAAATAAATTGTTAGAAATAATAAAAATAAAAATTTACACTGTGCACTGCCCTACTGACATATATATCAGTATATATACAGATGTACACACACATATGCGTTTCAGCTTTTGGGTGCACATCGTAATACAATAGGCTGTGCACACCTATGCCTTCCCCTATTATTCAAAACTAGTAAAAACATTTTAGCTGGACATCTACCCCGAGCCATGTAATGAACAGTGAGATCTGGTATCCTGCCAAGTAAAAAAATAGATTTTGGTCAACATTAAAATGCTGCCTGTGCCATAATTTGCATAAAACAATAAGAGGGAAACTTGGTTAGTTGAGCTTAATCCTCTGTATGATCAAGTCACAGTATATAATCTATCACTCTCATAAGAGATGTGCCTTTTAGACATGATACCAATAGTCTATTGCTCTCAGCAGCCTTAGAGGTATTAAAAGCAATGAGAGAATTTTAGAAGCCCAAGAAAGCATTAATCTATCTAGCTGACACTGCTATAAGTCAAAGCTTGATTGACGCTTATGAGCAGGTGTATTAGATGTCAGTGAGTAAAGCACTATTAGCAAGCTCTCTTTCCAGATTAGTTACCGGAGGTTTCTCTTCTTCAAAGTCACGGGAGGGTATATCTGCACATTGGCGTTATTAATCTCAGCTTAGCTTTGCTTTGAAGCAGTTTCCATAAAAATGTGAACAAAGCCAGATAGAAGAGATTTTTAGTGATTCTAGTTTTAGTTACATGTGCCTTGCATATAAGGAACACTTGTGTCCTATAGGGAACACTGGTGTCATACGAGGAACACTGGTGTCATACGAGGAACACTGGTGCCATACGAGGAACACTGGTGCCATACGAGGAACACTGGTGTCATACGAGGAACACTGGTGTCATACGAGGAACACTGGTGTCATACGAGGAACACTGGTGTCATACGAGGAACACTGGTGTCATACGAGGAACACTGGTGCCAGAGGCGTCGTTAGGCCCTGGCTAGGGTGGCTGGAGCCCCGAATGTGGCCCTGAAAAGCCCCGAGTCTCAAAAAAGCACCATACATTAGTTAGCCCCGTATACACGCCGAGCAGGAAGCGAGCAGGAAGCGAGTCACAGGTCCCGCCTTCTGGAGCCTGCAGAACATATGATGGAAGTCCCAGTGGTCCAATGTCTAACCGTGGGATGTGTGACGTCCATCATATGCGCCGCCGGCTCTAGAAGGCGGGAATTTCCAATCCCGCAGCAGTCGCTGTCACATCACAATACTGAGATCCACGCTCAGCGCTGAAGCGGGACTCAGAAGAAGAGAGAGAGGAGAGATGAGAAGCCTCCGGCCTCTCCACGGCTGGGGGGGGGGCGTGACTGCGGGCGTGGAGGAGCCAGAGCAGACACCCACACTGGCTGCTGCTACAATACCGGCCCAAACGTGAGTACAGCCCGCCCCCCCCCCTCCTCCTGTAACCTGTATAGGAGAAGCAGTGGGGGCGGCTGCATATAAAAAATCCTTTTCTCCATCTCCCTTCTGCAGTATTGGAAAGCCTAAAGGCTGCGAGAGGTAGAGGAAAAGCAGGCATTCCAATGCTGCAGAAGGGAGATGGAGAAAATGATTTTTTATATGCAGCCGCCCCCATTGCTCAGTGCTCCTCCTATACCACCCATACTCTTTGCCTCCTAATGATCTCCACCTCCCCCCAGTACTCTGCCACCCCCCAGTGATCTCGACCTCCCCCCAGTACTCTGCCACCCCCCAGTGATCTCCACCTCCCCCAGTACTCTGCCACCCCCCAGTGATCTCCACCTCCCCCCAGTACTCTGCCTCCCCCAGTACTCTGCCACCCCCCCAGTGATCTCTACCTCCCCCAGTACTCTGCCACCCCCAGTGATCTCCACCTCCCCCAAGTACTCTGCCACCCCCAGTGATCTCCACCTCCCCCAAGTACTCTGCCACCCCACAGTGATCTCCACCTCCCCCCAGTACTCTGCCACTCCCCAGTGATCTCCACCTCCCCCCAGTACTCTGCCACCCCCCAGTGATCTCCACCTCCGCCCAGTACTCTGCCACCCCCCAGTGATCTCCACCTCCCCCCAGTACTCTGCCACCCCCCAGTGATCTCCACCTCCCCCCAGTACTCTGCCACCCCCCAGTGATCTCCACCTCCCCCCAGTAATCTGCCACCCCCCAGTACTCTGCCACCCCCACAGTGATCTCCACCTCCCCCCAGTACTCTGCCACCCCCCAGTGATCTCCACCTCCCCCAGTACTCTGCCACTCCCCAGTACTCTGCCAGCCCCCAGTGATCTCCACCTCCCCCCAGTAATCTGCCACCCCCCAGTACTCTGCCACCCCCACAGTGATCTCCACCTCCCCCCAGTACTCTGCCACCCCCCAGTGATCTCCACCTCCCCCAGTACTCTGCCACTCCCCAGTACTCTGCCAGCCCCCAGTGATCTCCACCTCCCCCCAGTCCTCTGCCACACCCTCTCCAGTGCTCTCTGCCACCCTCTCCAGTGCTCTCTGCCACCCTCTCCAGTGCTCTCTGCCGCACCACCCCCCAGTGCTCTCTGCCGCACCACCCCCCAGTGCTCTCTGCCGCATCACCCCCCCAGTGCTTTCTGCCGCACCACTCTCCAGTGCTCTCTGCCACACCACCCCCCAGACCTCTCTGCCGCACCACCCCCCAGTGCTCTCTGCCACCCCTCTAACCCATTCTGACAAGATATTTTTTTTTCTTACCTTGTAAAACCAGTGATGCTTACCTAATTCCTATATCTAGGTCCCTCAACCGTCCCTGAAAAAGGACCTAACAAGTAAACCGAAGAGGAAATGGCTGTGGGCTGGGGCATCATGTAACGTGGTTTAAGGTAAGTGACAAGGGCATTTATCCTATATATCTTTATACTGGGGAGGGGTTGAGAATACTTGATTGTGTATGTATGTAGGTCAGGTCAGTGTATGTAGGACAGGTCAGTGGGTCAGGTCAGTGTATGTAGGACAGGTCAGTGGGCCAGGTCAGTGTATGTAGGACAGGTCAGTGGGTCAGGTCAGTGTATGTAGGACAGGTCGGTGTATGTAGGACAGGTCGGTGTATGTAGGACAGGTCGGTGTATGTAGGACAAGTCAGTGGGTCAGATGAGTGTATGTAGGACAGGTCAGTGGGTCAGGTCAGTGTATGTAGGACAGGTCGGTGTATGTAGGACAGGTCGGTGTATGTAGGACAGGTCGGTGTATGTAGGACAAGTCAGTGGGTCAGATGAGTGTATGTAGGACAGGTCAGTGTATGTAGGTTATGTCAGAACACACACACACACGTGTAGAACAGAGTATGTGTGTCAGGTAGGTCACCCCACGCCACTCCACGGACCGCGCCCGAACACTCCCCCCCCCCCGGTGCCGGCTTGGCTTTGGGCTGAAGCCCCTGGTCTTTTTGGCACCTAGCAACGCCCCTGACTGGTGCCAAACAATGCAGGTACATTCAATACTTATGAATCGCAATCTTACTAATAGCAATCTTACCAACCACGACCCATTTCCTTGCTTCCCTATGCCTCCAAACTCCTTAAACGCCTGGTCTGCAACTGCCTGAGCTACCACCTCACTGAGAATAAGCTTCTTGATCCACTTCAGTATGGATATTGCCTGCAACACTCCACAGAAACTGCTCTGCTAAAACTCACAAATGATTTACTAATAGCTAACAACAGTCACTAGGGATGGTCCTGATGTTCAAGTCGAGTATAACAAGGGGACCCCCAGATCCTGCCCCCCCCCCCCCAAGTTTCCCAGGATGTAAATCCACCGTCAATCATGCCGCCCAACAGATCCGAAAACTAGAAAAAGCCTCACCCTGGATTGGTGGCCTTTCAGCGACTGATGTCTCTTCACTTTGACCCACCCTTTTCTAAATGTTATGTGACATTATGTGGTGTCAAGAGGGGCCGGGTCACCTGGTTTCAAAGTGAAGAGACAGCAGTCCCTGTGAGGCTTACCATAGAGGCAGATATTTTAATTTTTTTTCAATTTTTCAGGTCCGACGGGCAGCGTGATTGACATTGCAGGACACACAAAAACTGCCTCTTGTGGTTTTTAATTTTTTGACACTTTTTTGGTGAATGGGTATGATTCACATGGGGGTGGGATCTGGGGGCCCCCTTGTTAAAGGGGGCTTTCATATTCCAATAAGACCCCCACCCAGAGACCACGACAACCACCGGCCAGGGTTGTTGGAAAGAGGCCCTTATCCCCATCAACATGGGGACAAGGTGCTATGGGGTGCCCTCCAAAGCACTCTCCCAATATTGAGGGCAAGTGGCTTGGTATGGTTCAGGAGGGGGGGCAGTCAATCATCCCCCCCTTTCCTGGCCTGCTAGGCTGCTTGCTCAGATAAGGGCCTGGTATAGATTTTGGGGGGACCCCACGCCAATATTTTATTTTTATTTTGACCCCATTCCGTTTTTTTTTTTTCATTCTTTTATATTCTATATTGCTGGGAGCTGGCAATACATTACATTATTTCCTTTAGAAGTGTCATTATTGCGGCATGTTCTATACATTGTACAGATGCGGCACTTTACAGGCAGACTAAGGGGACTCCCCCCGGCACGATATTTAAAGGAAAATTTCATTTTTATTGTTTCACTGTAAGCTTTATTAAAATCACTGCTTGAAAACTATTGTTTTCTCCCTGAGACTGAATCATTTTTTTCTACGCTGGAATCACCATTGAGGTATTTGTAAATATATATACAAATCCCTTCTGAGGACTGATGACCAGAACTGGATATAATACTCCAGATACGGCCTAACCAGAGTTTTATAAAGTGACAGGTTATTCGTTTTTGTCTTCTGGAGTACATGCTAATATTCTTTGGAAGCTACAGCTTGACATTGCATGCTATTGCTCAGTCTGTCTTCTACTAGGACCCCCAGATCTTTCTCCGTCCTTGATTCCCCAAGAGGTTCTCCCCCTAAACTTAATTTGCAATGTAGTTGCCCACCCTATGATTTTGTTCAGGTCTTTGTGTAAAATTTCTATACCCTGATGTGAAGTCATTGTCCTGCCTATATTTGTGTCATCTGCAAAAACTGAGATTGAGATTTTTTCCCATCCTCTTTATCATTTATGAATGAATTAAACAGAATTGGTCCCAAGACAGGGCCTTGGAGTACCCCACTTACCACTCATGACCAGTCTGAGTACGCGTTATATATCACTACTAGTGTTGCTCACGAATATTCGCATTTCGAATATTCGATACGAATATTGCATATTCGAGTATTCGCGAATAACTCGAATATTGCGGCGAATATTCGCTATTTCGAATATTCGTATTTTTTCAAATTTCGCAATCAATTTCGTAATCAATTTCGCATTCGCACTAGCGAAATTTCGCAATTTTTTTTTTTATTATAAAATATAGCGAATATTCGTAAATATCGAATATTCGTGATATTTTATCCAAAAAAAATAGCGAAATTTCGCAATCATTTTCGCATATGCGAAATTTCGCTATTTTTTATAAAATATAGCGAATATTTGTAAATATCGAATATTCGTGATATTTTATCCAAAAAAAATAGCGAAATTTCGCAATCATTTTCGCATATGCGAAATTTCGCTATTTTTTTTTTATATAAAATATAGTGAATATTCGTAAATATCGAATGCTCGTGATATTTTATCCAAAAAAAATAGCGAAATTTCGCTTTTTTTTTTTATATAAAATATCACGAATATTCGATATTAATGAATATTCGCGAATATTCGATATTAATGAATATTCGCGAATATTCTTCGAAATATTCGCGAAATATCGCGAAATCGAATATGGCGTATTCCGCTCATCACTAATCACTACCATTTAGACATGCCCCCTCTAACCAGTTTTCTATTTAAGAACAAACCTTGGTCCATGCCTGCAGATTAAGCGTTTATGGGTAACTGTATTGAATGCTTTTGCAAAATCCAGATACACAACATCCACAGGCCTCCTCCTATCTAGATGGCAGCTCACTTTTTTGTAGAATGTTAACAGATTGGTCTGGCAGGAATGACCCATGCTGATTACTACTAAGAATTCCTCAGTCAATTTTTGGATATAGTCCCTTATCACCCCCTTCAATAATTTACCTACTATTGATGTTAGGCTGAGTGGCATGTAGTTTCCAGGAATTTGTCTCTGCCCTTTTTTTAATATTGGTACCACATTGGCTTTTCTCCAATCAGCTGGTACAATTCCTCTCAGTATGCTATCCTATTTAAAACCAATAAACCAATTAGCGTAACCAATAATATGTGTGACTCTAAGGCCTCGTACACACGAGGCAATCTATCTGTTCAAATCGGTCGGACCGACCGATTTGAACAGATCTGTCTGTTTGGATTTTGGTTTGCTGGCGTGTACACACGAGCAAACCAAAATCCCCGCCAGCAGACAGCACGCTGACGTAGCGGTGACGTGGCGGTGACGTTAACGCCGCCACGTCACCGCACCAGGAAGTAAAACACTTCCGCGCATGCGTCGAAACCATTCGGCGCGTGTGCGAGAAGACATGTCTGCTGGTTAGCGTACTAACCAGCAGACATGTCGGGCGGACGGGTTCCCAGCCGACGGATTGGTAAGCATGCTTTCCAATCTGTCGGGTGGCCAAATCTGTCTGCTCGCCCGTACACACGATCGAATCTGTCTGCTGGGACGGTCTAGCAGACCGTTTCCAGCAGACAGATTTGATTGTGTGTACGAGGCCTAAAAGGGAAACAATCAAAACAAAAGTGACCATAACAATGCACCAAACCACATTGAGTTGCCAGCTGACACTTGCAAAGTGATTTCACAGCACTAAGTGTATAACATAAGTAACAGTATTTAGTGCACCACAACTCTACTCATAATTGCTAAAGTGATATTCCACTGTGCAACCACATAGTACATAAATAAAAATGTGAATGTTCCACTAAATAAACATGCATATATTCCAAAAATATAAAAAAGTCCAATAGATGATCCAATCACCACTGTGCCAATGTGTACTCAATAATGCAATGTGCTCCGTGTCTCCACCACCATGAAATATGGCCACTCTTGCCCATATAAGGGCACACAAATCCTTAGAAGAGTCAAGTATGCATAAAGGAGAAAAGAGAAAACACATAGGGCCAGATTCAGAGAGCCGTAACTCCTGTCTAACTGGTGTTAGACTGGAGTAATTTCAAATTACGCGCGTTTTCTAGCTAGTCGGAAACCTCGTACGCCTTCGGATCTACGCTGCAATAAAAATGCGGCCACTGGGTGGACTTCCCGTCGTTTTCCACGTCGGGGTATACAAATGAGCTTTTGCCGGCGATCCCCGAAATTACGATCTTCATTCGCAATCTCTTACGGCACCTTTAGTCATCTTTTTTTTGCGTAACACTATACCAGCTTTTTGCTGCTCTAATATTAGACAGCCCATGTTAAGTATGGCCGTCGTTCCCACGTCGAATTTCTACGTTTTCCGACGTCTTTTATTATTTTTGACGTAAGTCGTCCGGGAATAGGAATGTTCGTAAACGACGCTACTCAAACAACGAATGACGCAACGACGTGATTTCACGCAATGCACGGCGGGAAATTTCTGAATGGAGCATGCGCAGTTCGATCGCCGCGGGGACGCGCTTAATTTAAATGCTTCACGCCCCCTAATCGCGTATTTCGATTACGCGGCGAGAAATAGACTACGCCGCCGTAGCGTATGGGCAAAAATTTACCAGGATTCGGTGTAGAGCCTGGTGAAATACGGCAGCGTAGAGTATTTCGATTACGCAGCGCAATATTAAGTGTATCTGAATCTGGCCCATAGGATCTAATGTTCTCCGTTTAAATGTTTAATATACTGTAAATATTATTAACGAGGGAATTGCATATACAAACAAGGCACTGAAACCAGTGCTTGATCAAGAATGCATGAATAAACATCTCTCGGCGTTCAGCCAAAATTCAAGCTGGTCGTGGAATGATGTCTTTCCCATAGCTCTCAGGTATTTACAGTATACTATGTAGTTCCATATAAAACACATTTAATACGATTTATTACATATATAATTGCATTAAGTAGTGTTTTCATTTTTTTATTTACTCCTGAAGTGCAGCTTTAAACATATTAGTATTTCCTTAAAGCGGAGTTCCGGCTACATAAAATGTATTTATTTTTTTACAGGAATCCCCTCACACTGCAGTAATAACACACATCAAGAATATCTATATTTGCTAGTGGATATGAATCCTATATTTATTTTCTACTTACGATTTTGAAAAGCATGCCCTGGCCATTGCCATGATGAAGCCCAATCACAACCTCTTTCTGGATAAGCGATCGAGAGGTGTATGCTGGGAAACCAGCATGCACCTCTCAATCACGCGCATCCGGCAATCGGTAGCATAGATTGTTTAGCAAGTTGCCATAACAACGTCCGGCGACAGAGGAACGCAATTTTTTGACACAATCCTGCCCACTGACTTCTGGGAAATGATGACTCACATTTCCCAGGAGCACAGGCGAGAAAGGAAATAATGTGGAGTGCCATCAAGAAACTCGGTGGGAGAGCTTTTTTGCCGAGGAAACCGGTCGTGTGTATGCTTTTCTTTGAAGAAACTGTCAAGTAACTTGACGAGCAAAAAAGAGAGCAAATTCTCTTTTTCCTCGACGGGAGTCAAATTAGCTCGCCGTGTTCCTCGTTGGGCTACTTTTCAAGCGTGTGTATGCTAAGAAACCCGTGCACCTTTGGTAAAAGTAGCGTTTGTAATGGAAATAGCACATTTGTCACGCTGTAACAGACTGAAAAGTGCAAATGTCTCTTACTAAACTTTTTCCTAACACACAGTAACATGAGATTAGCAAAAGCAGCCCCTGTCGTTGTATGTGTTGAAGTCACCGCGTTTGAGAACAAGGAGATTTGGTCTGATTTGGTGTGTACACAAAGCAAGCTTATCAAGTTCCTCGACAAGCCTAACAAGGAACTCGACGAGGAAAACGATGTGTTTCGCCCGACGAGTTCCTCAGTCATGTGTTCGAGGCCTCAGAGGAGTTTGTTTTTCTAAACAAAAGCAAGAGCTATTCTTTAACCTGTAATGCAGCCTGATACAAGTATTCCATTTTTCCCATTCCAAGTTCATTGATTCTACACTGTTGTTTTCATTTTTAGTCAGTGTACATTTATATTCTTCAACTGATCAGTAAGAATAAGCTGTATTCATATCAGTTCAAGGATAGCAAAAAGTTATTGCTTGCTCACAAATTCTTCCATATTGCCCTTTTACTACAAAGGGATATTAAAGAACAAAAGGGTCCAACAGAAAGGAGCAGAGAGGCTCTGCTATATCATCAAACATAAGTGGGTACAGTAAAGAAACTAGACTGTAAAAAAGACACTGTACTATGCTAGTGACATGTGCCTGGACCTGATCTAGCAGAAGTCTAAATCTGATTGGGAACTTGATGGTTTTGAAATAGGTGAGTGTTGTTAATGGAACCATAATAGAACCGTCCATATAGCTTCCTTAGATGGGATGGAATGGGGCTGTTACAACAGTGGCCAATAAAATGGCCTACAATTAAGGTTGAGCGAACCCGAACTGTAAAGTTCGGGTTCGTACCAAACTTTATTTTTTTTTTGACCTGGACCTGAACCCGAACAATATTCTGAAAGTTCGGGTTCGGGTTCGGCTATGTAACGGCGCACTGCAGGACAGCCAATCAGCATTTCTTTTACTTGTGTGACTTGGAAGCCATCACAGCCATGCCTACTAATGGCATGGCTGCGATTGGCCAGTGCAGCATGTGACCGAGCATGTGACCCAGCCTCTATATATGCTAGAGGCACACAGCACAGCTCATCACTCTGCTTTAGCTAGGGTAGGGAAAGGCTGCCGCTGCTCTCAGGGACAGATTTAGATAGGATTGTCCTGCTTCAGAAATTGAAATACAATACTCAGCAATCGATCTACATAGCATTAGCTACATTAGGGGAAGGTTCCTGATTGTGCTTATAGGGAGAGAATTAGTTAGGAGTCAGTCCTACTTCACAAATCTAATAGCAGCAGCACTGCATATGTTCCTGTCAGATACTCTGCATATTGCACCAGCAATGCATATGTTCCTGTGAGATACTCTGCATATTACACCAGCATTGCATATGTTCCTGTCAGATACTCTGCATATTGCACCAGCACTGCATATGTTCCTGTCAGATACTCTGCATATTGCACCAGCACTGCATATGTTCCTGTAACATACTCTGCATTAGCTACTGTAGAGAAAGGTTCCTGATTGTGCTTATAGGGAGAGAATTAGTCCTACTTCACAAATCTAATTGCACCAGAATAGTATCCCATCATTGGTATCATTGGCAGGAATAGTGTCCCATCATTTGTGTCAGTGGGAGAAATAGTGTCCCATCATTGGCAGGAATAGTGTCCCATCATTTGTGTCAGTGGGAGAAACAGTGCCCCATCATTGGTATCATTGGTAGGAATAGTGTCCCATCATTAGTGTCAGTGGAAGAAATAGTGCCCCATCATTGTTTCAGTGGGAGGAATAGTGTCCCATCATTGGTATCATTGGCAGGAATAGTGTCCCATCATTAGTGACAGTGGGAGAAATAGTGCCCCATCATTGTATCAGTGGGAGGAATAGTGTCCCATCATTGGTATCATTGGCAGGAATAGTGTCCCATCATTAGTGTCAGTGGGAGAAATAGTGCTCCATCATTGTATCAGTGGGAGGAATAGTGTCCCATCATTGGTCCAGCATGAAATTACCATTTGAATGAATACAAATATAATGGGTATTTCACCTAGGAGGCCTAATCTTCTAGGGTAGTGGTGTTTGGGCTTAAAATGCTGATAATTATTGATACAGGTAAATATGTCCTTATTATGGCGGTACTGTTATCATATCAGGAGTAATAAAATACACTGAAGTTTTGATTCTCTAGGAAGGGGTAGCTAGAAATGTGTATTTGCTAACCACTGCAGCTAAAATATTTATGGCAGGTAATTTGTTTAAGGCTTGGTTCCCATATGAGCCCAATGCGGCTCACAGCAGGGGTCCAGGGCGTGCTGGTTTACCGTTTCAGGTTCGATTTCAGCCCAAATTCTGGGCTGAATTTGGAACTGAAATGGACCAAAAAACACACAGCATTTTTCTGCAAAACGCAAACCCGCTGCGGATATATGTGAACCAGCTCCATAGAGAGCCGGTCAAAATCTCCTGCTATTGCGAATTGGAAGCGAAGATACCACATCCAATTTGCAATGGTGTGAACCCAGCCTTATACTATCAGCTAGGATGGATATCTGCTTTAGATTAGCAATTACAGTACCTTGACTCTAATGTTTTATGATGGTTATTAGAGGGAGACTGGGATGCGTATCATGCTAGGTCCTGTTAATGGGGTTTACAATAGCTAATCCCAATTTACTCACTGGGAAATACAAACCTTTGTAGATATTTATTGTAAACAGACATGGAAATGATAAGCAATCCCTGACACACTGCAGTGTTCTATTCCCAACCTCCTATTAAGATATTCAATTAGATATTTACAGATTTACCTAATAACAGGTCTGGGCTAAGTATGTTTATGGCCCTGCTTGAAGAGTTGTGCATTTCTGAATCATGGTCTGGGAGTGTGCTATGCAGATAAGCTGCTCATGTGTCTCCTATTGTAAAAAAACATTGGGCCAGATTCACAGAGCCATTACGTCGGCGTTACAGGAGATGTGCGGCGTAAGTCTAAATTTGCGCATGCGTTTCGATGCGCCGCATCCCCAAAACGATATACGCATGAAATCTACTTTTTTTGGACCGGCGTAATTTCGATAGACCGGCGTAGCAGTCCGCGCAAAACTGCGCTAGACACACCATTGATTTGCTAGTCAAATATGCAAATGAGGGAGTTACGGGGATCCACAAAAGTAAGTTGGTGCAGCGCAGGCTACGCGCTGTGCGCAACAGCTGCACGTCCTGTCTAAAATTAGACCATATAAAAGGTGGAATAAAATTAGACAATCCGTCTACATGTCAGCTAAAGCAACACTGTAAGTGAGGAGCTGAGCAGACACACTTGTTGGACAACAATCTGTATGCCAACATGCCAGGGGCATCCTTGCTCATAGCTATACTAATGACTTTAGAGGAGCAAAGAAGGAGAAGGGCACGGAGGAGGGCACGGAGGAGGGCACAGGAGAGGACATACAGCACACGCATAGACCTCTTTGGCATGAGTGATTCTGAGGTGTATCGCATCTTCAGATTCACCCCTCATGCCATCCTGGAATTAACCACAACCTTGCAGGAGGACATCACCAGCCCAACACACCGCTCACATGCAGTGCAGCCACTGGTCAAGGTCCTGGCAACACTCTATTTCCTTGCCAGTGGCTCTTTTTAAAGAACAAGTGGAGTGGTGACTGGGATGTCACAATCCTCCATGAGCAGATGTGTGCACCAGGTTATCCCTGCAATCCTCAGATGCATGGCCAACCAAATCATCAAACCCACCACTGAGGACCTGCGGCTGAAGGCAATGACAGATTTCTACAGAATTGGCAGATTCCCACGCACCGTGGGGGCCATTGATTGCACACATGTGGTACTCCAGCCCCCCCATGAGACAGAGCACATATACCGCAATCGGAAGCATTGGCATTCCATCAACGTACAGGTGATAGTCGATGCCCAAGGCCTCATATGGCACGTCTGTGCCAAACACCCCGGATCCAGCTATGACAGCTACATATACAATCAGAGCCCTATCCCAATGGAATTCGAACAGAACGTGTATGGGGACACCTGGCTGGTTGGTGAGTGACATGGGTGGCAGGCATGACTGTCCCCCCCCATGATGCACACATCACAAGGGGCACATGCATGACTAACATCCTCCTGTCTTTTCCCTTACAGGTGCATATGCACTGGGACCCCATCTCATGACTCCTATCCGGAACCCCCAAACCCCAGGAGAGGAAAGATACAATGAAGCCCACGCCCAAACACGCGCAGTGGTGGAACGCACCTTTGGCCTCCTGAAGTCACGTTTCCGATGCCTGGATAAGTCTGGGGGGACCCTGTTGTGTTCCCCAAACTTTGTGTGCCAGATCATCGGTGCATGCTGCATGCTGCACAACTTCGCAGTGAGAAAGGGCCTGCAGATTGACATACGTGATGACCTGACCCCCGAACCAGACAATCCCCCCTAACCGAGGATACCCCGTCTTCTGAGGGAAGAGCAGCCAGTAGACAGCTCACATTAGGCATCTTTGCACGTTAAACACACACATTATTCATGGCACAATGAGAATGCATGCATGCACACCACTGTGGTCCCTAGCACAGACACGTCACATCCTGGATTAGCACAAGCCCACCATGCAGGACTTGTGAGCAGCAACGCCACGCCACGGCTCCAATTATGTCACTGTACATTCATACACCATTTACACGGACCTGGGGATCACTTCTCCCTGGTCCTGGGGAACCCTTCTCCACCACAAATGAGGGTGACACCCCTTTTCCGGCAGGAATGTCACCCCCACACTCCGAAATCATTCACAACATAAAAAAAAAAAATGTCCAGCAAAAAAAAAAGTCCCAAAAAAAAAAAAGTCCAGAAAAAGAAAAAAAAGGGGGGAAACCAAATTAATGCCGCTGGCGTGACCCACACCTGGGGCGCCCACGGCCCCGGCTCCTCAGGGGAGACTGATGGGGAGGGGGGGTAATCCGGTGAAGGAGGAGCAGCCCCTGGTCTCTGCCCACCTGGCGGCCTGCCCTCCAAGGCCACGGCAATTCTGGTCAGGCCAGCACTTAGTGTTGCCGTATTGGCCTGAATAGCCTGGGTGAGGGCCCTCACATCCTGCCCAACGTCTGCTGTAGTAGTCTGCAGTTCGTTTAGGCAGTTTGTAAGAGCCAGGGAGTGGCAGTCCAGGTCCCAAGCGTATCCTTTATGGAGGACAGGCTCTCCTTCATCCGCACCAAAGTCTGGCTGACCTGTCCCAGATGGTGGGTCTGAAGGGCCTGGTCCCTTCTGAGATTGGCGGGCAGAACCTCGGCCACCCCCTGGTCTTCTGGGACGACTTCCTGCCTCCAGCTAATTCTTGTGGCCGGGGAGAAGGGGAGGCCCTTGGGAGGGGAGCCCTGTTGGGGGAGGAGTGGGAGGGGCTACCCCTTATGGAGGGCTGGCTGCTGCCAGCCAGAGGGGAAGACTCCTCCAAAAACAACAATCCACTGGCTGACATGACCTCCTCAAACTCCTCCTCCTCAAACTCCTCCTCCTCCAACTTCTCCTCCTCCAACTCCTCCGTGGACTCCGGCCTTGTCTGGGGGTCCTCATCAGGCTGGTGTCCCGGGGATGGTGCAGTCAGGCCAGATGGCCCAGCACCCTCCTGCACATCTGTGGATGACACAAAACGTTCACAGGTTGGAGAATCCACATACTTGCCACATATTCCCTCCCCCCCCACACATGCTACACACCAGATAGGAAAAAAAACCCTTACCTGTCATCACGGGCTCCTGACTGGAGTCATAGCCAGGCAGGCCCTCCACTTGTTGCCTATTAAAGGTGTGGGACATCGCACGCTCCTCCGCTGTCAGACTAACAGGGCATGGTGGGCCCCCTCCAGTGCCCCTGGCATGGGCTGCCATTTTGGCCAGCTTCTTTCGGACCAGACGCCGGAGATCATTGATCTTCTTTACGATCCCCTCGCGTGTCCGGGTCTCCCCCCCCCAATGAATTTACCTGGTCGGTAATGTTCTGCAAAATCTCCTTCTCCCTGGCCGGGGTGGTGTTGGCACTCTCCGGGCCGTGAAGGAAACGGCCATATTGGGTAAGGGCCCGGGTAATAATTTGTTTCTCCCCCAAAGAAAAATTGTTATTGCACTTCCTCTCAGTCATACTCATACAACAAAGGATGGATGGGTAGGGTAAATACCGCGCTGCTAGGACGGTATAGGTAAGCTGCTAAACACGGCTAATAGAAAACGATAAGCAAAGGAATAAAGTGGGTACAAAAATGTGTAGCGCTAAATACAGACATATGCAAAATAAATTCAATATGTCAATGAGTTAACAAATGAACGAGTGAGTCATGAGTAAAACAAATAAACACCAAGTGAAAATATGTCCAAACATAGACAATGTCCAATGGTGGAAGAGCAAGAATGCTCTATGAAGGCAAGTACTGTTCTAAGGTTATCTTGCTTTGGTGAAAGTGAAAAAGAAAGCCTGTCACCCCGTTGAAAATGAAGGCTTACCGGAACATGTGGACTCTACAAGTTATATAAACCTTAGAGTCATGTGAGCTTTAAACCAGACAACCTTGGTTGGGACCTCCTCATATTGCAGGTGACAAGATGTTCATCAACACCGTGGTCAGAAAAAAGCTCTGATGTTCAAGGCTTGACACTCCGTAAGTGAGAGTGGGAAAGTTGAAAAAAAAAGGAGCAATATAGTGTAATAACGTAAAGGTAAATGAAAAATTAATAAGTATTGCACTTACATAAATTGGAGATAAAAAGCGCTTATAATGGAATCGTGACAACGGTAGAGTCTTTCCCTGACGCGTTTCGTGTGCAACGTGACAACGTGTTTGCACACGAAACGCGTCAGGGAAAGACTCTACCGTCGCCACGATTCCATTATAAGCGCTTTTTATCTCCAATTTATGTAAGTGCAATACTTATTAAATTTTCATTTACCTTTACGTTATTACACTATATTGCTCCTTTTTTTTTCTTCAACTTTCCCACTCTCACTTACGGAGTGTCAAGCCTTGAACATCAGAGCTTTTTCCTGACCACGGTGTTGATGAACATCTTGTCACCTGCAATATGAGGAGGTCCCAACCAAGGTTGTCTGGTTTAAAGCTCACATGACTCTAAGGTTTATATAACTTGTAGAGTCCACATGTTCCGGTAAGCCTTCATTTTCAACGGGGTGACAGGCTTTCTTCTTCACTTTCACCGAAGCAAGATAACTGTAGAACAGTGCTTGCCTTCATAGAGCATTCTTGCTCTTCCACCATTGGACACTAATTTTTTGTCTATGTTTGGACATACTCATACAACAACTCTCTCCCAAACAATCACCAAAAATCACACACAAAAACAAGCAGGAAAAATCAAGCAACAAAACAAACAAAATCTAACAACCAAAAAGTCTCACAACCAGTCACCAAAAAACACTATCAAAAAGATTCTACAAAACACTGGATCAAACAGTCAACAAATATCATAAAGACAAGTCACAACGCAACAAACAACAGAACAAAAGCACCTTGCTGTATAGGGAGGGAAACAAAGGGATGTACTTTTGCAAAGGAAGGGGGTTTGTGTCTGTCTATTTAAGCTCTCTGCGTAGTTCACTAAGTTGCCCGGGTCCACTTCCAATTTCACTGATTGCGCCGTTCCCGAGTTGTGAGCATGCGCACAGAGGTGCTGACCATGGTCTGCTTCATGTGTGCATGCGCGATCTGGCCGGCCCTTCATTTGCATGGGGTCACGGCTCATTTCAATGAAACACGCCCACGTCCTTCCCAATTTGAATTACTCCGCCTTACGCCTCGGAATTTACATTACACCAGCGCTAATTTATGCGCAAATACTACGAGGATACAGTGATTGCGCCTCTACATTGCGCCGGTCTAACGTAAAGGAGGTGCGCTACGCCGGTCAAAATATGCGCCATTATTCCTAGCGCATGACGTCCAAACAACACGGGTGCTCTGTATCTTCTCACAGATTTTGGGGTGTTTAGTTTGCATTATCATCACAGCGTTAATTTACTAAAAATAAGTTGTTCACTTTGCCAAGTAAAGTTTCCTTAGTTTAGCAAATGAAAACAATTATTTGGTAAGGAATACCCAATCATATGCAAGGAAAATAAAAAAAAAAAACTTTTTTGCTTGCACCTGATTGGATCACTAAGCTAAGCAAGTTGCAAATACTCTTGAAAGTATACAGCATATTTTTCATCAGTAAATAACCCCAATATCTGATGTGCCATTCTTCGAATCATATATATATAAATAAAATATGCATACCTTTATTATGAAATGATAACCTGGTGCTTGTATCTTGTGGAACATTCCCTGCATTTTCTGTATAACCTATTATATAAGCAATCATAGCAGTGTTATACTGTTATCCTAAAATATATCATCATAATAATAAACTGCATTTATAAAAGCAAGCAAAAACAAAAGTATCTGCATTGCCAAAAGAAGCTAATCATTTTCAAGTGTAATTTTTCTTGTATGAGTTAGAAAGAACCTGGTTTAAAGTAGACATGTGCACAACAAAAAATTTCGTTTATTTCTGTTTCGTTTCTGTTCATTTATCGTGATTCGTAACGAGTCGTAATTTCGTAAGACGTTAGTTATCGTATTCGTACTCTTTAGTATTTTCGTAACACTTTTTTTTCCGTTTCCGTTTTTTTATGTTAGTTTATTTTTCGTTGATTTGAGATTCATATTTTTGTTAAATGTTGTATTCTGCCTCGTTCCTATTTACAAAGGGATGTACTTTTGCAAAGGAAGGGGGTTTGTGTCTGTCTATTTAAGCTCTCTGCGTAGTTCACTAAGTTGCCCGGGTCCACTTCCAATTTCACTGATTGCGCCGTTCCCGAGTTGTGAGCATGCGCACAGAGGTGCTGACCATGGTCTGCTTCATGTGCGCATTCGCGATCTGGCCGGCCCTTCATTTGCATGGGGTCACGGCTCATTGCAATAAAACACGCCCACGTCCTTCCCAATTTGAATTACTCCGCCTTACGCCTCGGAATTTACGTTACACCAGCGCTAATTTATGCGCAAATACTACGAGGATACAGTGATTGCGCCTCTACATTGCAGCGGTCTAACGTAAAGGAGGTGCTCTACGCCGGTCAAAATATGCGCCATTATTCCTAGCGCATGACGTCCAAACAACACGGGTGCTCTGTATCTTCTCACAGATTTTGGGGTGTTTAGTTTGCATTATCATCACAGCGTTAATTTACTAAAAATAAGTTGTTCACTTTGCCAAGTAAAGTTTCCTTAGTTTAGCAAATGAAAACAATTATTTGGTAAGGAATACCCAAATCATATGCAAGGAAAATAAAATAAAAACTTTTTTGCTTGCACCTGATTGGATCACTAAGCTAAGCAAGTTGCAAATACTCTTGAAAGTATACAGCATATTTGTCATCAGTAAATAACCCCAATATCTGATGTGCCATTCTTAGAATCATATATATATAAATAAAATATGCATACCTTTATTATGAAATGATAACCTGGTGCTTGTATCTTGTGGAACATTCCCTGCATTTTCTGTATAACCTATTATATAAGCAATCATAGCAGTGTTATACTGTTATCCTAAAATATATCATCATAATAATAAACTGCATTTATAAAAACAAGCAAAAACAAAAGTATCTGCATTGCCAAAAGAAGCTAATCATTTTCAAGTGTAATTTTTCTTGTATGAGTTAGAAAGAACCTGGTTTAAAGTAGACATGTGCACAACAAAAAAATTCGTTTATTTCTGCTTCGTTTCTGTTCATTTATCGTGATTCGTAACGAGTCGTAATTTCGTAAGACGTTAGTTATCGTATTCGTACTCTTTAGTATTTTCGTAACACTTTTTTTTCCGTTTCCGTTTTTTATGTTAGTTTATTTTTCGTTGATTTGAGATTCATATTTTTGTTAAATGTTGTATTCTGCCTCGTTCGTATTTTTACAATGAATTTATTCATTCATTCGTTCTTATGTTGGTTTATTTTTCATTGTTTTGATATTCGTATTTACATTATATTTTTCATCGTGCCGTGTTTGTATTTTCGTAAGAAATAAATCTTTGTTGCTTTATGATCATTCGTATTTTCGTGTCTAATTTCATTTGATTGTAACAACGTTCTTTTGTAGATTTTATTGCATTTGTAATTCTGTTAAAATACATTTTACGTTTATTCGACACACTACTCGTTGTAATTTTGTAAAACATCGTAATTTACTGCGATTGACTTGACAGATCCACAAAACCGGTGCAACCTACCCAAACACACCCTATCGGGACTCTGGATGGAATGCACTGCAGTCTAACACAGATAAAGACACAAGGTCAAGGAGCCACTAGGTAATAAGAAAGAAGCTCATTGGGGGAAGGAACAAACCTCTTCAGGGTAAGGGACAGCGCTGAGTGGCTATTGGTCACAGTACTAATGAAAGTGAATTTACGTTATTTCGTATATTCGTTGTTTTCATTTCCGTTTTCTGAAGATTCGTAATTTATTTTTCGTTAGTTTCGTTTTTCGTTTTTTATTCTTTGTTCGTCATTTCTATGTTTTCGTTTCTTTTTTCTTTCGTTGTGTTGTTCTTTTACATTTAGTAGTTTCGTATCTTCGTAGTTTTCCATATTCGTTAATTTTGGAAATATCGTTATTATTTGCGCTAAACCGTTCGTTCATTCGTAGGTTAACGAATCAACGAAAATAACGAATAATGACGGAAAACGTATTCATAACTAAAAAAATTGCACATGTCTAGTTTAAAGCAATGATCCCAAGACTGATGTATCACATCAAGCCAAGGCTCAGAATCAGTAAGCTACCTTTGCTTACAGGGTATGTCTAGTTCTTATGCCGCGTACACAAAAAATGATTTTTTTTTTACGTAATTCAAAACGATCGTGTCTGGGCTCCAGAGCATTTTTCATGATGTAAAAAATGGGCATTAAAAATTTAGAAAATACTCGAATTTTTCATGTAGTTTTTAACGTTGTCATTTTTTACGTCGTAAAAAATGTTCATGTGTGGGCTTTAACGACTTTAAAAAAACGCGCATGCTCAGAAGCAAGTTATGAGACGGGAGCGCTCTGGTAAAACTAGCGTTCATAATGGAGTAAGCACATTCATCACGCTGTGACAGACAGAAAAGTGCGAATCGTCTTTTACTAACACAAAATCAGCTAAAGCAGCCCAAAGGGTGGCGCCTTCCGAATGAAACTTCCCCTTTATAGTGCCGTCGTACGTGTTGTACGTCACCGCGCTTTGCTAGAGCATTTTTTTTCACGATCGTGTGTAGGCAAGGCCGTTTTAATGATCGGGTTGAAAAAAACTTTGTTTTTTCTAGCCCCTAAAAACTTCATTTTTTAGAACCCGAAAAGCGGTTGTGTGTAGGTGGCATCACACTGGAAAAATCTTTCTTTCCTGACACAGAGAATCTTAACAAGCCTGTATTTAATCATATTCCAACTATAATTTTTGAATTGCAGCATACCAGAATAAAAAGTAGACATCAAATCTGACGTGTTTCAACCACTCCAGGCCATAGACATAGTAAGATCACTGTGTACCAAATTCCAGACACCTTAGTTCTGCCTTATTACAGTCTATTCTGGCTTAACAGCATTGGTATACAATAGTCATTACCAATTCACTTTTCATCCTCTTCCCTTTTCCAAGACATCTACACCCATTATTTTCCAAATGCTCTTCATCTACTCTAGATAAAGAGGCTGGGAAAATGGACCTTGAATGTTTTTCTCCCCTCCATTGGTATTAAAAAAGATTTATACCCTTAACTTGGTGTTTGCACCAGATAAGACATTCCTATGGTAGCATTAACTGGACCATAGACATAGTAAGATAACTGTGTACCAAATTCCAGACACCTTGGTTCTGCCTCATTACAGTCTATTCTGTCTCCACAGCATTGTTATACAATAGACATGTGCACACTGAAATATTTTGTTTCGTAATTTTGTTTTCGTCTGAAAAATAAATGGCCTAGATTCACAAAGCGATTACGCCTGTGTAAATGTTGTTAGACTGGAGTAATTTCGACTTACGGGCGTTTTTACGCTAGTCGAAATCCTCAAACCATGAAAAGACACCTGCGGGCTTCATTTCGACTGTATTACGTGTTAGTACGCCTTCAGATCTACGCTGCAAGAAAATTGCGGCCACTGGGCGGACTTCCTGTTGTTTTTCGCCGTCAGGGTATGCTAATGAGCTTTTGCCTGCAATCCACAAAATTTCGCACTTTCAACGCAATCTCTTACGGCACCTTTAGTCATCTTTTTTTTCCGTTTCACTATACCAGCTTTTTGCTGCTCTAATATTAGACAGCCCATGTTAAGTATGGCCGTCGTTCCCGCGTCGAATTTCAACGTTTTCCGATGTCTTTTATTATTTTTAACGTAAGTCGTCCAGGAATAGGAATGTTCGTAAACGCCGCTACTCAAACAACGAATGACGTCACGACGTGATTTCGCGCAATGCACGGCGGGAAATTCCTGAACAGAGCATGCGCAGTTCGATCGTCGCGGGGACGCGCTTAATTTAAATGCTTCACGCCCCCTAATCACGTATTTCGATTGCGCGGCGGAAAAAAAATACGACACAATAGCGTACGCGCAAAAAAACTACCTGAATTCGGTGTAGAGACTGGTGAAATACGGCAGCGTACCGTATTTCGATTACGCAGCGGAATATTACGTCTTTGTGAATCTGCCCCAATGTATTTAGTTACTCCCGAAATTCATTTTTATTTATTTATTTTTTCGTTAAAAATGCATTAGTCCGAAAATCCAAATTAAGGTTGAATCTGTCATTGAAGGCTAATGGTGTCTGTGAAAAATAAACAGAAAAACAAACACTATATAATATATAATGTGTTAGTCCATTAAACAGTGCTGTGAGAATAGTGAAATTCTTCTAAGGTGTCAGAAAAGTTCACAGTGCATGATACAGTGCATGATACATATAACTAGGTATCAAGCCGTGAATAAATGACAAATAGTCCATAAAAAGTTTGTCATTTATTCACGGCTTGATTCCTAGTTATATGTATCATGCACTGTGAACTTGACTAACACGTTCTATATTATATAGTAAATAATATGTGAATAAATACAGCGCTACTAAACCTACTAATTACACCACATAACCAATGACCAAATGTAAAAAAGCAGCAATAAAAATGGTGCACCAACCAAGAAAAACAATATATGGAATTAATAAGTATGCGCTAAATATACAACTGATTAAGTGATAATATACAGTGATCAATCAATACATAATTTCAGAGGCCAAAGGGAATTATGGGAATTATATATATATATATTATCTATATATATTATATAGATATAATTCCCATGATTAAGTCACGTTGGCGGTGACGCAACGCGTAGGGAGGAGCCTAGCGTATTGAAACCAGAGGAGAGGGTTTCTCTTACGAATCTCAGCGACTACTGAGCGGCTTGGTTTTTTCCTTTAAACGCCTATCGTTAATGGGGATCCGTGAGTGAAACATACACAAGTGCTACATTGCAATTAGTGATATTAACAATATTATGCTATATTGCCTTTCCTTTCCCTTACATGTATCAGGAATCCTTTGAACATTATCCTATGGAATTGCATACGGGTCTGGAGTCAATCACTTGTTGGTACAAGTTATCCATGAATGTTTTTGTCCTATGAAAGATATTGTCTCAGAATTACCTGATTGGGATTGTCTTTTTTCTCCATATATTCATGTCATTTTTTGGACTGTTTTAAACAATTGTTTTGATCTGGTCTGATTCCATTTGTGTGGATCTTAGTTCCTTAGATATGTGTTAACACATACAAGGTCAGAATAAGGGGACGCTATTCAAGACACACCTAATTGGACACAATTCATTATCAATTATTTATTTATAATATATACATTTTTTTCTTCACATTGGCCCTTTGGCCTCTGAAATTATGTATTGATTGATCACTGTATATTATCACTTAATCAGTTGTATATTTAGCGCATACTTATTAATTCCATATATTATATAGTGTTTGTTTTTCTGTTTATTTTTCACATTTAATTATTATTTAAACGGCAGCTTTACATTTATCTCTTTGTGCTGTGGATGATCAGAAGGGGAGCGCATTTTTTCAGATCATTCAATTTTTACGGCTAATGGTGTCTGTTGAATGTTCTAAGAAAAAAAAAAGATTTGACAGAATCTTTACAAAAAAAAAAAAAAAATTGACTCTTTATGTCTCTCTATGTCAAATCTTCATGTCTCTCTATGTCGAATCTGTCAATGAAGGCTTATGGGCCTAGATTCACAAAGCGATTACGCCTGTGTAAATGTTGTTAGACTGGAGTAATTTCGACTTACGGGCGTTTTTACGCTAGTCGAAATCCTCAAACCATGAAAAGACACCTGCGGGCTTCATTTCGACTGTATTACGTGTTAGTACGCCTTCAGATCTACGCTGCCAGAAAATTGCGGCCACTGGGCGGACTTCCTGTTGTTTTTCACCGTCAGGGTATGCTAATGAGCTTTTGCCTGCAATCCACAAAATTTCGCACTTTCAACGCAATCTCTTACGGCACCTTTAGTCATCTTTTTTTTCCGTTTCACTATACCTGCTTTTTGCTGGTCTAATATTAGACAGCCCATGTTAAGTATGGCCGTCGTTCCCGCGTCGAATTTCAACGTTTTCCGATGTCTTTTATTATTTTTAACGTAAGTCGTCCGGGAATAGGAATGTTCGTAAACGCCGCTACTCAAACAACGAATGACGTCACGACGTGATTTCGCGCAATGCACGGCGGGAAATTCCTGAACAGAGCATGCGCAGTTCGATCGTCGCGGGGACGCGCTTAATTTAAATGCTTCACGCCCCCTAATCACGTATTTCGATTGCGCGGCGGAAAAAAAATACGACACAATAGCGTACGCGCAAAAAAACTACCTGAATTCGGTGTAGAGTCTGGTGAAATACGGCAGCGTACCGTATTTCGATTACGCAGCGGAATATTACGTCTTTGTGAATCTGCCCCATGGTGTCTGTTGAATGTTCTAAGAAAAAAAAAAAAAAATTGACTCTTCATGTCTCTCTATGTCGAATCTTTTCTCTCTATGTCAAATCTTTTTCTCTCTATGTTGACTCTTCTTCATGTCTCTATAATGTAGAATCTTTTCTCTCTATGTCGAGTCTTTTCTATTTATGTAGAATAATATTGGACTAATAGGGTTAAGGTTAGGCACATTTGACCGCAACGAAAACGAAAATAAAGCAT
Organism: Rana kukunoris; assembly: GCA_029574335.1. Lineage (NCBI taxonomy): Eukaryota > Metazoa > Chordata > Amphibia > Anura > Ranidae > Rana > Rana kukunoris. The sequence continues at coordinate 120,551,384 of CM056052.1, forward strand.
TTGTTTATGTCGGATCTTTCGTTTTTCGTTTTTCTGTGCTTTATATACCTGAAATTCAGGCGAAAATGCATTTGGACGAAAACGAATGCACATGTCTATTATACAATAGTCATTACCAATTCGCTTCTCATCCTCTTCCCTTCCAAATACATCTACAACCATTATTTTCCAAATGTTCTTCATCTAATCTATAAGGGGGCTGGGAAAATGGACCTTGAATGGTATTTTTCCCTCCGTTGGTATTATTAAAATTGTTTATACCCTTTGGGCCCCCTTCACAGGTCCGCCTGTCAGTTTTTCCGGCGGACCTGAATGGGCGCTCCATGTAAGTCTTTGGAGCAACAGATGTCAGCGATGACATGTCCACTGACATCTGATCCTGTCTGATCCGGATCGGATCGGGTGAGACCTGATGAAGACGGACATGCTGTCCGTTTTCGTCCAATCTCTCCATAGGTATCAGCAGTGCTCAACAAGCCCCACCCCGCTCAGTGAGCAGAGAGGGACCTGTCATCCACCAGCTCAGCGGACATCAATAGAGAGATCTCCCGCTGATCTGGCAGACTCCGTGGCAACGGATTCCGCCTTGTGTGAATGAGGGCTTATCACAAGATAAGACACACCTTTGGCAAGGAATGGGGCTTAGAATTAATGCATTGTGGCACACTCCATTCCTCCATTCACTAAAGGTGGATCAGTGTATTAAAGCATGTTAAAGTTTAGGTCTAGGCAATAAAAAAAAAATACTCAGTACATTTCTGCAATAGATGTAAATTAACCCATTATGTATTTTTTTTTAAATTATGCACGTTTTGAAAAATACCTGTTGATCTGCAAAACATTCAATGAACTCAACTTCTTGTAGTGAAGTGCCTCTGGAGCAGTGTTGTCAACCCTGCCGGACTTCTTCTCTGCTAGAATACAGAACTTTCCCCTCTCCTTATCTCCATAAAAGGAAAATGTTTTTGTAGTTCAGCATTAGATAACTGGGCAGGGCTGGCAAGTCCTATTCAGTTTTCAGTGCAGCACAGGTTGAGTGCACAGGAAGTTCTAAGCTCATTGAATTTCTGACAGATGAGAAGGTATTTTTCGTATGTGCAGCATTGGTAAAGGGGTAGAACATGGGAAAATGTGCATGCATTGCAGAAAACTACTGCATATGTTGTTTTACAAATTTTTGCTCAGACGTACACTTTAAGGGTTCAAGAGGAAATTATTAAGCTAATGCAACACAGTGCATGTTAAAGTGTAATACACACATAGGTATGTAATATGTAATCAGGGCCGCCATTAGGGGGGTACAGGCATTACACCTGTAAGGGGCCCGGGGGTCCCCAGGGGCCCGGATGGGAACCACCCTTTTTTTTTTAGGGGTCCGAAGGTCCCCAGGGGCCCGGAGGCCACTAAGGGCCCCAGATGGCAAGCCCTTTTTTTTTATAAAAAAATATATATATTTTAAAAAAAATATATTTTTTTTTTATATATTTTTCTTTTTTTTTTATTAAAGGGCCAATTTTTTTTATTTTTATTTTTTTTTAGAGGACCGGAGGTCCACAGGGACCTGGAGATCTCCAGGGCCCCAGATGACAACCCCCCTTTTTTTAAAAAATAAATATATTTTTTATATATTTTTTTATTTCTTTTATTTTCATATTATATATATATATATATATATATATATATATATATATATATATATATATATATATATATATATATATATATATATATATCTATCTATATAGATATATAGATATATATATAGATATATATATATCTATATATATATATATATATATATATAGATATATATTATTATTAAAGGGCCCAGAAGTCCCCAGGGCCCCATGTGTCAAACCCCCTTTTTTTATAATTGTTTATTTTTTTATTTTTTTTATACATTTTTTTTATATTTTTATTTTTTATTAAAGGGCCCAGAGGTCCCCAGGGCCCTGGAAGGCAACCCCCTTGTTTTTTTTTTTAATATAAATGTTATATTTAAAAAAATATATATATATTTTCTCTCTTTTTTCTTTTTAGTTTATAAAGGGCACAGAGGTCCCCAGGGCCCCGGATGGCTACCCCCCTTTTTTATATATATTTTTCTTCATTTCTTCTTTTTGTAAAGGGCCCCCCCACTTCTCAATTCGCGGCAGCACCCCCCCCCCCCCCCCCGCTTCTCAATTTCATGCGGCAGCACACCCCCCCCCCCCGGTTCTCTGCTCCAGGGGGCCCATGCCTGAAGCTGTGTAAGGGGCCCCAAAATTCCTGATGGCGGCCCTGTATGTAATACACACATAGGTCTGAATCCATAGTAAGAAGACAAGAACTAATCACTCACCAGAATTGTGATTTCCTTCCTCCAAATCTTTCTCCTTCTTACTTTTTCTGAAGCCTGAGAATACAGCACGTCAAACAGGATAGTTAATATAATACTTAAAATTAACATGTACTGTAGATTATGATAGTAGTTATAATGGTAGTAGAATGTTTTTCAATTTTTCAATCTAAGGCTAACACTTAATATTTGTGCTAACATGTTGCATTTTATATACAGATTTAACCACTAGCCGACCAGCCGCCGTCGTTCTACGGCGGCAGGTCGGCTCTCCTGGGCGAGAGCCCGTAGCTCTACGTCGGGACTTTCGCGGCCGCTAGGGGGCGCGTGCGCGCCGCCGGCGGCCCGCGCGCGCACCCCCCGCTCGCCCCCGAGTCCCGCGCGCGTGCCCGGCGGGCGCGATCGCCGCCGGGCACGCGCGCTCGTTCGTTACAGAGCGGGGAACGAGAGCTGTAAGTGTAAACACACAGCGCTCGTTCCTGTCAGCGGGGAAAACGCTGATCTTCCGTTCATACAATGTATGAACGGAAGATCAGTGATTCCCCCTAGTGAGTCCACCCCCCCCATACAGTTAGAACACAAATAGGAACACACTTAACCCCTTCCCCGCCCCCTAGTGTTAACCCCTTCACTGCCAAAGGCATTTTTATAGTAATCCAATGCATTTTTATAGCATTGATCGCTATAAAAATGCCAATGGTCCCAAAAATGTGTCAAAAGTGTCCGATGTGTCCGCCATAATATTGCAGTACCGAAAAAAAACGCTGATCGCCGCCATTACTAGTAAAAAAAATATATTAATAAAAATGCCATAAAACTACCCCCTTTTTTGTAAACGCTATAAATTTTGCGCAAACCAATCAATAAACGCTAATTGCGATTTTTTTTTACGAAAAATATGTAGAAGAATACGTATCGGCCTAAACTGAAGAAAAAAAATGTTTTTTTTATATCTTTTTTGGGGATATTTATTATAGCAAAATTTAAAAAATATTGCATTTTTTTCAAAATAGTCGCTCTATTTTTGTTTATAGCGCAAAAAATAAAAACCGCAGAGATGATCAAATACCACCAAAAGAAAGCTCTATTTATGGGAAAAAAAGGACGCCAATTTTGTTTGGGAGCCACGTCGCACGACCCGCGCAATTGTCAGTTAAAGCGACGCAGTGCCGAATCACAAAAAGTGCTCTGGTCTTTGGACAGCAATATGGTCCGGGGCTAAAGTGGTTAAATATACACTCACCAGCCACTTTATTAGGTACACCTGTTTAATTTCTTGGTAACACAAATTGCTAATCAGCCAAGTTTAAACTGAGCATCAGAATGGGAAAGAAAGGGGAATTAAAGCGGAGCTCCACCCTGATTTTTTTTTTTCAAAAATCTAAAAAAATAATAAAAAAAAATTAAATGAAAAAAATAAAAAAAATACTCACCCTAAATAGGCTGTTGCTATGTGGAAATCCCGAATCTGCCCTCATCTTCCGCGGTGTGGTTTTCTTCCTCCTCCTCTTCTCGGTGTAGTCTTGTGAATGGGCCGCGCTGCATTCTGGGAACTGTGTGTATCCCAGAAAGCAGCCGGACCATTCACAAAGCGCCGCGCTGCTCGCACATGCACAGTAGGAAACGGGCAGTGAAGCCCCACGGCTTCACTGCCTGTTTCCCTGACTGTGGATGGCGGTGCCGGGATCGAGGATCGGCATCGGCGGGGGCCGTCAGTGCGGGCGTCTAGGACAGATAAGTGTCCTTATTCAAAGTCAGCAGCTACACTGTTAGTAGCTGCCGACTTTGAAAAAAAAAATGCAGGTGGAGCTCCGCTTTAAGTGTCTTTGAACGTGGCATGGTTGATGGTACCAGATGGGAAGTTCTGAGTATTTTAAAAACTGCTGATCGCCTTGTTGATGTCAGAGGTCAGAGGACAATGGGCTGACTGGTTCCAGATGATAGAAAGGCAACAGTAACTTAAATAACCATTCGTTATAACCAAGTCATTCAGATTACCATATTTGAAGGCACAACACATCTAACCTTGAAGCAATGGGCTACAGCAGCAGAAGACCACACCTCTAATTCAGCTGCAACCATAGGCATGCGCACAGGGTGTGCCAGGTGTGCCCAGGCACACCCTAATTTCCTCTACTGCCCTGACTCCCCCCTTCTTCCCCTGCAGCCCTGCCTGCTTCCCTATTCTCCTCTCCTTCCAGCTGTTTCTGCAGGAATGTTTTAGGGTGAGTGGGGGAAGGGGCCGGTAAACATGTCCCTTCTCTTTTATTGTGAGTGATCGGTACTATGCGTTTGATCTTTGGGGTGCACACCCTAATGCAATAGGCTGCGCACACCTATGGCTGCAACATTCAGATGGTAGGGCCAGAATTTGGCATAAACAACATGAAAGCATCGATCCATCCTGCCTTGTATCAACGGTTCAGGCTGGTGGTGTAATAATGTGGAGGATATTTTCTTGGCACACCTTGGGCCACTTAGTACCAAATGAGCATCATTTAAACACCACAGCCTACCTGAGTATTGTTTCTGATCATATCCATCCCTTTATGACTGTACCCCTTCTTATGGCTACTTCCAGCAGGATAATGCGCCATGGATAATTCACCATGTCACAAAGCTCAAATGGTTTATTGAACATGACATGAGTTCACTGTACTTCAATGGTCTCCATAGTCACCATATCTCAATTCAATAGTGCCCCTGTGGAATGGGAGGCTCACATCATGGATGTGCAGCTGACAAAACTGCAACAACTGTGTGATGCTATGATGTCAATATGGACTAAAATCTAAGGAATGCTTTTAACACCTTGTTGAATCTATGCCATGAAGAATTAAGGCAGTTCTGAAGGCAAAAAGGGATACAATCCGGAACTAGCAAGGTGTATCTAATAAAGTACAGGTGAGTGTATATTTACACACATATACAGTGCCTTGCAAAAGTATTCACCCCCCTTGGCGTTTTACCTAATATGTTACATTACAGCCTTTAGTTCAATGTTTTTTTTATCTGAATTATATGTGATGGGTCAGAACACAATAGTCTAAGTTGGTGAAGTAAAATATATACATAAAACTATTTTTCAGAAATAAAAACCGGATAATTGGCATGTATGTATGTATTCAGCCCCCTTTGGTATGAAGCCCATAAAAAGCTCTGGTGCAACCAATTACCTTCAGAAGTCACATCATTTGTGAAATGATCCACCTGTGTGCAATCTAAGTGTCACATGATATGTCATTACATATACACACCTTTTGAAAGGCCACAGAGCCTACAACACCTAAGCAAGAGGCACTACTAACCAAACAACTGACATTAAGGGACAATGTTGTTGAGAAGTACAAGTCAGGGTTAAGTTATAAAAAAAAATCCAAATCTTTGAAGATCCCTAGGAGCACCATCAGATCTAGCATAACCAAATGGAAAGAACATGGCAGAACAGCAGACCTGCCAAGAGATGGCTGCACACCAAACTCACGGACCGGGCAAGAAGGGCATTAATCAGAGGAGCAGCACAGAGACCTAAGGTAACCCTGGAGGAGTTGCAGAGTTCCACAGCAGAGAGTGGCCAGAAGAAAGACATTACTTTAAGCAAAAAGCAAAATGGCACGTTTTGTGTTTGTGAAAAGGCATGTTGGAGACTCCCAAAATGTATGGAGGGAGGTGCTCTGGTCTGATGAGACTAAAATTTAACTTATTGGCCATCAAAGAAAATGGACTGGGAAACTGGTCAGAGTACAGGGAAAGATGGATGGTGCTAAATACGGGGATTATCGTGAGCAACCTGTACCACTCTGTGTGTGATTTGAGGCTAGAGCAGGACAATGACCCCAAACACACTGCTAAAGCAACACTTGAGTGGTTTAAGGGGAAACATGTAAATGTGTTGGAATGGCCTAGTCAAAGCCCAGACCTCAATCCAATAGGAAATCTGTGGTTAGATTGCTGTTCACAAGCGCAAACCATCCAACTTAAAGGAGCTGGAGCAGTTTTGCAAGGAGGAATGGGCAAGAATCCCAGTGGTAAGATGTGGCAAGCCCATAGAGACTTATAAGCGACTTTGAGCTGTGATAGCCGCAAAAGGTGACTCTACAAAGTATTGACTGTAGGGGGGTGAATAGTTATGCACATTGGGCCAGATTCAGATACAATTACATTGGCGCAGAGTATCAGAGATACACTACGCCGCTGTATTTTACCAGGCTATACGCCGATTTCTGGTAGATTTTGTCCCTTACGGTACGGCGGCGTAGTGTATTTCACACTGCATAATCGAAATATGCGATTAGGGGGCGTGAAGCATTTAAATTAGGCGCGTCCCCGCGGGGATCGAACTGCGCATGCTCCGTTCAGAAATTTCCCGCCGTGCATTACGCAAATATTACGTCGTTACGTCATTCATTGTTTGAGTAGCGTCGTTTACGGACATTCCTATTCCCGGACAAGTTACGTAAAAAATAAAAAAAGACGTTGACATTCGACGCGGAAACTTCGGCCATACTTAACATGGGCTGTCTGATATTAGACCAGCAAAAAGCTGGTATAGTTTTATGCAGCAAAAAGATGACTAAAGATGCCGTAAGAGATTGCGATTGACGTTCGTAATTTCGTGGATTGTCGGCAAAAGCTCATTTGCATACCCCGACGTGGAAAACGACGGGAACTCCACCCAGCGGCCGCAAATTTATTGCAGCGTAGATTCGAAGGCGTACGAATGCGTAAGCCAGTCGGATTGAAGCCCGCAGCCGTATTTTCATGGTTTGAGGTTTCAGAGTAGTGAAAAAACGTGCGTAATTTGAAATTACTCCAGTCTAACGCGAGTTAGACAGGAGTAAGGGCTCTGTGAATCTGGCCCATTGACTTTTTTTTTTTATTTTGTCCTGTTTGTTGTTTGCTTCACAATAACAATTTAAAATAAATAAATAAAACATCTTTAGAGTTGCGGGCATGTTCTGTAAATTAAATGATGCAAATCCTCAAACAATCCATTCTAATTCCAGGTTGCGAGGCAACAAAACATGAAAAATGCCAAGGGGGTAAATACTTGCGCAAAGCACTGTATGTGTGTGTGTGTGTGTATATATATATATATATATATATATATAAATATATAAAAAACAGTGGGCCAGATTCAGATAGAATTAGATTATCGTAGCGTTTCCCAAATACACTACGCCGCCGTATTCTACCTGGCTCTACGTGGAATCCAGGTAGATTTTGTCCAGTAAACGACGGCGGCGTAGTGTATTTCTCCCGGCGCAATCCATCTACGCGATTAGGGGGCGTGAAGCATTTAAAATAGGCGCGTTCCCGCGGCGATCGAACTGCGCATGCTCCGTTCCCAAATTTCCCGCCGTGCATTGCGCGAAATCACGTCGTTACGTCGTAGTAGCGTTGGTTACGTACATTCCTATTCCCGAACGAGTTACGTTAAAAAAAAATTAAATTCGACGCGGGAACGACGGCCATACTTAACATGGATTACGCACTGTTAGACCAGCAAAAAGCTGCTCTAACATTACGTAGCCAAAAAATGACGTAGGCGATTGCGAATGACACTCGTACCTTCGTGGATCGCCGTAAAAACTCATTTGCATACCCCGACGGTGAAAACGACGTGGACTCCACGCAGCGGCCGCAAAAATATCGCAACGTAGATCCGAAGGCTTACGAAGACGTAAGCCTCTCGGATCGAAGCCCGAAGCCGCCGTATCATGGTTTGAGGATTCAAACTAGTGATACGGCACGCGAAATTTGAAATTACTCCTGTCTAACACCAGTTAGACAGGCGTAATCGTTCTCTGAATCTGGGCCAGTATCTCACAAAAGTGAGTACATCCCTTACATTTTTGTAAATATTTTATTATATCTTTTCATGTGACAGCACTGAAGAAATTACACTTTGCTACAATGTAAAGTAGTGAGTGTACAGCTTGTATAACAGTGTCAATCTGCTGTCCCCTCAAAATAACTCAAAACACAGCCATTAATGTCTAAACCGCTGGCAACAAAGTACACCCCTAAGGCCCCGTACACACGAGCAAATAGATTTGTTCAAATCGGTCGGACAGGCCAAATCTGTCTGCTGGCCGTTTTGGTTTGATCGCTTTACACACGATCAAACCAAAATCCCCGCCGGCAGACAGCGCGGTGACGTGGCGGTGACGTTGACGCCGCCACGTCACCACACCAGGAAGTAAATTACTTCCGCGCATGCGCCGAATCCATTCGACGCATGTGCGAGAAGATATGTCTGCTGGTTAGCGTACTAACCAGCAGACATGTCGGGCGGACGGATTCCCAGCCGACAGATTTTAAAGCATGCTTTAAAATCTGTCGGCTGCCCAAATCCGTCTGCTCGCCCGTACACACGATCGAATCTGTCTGCTGGGACGGTCTGGCAGACCGTTTTCAGCAGATAGATTTGATCGTGTGTACGCGGCCTAAGTGAAAATTTCCAAATTGGGCCCAAAGTGTATTTTGTGAGGCTGCACTGATGGGCAATGATGAGGCGGCACTGGTAGGTGGCACTAATAGGTGAAACTGTTGGGCACTGATTAGCAGCACTGGTGGGCATTGTTGGGACTGCACTGAGAATCAGGACTCTAATAATCAGTGCCCTGATTATCAAGTGTGCATGTCCTTTTTACATAAGGTTATTGGCTCTCTTTTTTTTGGAAAGGAGTGCTGATAACCGGCTTTTATTTACCTCCGCAATCAGCTGTGATTGGACATAGCTAATCATGTGAAAAAAAGCCCCTGATTGGCTCTTTACCTCAATCTGTGATCAGCAGTGGCGCGGCAGATGCGATCACAGAGGCCGTCATTTGGCCTTCCAGAAATGGATGACTGCCCTGTAGCTGTCATTCGGCTATAGCACAGTCGGCAAGTATTTAAAGTGGAACTTTATCCATGACAGCTTGATATAAAATAATGTTCTTCAGCAAGAAATATACATTCCACATTATTAATCATGCTACCAAAATGAGTGTGTGCTGTGAATTGCCTCCAGCATTGTTACTGTTTCTTCTTGCTGGAGGCTGCCATTTTTGCGGAAACCCAGAGCCTCTGAACAGAAGTAAATCTTTAGACTGTCAGTAGAACGGCCTCTACAAATTTGGCACACTTCCTAAAAATAGAGAGCAACTGAGCATGTGCAGAGCAGGTGAGATGGCGTATTACGGGATTTTAAACATTATAGGCACTGATTTTTTTATGTTTTACATAGCTATACCTGCAAAAGTGGCCAGCCTGAAGTGATCTTGCAAAACTTAATTTTTTGACCAAAGTTCCACTTTAACTACTTCCCGACCGCCCACTGCCGTTATACGTCATGACTTTAAAGATGGATATCTCGGTAACGGCAGCAGCTGCTGCCACAACCGAGATATCCATCTGTTCTGTGGGCGGTCGGTCAAACGATAATGGCAGTCTCCGCGGCGAGATCGCCGTTATCGGTGGCGGGCGAGGACCCCCCCTCCCGCTGCGTTCCCGCGCCCTCCACTGCTTACCGTAGCCGTCGGTAGCGGCGGAGGCATTCGGGTCCTCTCCCGTGCTCAGTCGGGATGCAAGTGAGGGAAAAATTTCCCTCATCCATCCCCGTAGCTCTGCTGGGCGGAAGTGACGTCAAAACATCAGTCCCGCCCAGCGTCTTAAAGAGACTTTTTTTTTTAATGTTATTTAAAAAATTACATTTTTCATTTTTTTTTTTTTTTTTGCATTTAAGCCTAAATATGAGATCTGAGGTATTTTTGACCCCAGATCTCATATTTAAGAGGACCTGTCATGCTTTTTTCTATTACATTCCTTGTAATAGGAATAAAAGTGATAATTTTTTTATTTTTTTTATTTTAGTGTTAAAAATTGGTAAAATAAATAAAAATAAATACGAAAACAAACAAAAAAAATGTTTAAATCGTCCCGTACCGACGAGCTTGCGTGCAGAAGCGAACGCATACGCAAGTAGCGCCCGCATATGAAAACGGTGTTCAAACCACACAAGTGAGGTATCGCCGCGATCGTTAGAGCGAGAGCAATAATTCTAGCCCTAGACCTCCTCTGTATCTCAAAAAATGCAACCTGTAGAATTTTTTAAACATCGCCTATCGAGATTTTTAAGGGTAAAAGTTTGACACCATGCCACGAGCGGATGCAATTTTTAAGCGTGACATGTTGGGTATCATTTTACTCGGCGTAACATTATCTTTCACAATATTTTTAAAAATTTGGGCCAAATGTATTGTTGTCTTATTTTTTTATTTAAAAAAGTGAATTTTTTCCAAAAAAAGTGCGCTTGTAAGACCACTGCGCAAATACGGTGTGCCAAAAATTATTGCAATGACTGCCATTTTATTCTCTAGGGTGTTAGAAAAAAATATATATAATGTTTGGGGGTTTTAAGTAATTTTATAACAAAAAAAATGTTTTAGTCTCATAAACACCGAGTCTGAAAAACAGGCTCGGGGCTTAAGTGGGTAATCACTTGCCGACCAGCCGCCGTCATTATACTGCGACAAGGTGGCCCGACCTGCAAATCGCTGTAGGTGTACATCGGCTCAGGAAGTTGCTTTTTTTTTTCAAAATGATTTGTTTATTCAGAAACAAGAAACAGGCCCACATGGACCACAGTGGGAATACAGGCATATTAACATGGTAACATGGTATAGAAAGAGTATGTAAAATACTACATATACAGGGGTAAGCCTGTGCTACATCTAATATGAATCAGTAGTCAACATTTGTAGCTCAGTATCACGTCGTCGTGTGGGTGGTCAGTTGTTGAACTACATATCACATAGGGTGTTTGTCCGGTCGTTATGGTCCCATGGGACCGCCTCCCGCTCCTGCTTTTTAGTATTCTTTAAGGGCAGTATAGTAGAAAGAGAGAGAGCTAGGGAGGGGGTGTACAGAGGGAGAACCGAAAGGGGGCCAGGTAGAGCCCGGATCTAGCGGGGATGGAGAGTAGGATAGGAGGGAAGAGGGGGGGGAGTCTGCAAGCATGGACACTCGTCTTTTCCGACGTAGAGGATGGGCGGCAAAGGTTATCCGATAGGTCGGGTATAGTCAGGTCTGTGGCTTGCCCTTCGTCCGAGTATTTAAAGACGTTCCAAAGTTGCCAAGTTCTGGAGTATGCTTCTTGTCTGTTTTGGCTCGTGAGGATCAAGTCCTCCATTCTGTTGATGTCATCCACTCTCCGCAGCCACATTGCAGCCGTCGGGGGGTGTGGAGACTTCCAGCACAATGGAATACATGCCTTAGCGGCATCCAGAAGGTGGCGTATGATCGATTGTTTGTATATACGTATTGGTACGTCGTTAGCATGTAGAAGAAAGTACGCCGGGTCGTCGGGTATTATGCGATCAGTGAATTTTTGCGATATGCGCAGCACCTCCTCCCAATATGGGCGTAGGGAGGGGCACGACCAAAAGATATGTAGCAATGTGCCCTTGTCTGTTTGGCACCGCCAGCAGCGGTCCGACGTCGTTGGGTAGAACTTATTTAAAAGGGCCGGGGTCTTGTACCATCTTGTTAGGATTTTATAGTTGGTTTCTTGCACCTCGGTGCAGATCGACGATTTATGCACGAACTTAAGGATATGTTGTGTCTGCCTAGATGAAAGTGTACAGTTTAGATCCTGTTCCCATTTAGTCAGGCTTGGGATACGATAGTCTCCAGTTGGCGTAATTAGCATAGTATGAATGAGGGATAGGGCGTGTGGTAGTGTGCCCGACTCTGAGCATAGCTCCTCAAAGGCTGTAAGGGAAGAGTCAGACGGGCCGGGGGGTGTCAAGGTGGTCAGGAAGTGGCTGAGTTGATGCGCTCGCAGGAAGTCCAGCTGGAACTCACCTATTGGGTCCATAAGTTCCGAGACCGTTTTCCAACGGCCTGGCACTCCAAAATGAGAGGCTTGAAAAATACCCTTTTCCTTCAGCCTGAAGAATCTTGCGTCCCGCAAGCCAGGTTCAAAAGAGGGGTTTCCCAATATTGGGCGCAACGGTGAGCTCCCCGACGAGAGGCGCATCTGTGTCAGAAGTCTCGTGCAAATCTTAATGGTGTTACCTACCAGCGGGTGAGTTTTAGGGAGTCCTTGTATCGCCGCAGGGCACCAGGGCGCTCTGTCCAAAGGGGTCTCGCATTGTAACTGTTCTAGTCTTGGCCAAAGTTTGGTGCCTCCATGTCTGCACCAGTCTATTAGTCGGGTCAGATGTGCGGCGTGGTAGTATGAACGGATGTTTGGCATCGCCATGCCCCCGTACGCCTTTGGAAGGGAGAGGACCGTCCTATGAATCCTGGGGCGCTTTCCGGCCCACAGGAACTTTGTAAAGGTAGTTTGGGTTTGTTTAAAAAAGTCAGTTGGTATGTGTACGGGGAGAGCCTGCAGGAGGTATAAAAATTTTGGAAGTATGGTCATTTTAAGTATACTGCTCCTGCCAAACCAAGAGTGGAAGCCAGTAGTCCACTGTGTTAGCAGCGTCTGGACAGATCTAAGTAGGGGTGGGAAATTTAACTTATATACCTGGGAGATCTTCGGGGGAATACGTGTGCCTAAGTAGGTCAGGGCTGTGTCAGTCCATTTCAAAGGGTAGCTATTTCGAAGACGGGCCAGCTGTGACTCCGCCATTCCCACCCCCATCGCCTCCGATTTTGTAAAGTTAATCTTTAAGTTGGACAACTGTCCATATCTGTCAAATTCACGCATCAGAGCAGGTAAGGATATCAGTGGCGATGTTAGCGAGAAGAGCATTTCGTCAGCGTAAGCTGATACTTTATACTGTTCGTTTCCTATTTCAACACCCCTGATGTTTGGGTTCAATCTCACATGTCTTAGGAAGGGTTCTAGGGACAGAGCAAATAAGAGGGGTGAGAGTGGGCAGCCCTGCCTGGTCCCATTGGTAATTGGAAACGTCTCAGACAGCGTTCCGTTTGCTCTAAACCTAGCTGTCGGATTTGTGTAAACCGCCGAAACCCAGTTCATCATTTTCGGTCCCATCCCTATATGTCTCAGGGTGTTGAACATGAATGGCCAGCTGACCCTATCAAATGCCTTCTCGGCATCTGTCCCCAAAAGGACGCAGGGGGTCTTTGATGTCGTGGCTACATGAATCAGATTCAACACTTTAACAGTGTTGTCCCTGGCTTCCCTAGTCGGGACAAAGCCCACCTGGTCGAGGTGTATCAGGTCTGGCAGGTGTTGCTGGATCCTAGATGCTATGATTTTGGTAAATAACTTAAGATCGGTGTTTAATAGCGAAATCGGACGATAGCTACCACACTGACCCGGGTCCTTCCCATCTTTATGGATTACAGCTACCTGAGCTTGTAGCGTAGAGGCATGCAATTCCGTCCCAGTACTCAAACTATTAAGAAGGGCCAATAGATGTCCACCCAGGGAGGGAAGAAGAGTCTTATAATAGGCAATAGTCAGGCCGTCCGGTCCCGGGGCCTTACCTGGTTTGGCATTGCTCAATGCTGTCGTCAGTTCCGATATGGTAATCGGTTCTTCCAAAAGGTCTCTCGTCCCCATGGGTAGTGTCGGCATATGCGAGGAGGCTATGTAGCTCTCTGATAATTCGATGTCTTGGGTCGGTGGGGCGGTTGGCAGATTATACAGGTCATGATAAAAATGTCTAAACTCCTGAGAAATGTGTTGGGGCGTAGAGATCTTTTGACCTCCGCGTGACATGATGTGTGGTATGTAGGTTGACTTGTTTTGTGAGCGGATGGCTTGGGCAAGCATTTTGCCACATTTGTCGCCTGATTCATAGATCTTACGTCTGCATATCTGTATTGCTGCCTTGGCTTTATACTGCATTACATCAGTGACTTGCCTGCGGGTATTGTCTAGGTCAGTGCTCAGTTGTGTCGAAGGGGCCTGTTTGTGCTGCGTTTCTAACGTTTGCAGTTTAAGAAGTAGTGCAGTCAGTCGCTCAGTTCTTAATTTCTTCAGTCTAGCTCCATGTTTAATAAGTATGCCCCTGACCACTGCTTTATGGGCCTCCCAGATTATCCCAGGTGTGCAGTCCCGGTCGGTGTTCTCGTCAAAATAGTGTCCCAGTTCCCTGACCACTTCCGTCATAGTATCCGGGTCTTGTAAAAGGGACTCATTCAGACGCCATGGGTGCTTCTGGGCGGACTGTCTTTCTGTCAGGGCGTAGACCAACGTGATCGGAGCATGGTCCGACCAAGTAATGGAACCTATTGAGGAATCCTTTACGGCTTCCAAGTGTCTGTGGGGGATTAAGAAGTAGTCTATCCCAGAATAGGATTGATGGGGCCTGGAGAAGAAGGTATAGTCCCTCTCTCCAGGGTGACACAGCCGCCAGGTATCTACCAGGCGATTGGAATGTAGTAGCATCTGAATGGCTTTCCGTGTGGTCCCCGACGTCGAGGACAATCCAGTGGATGTGTCCTCAGCGGGTGACAGAGGGATGTTCAAGTCACCACCTACTACCAGTTGTCCTTCTGCAAAGCCAGTCAGCTGTTTAAAGCACCTCGTCAGGAAAGTGTCTTGTCGTTCGTTTGGGGCATAAAGATTTACAAATGTAATTAAAGTCTCCCCTATTTTGCCCTTTAAAAATAGAAACCGCCCCTCTGTGTCTAACAGCACATCTCCATGCGACCAGGGTACTCTTGCAGAGATCAATATGGAGACCCCCCTAGACTTGGCCGACGCGTACGTGGAGTGGTACGTGATCGGGTAGTATTTGTTTTTCAGCACAGGGGAGTGGCCCTCCTTAAAATGCGTCTCCTGCAGAAGGACCACGTCCGCCCGCAGGCGGCGCATATCGTTCAACAGCATCCTCCTCTTCTCAGAGGTATTTTGACCCTTGGCATTTAATGATATAATAGTCAGCTCGTCCATACTCACAGCCAGGGGAAGGGGGGGGTAAGATCACCAAAGGTAAGCAAAGAAATTGGTCTGAATGGTAGTCAGGAGTGGGCCCCACCAGGTCAGGTCAGGTGGGTGGGGGGAGGGGTAAAGTGGGATGAGAAAAGTGAGCTACTGCTCCGGCAAAGGAAGAACCAGAGCAGCAGGCCGCTACAAGGGTGTGCGGCTCCAAAGAAAAAAGAAAAGAAAGAAAAAGGAGAGAGAAAAAAAAAAGGAAAAAAAACTAAGTTAGCCTAACAGGCTAAGAGCGCTCTCCAGCAAACTACTGGGTACCGAGCGCGGGCCTACGTGGGGAGGTGGGTGAACAGAGCCGGCGGAGCGAGCTCCCGGCCCTGCCAACCTCCACCGTCCAGTCAGCAAATCATGTCAGTTGTCGGCATTGCAATCAAATTAAACATTCAAGTAAACAGAACAGTAAAAGCATTGGTCAGGGTCATATCTACAACAATTTAACATAAGTGCAGACCCCGGTGTGTAATATCAGGAACTCTCAGACAGGGAGGGGCATGCGTTAAGCACAATAGTAAACCAAACCTGATTAGTAGACAATCTCCCTCTTAGTCCAGGAAACAAGGATCCTGCAGAAGTCTTCGCCCCCGCCCCCCCCCCAACAAGACCCACACATAGCAGCAGTATCACCATGTGAGACAGTGTGAGTCTCATCTCCCCCGCCACCTCCCGTCATGTCCCCAGCACCGATCCAAGGTACAGCCAATAGCTCTAGCTTGAGGTCCGGAAGGTTAAAGAGCTTGCCCAGGGTGCAAACAGGTGGTAGTAAATGAAAGTTGTTCAGGATCTAAGCTCTGGAAGTCCCAACATAAAAAACATGCAACGTTGAACACCAGGGGGGACAGAGCTTGAAAGTTACCACCGATAGGGCGCGTCCTAACAACGCGGGAGCCCACATGAATATGCATCAGGGGGGGCATTGAGGGTAATCCCCGTAACCCACCCACCATAACAAACGGGGGCCCCATCATCCCCAGTATCTATCCCCAGTCTAGGGGGGAGCATTAAAAACAGGCCGGGGGTAGTGGCAGGGGGTGGGCAAGTCAATGTTCTCTGCCGTCCTCCGATCGCCTCGCCGGGCGAATGGCACCTGACAAGCATAGGAGGGGCAAGGTGGGGATCTCATGGGGGTAGGGAGCCGTTCCTAGGGGATGCTGGCCATAGGCCTACTCACGTCTCTCGTCTCCAGTTGGTGCTCTTTGGCGTCTCCTGTTAGCCCTCTGCTGTCTGGGTTGTGCCGCAGCTCTATGTGTGGAGGGGCCCGATCTGCCGGCGGATCGTGGTAACAGCTGCAGCCAGTTCGGGACTTCAATCTGCTCCGCTTCCAGGAATCCGAAGAGAGTCAGGAGGTCTGCTGGGGTCTGCAAGGTGAAGGCGGATCCGTCCTTTCGGAAAGTGACCGATAACGGATATCCCCATCTGTAGGTAAACCCTCTTTGTTTCGCTAGGTCTAAAATAGGCCTTAGCATAGCTCTGCGTCTTAGGGTCGCTCTGGAGAGATCAGGAAGAATTTTAACCTGGGCATCCCCCAGGAGTACCTCTCTCTGCTCCCACGCCCGACGCAGGATCCGTTCCTTCTGGGTATAGCGCAGGAGTCTACATACCACATCACGCGGTCTGTCCGGGTCGGCCGACCTGGGGCCTAGGGCCCTGTGCGCCCTGTCTATTTCCACTTCCACCGTAGGCTCCTCCATCACCGATCGGAACAGCTCCTGCATTTTCTCCCCCAGGACCTCCGCCTCCACCGTCTCCGGTACCCCCTGGAGCCTCAGGTTGTTCCGTCGGCTCCGGTCCTCGACCTCTTCCAGGTGTAGCTGGAGGGCGATCGCCGCGTCTCGATGCTGGTCTCTGGATCTCTCCAGCCCCGTGACCCGGAGCTCCAGCGCGGTAAGTGATGTCTCACCTGTAGTTACGGGCTCCGACAGGGTGGAGACTTCCTCCCTAACCTCCTGGAAGTCTCGACGGTGGGTTTCCTCCAACTTCAGGATGAGGGCCTCCATGTCGGTTCTTGTGGGGAGGGCCTGCAACAGGGCCCGAATGTCCTGATCTGGCGGGGGACATCCCGGGGATTATAAGGGGGATGCCATAGTGGTATGATCTGGCAGTGACCCAGGGGTCGACCGACCGGGTGTTCCAGGGTGTCCGAGAGGGAATCCCAGTCGCCTCGACCGTGGTTCTCCGTCGGGGGCACACGTGCTGTGCCTCGTGGCGTTGTAGCTCTGGCCCTGGGGGATATCCGTGGCTGGGACTGAAAATAGTGGTGTAGATCCCCCGCGGAGGTGCTGGATCGGGTCACTCGGGTAGGCACTCTCTTTTTCTGTGATTGCATGCCTGGAATTAGTAGCTCTGGAGCCGGTAACGGAGGGCTCAGACCGGGAGCTCAAAGAAAACACTGCCTCACACGGCCATGTCCAGGCCACGCCCCAGGAAGTTGCTTTTATGGGTGCACGTGCGCGTACATTGGCCAGCGGGGGAGCTAATCAGCGGTTCAGCAGTGACAGACCAGGGATCTGCCTGTGTGAACAAGGCAGATCTCTGTTCTGACAGGGGAGCTCACACAGATCATGTCTTTCTGCTAAGCAAGAAGATGGATCTGTGTGTTTATCCAGTTACACAGTCCCCCATACAGTTAGAAAATACCTGCAGGGAACACATTTATACCCTTGATCGTCCCTGATGTTAACCCCTTTCCTGCCAGTGTCATTAGTACAATGACAGTGCATATTTTTAGCACTGATTACTGTAGTAATATCACTGGTTCCCAAAAAAGTGTAAAAAAATTAAGTTACGTGTCCAATCTGTCCATCAAAATGTCGCAATCCCGCTAAAAATCACTGATCGCTGCCATTACTAGTAAACAAAAAATAAATAATAAAAATGGCATACGATTTGACAAGCAGCTAAACTGTACGATGCCGCAATTGTACATTTCTGATCAAATGCTCGGCCTATAGGCTATAGAAGAATTTGAATGTTTGTTGACTAGTAATAATAATTTATAAATATAATTATTACTAGTGTCATACAACATTAGAATTCTTCTATAGCTTGTAGGCGGGACATTCGACTGGAAATGTACGTTTGCGGCGTCGAACCTTTTAGCTGCTCCGTCGAATCTTCTTAGAACATTCGACAGACACCATAAGCCTGCAATGACAGATTCGACCTTAATTAATTCAGATTTTCGGACGAATGCATTTTTTTATGAAATTAAATAATTAAAAACTAATTTCGGGAGTAACTAAATTAATAAATTTTTCGGATGAAAACAAAATTCCGAAACAAAAAATTTCTGTGTGCACATGTCTAGTGAGATGTCCCCATATTTCTAATCTCATTTAAGGGAATTAATATGCCCCCAACAGGGACACAGAGAGCAATAAAAAGGGAATTGTTCAACTTCCTGACCTTATCTTATATGAACAAAAAAAAAAAAAAAAAGTTGTGGATTTGTTTTACTAGAAACTGTCAAATAACATCAGTGATTAATAGACGTTCAGAGCTGTAAACAGCATAACAACTAACTTCAACAGTTGAACAACTCAACAGTTTATGTTGTTTTTTTTTGTTTTTTGTTTTGTTTTTTTACACTCCCCCTTAACAGTTCAGTCCTTCTGATAAGAATTTAACAAATGTCACTTTCTAAAAAAAAGAAATCTCACATTATATTAAAAAAGCAAGACTGGTTTTACCACTGGGCACAGTAGACATATAGGGCCAGATTCTCTAAGAAATTCGCTGGCGTAGCGTAAGCAATATACACTACGCCGCCGCATCATACTAGAGCAAGTGCCGTATTCCCTAAGCATTTGCTCCGTAGTTTGCGTTGGCATGGTGAAAATGGCCCAGCGTAAGCCCGCGTAATTCAAATGGGGCGGCTTGTATTTAAATTAAGCGCGCCCCCGCGTCGAACGAACTGCGCATGCGCCGGCCGGGGAAAAGGCCCAGTGCGCAAGCTTCAGCTCACGTCGGAAAGCGCTGTTGAAACCGACGTCAAAACAACGTGATGTTCACTACGCAATGCCCTATTCGCGAACGAGTTAGTAAAACGACGTAAGCGACGGAAAAAGCCGACGCTGACCCGACGCCATACTTAACATGGCATCTGACGGCATCCGACGGTACTTTGTAAGGTTACTCCTCATAGAAGCAGGGGTAACCTTACGCGAACGAAAACGGCGTATGCGACGATGGGGCAGCGTAAAAGCGATCGGGAATCGGCGTAGTAGCCTCATATGCATAGGCAAATGAGAAAACAACGTAAAGGCCACCTAGTGGCCGGAGTTGTCATTACAACTACGATCCGCAAGTGTAATGGTATTACACTTGTCGGATGTTCAAGCGTATCTATGCCAAAGTGATGCTAAGCATCACTCGCATAGATACGAGCCAAAAAAAACGGTGATACGACAGGGTATCTGAGATACTCCGTCGTAGCGCCACTGAGAATCTGGCCCATACTGTACCTATAGACATATAAGCATATTTACACAGTGTCAAAATATTTAAAGTCAGAGTAGCACCAGTAAAACATAATTTTCTAAGGCCTAGTACACACATTCAGAGAATCTGACCAAAAATATCACTTTCAAAGTGATCATGCGATGATCTGATTGTCAGTACACAGCTTTCGAGAGCCAATGACGACAGTTCATCTGAAATTATCCGTAGGGACAAACATGAAAATGTTTCTCGTACGATACCAGATAGTACAATTTTCATTTAATCAGTACAGTATTCGTCCGAAAAAAATCAGAAGAGCAAATCCACAAATGCTCGGGAAAGAAAGAATACATTACAATACAATATAACACATTACATCACTTCCGAAGTTGTATTCTATCATACGAGAATTTTCACAAGTCAAGTAAAACACAAAATTCTAAGCAAGGTTAGTAGCAGTAAAACACAGCAATGCTCTGTAAAAGGGGCCACTTATACCACAAGATTAGGATATGAGTGCCAAAACTTTGTGACTACAGCCTCTAAGGATGAAAATCTGTCCCTAAATCACATTATATAAGTACTCACATAGACAGTAGATACACAGGTAGAACGGCAGCAGAGGGAAACAAACGATTCCAAGTAATAAGTTCTGCCATGGCTTGAGACGTTGATGAAGTGCCATGGTGTTTGTCACCCAACTGTAACTCTAGGTTCTCCCGTCTAACTATCTATATTCTTACTAACAGTTTAAACCATAGTTCAGGTTTATGTATAGATATGATATCCTTGAAACACTGCACAGATACAAAACCAATAAAATGACCTTTGGATAAAGTGTTTACTTCCCAGACATCATCTTTTACAGCTCCAGTACTGATAACCCCAATGCAAGATAAAATGTTGAGTAACATTGTAAAAGTTTACAATATCAGCATTTCCTTATAACAAAAAAAAAATGCACTATCTTAAATTTACGTCAATCATTATCTAACTTCCTGTACCTATCACACTTTGCAACAATTATAATTAAATTATATGTAAAAGGAATTACTGAAATATCATGTAAGCTTTAACATGTTAAAGTAGTTTTAGGAATCATTTTTTTCTTATTTTAAATCTGCAGCTTTCATTCATTAATGGATGATTGTGCCATGAAGGTCCATGAAAATAACTTCCTGTTATTTAAAAAATAAAATAAAAAACGTCCTGTTATATTATGACAACGCTCCAGCCCTGTCACACGCTCCCCAGAAGAGACTATAAATGGTTGTGCTGACACATTTTGCACAAGCATGATCATGTTG
Source organism: Rana kukunoris (assembly GCA_029574335.1). Lineage (NCBI taxonomy): Eukaryota > Metazoa > Chordata > Amphibia > Anura > Ranidae > Rana > Rana kukunoris. The sequence continues at coordinate 120,572,376 of CM056052.1, forward strand.
TCACTGTTGTCACCGCCAAGGCACCCACCATGAAAAATGCCACGCAGCCATCTCCGCAATGCATGCAGACAGGTAATGGGTAATGGACAGGTAATGGGTGCAAAGGTGCTGCAAGAGCATACCGTATATAGTATATGCAAAAAATGTGAAGTTGCGCTATAAGAAAAACAAATAAACAAATAAGTATGGGTGAACTAACTAAAAAAGATGATATTAGAATACCAAATCTGTGAGGACTTCAGTATAAATTGTGAAAAAGGTATCTAAAAAGATGTAACAATGTAACAATGAAGATGGTTCGTATATCCCACGAAGTAAATTAAAACAAGTCTTTAGTTGAATGGTGATTATGTGCAAATTGATCAGTGAAGTCCAAATAAGGAGAATAACACCCGTCACCTGGTGACGGGTGTTATTCTCCTTATTTGGACTTCACTGATCAATTTGCACATAATCACCATTCAACTAAAGACTTGTTTTAATTTACTTCGTGGGATATACGAACCATCTTCATTGTTATATCTTTTTAGATACCTTTTTCACAATTTATACTGAAGTCCTCACAGATTTGGTATTCTAATATCATCTTTTTTAGTTAGTTCACCCATACTTATTTGTTTATTTGTTTTTCTTATAGCGCAACTTCACATTTTTTGCATTTATTATTGTGTGTGTATGACACTCAGCTGTTGCAGCTTTTTTATTGTTAGTATAGATACTTAGCGCGGTAATTTTTCCTTTTTCTTTACACCATATATAGTATAAGCTGACCCGAATGTAAGCCGAGGAACCTAATTTTACCACAAAAAAAAAATGGGAACACGTATTGACTTGAGTATAAGCCTAGGGTGTCCATCTGCATGCCTCACTATGTCCACGTGCATGCCTCACTGTGTCCATGCCTCACTGTGCCCATGACTAGACTGATATTTAACATAGGAGTCTATAGAAGGGGTGCCCAGGTATTAAAAAAAAAAATCGGTGCTCCACAGCCGTAGGTCCCCCAGGCAACAAACTGTGCACACTTGTAGAGAAATGGGACTACATGTGTGTCAACCTTCGGGTCCAGGGGACCTATGACCGACCAGTACCGAGTCTCCAAAGTCACCGTAAAAATGACTGTTTAACATGGGAGTCTATGAAAGGGGTGCACGGCTTTGAAAATTGGGTGCTCCCTTTGCACACTTGTAGAGGAAGAGTGGGGCTACGTGTGTGCCAAGTTCCAGAGGACCTACGACTGGCAGGTACCGGGTCCCAAAAGTCCGGGAGATCAGGCAAAAAATTGTGCTAAAAAACTTGGCTTATACTCGAGTATATACGGTAACAGGGTATAAAAAAAAAAAAGTGAAAATAGTATTCTATTTTAATAAACGGCAATTCTTTATGGTGCACAGTTTTTTTAGCACATTCAATGTCACTTAGTTAGGGTTTACATCTATTTTACCTAAACGCATTACACCAAAGCCAATGGTTTCAAGTCCTGCTTTTGTTTTTTAATTGATAAGGAACAAACCCTGTAACCATTAAATTTGCTTCTCCAATATGTATGTGCACCCACCATCAACTGCTATGGCCATTGTTAGTCACATTGCAGCAGGAAAACTAGAATATGATCTGTGATCTCCCTTCAACTGCCATTTGTAATGCAACATGTATTCAAAAGAAGGAAATGTGGACTTTAGAGACACACCTGTAGCGTTGAAATACAAAATGAACTTGTATTAATCTATAAAATTCACATTATTGACATGATATATTAATAACAAAACATGGTGTTTGGTCTAAATAATGAATCAAAATGAGATGATGTCAAATGGTAGGAGTAGCTGGCTGGTGGTAGAGACATAGTGAAGACAACTTTACAAGTTATGCGCCCTTAAGTGCTTCTTCAGAAGCTTTCAGTGTTGCATAGTATGCAAAACAATATACGCAGGCAAACCTGGCAGGATCATTCACCATTCAACGGTTTCTCATGCCTTAAGCAAAAGAGATCGAAAGGTTCTTATAACTTGAGTGGGACAGGGGTAATAACCATATCATCAACAGCCAAACTAGGGAACTTTAAACCATGCTTTAGTACCATACACATGGAAAGGGGAAGCCCAATATGGCTATTCCTATGTAAAGTCCACATTAAGTGTTGGGGGCCAGTAGAGCTTCAACAGTGTTAAGGCCAGAGCCAGTAAATGTAACGAAGACCCACCGTCCGTATCTCTCCAGACTGAGAGAATCTGTCTCTTAATCTGCGTATATTGTTTTGTATACTATGCACCACTGCAAGCTCCTAAAGAAGTGCGTAACATGTAGAGTTTCCTTCACTACATCTCTACCACCAACCAGCTGCTCCTTCCATTTGACATCATCTCATTTTGAATCATTATTGATCGATCTGTTCCACTGTGGTAATAGTTGGTTGTGTTAGGTGGTGTGAGGGTCGTTTAGACCAAACACCATGTTTTGTTTTTAACATGTCATGTCAATAATGTGAATTTTAAAGATTAATAAAAACCCCATATGGCACAATGAGAAGCCAAGTGTAAAACACCTAAGAGTTTTTGGATGCAAAGCATTCGTCTACATATCTGAAGAAAAATGCACCAAATTCCAAAACAGAGCGTTTGAAGGTATCTTCGTTGGATACAGTGAAAATGTCAAGGGTTACAGAATCCTAAATCCCAAAACAGCCAAGGTTACCATTAGCAACAGCATAACTTTTGTTGAAGATTTAAGAGACAAGGTAATGACAAAAGTAGAAGCAAGAATAGAAGAGAAAACCGACATTGACCAGCCCACCTCTGTAACTTCCGAACAAACAGTTGAAGTGAGTGTAGACTCAACCAGTACTGAACAGCAGATACAAGAAGGCTCAGACACAAAAACGAGACAGTCAACAAGAGAAAACAAAGGTAAACCACCTATACGTCTCTCAGACAAAGCAAGTACTGCCAGTATCAACAAACCTGTAAACTGGGAAGACATATCTCAACTTTCAGAACAAGAAGCAACTAAATGGATAAAGGCTGCTGAGGAAGAGATAAAATCCATGCACGACACTAAAACATGGACACTTACAGAACTACCACCCGGAAGGAAAGCCATAGGCTGTAAATGGACTTTTAAAGTGAAATACAATGCAGATGGTACAATTGATTGATACAAAGCAAGACTAGTAGCCAAAGGCTATTCTCAAAAATACGGAGAGGACTATGATGAGACATTTGCACCAGTAGTCAAGCACACTACAATACGTACTTTACTGACAGTAACCGACAGAAAGAAAATGCAAGTGAAACATTTTGATGTGAAAACCGCATTTCTAGGGTCAGACCTAGTATACAAACTTTGCAGGAGTATATATGGCCTAAAGCAAGCAGCCAGAGCGTGGAATATAAAAATAAATGAAGTGATTGCACATCAAAACTTTCAAAGGAGTAAAGCAGACCCCTGCTTATACACAAAGAGATTGGCAAACAGATGGGTCTATATGCATATTTATGTGGATAATATCCTGATTTGCTTTGAGCAAGAAAGGAATGAAGCAGAACTATTGGAAAAATTAAATCAGCACTTTGAAACCAAAGACCTCGGCAACATAAAGAATTACCTCGGCATCCAGAATGAGAGAGAGGAAAATGGCAGCTTTCTTCTGAATCAAAGACACAAAATACAAGAAATAATTGAAACTTTTGGAATGGAAGACGCCAAACCAGTAAAATCTCACATGGAAACCAACTACCTAAAGGAGATGAATTGTCAAGATAACCCATTACCTACTAATACTCAATACAGGAAAGCAATAGGGAAATTGCTGCACCTTACCACTGCTACAAGGCCAGACATTGCAGCAACAGTTGGAATCCTATGCAGAAAGGTTTCAATACCAAATCAAAAGGACTGGAATGCTGTAAAACGAATTATTCACTATCTTAAAGGGACTTCGCACTACAAGCTCTAGTTACCAGCAAGCGATGAAAACACCTTAACAGGATATGTGGATGCTGACTGGGCAGGAGACACCAATGACAGAAAATCTACCAGTGGCTACTTATTTTTCCTGTCAGGAGGAGCCATCAGTTGGACTATCAAAAAGCAACTCTCTGTTTCACTGTCGTCTACTGAAGTAGAATACATTGCTTCAGTGCAGGCAAGCAAAGAAGTTATATGGCTGAGACAGCTATTAACAGATTTGGGTCAACCACAGTTGGCACCAACAGAAATCTATGAGGACAATCAAGGATGCATTGGACTTGCACATACGGAAGGAGTTAATTCAAGAACCAAGCACATTGATGTGAAGTTTTACTTTCTTAGGGATCTTCAAGAGCAAGGTCTTCTTGAGTTAATTTATTGCCCGACCGAGGATATGACAGCAGACATCCTTACAAAGCCTCTGACCGCTGAAAGACATTCAAGGCTCACAAAGAAGATAAGTTTAACAGACTAAGCCTTAGTTGTTTAGAAGTGGTGTTGGAGATACAACAAAAATTCAGCACAGCCTATTGTATGGAATGCAGTTTACAAAAAGGACACAAGATGTCGCTAATGCTTAATGATATGCTATGCTATGTATTCTCTATGATGTGTTGTATCTTTTATCCACAGTGATCTACTTGTTGGTTTCTTTTTCCTGCCTTGTTGTCTGTGTGTGTGTTCTACTTACCATGTGCAGAGACATATTTGTCTGTGTGATGATTTTTCAATAAAGAAGCCAGTTCCTGTTACTACACAACGTCTGATCTCAACTGACTCCGCTACACCTATCAATCGTACTTTTCAACACGCCAGGGAAGAAATAGAATAAAAAAGAGCAGAGAAGAGGATTGTGGGACATATAGTCCCAAGGACTGGCAGCCCCACTGTAACACAGAAACGGCAGCCCACACAGCATTCACAGCTGAATGAGAGAGAGAGAGACAGGAGCCCAGGAAAGCTTTCAGGGAAGTGCACCCAGGACTCCAGAGGGAGAGGACAGTGCTGAGGGAACACCATCAAAGAGAGAAACCCGCTGCCCTGCGCCACCAGAGGGAAAGCCACACAGCCTGGTGCCAGTCCTGGCAGAGAAAGGAATGGAGTCATTGCCAGAACACAGATCTGGACTCTACCCAGCGGAGTATCCATAGGCAATTCAGAGTGAGCCGACTCCTGATCAGAGGAACCATTGTTGCTGTATCGCTGGGTCAGGTAAGAGGGCCAATCGGCCATTATCTCCTGTAGTATGTCTGCAGTCTCTGACCATCTTCTGTGCTATGTCTGCAGTCTCTGACAATCTCTTGTATCATGTCTTTAGTATGTCTGGGGGCTCTTTGTAACAGACTCTCTAACATAAGCCCTCTCTGTGTGCATTAGAGTGACCCCCCTCCAGGTCTCATTAATATATGCTCTTCCTGTATTTTCTTCATTGTTAAAAGATCATGGGAGGATCCCAGGGTAACAAAGACTTCTTAGGGGAGCATCTCTGTGTTTGAGTCATTGCCATAGAAACACGTGTAAAGGGGAGGAGTTTGTAAGATGGCCACGCCCATGTGGGGGGTGCCAGAAATATTTCTGCACCCAGGTGTCTGTGACCCTAGGATTGGCAGTGGAAAACTGAGCGGGTCACCGGCACAGTCGCCTGCCCGATCGTAGAGTGTGTGTGTCTGTGGGCTCAGGGCTGCCGCTTCAGGTGGTAGTACCAGGGCCGGCATTAGGTCAGTGTGTGTTTATGATAGACAGACTCTGTCTCGTCCGCCTTGCCTACGTGGCGGCGGCAGTGAAGTGTAGAGGAGGAGGGAGGGAGGGGAGCGCTGCAGCCACACTGGCAGTGTTTGTGTGATAGGTTCTCTCTCGTGTCACGCTACCCCGGCAGCCCCTCCTCTCATCACGTCCATCCCCATTTGCTTGTGACATCATCTGGGATGGACGTGAATAGAGGCCGCCGGGCAGCGGGACATGAGAGAGAACTTATCACAGATGCTTCCTGCATACTGGCTGCCAGGTAAACGCTGTGCCCCAATGTGCTCCAATATGCCCCAATGTGTTCCAATATGCCCCTATGTGCTTCAATATGCCCCGATGTGTGCCAATATGCCCCGATGTGTGCCAATATGCCCTGATGTGCGCCAAGTGCCCCGTGCCCTGATATGTCATGTGTCCTGATGCCCTGTGCCCTGATGTCCTGTGCCCCAGTCTGCTGTGCCTCAATGTCATGTGCCCTGATGTGCTGTGCCCTAATGTACTGTGACCTGTGCCCTGATGTGCTGTGCCCTTTACCCTGATGTGGCCTGGTGTGTTGTACCCTGATGTGCTATGCCCTGATGTTCACTGTGCCCTCATGTGCCTTGATGTGCTGTGCCCCGATGTGCACTGTACCCTGATGTGTTGTGCCCTGTCCGTGGGTGCGCGCCGGGCAGGGGGGGAACAAAATGCACCTTCGCCTGTGTTGGCAAAAATCCTTGCACCGGCCATATCTGTTGACAGTTCTAAGAAGATTCGACGGAGCAGCTGAACTGTACAACGTTGCAATCATAAATTTCTGGTCAAATGCTTGGCCCATAGGCTATAGAAAAATTTGAATGTTGGTTGACTAATATTAATTAATAAATATAATTATTACTAGTCATACAACATAAGAATTCTACTATAGCTTGTAGGTGGAACATTCGACCAGAAAAGTATGATTGCAGTGTCGTACAGTTTCGCTGCTCTATCGAATCTTCTTTGAACATTCGACAGACACCAAAGCCTTTAACCACCTAAGACCCAGACCAAAATGCAGCCAAAGGACCTTGACCCTTCTTGCGATTCGGCACTGTGTCGCTTCAACTGACAATTGCGCGGTCGTGCGACGTGTCTCCCAAAAAAAATTGGCGTCCTTTTTTCCCCACAAATAGAGCTTTCTTTTGGTGGTATTTGATCACCTCTGCGGTTTTTATTTTTTGCGCTATAAATAGAGCGACCATTTTGAAAAAAATTCAATATTTTTTACTTTTTGCTAATATAAATATCCCCCAAAAATATATTAAAAAAAACATTTCCTTTGTTTAGGCCGATACGTATTCTTCTACCTATTTTTGGTTAAAAAAAATCATCATAAGCGTTTATCGGTTGGTTTGCGCAAAATTTATAGCGTTTACAAAATAGGGGATAGTTTTATTGCATTTTTATTAAAAATACATTTTTTACTACTAATGGCGGCGATCAGCGATTTTTTTCATGACTGCGACATTATGGTGGACACTTCGGACAATTTTTACACATTTTTGGGACAATTGTCATTTTCACAGCAAAAAATGCATTTAAATTGCATTGTTTACTGTGGAAATGACAGTTGCAGTTTGGGAGTTAACCAAAGGGGGTGCTGTAGGTGTTATGTGTTCCCTAATGTGTGTTTACAACTGTAGGTAGGTGTGGCTGTAGGTGTGACATCATCGATCGTGTCCCCACTATAAAAGGGATGATGCAATCGATGCTGCCGCCACAGTGAAGAACGGGGAAGCCGTGTTTACACATGTCTCCTCCCGTTCTTCAGCTCCGGGGACCAATCGCCACACTCCAGTGGCGATCAGGTCTGCGAATCCCGCGGTCCCGGAGCTTCGGACCGGGTCACGGGAGCGTGCCGCGGCAACGCGCCCGTGACCCACGGCTGGGTACTAGCACAGCACGTACCTGTATGTGCATGTGCCCAGCCGTGCCATTCTGCCGATGTAAATGTGCAGGAGGCGGTCCTTAAGTGGTTAATGGCAGATTCAACCTTAATTTGTACGGATTTTCAGATGAATGCAATTTCCAACGAAAAACAAAATAAATAAAAAACTAATTTCGGGAGTAAGTAAATACAGTAATTGTATTTTTCGGTCGAAAACAAAATTCCGAAACAAAATATTTCAGTGTGCACATGTCTAGCTTTCAGTGATATCGCACTTTAAATTACAATTTTGCAGTCATGCAACACTGTATCCAACTGAAATTGTTATAATTTTTTTTTTAGACAGAATGGCCCAGATTCACCAAGCACTTACGCCAACGTATAGCACGTTACGCCGACGTAAGTGCAAATGTGCGCCGGCGTATTTGTGTGCGGCAGACCCACAAAACAACACACGCCTAAAACAGGCTACACCCCACCGATGTAGCTTGCACACGCCGGCGTATCGAGGGCGCACATATGGGCTGGACGCATGGTGCTGCTCCCATTGATTAGCCATTCAAACATGCAAATTAGAGAAATACGGCGATTCACGAATGTGCGTGCGCCCGACGCATGCTACGCGAGTTGTACGTCCCCATAAAGGAGGTGCAACCCGGCAACAGATGTGCACATGTCAGCTGGAGAGCAGCTGCAGCAGCACCGTTATGGACGAGCTGAGCAACCACACTTGCAGGACAACACATCTGTATGCCAACATGCCAGGTGCAGCCATGGTCATAGCACTACTGCGTCAACAGGCACGGAGGAGGGCACAGGAGAGAATATACTGAACGCGCATTAACGTCTTCGGCATGGGGGAATCGGAGGTGTATCGCATCTTTCTGATTCAGCCCTGATGCCATCCTGGAATTAGCCACAGCCCTGCATGATCAAATCACCAGCCAGACGGGACGCTCACATGCAGTGCAGCCACTGGTCAAGGTACTGGCAACACTCCATATCCTCCCCAGTGGATCTTTCCAAAGTGAACCATGGCAGATACGTGCACCAGGTTGTCCCCGCAATCCTCACATGCATGTCCCACCACATCATCAAACCGACCCATGAGCATCTGCGGCAGAAAGCAATGCAGGATTTCTACAGCATTGCCGGATTCCCACGCACCCAAACACCTAGGGGCCAGCCACGACAGCTACATATCCCGTCAAAGCAACATCCCAACAGAATTCGAACAGAACGTGTACAGGGACAGCTGGCTGGTTGGTGAGTGACATGGGAGTCAGGCATGACTGTCCGACCCCATGATGCAGATGTCACAAGGGGCACATGCATGGCTAAAATCCTCCTGTCTTTTCCCTTCCAGGTGACTCAGCATATGCACTTGGGCCCCATCTCCTGACTCCATACCGGAATCCCCAAACCAGAGGTGAGAGAAGATACAATGCTGCACACATACGCACCCGTGCAGTGGTGGAGCGCACATTTGGCATCCTGAAGTCCCGTTTCCGATGTCTGGATAAGTCCGGGGGGGCCCTGTTGTATTCCCCAAACTTTGTGTGTCAGATCATCGGTGCATGTTGCGTGCTGCACAACTACGTCATGAGAAAGGGCCTGGAGATTGACATATGTGATGACCTGACCCCTGCACCACACAGTCCCCCCCCATGCCCTAGGCTACTCTGTCTGCTGAAGGAACAGCAGTCAGGAGTTGCCTTGTAGAATGTATCTTTGGACGTTAACCACACACACATTCATCATGGCACACAGACAATGCGCGCATGCACACCACTGTGGTCCCTAGCTCACACACACCACATCCACCTCGCATTAGTTTAGCCCAAGTCCACCGCGCAGGACTTGGGAGCAGCAACGCCACGCCAAGGCACCAATGATGTTGCTTTACATTCATACCACATCCACACGGTCGTGGAGATAACCTCTCCCCGACGATCCAAGGTAACTCCTGCCAGTTGACACGCAGTGCTCTCAGAAATGGCCTTGTGCCTGTCTGAACACATTGGCCACACACATACACTCACACACCAGTCACATCGTAGCACTGACATCACCGGGCAAACCCCGCCCCTGCAAACCGGTGTCCAGTCACCATAGACACTTCTGCACTCCTGACCGTGTGCAATCCAATGGTGCTGTGACGTCAGTGATGGTGACACACATATCCCACGGTCTGGGTCAGTCAAAAGTTAACAAAAAAATTGGATCATGCCATTGTCCGCCATGGCAAGCCCTTACAGGTGCACGGCACATACCTCTGTGCACGTCACCGAAAAAAAAAAGCTCAGACTCTGAGCTTCACTCATGGTGCCATTGTCTTTGGGACAGTCACTTGCCCTCTCGCAGCCCATGCCTCATGCCCAGGGTTCTGCTCCGCAGTTGTCATGGTGATGACTCGGATGGGGCATCTCGTGGCGGGTCATCGCCTGGGCTGACGCTCCTGGCTAGAGATTGAGATGTTGCCTGCATCCCTCCAAGGCAATGGCAATGCGGGTCAGCACACCATTTGTTTTAGCCTGCAACTGCCTCTGACTGACATTGTGTTGTCGCTGCAGGCGCCTGTTCTGGTGTCCCTTGAACTGTATGGCGGCAGTGTTGGCCTGCATGATTCCGCCCAGGCTCCTAACCTCGGCCACGATCCCTGCTGATGTTGCTTGCAGTTCCGCAATAGCTGTGGTGTTGCGTTGCAGGGTCACCTGCATGTCCATGTCTGGTCCCTGGTCCGCAGATGTTGCCGGACCCCCTGCTGCCATGTGCTAATGCATGGCATCCAGGGTCTGTGACTGGTCACACAGGCATGTGGCCATGGCTGCACAATTTTCACCTCCTGCATGCAGTCACAGATGGCCTTGGTGTGTTCGGGCCTGCTGGTTGAGGCATTGCTGCATTGTGGCTACGGTGCCCTGCACAGCCACTGTGCACTCAGCCTGTGCCTTCTCCGAGGACCCGACAAAGGAGGCTATGCTGTCAGCCACACAGTGGAGGTTGATGGCAATGTCTGCCATGTGCCGTATCTGGCGGGCTGTTCCCTCTCAAGCTCTTCTTGGAATGATCCGGTTGCACCCCTGGTCTTGCTCAGGGCCTTCCTTGGAGTTGCAGACGGTTGTGTCCCTCTGGCCGTGGTGGTCCTAGAAGGTGTCCCTCTGGCCAGGGTGGCCCTAGAAGGTGTCCCTCTTCCCAGGGTGGCCCTAGAAGGTGTCTCTCTTCCCGGGGTAGCCCTAGAAGGTGTCCCTCTGGCCGGGGTAGCCCTAGAAGATGTCCCCTGGCCGGCGTAGCCCTCGGGGGGTTCCCCTGATGGGCGTCGATGGAGTTAGGTCTGCGACTTCCACCGTCTCGGAAGGTCCGGCGCAGATGCTGATCTCATCATCGAGGTACAGGTAGTCCTCGTTTTGGATGTCCACAGGCTCCTCCACGACGACCTCCAATGCACTTGTGTGTGCACTCCCCTCCACCGTTGCTGCAGCCACAGCGTGGTGACGATCTTCGTGGCCTCCCAGGGGGTCAGACCGAGGAACATGTTGCTTGGATGGCGTGGGTCGTCCAGAGGCAGATGATGGCCCAGCTCCCTCCAGCACATCTGTGGATGACACACAGCATTCACATGTTTGTGGGCCCACACACTTGTCACATGTTCCCTTGCACCCCCTCACATGCTCCACACCGGATGGGGGATGAAACACACTTACCTCTTCTCAAGTCCTGTTCGCTGGAGTCAAATCCCTCCAGGCCCTCCACTTGTCCTGCTCCAGGCAGCTGGCTATGACCGCCTTTTCAGCTGTCAGCTTTAAATTAGTAGCTGATCCGCCTCCCGTGGCCCTGGGGTGCCTCTTCATCTTTGCCAGCTTTTCCCCGACACGCAGACGCATGTGATTTATTTTTTTCTGGACCTGTCATGAGCAGCCCTGTCCACCAGATGGCAGCAACGGCGCGCACGGGCGCGCGCAATCGCAGCACTGTAACGCACTCGGGCACGCGCACCGGCACTCGGGCACCGCACGTGAGGACGCCGTTCTGGCGCCAAACTTAGACTTAAAAGGGCCCTGAGCCCTGCACCTCTTGCTGTCCAGTCTACAGTGCTTACCGTGATTACCAGTACCTTACTCCTGCCTGAACCTGTTCCTGAAGACCCGGCTTGTACCTGTTCCTCCTCGCCTTCCGCCTGCCCTGACCACGGCTTGTCTGACCACCCGCCTGCCTGACACTCTGTACCTCCTGCTGCCCGCTTGTTACCGACCCGGCCTGAACCCTAACTCAGTCTTGCCTGCTACACCTGTACCTGATCCACTACCTGTCAGCGGATCCACCTGCTGGGACTTGCATCTGCTGTACTACGGTACACCTCCCCCGTTCCTGCTGCTCCTCTTGTTCCAGTGCCTCTACCTGCCATCCGCAGCCACCAGTTGCACCTGTTTCTCTACGCAGCCCAGGAACCTCAGAAGCTTCTCCCAGCCCAGCACCTGCGCTGCAACCGGCGCTTGTGCGACTCTGCATCCCTGAACCCCCTGTCTACTCTATCAGGGGTCTCGGGATCAGAGGAGCAAGGGCAGCCACTCCTTGCACGCCGGGCTCAGACATGGCTGTCCAGTACTGTCACGTACCTGATGGTTGAGCCTGGCGTGCAAGGAGTGGAACAAGAGGAGCAGCAGGAACGGGGGAGGTGTACCGTAGTACGGCAGATGCAAGTCCCAGCAGGTGGATCTGCTGACAGGTAGTGGATCAGGTACAGGTGTAGCAGGCAAGACTGAGGTAGGGTTCAGGCCGGGTCGACAACAAGCGGGCAGCAGGAGGTACAGAGGGTCAGGCAGGCGGGTGGTCAGACAAGCCATGGTCAGGGCAGGCAGAAGCCGAGGAGGTACAAGCCGGGTCTTCAGGAACAGGTTCAGGCAGGAGTAAGGTACTGGTAATCACGGTAAGCGTTGTAGACTGGGCAGCAAGAGGTGCAGGGCTCAGGACCCTTTTAAGTCTTAGTTTGGCGGCAGAACGGCGTCCTCACGTGCCAGCGCGCCGCCGCCGGTGCGCGCGCCCCAAGCGCATTACAGTGCTGCGATTGCGCGCGCCGATGCATGTGTGCGCGCCGCTGCTGCCATCTGGTGGACAGGGCTGCTCATGACAGGACCTCCTTCCATGTCCTGGTTTCATGGCCAAGGTTGTTCAGCTCCAGGGTCACCTTCTGCAAGATTTCCAGTTTCCTGGCCTTGATTGTCCTCCCGCTCTGTGCTCCGTGGAGGTAGCTGTCATTCTAAGCAATGGCCGTGGTCAGGATCGCCTTCTCATCAACGGAGAAGTTCTTCTTCTGCTTCTCCCTGTCAATATCACTGTCTGACATTTCGGCTCAGATTCCAAAAGCACATCTGCACCAGGGAACACGTCTGCACCAGGGACCACAAGCTGGCGTACTTTTGCGTTGGACGTGCTTCTGGCTGGGCGTACTTATGTTCTCGGCATTCGCAGTGAGCCTGCGTATCTTAGGCGGTTGTACCGGCGTGGTTGTGAGCAGGCGCAGAGGGGTGCTGTGCATGCGTCCATGTCACGGCGCATGCGCAGTTCGTTATATGCCGGGTGAAAAACACTGCTCCACACCGACGTACCGGTCTGGCGCTCGGCCCATCATTTGCATGGGGTCACGTCCACTTCCACTTACGCTGGTGTGCGCCTTCAAAATTCACGCCATGCTGGCGCAGCCTTGGGAGCACTGGCTTGATGAATGCAATGCATGCCTCTCCACGCTACGTTGGGGTGCCGTACGGCGTGTGCACTATGGCGGCGTAATGTGCACCCATCTCTCTGTGAATCTGGGCCATAGAGTTTTCTTTTGGGGTATTTAATCTCTTTGGGGGGTTTTTTTGTGTTTTGTTTTTTTGCTAAACAAACAATATATTTTTCTTTGTTTCTGTTACAAATTTTGAAAAAAAGGAATTTTTCTTCTTCACCGATATACGCTAATGAGACTGCACTGATGGCCACTGATAGGCTTCACTGTTGAACACTTATGAGGCGGCACTGATGGGCACTGATATATCAGGTGATGAATAATCATAGCACTGATGATCAGTGCCCTGATTATCAGTGCAAATGTGCCCTGCCACAGGATAGCTGGCTATCAGCTTTCCTGTCCTTCAAAAGTGACAGTGCTGAGGAAAGATGCTGCCAATAACCCCCATTTGTTTACCTGTAATCAGCTGTGATTGTACACAGCTGATCACCAGGTAAAGGGCCACTGTGATTGGCCCTTTACCTCAATCTATGATTAGCTTCAGGACATAAAACACAAAAAGGCAAGTACAGAAAAGGGTTGTAATTTCTACTAAAATATAATGGTCATAACAAAGTATTTGTTCATTTTAAAGTGATTGTAAATGCTCAGTTTTTTTTTTAAATTAAAATAACAAACATGTTATATGTATCTGGTCTGTGCAATCCTCCCCTTGTTGGGTCCTTCTCCAGTGCTCCTGGCTCCTCCCAACTTCCCCCAAATGCCCCCATAGCAAGCCGCTTGTTATGGAGGCATTAATGCAGGCTTGCTCCCAATCCAGCTCTGTGTGTCCATTGACACACAGATCATAGCTTGGCCCCGCCTCCTCCTCACTGGCTGTGATTGACTGCAGGAGGAGCCAAAGGCTCCCACTGCTGTCTCTGAGCAAATGAAGAAAGAGAGCCAACGAAAGCTAGTTACTATGCAAGAAAACAGAAAAAAAGGTCGCTGGTGGTGCGTATGCTCGCCCCAGACCCAAAAGTGTCAGATCACGTACGAGGTACGTGATCTGGTGCAGCAGTGCCACCTTGCTGCCATATAAGTAAGTTATATGGGCATCAAGTGGTTATAGAGTTGTGAATCCAATTCTTGTGTGCCTGCTGAGGTTTACAGAATGGTATACTGGTGGTGTCAGTGGGATTTAAAGGTCTGCACGGAGAACAAGAAAGTAATTAATATTCTATAATCCTATAGCTGTATTGTTGCTTGGGGCTGGTGATGGGCCCAAAAATTTTGAAAAAAATAAAAACATCTTACAGAAAACCAATGTCCATTATACATTTCCTTCCTTTGAATAGAATGCCTTTTTATCTCTACTTTTCTGAAAATAATGAGATATTGCACAGCAAAGGAGAAGAATAATTCACATGGCAGCTGCAAGGTAATTAGGTTTGTGACTGTGCATTTTGTTATGGGGCTTAGCTGACATTCTAGTATTAATACTAAATGTTAAAAAAAATGGGTCAGCTTTTGGTAGCATATAATATGCTATTGCAGTGAATCTGTGGAAATAAAGACAGGACAGTTTTCAATCTAAAGGCATTCAGTATAGTGATATACAGTAAGTGTAGCACTACCCCGAAGGAGCTGCTGAATTAAATTGAGATGAAACAGTATAGTGATATACAGTAAGTGTAGCACTACCCCGAAGGAGCTGCTGAATTAAATTGAGATGAAACAGTATAGTGATATACAGTAAGTGTAGCACTACCCCGAAGGAGCTGCTGAATTAAATTGAGATGAAACAGTCTCTGCCACAGACCGTCTGAGAACAAAGATAGATAAATGGGAATCCTCTGGCACAGGATTTAAGTCCCGAACTTCCTGCCTTACAACAAAAGAGGCTTTAAGGCGATCCGGCAGACTGTAAGACAAATTGAGTAATGGACCCCTTCTATAACGAAGCCACCAGGCCTATCCCGAGACATCAGCTTGCCTTGCTTGGTTTCCTCCAGGGCAGGTCCTTCCCCGGTCTTCTTCTTGGATGGACAGCTTGGGATCCCCTTTAGAATCATAGGCCCCAGCCAGCATAGCTGGACCTATGTGATAGAGATGCAGCCTCGAACCAACGTGGCCCCGGGGGTTGGAATCACACACACGCGCCTCGCGCCAGGAGGGACACGAGGCAAAGAACACCCAGAAACCGGCATCTACCCCTAAAGTACCCCTTCCCAGCATGCCCAGTGCCGAGAAGGGTTTACTTAACACGCCATGGTTCGCTTGAGTTCCAACATGGGCCCGAGGCGGTAATGCCACCTATAGGCAACAGGGGAAAACTTCTATCAAGCACAACCATAGCCAGAACAGAGTCTAATTAGAATGAAATTAGTAAAGCCTGGGCCCATTTATTGTCTCAGACGCCCCCTAAATTTATAATAGCGCCCAGTCATTTGGAGCCGGTGCTACATAAGTATATTTGTTCCATACACAGTAATGTATGTGGATTATACACTGTTAATTATTTAATGCAAGTAATACCGTGTACAAGTTAAAGACACATTATGAGCCATTGTTAGCCTGTTGCAGTCAGTAGGTGGTGTAAAAGCTCAGTGTCAGCAAACCCAGATTATATCCTTTGTCATATGACACTACATTACATTTAAAGATTGAAGTTGTACATATATGCATTATACAACGGTTCCTGGGTCAGGGGCTGACACCCTAATTCAAGGAAACCTCTTACTTTCATCACAGTACCAATGATGATGGCACCATCAAAGTATATTTAGAAGTTAAATGAGATATCTCTGCTCAGAAGCATGTCACATCCAGTTAGCTATTTGTATAGTGAACATTGCTTATCATTTTGTTGGAGTCTTGACTTTTTTGGTGATATAAAAAATTTTTTTTGTTAAAAGACAAACAACAAAACTTGAAATATACAAGTCTTGTTCTTGTTGCCTCTTAATGGTGGTGTTTGCACTGGCAGAGTCAGCCCATGTGAGCTTGGTGCACACAGCATGACAGATTAGTGACAGATTAGTGACAGGGGTGATACTGCTCATCACCTTTTTGATTATAAGAACAGTTAGAAGGGGACGAGCAGGTAGGGTGACCACGTGTCCCAGATTGTCCGGGACAGTCCCGCATTTTGCAGGTCGGTCACGGGCACCTTCATTCCAGGACAATACAGTGTCCCAGAATGAAACTGATACAGCCACCCCCCAAGCCAAACGAATGCCCCCAAAAAAGGCTGCCACATCACCGCTTTACTCACTGGCCGGGAATGCCTGGAGGAGCACAATCCCCACCCCCTGCTTGTGATTGGAGAAATCATAAATCCTGCCTCTTGTAACGAATCACAGCACAGTGATTGGACACACCACAGGCTGTTTTTTGGGAAGGGGGTGTCCCTGAATGGCAGCTTGGAAATGTGGTCACCCTACAAGCAGGAGAGTCAGGACGCTCTCTACGTTGCAGATAGAGAAAGGAGCTGTGTGTTAGTGGGTGTCCTGACTCTCTTGCTCGCCCCCTCCCCCCTCAAGGGAGGGGGCGAGCACGACACTCCACACCAGGGAGAAAACCTTGCATTACTGTGTGGAGTTACAGACAGAAGAACAGGAAGTGAGGATTTTTTAGAAGAAATTAGGACATTTAAAAGCAAAATCGGAGGATGAGGTAGGTGAAGGAGGACTGTACTAAGGTAAGGGAAGCTATTTAGGGAAAAAAATTATGGGAAAACATTTTTTACCTTTACAACCCCTTTAAGGCACAAACCACTTGGGGACCACACACACACAGTTTTAATATGGTTGACATCTGAATAGTTAGGAAAGATCCCATTGGTTTCCTTATTTTTTCTGCACCTCTTGGTTTTTTCACATTCTTATGATTGTTGGAACCTTGGGGACACTATAATGCATAAGGGTTTTTTATTTTCTAAAATTGCATTGGGGGTTCATTTAGATACAGAGGCCCCGATTCACAGAGCGATTACGCCTGCGCAACTGGTGTTGCGCGTGCGTAAGTCTAAATGTGCGCGTGCGTTCAGATGCGCGCGATTCAGAAAACGATTTACGCCAGAAATCTACTTTTTTTTGTCCGGCGTAATTTCGTTAGACAGACGCATCCGTCCGCGCAAAAATGCGCTAGACACACCATTGATTTGCTAGTCAAATATGCTAATGAGGGAGTTGCGGGGATCCACAAAAAAAACGCATTTGCTGCGCAGGCTACGCGATGTGCGCAACAGCAAAATGTCCTGTCTAAAGTTAGAGGACCTAAAAGCTGGTCTAAATTTTGAAAAAACGTCTACATCTCACAGAAAGCAACACCGTTACTGAGATTTGACTTTGCGGCCAATTTTTTTTTTCACCAGACGCCGGAGATCATTTATTTTTTTGTCGATCCCAGACCGGGTCCGTGTCTCCCCCTCCCCCGATGAATTGACCTGCTCCGTGATCATATCCAATATCTCCCTCCTCCTGGCCGGGGTGGTGGTGGCACTCTGCGGGCCGTGGAGGTAACGCCCATATTCGCTAATGGCCCGGGCAAGAATTCTTTTTTCCCCCACAGTAAAATTGAGCTTTCTTTTTCTCTCAGTCATACTTCCAAACAAACTCACTACCAGTCACCAAAAATCAGTCACAAATACAAGCACAACCAATCAGGCAAGAACACACACAAAGAGAAAAAGAACACCCAAAAATCACACTAGCACTCAGCAAGAAACAGTCACAAAAAAAAAATGAAGAAAAAATAAAGCAAGAAAACAAACGAACAAAAATATATCAATCAAACAAACTGTCTCTCAAACACTTATCAAAATACACTTTCACAAATATACCAACAAGCACTTGATCACACAGAACACTAATCTGACAACTACAAGACACACTGCAACGAACAACAGGAACAAAAGCACTTGGTTAAATGGGAAGGGACACAAAGGGATGTACTTTTGCAATGCAAGTGCGTTTGTGTGTGTCTATTTATGCTGTCTGCGTAGTTCACAACGTTGCCCTAGTCCATTTCCAATTTCACTGATTGCGCCGCTCCCGAGTTGTGAGCATGCGCACATCGGAGCTGACCATGGTCTCGTTCAAGCGCGCATGCGCGAGTCGGCCGGCCCTTCATTTGCATGGGGTCACGGCTCATTTCAATGTAACACGCCCACGTCCCTCCCAATTTGTATTACTCCTCCTTACGCCTCTGGAAAAAACCTTACGCTTGCGCAATTTCCTGCGCAAAAGCTACGTGAATCGGGGGATTACGCGGCTAGATGGCGCAAGTCTAACGTAATGGCGGTGCGCTACGCCGGACCGATAATGCGCCGATGTACGTGAATCTGGGCCAGAATGTTCATTTACTAAAGACATTCAGGCTGTTAACTTTTCAAGGGAATTTTAAGTCCACCAATCACTCATCCAATTATGTGCAGGCAAAAATACAGTTTTTTTTTTCATTCTGTATTTTTTTGCAAAGTGAATCTTCACCACATATTTTCACCATATACTGTTGCTAGATTAACAGAACGTAAAAGTTCACAGCAAACATTTCATACTTACCTGTAGGGATGAGCAAACTGGTTAACCTTCAGTACGCTGAATATTTGGTGAACCCAGTGGAAAGTCCATAAACCCCAAACACAGTGCTGAACCTCAATGAAGAACTTTTTTTATAGTTAATTTGCAAGCTTTTGTTAAAAAGGGCTTGATCCTTGTGGAGGACCAGGTACTAGACGCAGTAGAGAAATTCCTTTTTATCAAAGGGTCATTTCAGAGACCACAATATGCTTTGTTCACTTTATGTGCCTCTAATGCCGCGTACACACGATCGGACATTCCAACATCAAAACCGTGTTTTTTTTTCCGACGGATTGTTAGCTCAAACTTGTCTTGCATACACACGGTCACACAAATGTTGTCGGAAACTCCAAACGTCAAGAACGCTGTCATGTACAACACTATGACGAGCCGAGAAAAATTAATCTCAATGATGCCGCGCATGCGATGAATTGATTCCGAGCTTGCGTAGGATTTTTGTGCGTCGAAACTGGTACAGACGATTGGAATTTCCGACAAGAACTTTTGTTGTCGGAAAAATTGAGAACCAGCTCTCAAACATTTGTTGTAGGAAATTCCGACAACAAATGTCCGATTGAGCATAAACACAATCGGATTTTCAGACAACAAGCTCACATTGATCATTTGTTGCTGGAAATTCGGACTGTGTGTATGCAGCATAAGGCTGCATTCAAACCTGGGCACCAAAAAGTGCAGTGCGGTTTTGCTGCGGTTCTCATGAGTTCACAGCAAATCGCACCACACAAAGTGACAACCGTGGCAGAACCGCCACGATGGGCTCCTTTTCTGTCAAGCTTCAATTACGTAGTCTCATTCTTACCTGGTACAAAGAATGTAAGGGCTGATGCATTGTCGCAACAGTTTTCCTCTGCTTCCAAGATGGAGTCGGTTCTTGCTCCTATGATACATCCCGATCGTATTCTGGCCACTGTTCGTACTAGTCTCACGTCACCGTTGGGTAACAGAATTCTTGCTGCTCAGATGCATTCTCCTCCAGAGAAACCTGGTGACTGCTGCTTTGTCCCTGGAAATCTCTGCACTGCTTTGCACCAGACTTATAATTCTCCTAAGGCCGCTGGCATACAACCATAACAAGTGGTCAGACCTCTTACCTTGGGCGAAGTTTGCTCATAATACTGCTATCTATACTGCCTCCCGATCAGTTTATGGCGAATTATGATTTCCAACCATCCATGTTGCCTGACTCATTTGTTCCTCAAATAATTCCTGTGTTAGAGGAGCATCTTCGTGATCTTTGTTCTACTTGGGTACAGGTCCAAGAGTCCTTGCGACGTGCCAGTGATAGGTACAGACTCCATGCTGACCGCAGACGCCTACCTGCGCCTTCCTACCAGGTTGGCGAGAGGGTCTGGCTGTCATCTAGTAACCTCAGACTCTGTGTTCTCTCACTGAAACTGGCACCACGTTTTATTGGGCCTTTCCGTATTCTCTGTAGGATTAACTCAGTGACTTACACATTAGACCAGGGGTAGGCAGCCTCGGCCCTCCAGTTGTTTTGAAACTACAAGTCCCGGGAGACATTTTAAGGCAGAGGCATGATGGGATTTGTAGTTTCACACAGCTGCAAGTGCCCAGGTTGCCTACCCCTGCATTAGACCTTCCTTTTAACATTTGTATTTCAAATGTATTTCATGTCTCCTTATTAAAACCTTTTGGTGTGCAACTGCTTCACTACCTCAGTACCACTTCCTCACTGGGTTCAGGTGGAAAACCATGAAGAGTATGAGATACAATCGATTATTGATTCCCATAGGTTGCATCAGGGCTGCCATCAGGAATTATGGAATTACACGATTTGAGAAGCGGGGGGTTCCTTTACAAAAAAAGAAATAAAGAAAAATATATATAAAAAAAGGGTGGTAGCCATCCGGGGGCCCTGGGGACCTCTGGGCCCTTTAATAAAAAGAAACCTCTGGGCCCTTTAATAAAAAAGAAATAAATATATATATATATATATATATATATATATATATATAAAAAAGAAATAAACATTTCTAAAAAAAAACAAGGGGGTTGTCTGGGGACCTCTGGGCCCTTTAATAATAAATAAATAAATATATAAACAAAAATAACATGGGGCCCTGGGGACCTCTGAGCCTTTTAAAAAAAATATATCTAATATATATATATATATATATAAAACATTTAAAACACTTTTATAAGAAAAAAGGTTGTCATCTGGGGCCCTCTAATAATAATTATATATATATATTATATATATATATATATATATATATATATATATATATATATATATATACATATAAAAATATATAATAAAAAAAAAAAACAAGGGGGGAGGGTTGTCATCTGGGGCCCTCCAGACCCCTAAAAAAACATTGGCCATTTAATAAAAAAAATTAAATAAAAATATATTAAATATATTTTTTTTATAAAAAATAAATGAAAAAATGAGGGGTTGCCACCCGGGGCCCTCTGGGCCCCTGGGGACCTCCGGACTGCTAAAAAAAAAGAAAAGAAAAAAAAATTGGCCCTTTAATAAAAAATTAAATATTAAAAAATATTTTTTTTTAATAAAAAATAAAGAAAAAAAGAGGGGGGGTTACCATCTGGGGCCCTGGGGGCCTCCAGGCACCTGGGCACCTCTGGGCCCCTTACAGGTGTACTGCCTGTACCCCCCTGATGGCGGCCCTGGGTTGCATGGCCGTATACAGTACCTGGTTCATTGGAAAGGGTACGGCCCGGTTTCTACGGTTTCTATTTGTACCATTTTTTACCATTATATTAAAAGGTGTGATTTTATCTGCATTTTCTGTCCCTGTCTGATTCATGGTTCCTAACACCTCTTACATACTACATACTTACTCCATAGCTCCCCTGACCACTGCAAAATAAATAAACGTAAATTACAAATTTCTCACTAAAACCAAAAAAGCAGGATAAGTTTGTATTTATATAATTATAGTTTCTATTTTTACTTTTTAATAGGGCCTTTAACCACTTCTTTACTGGGCACTTAAACCCCCTACCTATTTTCAGCGCTGACGCATTTTGAATGACAATTGCGTGGTCATACAACACTGTACCCAAATTATATTTTTATAATTTTTTTCCCACAAATAGAGCTTTCTTTTGGTGGTATTTGATCATCTCTGCGTTTTTTATTTTTTGCGCTATAAACAAAAAAAGACAGAAAATTTGAGGAAAAAAACACAATATTTTTTTACTTTTTGTTATAATAATATCCCAATTTTTTTTTTTTTTATATATTTTTTCCTCGGTTTAGACCGATACGTATTCTTCTACATATTTTTGTTAAAAAATCGCAATAAGCGTATGTTGATTGGTTTGTGCAAAAGTTATAGCGCCTACAAAATAGGGGATAGATTTATAATTTTTTTTTTTTTACTAGTAATGGCGGCGATCTGCGATTTTTTTTTTTTTGTCAGGCCTGCAATATTGCGACAGACATATCGGACACTTTTGACGCAAATATGGGACCATTCACATTTATACAGTGATCAGTGCTATACAAATGAAGGGGTTAACACTAGGGGGTGAGGAAGGGGTTAAATGTATTCCCTGGGTGTGTTCTAACTGTGTGGGGGGAGGGGGCGGACTGGGGGAGGTAACCGATGCTGTGTCCCTATGCACAAGGGACACAGATCGGTCTCTTCTCCTCTGACAGCACATGGAGCTCTGTGTTTACTCACAGAGCTCCACGTCCCTGCTGTCACCTGCTGTGTCAATGCCGATCTTGTGTACCCGACGGACATCGCGGCCGCCAGGCACACGCATCGGCTCTTCAGCGATGCGCCGACACAGTGTTTACCCGCTGCGCGCCGGTAATGCACTTAAAATGACGTCCAAAGACGTCCACTTGGCACTTGAGAGCCGCGCTGTGGACGTCTTTTGTCCATAGCGCAGATCTCAAATAGTTAAAAATACTCTAATCTGTTGATCCCCTACTCCAAGCCATACACTGTGAAACAACACTCACTTTATTGGGCACACACACATTTGTTCATTGGGAATTTTTCTTCTTGAAACTTTCCAGACATTCCTCCTAACTATGCATGCATATCTCACGCTGCTTTCCCTGCTGCAACCTCTCACATAATAACCCTCCTGGGTGAGATATGACTGTGCACAGAGTTAGGAAAAGAGGAAGACAAAATCTTCATAGCATAAAACCATCCACAATTTATTAAAATAATTCAAAACACTCACATTTCATAAGTGACTTCCCGACACTATGGTAACAACACAGGTATCGCCTCCAAGTGTAAATCCAAATCTGTGAGGGGATGTGCCCAGATGGTAGCTGGGAAGAAGCATAAATATTTAGAGCAGAGGAGTTCTTGTTATTAAGGAGGAGATCCCAGCCAGATCCCAGGGCTACTACCCTCCCGGACAAGCTTGCCACGTGCCTGCTGTTCATCTACATCCCAGCTGTGGGACCTCTTCTTCAGAAAGTTGCTGATGCTGACTGAAAGATGTTCGTCTGGGGATCTGGTCTGGTATTCCTGGAAAAGGTGTCTGGAAGATATTGGAAGGAGGCATCCATCTATCCAAGGACATTAGTGAGTACAGACTAGAGTGAGAGATCCCTGAGACGGTGTGCTGTAACTGTCTTCTGAGTGCTAAAGCCAGCAAAAATAAATGAAAGCTTCACATTGGATCCCTTAATCAGAAATTCCGATGAATTCCAGAGTTTAGATATAGAATATGTTCTATTTTTTTCCGATGGAATTTCTGAGGCAAAAGCCGATCATGTGTACGCGGCATTAGCCACTGCAGATTTTATTACCCCACTTGAAGCTGGGCTTGTTTATGTGTTGTTGCGAAGTGGAAATGTTGACATCTGGCTCTAAAGTAGGGCTGGGGTGGATATCTGTACTAAAGCAACAGGTTTTACATAAAATAGTCTTGTCTGTCTGTTTTAGGACAGCCCAGATACCTTACTTGGCTACCCAGGTTGATATTGAGGGCCCTTTCACACGTCCGTTCAGTTTGTCCGTTTTTGGACGTCCGTTAACTGACCTCAATGCTTCCCTATGGGTTAGCATCCGTTAACGGATGAGCATCCGCTAAACATCCGTCTGCGGTAAGCTCCGTTTTTTTGGACGGAAGAAAACCCTATTTTTCTTCCATCAAAAAAAACGGAACGGACGAAAAACGGATGAAAAACTGATCAACTGAAGGGGAAAAAACTGAAGGGGAAAACTGAACGGACGTGTGAAAGAGCCCTAATATTGTAAAGTTTTTCAACTACATTTTTGTTTGTAGACACTTTTTATCACTCTACAAAGTGACTTTCCTTCATGCACTGCTTTCTGCAGTAGATGACTTTAAATATTTGTCTCAGCCATCTGTCTTAAGACATTCCCCATAATAGCTTTTATGGGTAGAAATGCTGAAAGCAGAAGCTAATTACAACAGCTGAGACACTGATGACATATCAGATCCATGTTCTAACATTGTTGGACTTCACCATCACTCCATCTGCTACCATAAAATGTAAGGCTATCCATACTAGTACATACCTGATAAACTGGCTTTACCCACAGACTAATTTTGTTATGAAACTCTATAGCTGTACATAAGAATTCACCTAGACCTAACTAAAATGGGACTGAAGATACAGGGAAACATTGTCAAGTCCCCTCTTTGCTTCTCCCAATATCTACAGTGGTTTAAATATAAAACAAAAATGATAGCAACATGAATGTGCCCCTAACTTTTCTCAAGTTAAAAAGTTATACCTCGTTACGTAATTTTACAGTTAAATACTTCTGTAAATGTTTTATGGACCCTTTCTCTGGGATTAAATGTGGAATGCAGAACTGACATGCCCTGGCTGAGCTAACATCTATACATAATTCATAACATCTGTTCGGAATAAATTCAGTTGATAATGATTACGCCACTAAAAGTAGACGATCACTGGCATCATTTTAAGAATAAAATCCCTGATCTTGCAGCGGGAACTGATGTACATTACTTTTTTTAGGAAGGTGCATTTCAAGCCTGGTCATTAGTGGTCATGTTATAGATTTTATTACCTAACTTCAAACTAGTCCTGGAACATATTTTACCCCAGGGCCTTCTTTTTAGAAATCCCTAATAACATCAAGTTATGAGCTACACATTTTAAAATTACAATATGGAGGAGAAAATTTCAGGTTTTTGATCGAGTTTATGTAGATTGTACCCCCTACTGGGGCACATACATTTATGAACACGTAGTAACATTTGATTTTTTTTGTTCTCCCTCTTTTTTTAACTTCACTGCAGCTGCCATGGTTGTGCTTTTTAATATTTGGCCAATTATGATTTTATTAGTTGGATAGTGGGTTTTGTATTGTTTAGATTATTGGTGTTTATTAAAGTTCATTTCTTTATTGTTACATGTGTCAGACGACTCTTACAATATATTCATCCAGGGATATATTGTACATTTTTCACATTGAGGTTGAGCTCAGTCTGGGTTTTATATCTTTTTTCATATATGCATGCACCTCATAATAGAACTTAATTTAAGTTCACCCTTACAAACGATTTATTAAAAAATAATTTCTTCCTCTCGATTCTGCCTTGGACACATTTTATGTATTTTACTTAAATAGATTTTACACTGCACAATACAACACGGGTAATAAAATTGTGATATGTGTGTGCTATACACAAAATAACAAGGAATTTAAAAAACTGGATCTGAGGGAGTGGCAGCTGTATGATCATAAACATTTTTGACATCCTGTCAGGAGAATGGCCAAATGAGAACTGCCAATAATCGACATGGTCACATCTGGCACATTACAGAGTGCAATGGTGCATGCATGGTGAATTGGCGCATGCAGGTGTGCGGTGGTGCAAATCAAATAGCACGTGCATAACGTGACACATGCTGGCGCCCACTGGCCTATTAAAAAATACTGCTTTGCTTACTAGATTTCTGAATAATCATCAGCCTCTGTGTGTTCTGATCATGGATTCACTATTACGGACCCAACTTGTTTTTGATCTGTCTCATCTTGATTCCTGGCTTTGACCCCTGCTGCTGCTTGATTACGGACTTCTATCTGTCTACCTGATAGGCAGCACTGATAGGCAGCACTGATAAACGGCACTGATAGGCATTACTGATATGACCTCGGCTTGGATCATCGACTCTGCTGCTAGCTGCCTACCTGTGTATGACCCCGGCTTGCCCCAGTTTCTGCTATTTGCCTATGCTTCTGTCTGATCCACCATGTATGACCCCTGACCTGGCATCTGGTACTGTTTCCTGTTTGCCCTGAACAGACCCCCCCATCAGGAGAGCAGCCGATCGGCTCTTCTCTACTCGCGTCTGTCAGACGCGAGTGAGGAAAAGCCGATCAACGACTCTTCCTGTTTATATCATGATCAGCCATGATTGGACACGGCTGATCACGTGGTAAAGAGCCTCCGTAGCGCTGTGTCAGACTGATACGCTACACCACCGAACACCGCAATGCGTGCCCCATGGGTGCGCGGCGGCTGTTATTCTGCTGGACGTCATAGGAAGTCCAGTCAGGATAACTGAACCACTGCACGGCCGTCATTCTGCTATAGGCCGGGCGGGAAGTGGTTAAAATGATTCCCCACCCCTGAAAAAAGTTCTGTGGACGCCCATGTGTGCTAATGTCAAATTGTTAAGTTCCAAAGTGACATAATCTTTTTCTGAAGTAGTGATATGCATAGCTTCCAAAAGACAAAATGTGGCCGCCTTGAAAATGTAGTCCCCTTTATTTGGACTACTGCATACCTCCCAACTGTCTGCCTGTTCCTCTTTTCTCCTCAATTGTCACCTTTTTAGGTCTGATGTACTGTAAAGATATCTTTGAAAACATAATATTCAACTACTTAAAAGGTTATACTCTATAAAACCTTCATCCAATCTCCCTAATATATTTTTTGCTATTTTGAAAAGCCAATATGAAAGAAGTAATGGTTGAAAAAAAGCTATTCTGGGAATAACCAATTATTTTTGGCATATACCTTACATTGTTTATGTCTGCATACCTGAGGATGTAGCAGGGGCGTTTCCATTGCCTAATACATTGTAAAATACATTGTGCTAGAAGGTGTCCCTTCCCTCTTTCTCATCTCACAACATTGGGATGTATGCCATTGTTTCCTCTGGGTTTGGCCTGCCCTTCATATCATTTTCCTTTTAAAACCAACATGGTAGCTGAAGTTAGTACAGTGTGAAAATACAAATTGTGGTAGGAAGGTCCTGAAAATTAATCACTTGCCGACCACATAGTTATAAGGTGGCAAAGTAGCTCTCCTGTGCTGGATCATGTACCTAGTATATGATCCGGCACTTCAGTGTAGTGTAGTAGCAGCAGAAGCCAATCAATGGGTGCAGGCCAATGAATAGCACACTGATAGAATAGAGCTCTGTAAACAAGGCAGGTCTCTGTCCTGTCAGCGGGGATGCGCTATATTTTGTTTCCCTGCACATCACTAAGTAAAAGCACCACATAGTAAACACAAAAATACTGGTTAGGCACACATTTAACCCTTTAACCATCCTAGACGTTTAACCCCTTCCCAGCCAGTGTCATTAGTACAGTGACAGTGTATATTTTTAGCACTGATCACTGTATTAGTGTCACTGGTTCCCACAAAAATGTCAAGTGTCAGTTAGTGTCCCATGTCCACCGCAATATCGCAAAAAAAAAATCCAGCATATACCTGTATACCATAGTTTTTAGACATTATAACATTTGCACAAACCAATCAATATATGCATATTGTTTTTTTTTTTGCCAAAAACATGTAGCAGAATACATATTGGCCTAAATTTATGCAGAAATTACATTTACATTAACAATAGAGCAAAAAAAAAAAAAAAAATAAAGCTCCATTTTTGGGGGAAAAGGGACATACATTTCATTTATGTACAGCTTTGCATGACCGTGCAAAAAAATGCCTGGTCATGGAGGGGTTAAATTTTCCAGAGGTCAAGTGGTTAAATGAATTTTGGCAGTAATGAAATGTCTATAGAACACAGTTCACATATTCCTTGTGTTCTATTTAGTGCGGATCATGTGTCTGTTGTACTTGACCTTTGTTTAAGAAGCAATTGAATGGAATCTGACATAAAGCAAAATACTGGTGTGAGAGGCTCCTGGAAAGACCATTCAAATCATTCCTAATCAATTCTTTCAATTGCACCCATGATCAGCAGATCGCGGGTGCAATCTCAGGCTCCTGCAGAGTCTCAGTACGCTTGTACCTTGTATGAGCAAGCAGTTACCTGAAAGCAGGAAGATTATGGGACTACGAGAGTGCAATCACCATCACCCCCGGACAACTACAAGTCATCATGATCCCCATGATTCAGCTCCAGGGGGTGGTGTGAAATGTGTTTGGGTGTGGCCTGGCCAGAAACCAGGCTAAGACTGCCACATACTCCTCCATTAGGGTCCTCTCCTTCAACGATGAGCCCTCAGTCACAATGGATGATGGTACTTGTAGTCTTTCATTCACAGGAAACTGAGAACAAATGTCACGGCTGTGGGTGAACACACTTTTACAATTACGAAGGGCTGTCATGTGGAATAAAAGGGAGGAAGTCACATACTTTCTATACTCTGAAGTATTGGGTATTGCTTTTTCCTCCTGGGGGCTAAGCAGAGCAATGGGCAACAAAGGGAAGTAACTGTCTGCAATTGCGATTGTCCTCTTCTGGGGTCCCACAGCGGCTCTCGTGGCTCCTCCCCACAAGAGCTAACCCCCTCTGGTAAGCTCTCTCCCCAGGGGGTTACCTTGCAGGCACGCTCCAATGCCACACAGCCGGATACAATGGCTATGAAATGAATGGGGGTGACTCCACCCATCGAGTTCCAATGGGGTTTCCGCTGTCGGCTGCCTCCTTTGCACCATTCTCCACAGCAAAGCCGCTGCTGACAGCTCAGTGTGGGACTGGACCAGAGCAGCCTCAGAAAAGGTATATATGCTGATTTCTTCTTTACAGGGCTGTTTTTAACGCATACTGTTAGACAGGTTAATTGGTTGTCTGCGAGCTCGTCGGGAAGTAGGAGATTTACTAAATATAAATAGGCTATTCACTTTGCTAAGGAATTTGAACTTTGTTTAATAAATTTGGTGACAACTACCTTTGCAAAAATAAACCAATAATATGCAATGAATAAAGCAAAACGACCAGGACAGCGGAAGCACAGATGGTCCTTGTAAAGATTGTGGATGCACAACAGGACTCTTTTGGTTGGCACACCAAGGAGTATATCTTGTAGCTACCACAGGGGGGGGGGGGGGGGTCACCCCTTAGACTATCAGATGCACAAAGACTTCACTCATGGGTTGCTGTACTGGGTATACATTACTGGGCTTTAATGCAGGGACACTCATAGTTTAGTGTTAGAACCACAGATTACAGGGTGCTGTGACGTGGCTCTGTGGCTCACGCATGCATTTGCAAATGGTTTTGCAAATGCAAAACCCCTGTTTTTAACGCATACTGTTAGACGGGTCAATTGGTTGTCTGCGAGCTGGTCGGGAAGTAGGCTTGGTTTTTCCCTGGGCATTCCCCAGGCTTTTGTTGTTATCTGTTTCAGCCTTCCAATGCTGCTTACTGCAATAGCCAGCTATAGATGAGGGCGGTGGACATGTTTGTTTTTCAAATCACATTGGTGTTTGTATTGGTCCAGCAACGCACCAACACCTTTGCAGCCGTTGTGCTACATGCTGGGTGTTTGGTGTGCTCCTGTACCTTTAAGAAGGGTTGGGCTCCCCTTGAGTCCACCTGTCCTCATCTATCCATCAGAATGCATGTGCCTCAATTGTGGAGACACTCATAGTTTAGTGTTAGGACCACAGATTCCAGGGTGCCGTGACATGGCTCTGTGGCTCTTGCATGCGTTTGCAAATGTGTGCGGACAAAACACCTGTTTTTAACGCATACTATTAGACAGGTTATTTGGTTGTCTGTGAGCTGGTCGGGAAGTAGGCTTGTTTTTTTCCTGGGCATTCCCTAGGCTTTTGTTGTTATGGGCTTTAATGAAACATGATGTCTTCTGTTTGAGTGTGCACTCCCTCCTTCATGGGCAGGGTGACGCATATCATTATTTAACCACTTCAGACCCACGCTACCGTCGAATGACGGCAACAGCGCAGGTCTGAATATCCAACGGCATTTGACGGCATCTCCTTTGGGTGTAGAGCGCGCTGCGGGGAAGCCCTGTGTTGTCCGTGTCTCTTGGACACGGCCAATCACAGATCGCGGCGAACAGCCAATCACAGTGGCCGTTTGCGATGCGATCTGTGGGCGAATGAGAGATGATCTCATAGATCATCTCTCATTGCCATTTTACACAGAGACAGCGTCCTGTCTCTGGAGAGGAGGAGCCCGATCTGTGTTTCTTCCTACATAGGGACACAGTTCGGTCACCCCCCCCTCCCCCCACAGTTAGAACACACCTAGGATACACATTTAACCCCTTCCTCACCCCCTAGTGTTAACCCCTTCAATGCCAGTCACATTTATACTGTAATTAGTGCATATTTATAGCACTGATCGCAGTATAAATGTGAATGGCGCCAAAAATGTGTCAAAAGTGTCCGATGTGTCCGCCATAACGTCACAGTACCAATAAAAATCGCAGATCGCCGCCATTTCTAGTAAAAAAAAAATAATAATTCTCTCCCCTATTTTGTAAGCACTATAACTTTTGCGCAAACCAGTCGCTTATTGCGATTTTTTTTTTCCAAAAATATGTAGAAGAATACGTATCGCCCTAAACTGAGAAAAAAAAGTGTTTTTGTTTTTTAATTGGGATATTTATTATAGCAACAAGTAAAAAATATTGTATTTTTCTTCAAAATTGTCGCTCTTTTTTGTTTATAGCGCAAAAAATAAAAACCGCACAGGCGATCAAATACCACCAAAAGAAAGCTCTACTTGTGGGGAAAAAAGGATGTAAATTTTGTTTGGGAGCCACGTCGCACGACTGCGCAATTGTCAGTTCAAGCGACGCAGTGCCGGAAGCTGAAATTTCACCTGGGCAGGAGGGGGGTGTATGTGCCCAGTAAGCAAGTGGTTAACCCCTGAAACTGTTGGACCCTCGTTGTTCACAGGGAATTGATGATCTAGTTTCCATCTATCACTCTGTGGGGGTGCACTCTATTTGATTCTGGACGATCTGTGGCTGTTTGAGTGTCTGGGTCTGTTTTTTTGGGGGGACCATCAGCTCCCCCTCCTGTGTCCGCCCCCAAGAATTGTATCGTCCACTCCCTACATTTATCCAGACCAGCACCCACCCAACTGATCCTGAGAAAGCAAGAAACTTTTGCGAAACGCGTTGACTTTCCAGAATGAAGTATTTATGGACATTTTAACAGATTTTTATGTTTTTATGTTTTACACTATCAGCAACAGAGCAATGTATGTACTGTTCAGCACTTTTTCCTAAGTGCATATCTCCATTTCTGGGTTGGGTATCTGTAAGGGGAGGGCCCGTGGGACCCAGCAGCTCTTGAAGGGTGTGGGGTACTCCTGTCTTAGCTTCACCGATGACTCTTGTGTCTAGGGTCATCCTATGTCCACTAGGGGCATAGGATGACTGAGAAATGATAGCTTGGATTACATGAGATGGGACAGTAATAATAATTCACAATGTATTGCAGGATATCTTGAAATATACAGGTTGTTGATTCTAAACGCAACTAGTCAATAGAGTGATTCATTCATGTGGGAACACAGACTGTTAAGGTGTTAATTAAGTCTGCTACTGTCATGTAAACTAGCCTTAGTCCGACTTCTAAAGAACCTTTCATTGTGTAAATTTCTATTGATGATAGATGTGGATTGTGAGATGTCTGACTTGCCAGTTGTAGTTAGTTAGAGTTGGAGTCAGAATGTCTGACTAAAGGAATGTGTATTGTATAAGCAGGTGTCTATCTTAAAAGATGTGTATTGGAGGCTCGTTAGGAACTATTGTATGATGTTGTGGGTGGAGTGTGTCATTGTCCATTTGATTACTGCAAGTATTCTTTTTGGTGTATATAAGAAGACTGATTTTCCCATTAAAAGTCTATCCATTTTGAACCAGAGCTGTGTGTGTCTCGTTTCTGGTGGAAATCTGTATGGGTCGTTTCGACGGATTGTGGAGTGTCGAGAAGCTGTCGTTACCGTTACAGTATCACTCTGGTATTGGATACTTTATATATAGAGGTTGTTGAAATATGTTTTAAATTTAAACTGTAATTGTTGGAGAAATAAAACATTACAAATTTAGTATTAGTTGCCTCATGTTGCGCTGATAAATTCTGCCTTGTTCTGAAAATAGGGTTTATATTGTTCTTTGTGTGTATAGATAATTAGATGTGGCATGGTGGAGGTTCATCCAATCCATCGTAAAAAAGCAACAACATATTTTTGCTTGCACACGATTGGAAGATATAAGCCAACAGTGCCTCATCTCATTCACTAGGCTAAGGAATTTCCCTTGCAAAGTGGAATTCCCTTGCAACAGCCTATTTGCGTCTAAATCAAATGAAGAGTCCTATTAAGTGAACCTGTTGATTTAGCCTCAGTGGCTAAGCACAGCTTTACTTTAACCAGAAAAGAATCAGTCTCACTCACCACATGGATATATAATAAGTACTTAATGTCAAATCTCTGAGATGATGCACTTACTGAAGATGACATTTTATCTCTTTTAAATGAATCTGTTCTGCTGTATAAATGTCAGCCTAAAAGTAAATGGGATACTGGAGTGAGCAACTGAAGGATTTCCTGTGTCTATAAAATCTTTTCTTACTCTCTGCCCTGTGCCA
Source organism: Rana kukunoris (assembly GCA_029574335.1). NCBI lineage: Eukaryota > Metazoa > Chordata > Amphibia > Anura > Ranidae > Rana > Rana kukunoris. Next base: position 120,605,110 of record CM056052.1, read on the forward strand.
AATCCATTAAGTAGAAATAAGAGTGAGATCAGACTTAAGGGTTCCTTATAATAAACCCGCCTTTTGCTCATCTTCCCCTTTTAAGGGCAGTCATTAGTGGTAGCAAAGCACAGCAGCTCACAGGAGAGTGGAAGCAGGTGGGGGTGTTTATGCTGAGAGGAAACTGATAGATCTTGACCTATACTTGTGCCATCTGGAATGAAGATATCAGGTCATGCGTTCTACAGCGAGAGAACAGTAACTGAACCTAGAGGAAAGTCACACTTTCTGGTCTGTCATCTGTGCGGGGGCAGGAAGAGATGAGAGCTGTGTATGCGGATCCCTGAGGTGCTAATCCCCATGTCAGCAACATGAGAGCACATGGATGGGAAGCTTTACCTGACCTCAGCAGTTGGACTCAGAAGAGAAAAGCTCTGATGATGAGCCTTCTGGAGAAGATGTGACTAATGAGCTTTTCTTCTTCCAAAAAAATATATGAACCCAAAGGTCTCATTGCTATTGCCATTACCTGTGTGCAAGAGAATCCACTGGTCGAAAAAAAAAATTGCTAACAACCATAATATGCCATCAGCAACTAGATGCAGAGATACTAGTACTAATGCACTACAGGGATTCACCAACTTGGTCATGGAACCTCAATAACAATTGTAAATATATTCATGATAAAAAATGTAAAAAAAAATTAAAAAAAAAAGTCAAAAATTGTAATAATAAAATAAGTACCACAAAAAGCTTCAGAGCGCCTACAATAATAAAATAACACAAGCATTTTTTAACTTCAACCTCTGAGAGATTTTCCTAAAATGAATTTGTGTAGACTCCTGCTGAATCAGCACAAATTCATGCCATGGGTGGCACTGCCAGCACCACCTGACTCGACAAAGGTACATTTTTCAATTGACTTATTTCCTAGGAGTCAGGTAAAATATTCTCGACCCAACGGCACCAGCATCCAATTAGGGTAAGGCATTGTTTGGATATTCTGACAGCCGTGGGTGCCAGCTGTCAGACTATATTAATCAGAACTGTAGATGGATCCATCCACACTGTTTAGCATGGTGGGGGGAATAGAGTTATTTCTTCGCAGGATGCATGAGATACATTTTGCCACGTACAGTCAGCTTTAGAGCCAGTTCACACTGGGGCGACTCGTCAATTAACTCAGCCGCCTTACAAGACGCGTCCCGTTCTGTTTAATGGAACCGTTCTAATAGGAGCAACTCAAGTCGCTCTGACTTAGAAAAAGGTTCTTGTATGACTTTGGGGGCAACTCGGGGCGACTTGCATTGACTTCTATACAAAAGTCATTTTGCAAGTCACCTCTGAAGTCGTCTTGCAATCGCCTTGCCGATTCGCCCCCAAAGTCATGCCGCCCGTGTGTGAACCAGCTCTTATAGTCACACTAGACTTAAAGAACCCGAAGGTTAAGGAAACAAATATGTATGTATTATTTTTAACTTAATCCAAGTTGTGATAAGATAAGAAATTTGATGTTAGAATAATAAGATTGATTTTACTTTTATTTTCTCTTCCTTTGCATCCTCTCAAATGTTGTGTGCTAAAGAAAATTTTATTGTTTTTAAAATGAAGGCTTGCAAAAAAAAAAATTCTACATGTAGCAATGATATATTTCATAATATAATACATTTATATTTGAATGCACTACTTCTAATAAAGATACTACTATGGTAATAACATTGAATTTGATGACATTTAATAAACTCACAAACCAATAATACAAGCACAATTGGCTGTCTGCTGGACCTTGAAGGACTCTTTTCTGGGTCTGATATCGTAGTGAACACCTGACAGGGGACTGAAAACGGAGAACCTTCACACAAACCAAGAACTCCGTATCATTTTTATGATCATCAATTATGTATCAAACAGTTACCAGTAATTCAGAAAGTTGTACAACAGAGAGCTGGGAAAAAAGCCTGCTTCACGAATTTACGAATCACAGATCTTTAATTAACTTCCGAAAATAAAAGTACCCCTTATGCGCTTATATTTACACCTAACCTTTTATTGCTCTCAGTATTGTTTTGTGTCTTCTGCTTGTGCCCAGATAAGGATTCTGTCTGCTTTGGAAAGCTTACCTCTAGAAAGTTCTCCAAAGTGTAACATCATATGTGAAAAACTATTAACAGATCATTAAATGCGGAGAAATATTTATTGAAACCTTGTCAAAATCATCAGCCAACATCAACCTGATCTACGATTTGGCACACAATTTACATTCATTCCATTTTTTTAAAGTGTGTCAGAGTGGCAGTATTAGACATACTGTATAATAGACCAGTTTGACGCATGGACACAATAATATGGACTGGAGTGGGCAATGTGTTTTGGGATTACTGTAAAAATAAAGTTTTTTTTTAAAGCCATTAAACACACCTGGATTTACATGAGTAGAGCTTGCAGGCACTAAAAATTGGTAGCCTAAATAACGTTTCATCTGCTTAACCCATGTCTGTAACCAGAGTCACTGTCTGTATTTACTGATCCAGTTACATAACAGAATAAGGGCCCTTTCACACGTGCGGACCGTATGTCCATATTTCATCCATCTGTTTTCCCTATGGGATAGTGGGAGTTCTCATCGGTCCCCAGGTGGACCTTTTTTTCCATCCGTATGGGTATCGGATTGGGTGAACACAGACAGACGGTTCATATTCATCCAATCCCCCCATAGCAGAGAGCAGAGATCTGACAGGGCGGTCCCTGCGCAGTGTGCCGGCTCAGCGGGGATCAACAGGGTAACAGGGCGATACCCGCTGAGCAAGCAGATGAGAAATGTACGGATCCTCACAGGATCCGTGAGTGTAAAAGGGCCCTAAGACATACTTCATGATAAATAAGTACCGTATTTATCTGCCTATTGCGCGCACCGGCGTATAGCGCGCACCCTGAACTGGACTGGAAATTCCTTTTTTTTTTCTTTTTTTTTATTACTTATAGTTTTGGTGTCTTGCCCGGCGTCCATCGGCGGCTTGTCCGGTCCGGCGTCCATCTGCGGCCTTCGTTGTGTCCTCCCCGCTTCTCCCGCGCTGTCTCTGAGCCGATCCCAGCTTCCGACATATACCGAGCGCAGTACACTCGGGCACGCTCGGCTCCTCTTGCATAACCGCGAGGGGAGCCGAGCCTGGCCAAGTGTACCTGAGTGTACTGCGCTCGGTATATGTTGGTGGTGGCGTTGTTCAAACACAGCGCGGGAAGCGAGTATCGGCATATATCGCGCAACCACGATTTTGCCCTAATAAATACGGTAAGTTCCAACGCAAATGTAAGCAAAAAAAGATACCCGGACAAGGCTAATGCCGTCTTTTAACTATGTTCCTTATTCCGTACTACTCTAGGGTTGGAAGCACAGTGGTGTAGTAGTTACTGTACTTTCCGGTGTATAAGGTGACCAGGCGTATAAGACGACCCCCTAATTTTACTGTTTTTCTACAGTTTTTGCCTATACTCACTGTATAAGACGACCCCCCCCCTTTCGAGGCTTTTTTTTTTTTTCAAATATAAATTTTATTAATGCCCAACATGGGCCAAAGCATTACAAACAGATTCAGCAATACATTCAAAGGATATCAGCAATATTAGAAGGTAGAGGTAAAAATCGGGGTCCAACACGACTGCCATAACAAATATCATATAGCATATCTTCCAGCCAGAACCCCTTAAATAGCATTTCGAGGCCGTAGGCCTCTTCCGACAGTGAGACCTCTATGTGGTTTCAATCTAGACCCCAGGGCCCCACTCCCCCCCGACCCCCCCCCAACCAAACCGCGTCCGCCCAAGGCGGAGGGGGGGGCCTGAGGGGAGGGGGGCCCCAACTAAAGGAGAGAGAGAAAGAGAAGAGAAAGAAAAAAAAAAGAAAAAGAGGGGGGGTAGTGAGAGGTAGAGGTAAGAGAGAGAAGGGGAATAAGATAGAGATGGGGTGGGGGGGGGGTGAGGACGGACAGGGTGATTGGGGGGAAGGGCCGGACTCCGGAGAGTAATCGGGAGAGACCGGTCGAGGCAGGTCGACCCCCGTAGCAGCTATATACGGGGCACTGATTTCCTCAGGTAACCCTAAGGGCAACACCTTCTGAGGAGTAGATAAAATGGTTCCACAGCTCCCATGTATCTTTAAATTTTTCCTCCTGTTGTCTTGCAGACAACACCAAATCCTCCATTGCCTTAATTTCCTCTACCCGGCGTATCCAGCTGGCCACCGTTGGTGGCGCTGGGCTTTTCCAGTGTAACGGAATGCAGGCCTTTGCGGCATTTAATAAGTGGCATATGAGGGAGTTTTTGTATCGCTTAGTTGACATAGTATTGACATGTAGAAGGAAGAAGGCCGGGTCATCAGGAATATTATATTCAGTGAATTTCTGAGCTATAAGCCTGACCGTTGACCAGAAATGAGACAGCTTTGGGCATGACCAAAATATATGTAACAGCGTACCTCTGTCTCCTTGACATCTCCAGCACAATGCGGAGGAGCCAGGATAGAAGGTATGCAGGGCGTGTGGGGTAAGGTACCACCTCGTCAACAGCTTGTAATTGGTTTCCTGTAGTCTCGTACATATGGAGGTTTTCAGGGCAAACAATACAATACGCTGAATCTGGGGGGTGTCAAGTGTGCAATTTAGGTCCCTTTCCCATTTAGTTATGTGGGCCGGACGTATAGGTCCCACTGGGGAGATCAGGAGGGCATATATGGTGGACAATCTCCTTGGGAGCACCCCCTCACCCGAAAAAAGAATCTCGAAGGGGGTGAGTGGCCTGGCAAACTCTCGTGGGTTGGGTAATGACTCCAAGAAGTGTCTCAGTTGGATTGCTGTCCAAAACGGCAGTTGGAAAGCACCCCCCTCCTCCCTCAGCATGTTCAGTGATGGCCAACATTCATTCACTAGAAAGTGTCTTGCTTGCGTGCAGTGTATGCCCTGAAAAACATTCCTGGCCTGGGGGGACTGCCCCGGTGGGAATTTTGGATTTCCCGAAATAGGATATAGGGGAGACTTAGATGTGGGATAGGCCTGTAAAGAAAGTGCCCTCGTCCCTACTTGAAGTGTCGTTCCTATAAGTGGGTGCTGTTTGATGTCTGCCGATAGATTATCGTAGCACCAGACAGCTCCTTGTAAGGGTACCTGTGTCTGAGATTGTTCAAGATGTGTCCACAGTTTCAGGTCGGAGTGGCGGCACCAGTCCACCATCCTACCTAGGTGTACAGCCTGCGAATACTTCTTCACATCTGGAACCGCCAGCCCCCCCTCCAGCTTAGGTAGAGATAGCAGGGTTCGGGGTAATCTCGGCTTCTTATTTGCCCAGATAAATTTGTTAAACTGGCTACGTGTTTGCTTAAAGAACGCCGCAGGGATGTGAATGGGAAGTGCCTGTAGTAAATAGAGGAATTTGGGCAGAATGCACATTTTAATAAGGTTGCAGCGGCCGAACCATGAATGGAGGCCTTTGTGCCAGGAGTCCAATAGGGTCTGGGTCTTGATCAATAGAGGAGGGAAATTTAGGTTGAAGGTATGTTTAAGATCAGCCGGGACCCGGGTACCTAGGTATTTCAACGAGGTGTCTGTCCACTTGAAGTTAAAGTTGGATCTTAATGTTTGCGCAGCAGTTCGGGAAAGCCCCACGCCCATGGCCTCCGATTTACTGTAATTGATTTTAAGGTTGGATATGCTTCCGTAATTGTCGAATTCCTTAAGCAGATTAGGGAGGGAGATTAGCGGATTAGTGAGGGAGAACATCAAGTCGTCCGCATAGGCCGACACTTTATATTGGGAGTCCCCTACCTTAAGGCCTACAATATCCGGGTTATTTCTAACCCTACAGAGAAATGGCTCCAATGAGAGGGCAAAGAGGAGGGGCGACAAAGGGCAGCCCTGCCTAGTCCCGTTCCTAATCGGGAGTGGATCAGACAGGATTCCGTTAACCTTAACCTGTGCTGAGGGGGTGGTGTAAATCTGTGCTATCCATCTAGACATGGTACCCCCCAATCCGACGTGTTTGAGGACCGAGAACATATATTCCCAGTTGACCCGGTCAAAGGCCTTCTCCGCGTCGGTGTTCAAGAAGACCGACGGCACATGGGTCTGATTGGCCACATGTACCAGGTTTAGCACTTTGATCGTACTGTCCCTGGCTTACCTAGTGGGAATGAATCCCACTTGATCTAAATGGACTAGCCTTTGTAGATGTCCGGCCAGACGGATCGCTAAAATCTTGGTAAATAGCTTTAGGTCCGTATTTAGAAGGGAGATCGGCCTGTAACTGCTGCAAACCAGGGGGTCCTTGTCCTCTTTAGGGATAACTGTGATATGTGCCCGCAGCGTATCACCTGCGAAGGCTGCCGTACTCCCTAGCTTGTTATAGAAGGACACCATATGGGGGCTCAGGGCAGGGAAGAACGTTCTATAATACTGTATGGTAAGGCCATCTGGCCCCGGAGCCTTACCCTGCTTGGTTGAGGCCAGAGCCGCCTCCAGCTCTTCTGATGTTATGGGGGCCTCTAAATCGGTTACAGCTTCCGGTGTCAGTGAAGGCATTTGGGCCGAGGCTAGATATGCCTCCACCAGGTGTTGCGTTCTGGGAGGGGCCTGAATGTTATATAGGTTTGCATAGTACTCCTTAAATGTATTAGCTATGTGTTGTGGAAGGCTGACTTTCGCATCCGCCGCCGTCTTGATGTGGGGGACGTAGGTTTGCCTTTTCAAGTCTGCGACCGCCCTGGCCAGGACCCGCCCACATTTATTTCCCGACTCGTAAGATACGAGGCGACATTTCTGTAGCGCAGCTTTGGCCCTGTAATTTAGGAGTTCGTTAATTTGGGAGCGAATAGATGTCAGTTCTGCTTCCCCTTGAAGGTCGGGGGAGCTCTTATGTCGCATATCCGCGTCGTGGAGGTCTGCCAACAACTTTTTCAGCTGTTCTCCCTTTTCCCTTTTAATGCGCGAGCCGTGTTTTATAAAGATTCCCCTAATTACCGCCTTGTGCGCCTCCCATACTGCTCCAGGGGTGCAGTCCGCCTCCGTGTTTATTTGGAAGTAAAAACCTAACTCCCTGTTAACCTCTTCCAGCACCACTGGGTCCTGTAGGAGGCTTTCGTTTAACCGCCAAAAGCGATTCCTACGTAAGTGGTGATCAGAGAGCCTATATGTCAGGGTGACAGGGGCATGGTCGGACCAAGTCCGAAGTCCAATGGAGGATTTCAGTACTGCGTGTAATTGGCCGTGTGGTATGAGGAAATAGTCTATCCTGGAGTATAGTTTGTGGGGAGGGGAGTAGAACGTGTAGTCTCGTTCTCCCGAGTGCTGGAGACGCCATACGTCGATCAATTGTGCGTCATGGAGGTCCCTGACTATTTGCTTGCGAGTCCTCGACGATAGAGAGGATGTTCCCGAGGACGTATCGACACTGGGGGATAGCGGGACATTAAAGTCCCCTCCTAGAATAAGTTGGCCCTCTCGAAAGCGGGACAGTTTTGAGAGAGCTTGGCGTATGAAGGTGTCTTGGCCAACATTTGGGGCGTATATGGTTGCAAACGTCAGTAATGTGTCTCCTATCAGGCCTTTGATAAATGTATACCGTCCCTTCCCATCTACTAATGAGTCCCGAAGGGACCATGGTATCTTACTGGACATGAGAATAGTAGTACCTCTAGACTTAGAGTTGTAGGTGGAATGGTAGGCCGTGGGGAAGAATCTGTTTTTGAGGACCGGTAATCGGTTGTCCTTAAAGTGCGTTTCCTGGAGGAATGCTACGTCCACCCGCGCTTTCCTTAAATCAGCCATCAGCATACGTCTTTTTTCGGGGGTGTTTAGGCCCTTTACATTAAGGGAGTATACCGTAAGGTCGTCCATCCTCAACGCGCTTAAGAGAGAGAAAGAAAAAAAAAAGAGAGAAAAAAAAAAAAAGGGGGGGGGGGGTACTAACCAGGCTCTAGGGAAGAGTGGGGGATGGAGAGGAGAGAGTGGGGGGAGGAGAGAGGGGAGAGAAATAGGTCACAAACCTCAGTAAAAGGAAGAGAAGAAGGAACAGGAAAGAGAAACACACACTAGAAAACGGGGAAAAACAGCTAATGGCAGACTATCTGCGTACCTTAGCACAGCTCAGCCTAAATGGCCAAGGGGTGTGCCTTCCTATGTGGGGGCGTAGCTGGAACAGGCCATAGAGCGACGCCCCCGACCCATCCCGCCCCACCGAGGTCCAGAGAGCTGTACAAAAACATCTTCGGATTCCCGGATCTACCGACCCTCCCCCCCCAAAACTCGTGGAGGGGGGAGGGGAGGTGCCGGGGCCCCTACATCCATCGCCCGTCCCCCTAGGCAGGCCCCCCCCACACATCACAAACATCCCCCTACACCCTTTACATATAAATCCCTGTGGATACCCATTTCAGATCTTGGAGTAAAGCATATCTTGACATATAGATTAGAGTACAGTTCCCATTACTTGCCAGAGAAATCTGTTATGGGCACAGAGGTTCAGTGTGCATTCCGCTGTTCACATCCAGATATGGGAGATTTCCCGGTCATTGGGGACACCCCCGCAAGATCTCACTGCAGGGAGGGATGTAAAAGCAATGCAGCAGGGGGGGGCAGCCCCGGGGGGGGCAAAACTGTCAGGTGAGGGATAAAACTGTCAAATGAAAGGCAAAGAACCGGGGGGGCCAGAGTGGACGAGAAGGAAAAATAAAAATAAAAATTAGAGATAGAGGGAGGCTGGCTATGACTCACGTGACCCCTCCGGCGTAGCTGGTCTCGATCTCCGGCGCTGCCTCTGTGGTCCGGGCTGAAGATGTCCCCTCGGGGGGTGTGATCCGGAGCGGCCACCGGTCTGTGGCAAAAAGACAAGCCAGTTCGGGATCCTTATGGGGTCAGCCGCCAAAAACTCAAACAGCCCCGGTAGGTCACGTGGGGAGCGAAGAGTATAGGCGCGCTGGTCTCTTCGGAACAGCACTGAAAGCGGGTATCCCCAGCAGTACGTGGCCCCATGTCGGCAAGCTAATACCGCTTGTTATACAACACATCAAATGTGAGTGCATTAGCTTTTTATCTTTTTGAAAGAATAAATCAATCTCTGGTATCACGCTATGGTCCTTATTTCTCTCTTACATTCCGGTTAACATCGCGATTCAATTGAGAAACACCGCAGTGACAGTACAGAGGGTCAGGAGGGAGACCTTAAATCCCCGCGCACAGAGTGACCCACATAGCGGTCATAACACATGGTAAGGAGACTACAATACCTCACCTGGGTGCATTTTCATGGTGGATCGGTTTCATTCTATTCCCACCCCACACATATGGATGACTAATTGGACTTTCCTTTGGAATTTCTTTTCTTGATTGATTGATTGGACACCATTTAAGGACTTTTCTTTTCACCATATAATTTTTCAACACACTTACATTGTTCACGTACCGCATGAGTTGTTTTTTGTGTTAATTTACTTTATACATAACCTTTGTTGTTTATGTTAATTTCGAGCTTAATCTGCAACCACTGAACATAGCTCTTCTAATCATCCAGCGCCGTATCCACTTTTCCTATAATTCGGGCTAATTCTAGCACCGGGCGGAGCATTGCCCTCCGCTGTAGCGTGGCTCGGGAGACGTCCGGCAGGATCTTCACCGCCGCTCCATCGAAGTCGATATCACCCGCCTCCCAGGCCCTGCGGATGATCAGTTCCTTGTGCGTGTAGTGGTGGAGCCGGCATATCACGTCTCGCGGTCTGTTGGGGTCCTGGGATCTCGGCCCCAACGCTCGGTGGATGCGGTCGAACTCCATTCTCGTAGGAAGTGGGTCTCCCGGGAGGCTGCGGAAGACGGCTGTGGCGGTGTCAATCAGATCTTCTGGGCCCGTTGCCTCTGGTAAGCCCCGCAGACGAAGGTTATTCCTTCTGCTCCTATCTTCCATTTCTTCCATGTGGAGTTGTAACATTGTGGCAGCGTCGATATGTGCATCTTGGAGGTGCTCCAGGGATGTTACTCTCTGTTCCAGGTCCGCCACCGAGGTCTCCCCTGTAGCAAGCCTTGCACCCAGGGCGCCCAATTCCCCCCTGACCTCACGTATGTCTTTGCGGTGCTGGGTCTCAAGCCGGCTTACTATTGATTCAATGTCTGTCCTGGTAGGGAGGGATCTCAGGATCGGCCACATCTCGTCTGCATCCCCGGGTCTCGAGGGTGTCATAGGAGGGGCTGTCACGCTTGGTCGTAGTGCGGCGGGATCTTCTGAGTAGGAGTCGGATTCCCCTGATGCTGCTGGGGATGTCGGCTGGCTCTCCATAGCCCGCGCTCCACTCGTCTCCCCGCGTGCTTCCGCCATCTTAGATCCAGGGGGGGTGAGCCGTGTCTGAACCAAAAATTGATCGATAGCTCCTCCGAGATCCCCCGGCTTCACCACCTTAGACTTCCCCTTCGTTCTCCTCTTCCTTGCATACATTCCAGGGGCAGTGTAGTAGTATATTAGAGCAAGATAGACCCGGCAGGTCGGGAGAAGGTCGGGAGCTCAAAAGCAAAGCGTCCTCACACGGCCATGTCCAGGCCACGCCCCCCCCCTTTCAAGGCTTTATATTTTCTATATTTCCTTCTTGCTGGAGCCATACCGCACTGAGCGAATCACGGCGATCGATGTATTCTAATACAAAGCCTGCTCGTATTGGCAAAGGCTGTAACATCATCAGCCCGTGCCTCTCTGACTTTATGTAGCCTGCTCAGATTGGCAGAGGTTGTTACTCCAATCTGAGCAGACTCTGTATTCATTAATAGAATACATCGCTTGCCGGGATTGGCTCAGCGGTGTATACTGTGTGTAGCCAAAGTATTGCCACACACCTGGCGAGCTGACATACAACGGGCTGCATTTTATACCCGGCGTATAAGACAACCCCTTTTTTTTGGCCGTTCTTTTTTAGTAGCACTTCCACCTAACAACACATGGGTTGACAGTTCAAATCCCACCCATAACACTACCTACCTGGAGTTTTAATGTTGTTCCTGTGCCAGCATTAGTTTTCTCCGGGTATTTCAGTTTCCTCCCACACTCCAAAGACATGCTGGTAGGTTAATTCAATCCTAACTAACTTGGCCCTGCTATGTGTATGTACAGTATGAATATGAGTTAGGGACCTTAGATTGTAAGCTCCTTAGAAGTAGGGGCAGATGTGAATGTACAATATATACTGTATGTGAAGCACTGTGTAAATTGACAGAGCTATATAATAATTAGAATAATTCCAAAAGGGAAAAAGAAGAAAAAAAAAATCACTGAAGTGAGATTTCAATCATTCTTTACAGACACAGATCATTTTCCACACATGACTGGTCCAATGTAGATGGATCTACACTAATGGCACATCTAAGTACAGAGGGGAATCTATTCTTTTCTTTCTGCAAAGCATACTTTATGTTAGATGTACCACTGTGATATATATTCTATAATATACAAAATGAACATTTTGGCAAAAACTTGGCATCTTCTTTGCCCAATTATTGTGCTTCAGTTTTTAGGGTGAACAGCTAAATACGTAGATGAAATACATATAAGGGAGCTGTTTTATCTACCAAAAGATTTATATTCATCTCCAAACTGTTCAAAGATTTACACAGCCCTAATAAGCTGTACAGGTTCAAGAAAGGACATCCAAGATGTTCTGCTGCAATGAATGGAGTGGCAACTTCAGCCTGGACTCAATGGCCCAGATTCACAGAGCGATTACGCCTGCGCAACTGGTGTTGCGCGTGCGTAAGTCTAAATGTGCGCGTGCGTTTAGATGCGCGCGATTCAGAAAACGATTTACGCCAGAAATCTACTTTTTTTTTCCCGGCGTAATTTCGTTAGACAGACGCATCCGTCCGCGCAAAAATGCGCTAGACACACCATTGATTTGCTAGTCAAATATGCTAATGAGGGAGTTGCGGGGATCCACAAAAAAACGCAGTTGCTGCGCAGGCTACGCGATGTGCGCAACAGCAAAATGTCCTGTCTAAAGTTAGAGCACCTAAAAGCTGGTCTAAAAAATGAAAAAAAGTCTACTTGTCAGATAAAGCAACACTGTTAGTGAGGAGTTCAGCAGTCACACGTGTTGCCCAACAATCTGTATGCCAACATGCCAGGGGCATCGTCGCGCATAGCTATACTACTGACTTTAGATGAACAAAGAAGGATGAGGGCACTGAGGAGGGCACTAAGGAGGGCACGGGAGATGTTTTTTTTTTTTTTTTATTTGCTTATATAAAATTTACAATTTAAATTAATCTAATACAATATTCTTATCTGATACAAGCCCCTCACTCTTCACTTGATATATCACACACGCATAGACATCTTTGGCATGAGTGATTCTGAGGTGTCTCGCATCTTCAGATTCACCCCTCATGCCATCCTGGAATTACCACAACCCTGCAGGAGGACATCAGCAGCCCAACACATGACACTACCCATGACAGCTACATATACAATCAGAGACCCATCCCCACAGATTTCGAACAGAACATGTATGGGGACAGCTGGCTGGTTGGTGAGTGACATGGGTGGCAGGCATGACTATCCCCTCCCGTGATGCACACCTCACAAGTGGCACATGCATGACTAACATCCTCCTGTCTTTTCCCTTCAAGGTGACTCTGCATATGCACTGGTACCCCATCTCATGACCCCATCTCATGCCAGCTCACATTATGCATCTTTGCACGTTAAACACACACATTAATCACCACTGTGGTCCCTAGCACACACACCCCACATCCTCATCACATTGGATTGGCACCAGTCCACCATGCAGGACTTGTGAGCTGCAACGCCACGCCACGGCTCCAATTATGTCACTGTACATTCATACACCATTCACACAGACCTGGGGATCACTTCTCCACCACAAATGAGGGTGACACCCCTTTTCCCGCAGGAATATCACCCCCACATTCCAAAATCATACACAAACAGAACCAAAAAAATTTAATAAATGACGAGCAAAAATAAAAAATGCCCAGCAAAAATATAATTTAAACAAAATAACAAAGAAAACACAGAAAAGACAAAAATCACTCTGCAAAACAGTCCTCAAATATCTCAAAGACACGTCACAAACAAACAAAAGCACCTTGCTGTAGAGGGAGGGATACAAAGGGATGTATTTTTGCAAAGTAAGTGCATTTGTGTGTGTCTATTTATGCTGTCTGCGTAGTTCATAAAGTTGCCCTAGTCCATTTCCAATTTCACTGATTGCGCCGCTCCCGAGTTGTGAGCATGCGCACATCGGAGCTGACCATGGTCTCCTTCAAGCGCGCATGCGCGAGCCGGCCGGCCCTTCATTTGCATGGGGTCACGGCTCATTTCAATGTAACACGCCCACGTCCCTCCCAATTTGTATTACTCCTCCTTACGCCTCTGGAAAAAATCTTACGCTTGCGCAATTTCCTGCGCAAAAGCTACGTGAATCAGGGGATTACGCGGCTAGATGGCGCAAGTCTAACGTAATGGCGTTGCGCTACGCCGGACCGATAATGCGCCGATGTATGTGAATCTGGGCCAATATTTTTAACTTTTTGTTATAATATCCCAATTTTTATTTATTTTGTAATATTTTTTTCCTCAGCTTAGGCCGATACGTAGTCTACATATATTTGTTAAAAAAAAAAATCGCAATAAGCGTTTATTATAACGCCGTCGTAACTCTGAGTGAGTGGGGTTGTATCTATGTGCCTGATTCTTAGAATCAGTTACGCATAGATTTGTGTTAGATCCGACCGGCGTAAGTCTCTGTTTACACACAGAGCTCCACGTCCCTGCTGTCACCGCCGATCACGGGTACCCGGCGGACATCGTGGCTGCCAGGCACGCGCATCGGCATCTCAGCTTTACCCGCTGCGCGCCCCCAGCAATGCGCGCGGGGAATGCACATAAAAGGACGTCCAGGGACATCCACCCGTCACTTGAGAGCCGCGCTGTGGACGTCTTTCGTCTATAGCGCAGCTCTCAAGTGGTTAAGCTAGTGCATTGTTGATTCACTTACCTTTTTCTTTGATTTCCCTTCTAAATGTTTTTTTTTCTTTGTTTGAATTTCTCACCTCCTGTTTCTCCTCAGTAAGCTTCCCACCATCATGCGAGCGGTGTTTAGTCAACCAGAAATTCAGACAAAGAAAACAAAGAAAAAAAACATTTAGAAAGGAAATCGAAGGAAAAGGTAAGTGAACCAACAATGCACTAGCTTAAAGTAACCTATTTAGAAAATAAAAAACAAACCTTTACAACCCCTTTAAGTGTGTGTGAATGAGATCTTGGGGCTCATTCATATGTGCGCTGTGTGTGAATGAGATCTTGGGGCTCATTCATATGTGCGCTGTGGCCTGTACAGTGTCATTGAGTATTTTTTCTTATGTGGCTGGGGCTGTGTGCAGGCAGACTAGGTTACGCTATGGGGATGCAGCAACTGTACAAACACAGCTGCAGGTCCTAATTTGACAGGCATGTGGATTCAGATGTATGGCCCCGAACACAGACAGTAGTATGCATTCAGGACCACTCACCTGCATACCTGTCAACTTAGGACCTACAGCTGCTGTATCCCCATAGAGCAGGGGTGTCAAACTGGCGGCCCTCCAGCTGTTCCGAAACTACAAGTCCCATCATGCCTCTGCCTGTGGGAGTCATGCTTGTAACTGTTAGCCTTGCAATGCCTCATGGGACTTGTAGTTTTGCAACAGCTGGAGGGCCGCCAGTTTGACACCCCTGCCATAGAGTAACAGGCAGCTCCAGCCAAATGAACAAACCGCTCATTCACATTGTATGTGCCAGGAAACACGTGTAAATGAGCCATTATTTTTAATTATTTTTTATGAAAAAAATTCACAATGCTGTTGTTTCACTTTTAAGACAGAAAAGAGAATTGAGCACTCAGATACCCAAATCTTTTCTTTGTAGCCTCAGCAGCACTTAAATTAACGATCAGGAAGCACTTTGTACAGAGGCTCCCTGTTCATTCACAAACTGAAGCATAGTAAACAGTTTTCTATGCTTTAGTTATGAATAAACACAGTGAGTGGTTGGTAGCAATCAATCATTGTGTTCATTCAGAAATTCATCTTGAAATCATCCCCCTGTGTGCCAGTGGGAGAGGAAGCTGGAAGTGCTGCAGGGGGAAATGGAACACAGAGTGGCTTGGGCAGTAAAGGGATCCTGGACAGGAGGGGGTGATTGGTGCAGGAGGGGTGCATTTACTGGAACCGTTCCCCTGTAGTTCCCCCTTGCAGCAGCTGAAATCCAAACGAAGAGAGAGGAGGGGAAGCTAGCAGTGCTGTGAGGGAAAAGGGCACACAGAGAGGCCAGGGCAACTGACAAGCTGGGGTAATTTGATAATTGACAGGACAGGGATGGCTATCGGTGCAGTGGTGGGGGGGGGGCAATTACTGCAACCAAACCCCCTATGTGGCTCTAACTGCAGCAGCTGAAATTCAGATTCTCCTCCCTTCTGTGTGCCAGTGGGAGAGGAAGCTGGAAGTGCTGCAGGGGAAAAGGGAACACAGAGTGGCTTGTGCAACAAAGGGAAAGGGATCTTGGACAGGATGGGGTGATTGGTGCAGGAGGGGTGCATTTACTGGGTCTGATCCCCTGTAGTTCCCCCCTTTGCAGCAGCTGAAAGCCGAACAAAGAGAGAGGAGGGGAAGCCAGCAGAGCTGTGAGGGCCAAGGGCACACAGAGGGGCCAGGGCAACTGACAAGCAGGGGTAATTTGATAACTGAAAAGACAGGGAAGGTGATCGGTGAGGTGGTGGGGGAGCAATTACTGCAACTGATCCCCCTGTGTGGCTCTAACTGCAGCTGAAATGTGGCTTCTCCTTCTTTCCCTCCTGCCGCCTTTCAGCTGCTGCAAGGATAGCCATACAAGGGGGATTGGTTCTACTAAATGTCCCTCTACCGAAGCAAACAGCGCCTCCTCTCCACAATCTGATTCCCCCTGCTTGTCAGCTGCCTGGGCCCCCTTGCTGAACTGATGGGGCCTGGCTGTACCCCATTATTGGCGGCCCTGCCTATATAATCATCTGCCTAGTGCTCCCTCACTGCTTCTTCGTCATCTGCAGTGGAAATGAAATCACTGGTGTTAGCATCCTGGGGAGAAGTGACTTCACTCCCCTGGTCATGGCTCCTAGATTTATGGACTATCACAGTAAAGGTCACATGCTCCTAACTATCTGGAAGTATATTGTCACTGACTGCTGGGGACATGTAATGTGAGTATAGGGGGGGTTTGGGGAGGACCCTTTGCAGATACACTGTCTCCTTTCACTATATGGGAAGTCAGGCCTCGTACACACGTGTAAAAAGTCCCAATAATAAGACCAAAGTAAGGATAAAGTCCCTCGTGGAAAAGGTGAGTTTGAATCCTCTGCTGGTGAACGTGACAACAGAATCCTCCAACACACACACACACACACACACACACACACACACACAATGGCCCGGATTCACAAAGCACTTATGCCGACGTATCTCCAAATACGCCGACGTAAGTACAAATGTGCACCGTCGTATCTATGCGCCGACCCACAAAGCTAGATACGTAGAAAAATAGGCTTCAGCCGCCCGACGTAAATTTCCTAAGCCGGCATATAGTTGGCGCATATTTACGCTCAACGCATGTGGCACTCCCATTGATTTTCGATGCAAATATGCAAATGAGGAAAATACGGCGATTCATGAACGTACTTGCGCCCGGCGCATAATATACGCGCTTTGCGTAAGTCGTGCGTCCGGCGTAAAGTTATTCGCCGTATAGGAGGCGCAACTCATGCAAAGGTATGGACCAGGGAACGAATGCCGTCAAATTTTACGTAGTTTACGTTGTACGTGAATAGGGCTGGGCGTAGGTTACGTTGACGTCGTAGGCAGTGATTCGACATATCTTAAGCATTTGTTTCGACGTGGTTGTGCGCATACGCACTGGGATGCGTCCTCTCAGCTCTGAAAAGCAGGGGGCTGGGATCCAAAGTCACACACTACAGAGCTCAGTGAGCCCTGATTGGAGGGAAAGGACACACACCTCTGCTCACAGTATATGGGAAACATACACAACTATTGCTGTCAATCACAGGCTGTCTGCTGAAGCTCTCCTCTCCCATCACCAATTAACTCTTGGAGAGACAAGTACACAGTATAGAAGGATATGCTTTGGTCATATTTTGTGTCTGATGCCGCGTACACACGATAATTTTTCGGCTTGTAAAAAACAACGTTTTTCAGCCTGTAGAAAAAGCTAATTTTGTTCCAACTTCATCATTAAAATGACGTTGCCCACACACGATCGTTAAAAAAAATGCTCTAGCAAAGCGTAGTGACGTACAACACGTATGACTGCACTTTAAAGGGGAAGTTCCATTCGGATGACGCCACCCTTTGGGCTGCTTTAGCTGATTTTGCGTTAGTAAAAGACGATTTGCGCTTTTCTGTCTGTTACAGCGTGATGAATGTGTTTATTCCATTATGAACGGTAGTTTTACCAGAACGAGCGCTCCTGTCTCATAACTTAAACTTGTTAAAGCCCACACACGATAATTTTTTACAACCCGAAAAACAACATTGTTTAACTGCTTGCCGACCTGCCGCCGTCATTTTACTGCGGCAGGTCGGCTCTCCTGGGCGAGAGCACGTAGCTATACGTCCGCTTTAAATCAGCCACTAGGGGGCGCGTGCGCCCCCGCTCACCCCCGAGTCCCGTGCGCGTGCCCGGCGGGCACGATCGCCGCCGGGCACGCGCGCTCGCTCGTTACAGAGCGGGGACCGGGAGCTATGTGTGTAAACCGCCATAATGTCGCAGTACTGAAAAAAAATGCTGATCGCCGCCATTACTAGTAAAAAAAAAAATATTAATAAAAATGCCATAAAACTACCCCCTATTTTGTAATTGCTATAACTTTTGTGCAAACCAATCAATAAACGCTTATTATGATTTTTTTTTACGAAAAATATGTAGAAGAATACGTATCAGCCTAAACTGAGGGAAATTTTTTTATATATTTTTGGGGGATATTTATTATAGAAAAAAGTAAAAAATATTGAATTTTTTTCAAAATTGTCGCTCTATTTTTGTTTATAGCGCAAAAAATAAAAACCACAGAGATGATCAAATACCACCAAAAGAAATCTCTATTTGTGGGAAAAAAAGGACGACAATTTTGTTTGGGAGCCACGTCGCACGACCGCGCAATTGTCAGTTAAAGCGACGCAGTGCCGAATCACAAAAAGTGCTCCGGTCATTGGACAGCAATATGGCCCGGGGGTTAAGTAGTTAAAACGTTGTTAAAAAATAAAGCATGTTCGAAAAAAAATGTTGTCGTTTTTCAGAACCCGAAAAAATTATGTGAAGCCCCACCAGATCATTTTAAATTACATTTTTAAAAAACTTCATTTTTTACAAGCTGAAAAATGATCGTGTGTACGCAGCATAAGGTTTACAACCACTTTAAACATTTTTGTACAGTACTCAAGGATTTGTTCTATAACCTCTTCCTTTTTTTACCATTCTTTTGCATCAAGGTGGGGGAATGTGTGCCCACATTGATTATGCTTATGTTTTTATTGCTGCTGTCAAAAAACTATTATATACAGTATACTATAATATCCGGCCACAGCTTTTGGATGTACAAAAGGTTACAAATAGCAGGCAATAGGTACAACGTGTGGATGTGAAATGTCTGCTATGACATCTGGCTATTAGTAAGGACACCACTGGGCCCTTTACACTTACGTGTTTGTGGTAGCAACACTTGAGATGCCTACATAACCAGAGTTCCTGATTGCCCGGTTATGTACAGATCCCTTTTAGACTGTGAGTCATTTCCACAATGCAGCAATACTGGGGGGAAAAAAAGACCTATGCAGGCACTGAACTCCATCAGAAAGTTGTAGAACTTTGCAATAATGCCAAAGATAAATACAAATTCTGGAGACAGCTTATTTCTCTCTATGGTAGATGCTAAGGTGTGTGCAAGATACACATATATTATTATAAGTGGGATTTAATTACTACCATCTTTATTCAGATTTATTTAAATATCAATTCAAAAATCATAGTTGGTACATGTAAAGTGGGATGGTTTTTCCGACAGAATTCCGCCCAAGCTTGTCTTGCATACACACGGTTACACAAAAGTTCTCTGAACTTTCGAGCGTTAAGAACACGGTGACATACAACACTACGAGGCAAGAAAAGGAAGTTCAATGCTTCCGTTCATGCGTCGATTGTTTGAGCATGTGTGGGGTTTTTTTCCCCGAATTCCATACAGACGAACAGTTTTTCCTCTAGGAATTTTTCTGTCGTGAAAAAAGAAAACCTGCTCTCTATTTTTTATGGCAGTTTTTCCGTTGGAAAAAGTCAGATGGAGCATACACACGGTCGGTATTCCCGACCAAAAGCTCTCATCAGACTTTTTTCGATGGGAAAACCGATCAAGTGTACGGGCATAAGAGAAAGAAAGGGGTTTGGGGACTTTATATGAAGCAGGAACCAAAGGGGTACCTGCCTCCACCCCTGTCATTGATTGATAAGAAAAAGAGAGCGAGAAGTGGGATTTTATATGAAACACACAGCAGCAAATAAGGAAGTCAAGTGACTGGGAAATTATGTTTATCTATATAATCTCTTATAGGACATTTTGGTCATGAAACCTCTAAACAATAAACTTTTGATCACTTTCCTTGCCAAAAAGATTTTATTAAGTAGATAAATAATAATAATAATGTGTTTAACATACATTTTAATGAATACATGTTGACATAAGGAATGAAACTCAAAAGTTGAATGAATAAGTAAGAATATAAAACATATAATAATTTATGATAAATAAGCAGGGATATTAAAAGGGTCACTAAAGGAAAAAATGTTTTTTGCTGAAATGACTGTTTACAGGGTATAGAGACATAAAAGTTAACTGATTCATTTTCAAAATGATTAAAAATAGATAAAAATCAATCATATAATGTGCCTGCAGGTTAGTTTCACTTTTGAACTGGCTTTATGTTTCTGCAAAGTAGAAATAGAAACACAGAACAAAAACAAACAAATCCAGGGCAGTGTTTTGTTTTTAAAATTAATCTGATTGGTTCTGGGAAGTTTTAGACACACAGTGGGCCAGATTCTCAGAGGCGTTACGACGGAGTATCTCAGATACCCCGTCGTAACGCCTTTTTTTTGTCCTCGTATCTATGCGCGTGATGCTTAGCATCACTTTTGCATAGATACGCTTCTACATCCGACAAGTGTAAAAGCATTACACTTTCGGATCGTAGGTGTAATGACAACTCCGGCCACTAGGTGGCCTTTACGTTGTTTTTTCATTTGCATATGCAAATGAAGTAGTACGCCGATTCTCGATCGCTTTTACGCCGCCCCGTCGTCGCGTATGTCGTTTTCGTTCGCGTAAGGTTACCCCAGCTTCTATGCGGAGTAACCTTACGAGGTCCCGTCGGATGCCGTTGTGTCCCGTCGGATGCCATGTTAAGTATGGCCTCGGGACCGCGTCGTGTTGTGCGTCGTTTACGTCGTTTGCGTACGTCGATTCTCAATGGGGCTGGCGTACGCTGCGATTACGTCGTTTACATTGAGAAAATGTGACGTCCTTTGGAGCATGCGCACTGGGCTTTTTCCCCGGCCGGCGCATGCGCAGTTCGTTCGACGCGGGGGCGCGCTTAATTTAAATACAAGCCGCCCCATTTGAATTGCGCGGGTTTACGCTTGGCGATTTACGAGACGCCAACGCAAACTACGGAGCAAGTGCTTTGAGAATAAAGCACTTGCTCTAGTGCGCAGCGGCGGCGTAGTGTAAATGGCTTACGCTACGCCGCCGAATATATATGAGAATCTGGCCCAGTAATGACAGCTTAAACCATCGTGAGAAAGCTCCCAGTATGGTGGTTATAAGGTGTAACGTTTGGGGGCCATAGCTCAACAGGGATTCAGTGCTTAAACCGTTGTTTTAAAGGAAAAAGGCTTTTATTCACAGAAAAGCAAAATAAGGCTTTCTCAGCATGCCAAAAACTATAACATAAAAGTCCGCTTGGCTCCAGCGTCAACAAAAAGTCTGCTTATATCCAGCACAAAACAGTGAAAGCAAAAAAGGGATTTTTAAATACAGCTTACCTGTAAAATCCTTTTCTTGGAGTACATCACGGGACACAGAGCGGCATATTCATTACTATATGGGTTATATGGAGTACCTTCAGGTGTGGACACTGGCAATCTCAAACAGGAAGTCCCCTCCCTATATAACCCCCTCCCCTAGAGGGAGTCCCTCAGTTTTGTAGCAAGCAGTATGCCTCCCAAAATGGTCACCCAAAAGAGGGGTGGGAGCTCTGTGTCCCGTGATGTACTCCAAGAAAAGGATTTTACAGGTAAGCTGTATTTAAAAATCCCTTTTTCTTTCTCGTACATCACGGGACACAGAGCAGCATATTCATTACTATATGGGATGTCCGAAAGCAATGCTTTAATGAGGGGAGGGAGACATCTTCCAAAGAAGGATTCAATTTAGAGCTAAACTCAAATAATAATAATAATTCCAACTTGGTCAAGAAAAAACTTTTTCTTTTTTTTTTTTTTTTCTTTTTACAACCAAGGGTGCTTCTGATCCCGAGGATCTCAAACTGCAGCCTGTAGTACTGCCTGTCCAAAGGCAGAATCTGCATTCCTTCTCACGTCTAGTTGATAAAACTTTGTAAACGTGTGGACTGATGACCACGTCGCTGCCTTGCATATCTGAGCCATAGAGATCTGATGGTGTGCTGCCCAGGAGGCGCCCATGGCCCTGGTAGAATGGGCCTTTACCGACAAAGGAGGAGGCAACCTCTTCAAACCGTAGGCTTGAATGATTAATTGTCTAATCCATCTCGAGATGGTGGATTTTGCAGCTGCCTGCCCCTTCTTGGGGCCATCTGGTAGAACGAACAACACATCTGTTTTCCGGATCTTTTCTGTAGCTTTAAGATAGGCCTTCATGGCCCGGACAATATCCAAGGTATGCAGCAACCCCTCCTTTCTAGATGTGGGTTTTGGAAAGAAGGATGGAAGTACCAAATCCTGGTTCAAGTGAAATTTGGATATAACCTTTGGTAGAAAGGAAGGATGGGGCCGGAGAACTGCCCTGTCCTTATGCAGAACGAGATATGGTTCCTTACACGATAAGGCTGCTAATTCTGACACTCTCCTGGCCGAAACTATGGCGACCAAGAAAACCAACTTTCTTGTCAGTAAGACTAAAGGAATCTCAGCCAACGGCTCAAAGGGTTGTTTCTGTAAAGTGGACAGGACAAGATTTAAGTCCCATGGACAAATTGGTGACTTGACAGGAGGATTAATACGCAAGACCCCCTGTAAGAAGGTCTTTAACAGCGAGTGGGTGGCCAGCGGCCTCTGAAACCACACTGACAGAGCTGAGATCTGTCCCTTGATTGTGCTTAGTGCCAGGCCTTTATCCACTCCTAGCTGGAGAAAACTTAACACCCTATCAATAGTATATTTGCGGGAATTCCATCTTTTGGATTCACACCAGCCTACGTAGTTCCTCCACACCCTGTAATAAATCACCCTGGAGACCGGCTTTCTGGCCCTAATCAGGGTAGGAATTACCTGCCTAGACAGACCTCTACCCCTGAGAATCAGGGATTCAGCCTCCAGGCCGTCAAATTTAGACGCCGTAATGTAGGGTGGAGGATCGGGCCTTGTGAGAGTAGGTCTGGTTGTAGAGGAAGAGTCCAAGGGTCTCCCACTGCCATCTTCAGGACTAGTGAGTACCAAGTCCTCCGGGGCCAAGCCGGAGCTACTAGAATGACTGGCTTGTGCTCCACTCTGATCTTGCGCAACAGGCGAGGGAGTAACTGTAGCGGAGGGAATGCATATAGAAGTTTGAATTGATGCCAAGGGCAAACCAACGCATCGGTTCCGCAGGCCATAGGATCCCTCGCTCGAGACACGAACCTGTCTAGTTTCTTGTTGAACCTGGATGCCATTATATCTACGTCTGGCATTCCCCACCTCTGGCAGATTGTCTGAAAGACCTGGGGATGCAGAGACCACTCCCCTGGCAACAGACTCTGGCGACTTAAGAAGTCTGCCTGCAGGTTGTCCACTCCGGGAATGAATATCGCTGAAATGCAGGGTACATGAACCTCTGCCCACTGAAAAATCAAGCTCACCTCCCTCTGAGCGGCCCGACTCCTGGTTCCCCCTTGGTGGTTTATGTATGCCACCGCCGTGGCATTGTCTGACTGGATTCTCACCGGGAACCCCTTTAATCTGGAGGTCCATGCCAGAAGGGCTAGGCGAGCAGCTCTGATCTCCAAGATATTGATGGGGAGCTGCCTCTCTGCTTTCACCCAAATTCCCTGGCGAGAGAACCCCTCGAAGACCGCCCCCCAGCCTGCCAGGCTGGCGTCTGTGGTAACTACCTTCCAGACAACAGGGCTGAAGGATTTTCCCTTTAGAAGATTCTGGGGGTTCAACCACCAGGCCAGGCTTTGTCGGACCCTTGATGATAGCGTCAAAGGGGACTCTAAGGCATGTGCCCTCTTGCCCCAGGCTGCTAGAATGGCTGCCTGTAGGACGCGAGTGTGGATCTGAGCGTATGGTACTGCCTCGAACGTGGCCACTAGCTTGCCTAGTACTCGCATACACAGGCGAATAGTTGGTTTTTTCTTGTTTAGAACCAACTGAACCAACCCCTTGATAGCCTCGATCTTTACCAGGGGCAGGAACACCCTTTGCTGTTCTGTGTCTAACCTCATGCCGAGGTATTCCAACTGCTTTGTAGGCTGGAACGCTGACTTTCCCCGTTTTAGGACCCAGCCGAATTCTTTGAGGTACCGAACCGTGAGGTTTACTGCCTTTTGCAGACCCGGCCGTGAGTGATCTATGATTAAAAGGTCGTCCAAGTATGCTAGGACTGTGACCCCTTGGATCCTTAAATTGGCCAGAACTGGGGCTAGGATCTTCGTGAATACCCGGGGGGCCGTGGCCAGCCCGAAGGGGAGCGCCCTGAATTGGAAGTGTCGCTGCCCTACCGTGAAGCGTAAAAATCTTTGATGCGACTGAAAGATTGGTACATGAAGGTAAGCATCCTTTATGTCTATGGAGGCCAGAAAATCGTCCTTCTGAAGCGCGGCGGCTGCTGACCGGATGGATTCCATCCGGAAGGAACGAACCCTTAGGTAACCGTTTAACCTCTTTAGGTCCAAGATTGGCCTGACATCGCCGTTGGGCTTTGGTATGACAAAGAGATTGGAATAGAAACCTAGCCCTTGCTCTTGGGCTGGCACCTCTATTATTACGTCCTGGCAGAGCAGGTGATCCAAAGCTGCCAGCAATGAGGCCTTCCTTGCTGGATCCCTTGGTAGCCTTGATTCTTGAAAATGAGGCGGAGGATACCTTAGAAACTCCAGTCTGTAGCCTGTGGTTACAGATGCCCGGACCCATTTGTCGGGGATCTTGGCTTCCCAAACTTCTGAGAAGAAACGAAGCTTTCCCCCCACCCGCGAGAGTGGGGGCGCCGCTTCATAAGGCAGACTTAGGGGCTGTCTTTGTCGGCTTGCGATACCATGGCCTCTTACCCCCAGGGGCCTGTCCCTGCGATCTACTGTTAACGTTGGATCGTGCAGGCGGCCGTCGATACTGCCTGGAATTTGAGGGCCCCGAGACAGGAAAAAGCTGCCTTTTAAATGTAGGACCCCGGAATGTCTTTTTGACCGGTAAAAGGGTACTCTTGCCATTTGAAATAGTCTGAATATATTTATCCAGATCCTCTCCGAAGAGTCGTCCTCCATGGAAGGGAAACCCTGCCAGAAGCTTTTTGCATGGGGGCTCCGCCGCCCAGTTCTTCAACCATAAGAGCCTTCTCATGTGCACCAAAAATAGTGATAAACGAGAGGCCTGCTGGATGGAATCTTTTATAGCATCTACAGCAAAACACAGAGCTCTGGGAATGTCAGAAAACTCTTCTGCTTGTTGGGTAGGCATGTCCTTTAACATTTCTTTTGTCTGGTCTTTTAACGCCTGACAAACACCAATCGCAGCCACAGCTGGCTGTACCACTGCTCCTGCCGTAGCAAAGGATGCTTTTAAAAGTGTCTCTAACCTTTTATCAACCGGATCTTTAAACATATGTATGTTTTCCACCGGGCAAGTTAGTGATTTATTCACACATGAGATGGCTGCATCCACTACTGGGAGCCTCCACCTCTTGGAGAATTTTTCCTCCATGGGGTAAATGACCGCAAATCTTTTCGGTGGCAGAAAAATCCTGTCCGGCCGTACCCAATCCCGAAAGATCAATTCCTCCAAGAGAGGATGGACCGGAAAAACTGCGTTGCTTAACGGAGCTTTCAAAGAGCCCAGAGAGGATACCGGAGGAACCTGAGGCTCTGGCAATGGTAAACTAAATGCCGAGCGGACCATGTCCGTCAAAGACTGTACCCACAGTCTTTCTGTCTGGGAGTCTGAAAATGGTTCCTCAGAGGCAGATCCCTCAATCCCTGAACCCTCTTGGTTCAGGTCTAGTTGATCCTCCTGTGATTCCAATTCCTCCGGAGAGAGAATCTCAGCATCTGAGGATACACCTCTTGGTGATGGGGATCTAACCCGTTTCTTACCAGGAATAGCTCTAGCGATCAAAGCTGCTATTCTCTCTTCTAGCCCCCCTAGGGATACAGCTAGCATCTCCTCTGTGATAAACACAGGGCTGGGCTGATCTGGGCCAGCCTCCGCACCAGATCCCCCTAATGGCTCATCCAAGGCACCCTTTATGTTAATAAGTTGCGGGGAAAGTATCGGCATATCATCAGAATCAGAAGGGGAACCCCTTTGTTTTTTGGTCTTTTTTGTACCCTTTGACCCCGAACCTTTGGAAGCCATAATACAAAATCGAGGGACTCCGCCCACACAACAGACTGTAGTGGCCAGGAGTACAAAACCAGAGCTTAGGGACAATAGATCACTAATGCCCAAAAACTGATGGGATCCCGTATGTTTTTCTCTTTTTTTTTTTTTTAAATATATATTATATATATTTTCTTTTTTAAAACATACAGTGACCCCAAACTTAGTTTGCCAGCCTCCAACCTGCTGCAAAAAGGGGAATTTCTTGGCTTAACAAAAAAGGCATTGGAACAAAGTCCAGCATGTACTACCCCTCTTCCGCCACCGGGAGTCACTGTTCTGCCGCTCTGCGTCCTCTCCTTCTGAAATCAGCCTCAGACTGAGCACTGACAATGCCTGCTGATCTATAACAGCACAAGGCGCGCCCCTGTATGACGCCGCAGGCACGCCCCCCCCCCCCCCGCCCTCCTGTCTGAACGGCGCGAAAAACGTCTATAAGACGTGCGCGCGCGCGCGCGCGTATGCCGGAACAGGAGGAACATGGAGGAGCCGCGCTGCTGGAGACCCAGGACTGCAGAAACAGGCGGCAGATTCAAACCCCCGGCCAGGTAGGACTCTCAAAAAAGGCCCCTAGGGATCCTTACTAGTCCTAGGAAGAAAGCAGCAGGTTAGCTAGCAACACATTCTTAGACAGGGGAACCTAGTGATGGGGGAAAAAAGGTGTCATCCTGTCTCTCTCAGACATAGTGAGCAAGGTTGCCCATGCAGAGCATACTTAGGCTATCCCCCCTTTTAGGTTCCCCGGAGAGCCTGCTGTCGAACCAAGTCCCGCAGGCTCCCCCTTACCTGCTCCATGCTGCAGGATGTTTGTCCAGCAAACTGATCCAATCTTCTCCCATCTCCGTGGGTAGCGTAGTAGACCTTCAGGCCCTGGGGTCCTATGAAGGTACCCACTGTCCTGGACCTATATAGCACCCTGGCAAACAGGAACTTATGGTTTTTACAAACTCCAAGTCCTGGGCCCAGGGTCCAGCCCTCCAAAGAGGAGCATTATAGGCAAAACCCCACGGTTTGGGGCCCGGGTACTGTCCACTTTGGCACTGAGGCTCCTTGGACAGATCCGGTTAGCCCGCCCTTAATCCCAAGGATGTGGAGCAAAGCTATTCCGTGACCAACACCTAAGACACTGGCGAAAAAACTGAGGGACTCCCTCTAGGGGAGGGGGTTATATAGGGAGGGGACTTCCTGTTTGAGATTGCCAGTGTCCACACCTGAAGGTACTCCATATAACCCACATAGTAATGAATATGCCGCTCTGTGTCCCGTGATGTACGAGAAAGAAATGACATACGGTTTGTTGCAAGATCAATCTTCACCCCCTGCACTTCAAAAGTCCTCACTGTGCAGCTAGCAGACTTCCATCTTGTCCTCACAGGTGCACTCTCCAAACTCACTCACCATCTCCAGCACCACTTCCTGCTTTAATGGGTGGTTCTCTGGGAGAGTTAACACCATGTGCGCTGGCTCCCAAGGTTTAGGTGTGGAGGCTCCGTCCCACCCAAATAACACTTTGGAGCCTCCAAAATTCCAGGCCCCAAACTACTTTATTAAAGATAGAGAAGACTGCAAGCCAGTCCTCTCTGAATTAGCGCCTGCCTGGAACTTTTCACCCACTTTTGGGTGACCCTCTGAACCTTCTCCCTCTATTTAAATGGACCATAGTCCAAATAGTGGTGCCGTATAGCACCCGTCCAGGACCCAACCCCGGCGTCCTGTACAAAGGAAACAGACAAGCAGGAAGTGTGGAGAACAGAGCAGGATTACAGCAACTTCAAAGCAAAAACGAACAATAAGGACATTAAACCAGTACTGCAGAAAGGTAAAGGAAGCCATTTAGCTAAAAAAAAAAGTTCCTTTAGTGATCCTTTAAAAATAAGAGATTTTAGAACTGATACGATCTGTCAGTAGAGTTAGAAGTATTCCTACCATAATAGTTACGGATATATTGTGGATGAAATACCACGTCGATAAACATTGAGCTTCAAGAAAACTTTTGATCACTTTCAACATAAGTTACATAAAAATCCACAATCCAATACACATTCATATATAATATATACATAAATGGAAACCAATTCATTTCTATACATAGCCATGATACAATTGGAGCCTAAATGGCCTGAATGACCTTCCTAAATTTCTCTCAAAGTAGAAAGAGGGAGGGGAGAAAAAAAAATAGTTTATATTCTGTTCATTCATTTTTTAGGTGTATTTGGGCATTTTTCTGCTGTAATGCCGCGTACACACAACCGTTTTTTATGTCATGGGAAAAAACAACGTTTTTCTTGACGCGATTCTTGTCAAGCCTACTTATTTGCGTTTTTCTTATGATTTATTTTCCGCTTTGATGATTTGTGTACACCTTACGAACCGCAAATCCACTTTGCACTACAAGTGTAAAGTGCACTTGAAATTGCACTGAAAGTGCACTTGGAAGTGCAGTCGCTGTAGATCTCAGAGGGACATGCAAGGAAAATTAAAAAAACTGTATTTTAGCTCGCACATGATTGGATAATAAAATGAGCAGAGCTTCAACTCCTTTCAGATCTACCACTTGGACCTAGAGCGACTGCACTTCCAAGTGCACTTTGCACTTGTAGTTTGCACTTGTCATGCAAAGTGGATTTGCCTTTTGTAAATAACCCCAGTGTGTCCATAGGTTCAGCAGGAGATAGTCAGACACTCACGTTGCTGCAGGACGGGTGCATTTCCATAGGCCATGCACTTAAATAGCTGAGTCTCAGACATCTCCTTTGTAATGATTAAGCACAAAATGCACGTGTGAAACGCGTTAACTTTTTTTCCTGACTTGTTGTCTGGCATAGTGACAACATGTTTGCATCTGATTTTCCTTTTACCCTAGAGAAAGAGGTAATGCAAGCTAACTCTTGTGCTCTCTATTGAGGGGTGAGTGTGTTTGTTTTGGCCTTGTATGCATGTCGGGGTGCAATGCAGGGCAACACGCATAAACCGCTTGTTAATGCGCATAAAGCTGCACATTTGCTTACACACACCTGTGCACAACTACAACTGGGCCCTAAAAAATGATATGTGTCTGAATTTTACAGCAGAAAGAAGAAACTCAACTTCAAGGGCCCTATTAGCACCCCTGACATATGAACCAATGAGAAACCAGCTTATTACACTAAACTGCTGACAGCGAATCATTGGTTTCTAAACATCACTGTTTTTGTACTTTTTTAATAAATGTTTTTTCCAAGATTACCAATAACATCATATATTTGTATTGATATACAGAGCGTACAGCTTCCCATTGGGTGGGCATGTGCAAATGGCAATCTATAAACACCGGCTTGTGTGAGTGACTGCAGGTCTGCAGATTTTTCCCTGCAGAGTTTTACAGTGGATTTACAAGTGATATCGAGGTGTATATATAAAGAGAAAGAGATAAACCCTGTGTCTCTGTGCTCAGCGGTAATAGCGTGGAATCCTTTTACTTAACGTTCCTAAGGTCCAGTTACAGGCTCATTCCAGCCCTCCTCCTGTGTCAATTTCTCTTTATGGAAGTTTGGCAGTTCAGCATCAAATGTTTTGGCTAGGATATCAGATTCATTACAGAGCTAGTGCAGAGGTCAGGATCTGTCCTGAATTACTAAGATGACCCTTTTTATACAGACATGGTCAAATGTTTGCAAATATTGCTGCAAAGTGCAAAAGGTGCCAAGTACACAGATAGTAAGCTGCCAAATGCCCTAGAATGTGGCACAAGCTTATCGCTGCTCCCATATCCCCGGCACCCCTCTGGTAGTGAACGCGTTAACACCATGAACCCGATCTATCTGATAATTAATCTCCTTAGGGGCCTCGGCATAGCAGGTCTGAAAGTATTGTGTTTATGTGTCAGAATTCAGAAAATAAATAGTCGGACTCTGAGATGGTGAAGAATTTTTATTCAAATATTTTGTTTAAAGCTGTTCTTGGAAGGGTATTAATTAAATTATCAGATTTAAGGCTTATTTAGAGGATTACCATGGATGTTGACACAAACATGGCAGATCCATTTAATATATGAGCATGGCTATCCTAAAGTACATGGTTTATATGCAGTACTGGGACATCTTTTATATTGTAAACTCTAACGAGCAGGGCCCTCCGATTGCATTGCATTGCATGTATTGCATTGTATTGTAACTGTACCGTTTGCCCTAAAGCGCTGCACAAACTGTTGGTGCAATGTTGGATCCAAGGGCCAGAGCTCACACTGCCCCCTTGAGGACTGGATCTCGTACTGGATCAGTCAGTCAGTCAGTCAGTTAGGCAGCGGAGTAGCAGCAGGAGCCCCCATCGGCACTCGCTCCTAGGAGTAGGAGCGTGCTGCTTTAGCTCCAGGCAGGCGTAGGCAGCAGGCAGGCAGGGTCTCCCCCAGTCCTTCCAGCCTCAGCTCCTACTGTACCACCTACCTGCATTTGGATCCGGATCTCCTTCAGGCTCCTCGGGGCCTCCTCCAGCCTCTCTCCATCAAACCTACTCTGGACTCCATCTGGCAGGTAAAACCTGCCCCCCCCCCCCCCCTGGAATCAAGAGCGGCCGTCCTTTTCAGGACAAGCTGCAGCTTGTTTTTAGCCAGGAATCAGCCCACACTCACCACAGACCACAACCGAGGCACCCCCCCTCGCCACCCCTCCCCCGCAGCAAATTTCTGTCCTTTTCGGCGGTCCGCGCCAGCCTATGCTAGGTCCGCGGCATCCACGGCTCAGGAAAGTCCGCGGCTTCAACCGCGGCCTACCGGCGCACCGCAACATCGCTCGGGATCACCCCCAGATTCACCTGGCATACCCCCCCTCACCCCTGGAAGACCCTAGCCATCCCCGATTCACCCAACCAGCCCTCTCTGGCTGTCTGCAGCCAGTGTTAGCTCCCCAGCCTGGGGCCTCTGTCGGCGGCCATCTTGGTACACCTCCCCTTCCCCAGCTTTAGCAATACCTTTCACCCCAGCCCCTCACAATCATATCAGCATTTGATCCAGGGTTTGTGCCGATCGCCTCTTAGGGATCAGGAAGGAATTTTTTCTCCCTGCCCAGCACATTGGCTTAGCTGGGCCAGGGTGTTTTTTGCCTTCCTCTGGACCAAATAAAAAATAGCTAGGAGAGAGGATTCAAGGATTCCTCTCCCCACCACCAGCTGATCATCGCCACCAAAAGGAACGACTTTTCTCCCCGGTGAATGGCGACCATGGCTAATCTGCGGTACTCCGCAGAAACCATTGGGAATTTGAGGCATTTCGCCGCAATACTGCCAGCCATCACCAAAAAGATCCTAAGAATTGAGCACCTTTTGAGGATCGATCGACGATCGACCGTCAAATTTTTTAGCCGTTTACCCCAACCTAAGCACATTTCATGTGCTCTGATCAACACAAGATCGGCAGTAAAACACTGACTTGAAATCCATGATTTCATTCTACAACACGACCTAGACTGCCTCTTTATTACAGAGAGCTGGCTCACAGCCGACTGTAACACCATTCTAGGAGAATTGGTGCCAGAAAACTACCGTATTATTACGGAAAACAGAATAGGGCAAAGAGGAGGAGGACTGGCAGTGATCCATAAGACGCGTCTTGCGATCACAAAACCAAGCCTCCAAAACCCTCTTCCGTTCATGGAAACCCTTACTCTTCAACTGCAAGTAAACGGCCAGAAGACCGTCCGGATTCTACTCTGCTATAGGCCACCTGGCCCCAAGTCGCAGCTGCTCCCATCTTTGACGGACTTTGTCTCCACCTATACCCTGAATAGCAAACACCTTTTGCTGCTCGGGGACTTCAACCTTTGGGCCAACTCCCCGCAAGACCCCATTGCCGACGCCTGCATCAACCACCTGGAAGGATTAGGGCTTCAGCAATTAGTATGTGGGCCCACACATGCTTCAGGTCATACGCTCGATCTTATTTTCAGACAAGATCTGGAAATAAAAATCTTGGAAAATGAACCATTGCCATGGACAGATCACCATGCAATTAAATTCATTATTTCCGAATTCCCCCCCTTAACAAAAACATCAAATCCAGTGACAACACACTGGACCAGATGTCAGAAGAAGCTCCACTCGGAACTCTTCAAAACTACGTTAGGGGTAAAAATAAACACAATTCAGCCGCACCAAACAGCGGAAGAAACACTAGAGGCCATAAACACAGCACTATTGCAGTCAGCTGACTTGATAGCGCCGAAACGAAAGACCCAGATTAGGAAACATAACTCCGGCTGGTTCAACAACCAGCTGGCGTTACTGAAGCAAGAGCGCAGAAGGGCAGAAGCAGCCTGGAAGAGAAGCTCCTCAGATGAGAACCTCGCGATTTACAAGGCAATAACCAGAAAATACTACAAGCAAATCTTCGAAGCCAAGAAAAATTATTTTTCTGAGGCTATCAACGGTGCCCTAAATCGCCCCCGCGAACTCTTCAAGCTGGTCACTCAGACCATGAATCCAGGATGTCTTGAAGCCCCCAACTTGGATACACAAGAATTTTGCGATGAGTTATCGGATTGCTTCATTAACAAAATTGAGGCAATCCGGCAAAGCATTCAGCGGAACAATTGCCTTCCCAGCCCCCCCCGTAGTCATTTACACAGCACCGGCAACAATTCACCACAGTTTGGTGAGTTCACGCTGGAACCCATCTCCATTCAGACCACAAAAAATATCATCGGCACTCTGCGCAACAGCACGGCGCCAAATGATATTATCCCCACCAAACTGCTGAAGGAATGCGCCGACATCCTGGCACCTCCTGTCACGCAGCTTATTAACCAATCCTTCAGGGAGGGCATAATGCCCTCCCAGCTGAAGGAGGGCTTCATTCAACCCATCTTGAAGAAAGCCACCCTGGATCCTAAGGATCCACTCAACTGGCGCCCCATAACAGGCTTAAATGTTCTCTCCAAGGTAATGGAGAAAGCAGTGGTACAGCAGCTGCAACAGCATCTAGATACCCACAACTTACTCGACCCATTGCAATCAGGATTCCGTCCCGGACACGGGACGGAAACAGCATTGCTTAAGATATGGGACGACGTTCTTGAGGCCGCAGACGAGGGAGAATCTTCTCTTCTGGTTCTGCTGGACCTAAGCGCAGCCTTTGACACAGTTGATCACAAGCTGTTATTGACTCGGCTGGCTAAAGTAGCCAAAGTCGCAGAAAGCGATCTATCTTGGTTCTCCTCTTTTTTGGAAAACCGATCGCAAATAGTCAAGCAAGGATCATTCACTTCGGAACAACGCACATTATCGTGCGGGGTCCCTCAGGGATCTCCCCTGTCGCCGATGTTATTCAACATCTATCTGCGTCCTCTTTTTGAAATCATCAGCAGCCAAAAACTGCTATATCACTCTTACGCAGACGACACGCAATTGTACTTCCGCATTAGCAATAAAAAGGATCACCACCTCGATCTAGAGACATGCCTCTCTTTGATAGAGGATTGGATGACAAAGAGTTATCTCAAACTCAATGGAGCGAAAACAGAACTTCTTCTGTTTCACGCCAAGCGCAGGAATCAACCGATAACAACCTGGATCCCCCCGCCCATTCTGGGCAAAGTCATCACCCCTAGCGCCAAAGTCAAAAGTCTTGGGGTCATCTTTGACTCCGACATGACAATGAACGCACAAATAGGGGCAGTAGTCAGCGGATCTCACTATCTGCTGCGCCTACTACGCAGACTCACGCCTTTTATTCCGAAGAAGGACATAGCGGTCGTGGTGGGAGCAATTGTAAACTCCAGATTGGACTATGCAAATGCCCTTTACCTCGGACTCCCCAAGTACCAAATCGCTCGTCTCAAGTCGTGCAAAATACGGCCGCCAGACTTGTGACTGGGAAAAAACCCTGGGAATCAATCGCACCTTCGTTGAGATCCCTTCACTGGCTACCAGTCAATGACAGAATCACTTTTAAAGCACTCTGTCTAACGCATAGATGTATCCATGGGAATGCTCCCCATTATCTATGCGAAAAATTAAAAATGTACAATCCCAATCGTATTCTACGATCCAACAATCAAAATCGGCTTCAAATACCGAAAGCCAGATACAAGTCCAAAGGAGACAGGAGATTCGCTGTCCAAGGTCCCAGACTATGGAACGCCTTACCAGTCAGCATTAGACTGGAGGAGAACTACTTGGTCTTCAGGAGAAAGATTAAGACGCATCTCTTTTGATCTCAAAGGAGACAGGAACAACAAGCGCCCAGAGGCGATTTACTTCGCATGTGCTGCGCTATACAAGTTCTTCATTCATTCATTCATAGATGTAACAAAATGACCCGTGACAACCAAAGACTTTGGAAGGATGAGAGATACTCCTGTGTCGGCAGCACTAATAACTCCTGGGTCTTAGTCCACCCTGTGCCCTTTTGGGTGTAGGGTGGCTAATAGGATCATAATTCATGTATTACATGAGATGGGACATTAATAATAATTCATGTTTGCAGGATGTCTTGAGATATCAGAAGTTGTTGGCTATTCAATGTGGGCACACATGCTTTTGAAAGGTGTTAATTCAGGTCTGCTGCTAGACCTTTCAATTGTATGATAACACGGTTTAAAGCCTATTGATGTCCAGGTGTCACGACCCTTTAGAGACAGTACGTCTCTCTAGATATGTGGATTGAGGTCAAGGCATTGTGTAATTGTATTTTGGAATGTGATAGATCTCGTCAGTATCGGTGCCGAAATGTCTGCTAGAGAATTAGCAATAGTGTGTGAATAGGGGGGTGGAGATTGCATTGTCCTGTGATTAACTTTAACATGCTGTACCGGTTATATAAGCAAGCTAAGATACCAATAAAGTGTTCATTCATTTTGAAACCAGAAGATAGAGCAGTCAGTCTCATTTTCTGGGGAATTGCTATGGATCGTGTATGCAGGATTGTCGCAATGTGTCGGATAAGCTTGTCGTGGTTGGATGGAAGGTTTATTATAATAATTATAATAGAGAAGCAATCCCAAGGTAAGTGTCACCTGAAGTAATATTGAAAATGTTCCTTAAAACGGAGCTCCACCCTACGGTGGAACTTCCGCTCATCGGATTCCTCCCCCCTCCGGTGCCACAATTGGCACCGTTCGGGGGGGGGGAGAGGATACCTGTCTTTGACAGGTATCCTTTCCCATTTCTGGGAGTCCGGACGCCGCCTTGACGCAGCAGTGACGTCACCGCTGGCCGCCGGGCTAATAGGAGAGAGGAGCGGGGCCTCGCGCATGCGCAGTAGGGTTCCCGGTGTGAAGTAGTGTACACAAAAAAAAACAAGCTTCAGGGCTACATTTAGCCTTTCTCTTAAAGTATTGAACATGATAACTTGCAATGAACTTATCATTTTATCACGCTAAAGAGAAACATTAAGACTTTGGATGGACTTTAATCTGCTCTCCAGCCAGAACATTTAATAGATTCTTCAATAACCACAAAAGATATAAACCACATTGTGTGCATTGCATTCTCTTGACATCATCACTGTACTATACATATCCTGTGCAGGGAGGGAAACTATGGGGGGGGACCCAGTAGGCACACCCACTACAGGCTTGTACAGGAGGTTAGGCCTCCACTCTAGTTTCTGCTGTATAGACCCTTGCTATTTTCAGTATTTGGATGGATCTGGCCTGCTCCTGTGCCAGATTATTTAGTGGATGGCTCAATAAAAGTGCTGAGTCAAAGTTTAGTGGACAAAGGACACAGCTAGCACCAGAGAATATTATGCCCAACTCCCCTCATTGTATATAAATGTATATGGGTGCAGTGGTAAACAGATTTTAACATCTAAAAATATATAGAGTACCATTAATGAGTGAAAAGACATCAGTGCAAATAAAAAAAAAATGATATAAAGCTAAATTCACAAAAAAATAAAAATAAAAGATACACAAATATGAGACCAATCAACTATCTATTTATCAATGTGTATAATAAGTCCTGAACATATGGTGCATACATTTCTACTTAACTTCATTCAGTGCGAATTACACTGTGAAAATCCACTGTGCCAAAACCACCAAAAGTACTCCACACTCCCTGGAATGTGGCTGCAGTTATAAGCAGCAACAGCACTCTATGTAATCACCCAGGTGACAAAAGCTCTCTCATGGAAGCAGTCCCTTTTAAATGGATCCACTGACCAAATCTTCACTGTCCAGGGTGCATGAATATAGAGTGTGTTGTATGGGATAGATGCTCACCAAATGGAGCCAGATATAACTTCCATACTGTAGTATTTTTTTAACCTCTTCGTGCCTGCGCTATAGGCGAAAGATGGCTACAGTGCGGGCCTAAATTGCCAGGAGGGCGTCCATGTACGTCCTCCTAAGCATGTGCTGCCTGTGCACCCCCTGCCTGCACATGGGGGTGCACTCTCATACGCGAAACCATGAGACTCGGCTGATCACAGATCGCAGTAAGGGGCCGATCCAGTTGATCGCATGATGTAAACAGAAGCAGTCTTGTGTAAACGGGAGATCGGTCCAACACGCGGAGAGCCACCGCCACCTCATCAGTGCCCACCAGTGCCACCTACCAGTGCTACCTATCAATGCTCACTAGTGCCACTATCAGTGTCCATCAGTGCCACCTATCAGTGCTGCCTATCAGTACCACCCATCAGTGCCACCTGTCAGTGCCCTTCAGTGACACCTATCAGTGCAGCCTTATGAGTGCCACCTATCAGTGCCCATCAGTGCTGTCTTATCAGTGACCATCAGTGCAGCCTATCAGTGCCCATCATTGCAGCATCATCAGTGCACAGCAATGAAGAAGAAAAATTACCTGTTTGCAAAATTTTATAACAAACTATGAAAACAGTTTGTTTGTTTTTTTTACAACATTTTGTTTAGCAAAAAAATAAAAACCCCAGTAGTGATTAAATACCACCAAAATAAAGCTTTATTTGTGTGAATAAAATGATAAAAACATAATTTGGGTACAACGTTGTATGACCACACAATTGTCATTCAAAAATGCAAGTGTTGAAAACTGAAAATTGGCCTGGGCCAGAAGGGGGTTTATATGCCAAGTGGTTAAAATCTACACATGCAGTACAAAACATAGGTTAAAGTCAAACAAAAAATCGTCAGCACTTACAAATGTGGCTGCCATACAGAGTCTATGTGACGTCAGCACTCTAAGCTACACCCAGTGCGTTTTTTGCTCTGTAGCACATCTTCACGAGTCAAAAAGTGCCGATTGCAATAATTCCCATACAGTATATATATATATATATATATATATATATATATATATATATATATATATATATTAGGGCTGTGCAAATTAACTTTTAATTAATCGATTAATCTTTAATTTTTTTGATCGATCAAAATCTTTTTGATCAATTAAAATTCTTTTAAATTGGTACTCCGCCAGCTTCTGGGCCTTCAGGGAGCTCCGTTGGAGATCCGGTGACGTCACGGACACCGGCGGGGCTTGCCATGTCCATCTGAAGGGCTCCTTTGCTGTGCTTCATATCTGCATGCCGGCGGGACCTTACTATCTGCCACACGGAAGGGCTATTATACTTCCCTTTATCAACCTGGGATTCTACAGCCATCAACTGGGAGTTGTGATAGTTCCCTTCATGGGACATCTACATGCCAACGGACTGATGTTAACCCCTCCTCATCTGGATTCAGCAGTGGTATTGCTGTACACATTTTTATACCAGTATCATACTTGGCTACATGTTTTTATGACTGCTTTTGGTACCGTTTGGTATTACTCGCACCATTTTTACAGTTTATGTAGCTACATCTATTTTTATCTCCAGTGCAATATTTATTTGGTTACCTAATTGAAGACTATAAAAGTTTTAATGCTATTCCCATCGTGCGCTGCCTTTGTGTGTTTTTTGTATCCTGCTATCCATTTTTCCAGTGGTTGGGAGCTGCACTGGGAATCAGCCAGGCAAGGAGATCAGCTAAAAGTAGTTGGATCTGTATGTGCGTTATAATTAATCGAAATTAGTTGATTAATCGATAAAAAAAAAAAGATTAATCGAACACAAAAATTTTGATCAGTAACAGCCAAAATATATATATATATATATATATATATATATATCAATTAGATTCAATTGAATGGAGCTGTTGAACGGCAGCCATCTTGTCAAGTCTGGCAGCAAACACAACGTGATTGCATATCTCTATACAGGAAGTGTAAAGGTGCTATTTTGCTCTAGTCTGATAGCCATTTTTCTTATAGAATAAACAGGTATTTTTTCTGTACTTGCTGAAAAAAGCTCTGGAAAAAAAAAGAAAACAAACGCAGCCACCACCTCTAAGGATGGGTCAGTTGCATACTGTAAAAAAATAATGTGTATGGTTACAACACCTGAAGGAAATCTTTCCAGGCACTTGTGCTCTAGTCCTTCATGCCTGTTCCTTGAAAAGCCTAAGGAACAAATTTATATTGTAACTCTTGAAATACCAATGGCCAATCTTTTACCATAAGGGAAGCAAAAGTTACAGCACATTGTTAAACCCCCTGCAAGTGTTAACCCTATTGACATTTAGCAGTTCTGGGAATTTTTGATCCAAGAACAATTGTCAGGAATTAAACTGCATCAATCTGTCAATTACTTTTTCAATAATTTTTCAGTTTCAAAGGGACAAAAAGCTAATTTTGATTTTGCAAATTCTAAAACAGTGGATGGCAGATTGTTGTGATCCGCTTTATAACAAGGCAAATATTTTCTTTTCATTAACACCTGAAGAAAAGTATCAAAAATTGCCAAAAATAAATAAAAGGGAAAATTTTATACTTACCTAACGGTAATTTTCCTTTCCTGATGCAAGCATGACAGCATATACGTATGGGAAGGCTCCGCCCCCCTGCCCAATCAGGACCAGTTATACCATAAAAGTAGGTCTCCTCCCCTACCCCAGCATTCTCATAGTTTAGTATCGCTGCGGAAGGCCTTACTTTAAATGTTTCAGGCCCCATATTTGCCATTTCTTTCTCTTTTTTTTTTTTTTTCCTTTTTTTTTAGGGGAGGGAACCTATATGCTGTTATGCTTGCATCAGGAAAGGAAAATTACCGTTAGGTAAGTATAACATTTTCCCTTTTCCTGACACAGCATGACAAGCATATACGTATGGGATGTACCAAATCACCAGACAACAAGGGTGGGTACTGCTCAAGTGTTTAAGAGGATTTGATCTATCCTCTCTAACGACTGAGATGTATTGTAGTTACGACTGCTGGGTCCGCCAGAATGGACCCCCAACATGTTGAATGTAGACCAGGTGGTAGTTTAGATATTAACTCTGGAGGAAATATTTTGGAGTTCCGTCAATGGATGCATCACCAGCTTGGAGGAGCTGTCTCTG
Organism: Rana kukunoris; assembly: GCA_029574335.1. Lineage (NCBI taxonomy): Eukaryota > Metazoa > Chordata > Amphibia > Anura > Ranidae > Rana > Rana kukunoris. The sequence continues at coordinate 120,644,365 of CM056052.1, forward strand.
CCCTCATCTGATGGACTTGTCCTCTCCATCTAGGTTTTGACTAATTGTATCCGTACAACTGCGATGGTCTTCATTGGACAGCGGGATTGTCCTTTTCCAATGCCATTAGGCCTGATAAGTTTATCGTTTTTCTCCTAGAAGAAGGGCCAATTCTATGTCTCTTCAACCTTGAATCTCTTTTCCAAGTTTGTGGAACTTCAAACACTTCCGTTTGGATCTGCCAAAAGGATGATGATGATGTTCTAACTCAGGTTGCCAAGATACCAACCTTTGTATAGTGTTGAGGAAGATACTAAAGCCATTTTGCCTGATCATTTCAGCAACAAGGTAGCTTATGGTTTGACACTTGGATGTTTGAGATTCTTCTAGATCTACTTTACATACTGTATTTGCCAAAAGGAATACTTATTCCCATGTTCCTGGCCATATTTAGGATGTTTTGTCCCTCTAAATTGAGAGTGAGATAATGTGTCTCACACTATTTGGAAGACCCCATGGGGGAAAGAATAACCTGCCTAGGTCTTTCGGACTTGGTTGCTGGGATATGCAACCCAGACAGTGAAGAATAGATACGACTGCGTTTCAGTATCCTTTAATGCCGTCTCTAGGCTCTCTTGTATACAATTCATTCCTTCCAGAGAATTCCATCCTTTAAATTCTGTAGGTTCTTCTCTTAGCTAAGGTACTTGAAGTCTGGAGTAGACACTCTGACCTCCATTAGATTTCAAACACTAATGGTGAGACCTCCAGATCTTGGTCTCCTGTATCTAGATATAATTTGTATGAATTTGAAAGATACCGTTGGCACGCAGTATGAGGTGTTGAATCTCAGGAAGGAGAATAGGGAGTTCTCGGATCTGAGACTGTACCCGTGGGCATCATTGCCTGCAAGCTACCGGGTAATTATTGTCATCACCACCGAACGGCTGCATATGCGGATAGGCCTCCTGGAGACTCTTAGGTTTGTTAAATATATACGTATTGGCTAATCTGCCAACCCAGCTGGCTGTCCTTAGTTTATCTGCTTCCACCTCTGGGAAGCCACCCAGGTTACGGTCAGACCAATAACTTGATAGCCTTGCTCGTTGCCGATCCCTTGACTGTCTTTTGTTTGAGACTGTCCCTTGTCATCCAACGGCTTTTGTATCTTACGCCCTCTGGCTGTAAATTCTAGAAAACCCTAACATGCTGGGAGATACCTCTGACAGAAGTTGACTAGTTTTGCATTCCTTCTTGCCAGCGAGGCTAGGCCTTCCCCATTTTGCCGAGTCCTTTCAGCATA